>CM062818.1:424164002-424818976 GCA_031772625.1 Pinus tabuliformis | reverse complement strand
TCTATTAGGTTCATGTTGGCTTCGCGGATTGTACATTTCAACCTCTGATCTAGTTCCCAAGGCGTCTCACCTGGTTGCATTGTGATTTATTTGAATCCCACAATCGACTGCGCCTCAGATTTAGGCCTACTGAATTCTTTATTCAGTGTTGTCTGGATGTATGCCACTCCAGCATTCAGGTTATCATTAGAGTACTTAATATACCAAGTTAACACGCGATCTTGCAGAGCACTAACTAGTGTCGCCTTCTTTATATGATCACCTGTAACACCTTGAGTTTCCAATACAGCCCTCACAATGAACCATAATTGGTCCAGGTCTTCATTTCCCAAGCCTTTGAATAAAGGAAGCTTCACTGTATTTGCCATACTGAAATGTGGTGGAGGTGGTTGTGGTACGGGTGAAGTTGGAGGTGGTGTGGGCAGAGGTGGTATTCAAGGGAATCCTTGTCTTATCAACTAAATATCACTTCGCGGAGAAACCTTTGCTATCCCTTCCTCATCACCTTGCGGAGGTGAAATCAATGGACTATACTCCGGATCCTTTTTTCCTTCATTCATGTAAGTTTTTCCACTTCGCATACTCTCGAACATCAAGGTAGCTTCCTCGTTGTAGCTGACTGAGGTGTCGATCGCTAATTCAATCACAAATCCTCCTATGACGCGATTGAGCCAATGATTGACAGCACAGGCGATCTTGTCCTGAGATGCTTCTAATTTTTGTATAGCTCAATGGTCCAAACAATAGGACCGTCAAGTTTCCACCTTCCTTGGCTATCTTCTAGCTTTGCGATCCACTCGTATAGCTCAATTAGAAGGAGCGTAAAAAGATATCGTGGATCTTTATATACAAGTATCTGTCCAACCACTGTTCCTTTGTGAGTCACAGGTTTATGTTCTCTTGTGCCACGAATTCGTGGATATTTCTATCCAGCTAGTCTCCAATTTCCCTCTTATATTGATTCCATTTATACGACATCACACATATCTTATGCAGATTCTAGTCCCAGCAACGGAACCATTTGTTGGCTTGAGGGGTCCTGACCCAGGTTCAGAGTTAATTAGCCAAACAAATCCCTACACTACTAGCCCTTTCGGCATCAACCCGCGGAGCGTGGACCGAAGTCTCATCGGAAGCAGTATGGGGGGATGCTGGAACCAAGTTTCCATACGCTGAGATGGTTGTGATGTTGTTTAATTCCATCTATCCCTGCCTTCGCGCATGTCGCTTCTTTCTAGGGCTTGTAAGACAAACACTCTATTCTGGCCTTCAATACCTCCGTGAATGTATGCGATCGACATTTGCGCAGCTCTAACCTATTGCTCAGGTACTTTCACGTTGCTAGACCAGCGTGCCATATAAATTCCGCAATTAGTCTAAGTGACTTGCTTATCCTGTAAAATAGTTATAGTTAACACCACGTAAACAAATATTTGTAAATGCGTTCAATTATTAAATGTAGTTGCAGTCATTTGCGCATCATATAAGCACAATAAAGGAAATTCATACCTAAAATATCCAGATGTATCAACAAGACAAAGACTAAGAAATTACAAAATATATCTCTTTATTAATATTTCCCAAGTGTTTATAGACTCTGTCCACCCTTCGCACACAGCTGCAAAGCCTCTACCTATGCTACAACCCAAGACTTAGACTTCTTACTTCAGAGCTTTGACCCTCTTACATTATTCATCATTCTATGTCTCTAAAACGACTTAGAGCTTAGTTGTTTTTATACAATCCCATGGTCCGCGGACCATGGGTAGATATCTTACAACCAACTTTACTTTACAAAACTAAGGGCAGACTACCCTTTATGGCACATAACACCTTCGCGCTCCACAACCATAAACTTCGGAGTCTTTACAATTATATTACAAAATTTTACTCGAACATGGGCTTTTAGACCCAAAACTGCCCTTGGGGGATCCCGCTGCCAACAAATAGATAAAAAATATTTCTTCCATGTAGAATCACGCCTATTCCCAGATACACCAATGCAACAAGGCTTTATAGTGAATCTGGCAACACACATTGGCCTTCTTAGTTACTAACTTACTACCAGTATTTCAACATTTGCAAACAATTTTTGTCAACCCTATTTTCAAACTTTGCAAACTTACACATCTGATACCCTCGATTTTCATAAACAATATTGCAACATTTTAAAAGCAAGATTAAATTGTAGAGGAATCCATATCATGTGGAGGCAAACAAAGGGATAATGATTCAAAAGAAAATTCATGATAACCGCATTAACAAAATCTAGCATTCCAGGACACCAACGTTCACGCCCAAATAGAGATGCGCTACAACCTGGTTATGGTCGGTAGGGATGTCCTCGGCCTTCTCTGCTATGTTGTGGCCTGAACCCACTCGACTATCAATGAGTGAAACACTGAATTTACAGTTCCATGGTGAGTCATTTTGATAGAGTTTGAGCTCTGGCAAGATTCTCCAGGGCCCCAATTTGTAGAAATTACCATTCATGCTTGAGTAGTCTGGCCCCCTTGCAGCCATAGAATTATGGGTGTCTCTACAATGGGCATATTTGACTCTATTACCTCATAAAATGAGTAGAACAATCTTGCTTCAGAGGATGTCTTCACATTTAAATACCCAGGTCTCCATGGCAATGCTTCCTTGGGATTATGTCATCTCCAGATACTCGACCACACAATGAAGCTCTCATATCTATAAGTTATTTTCATTAGATATCTATAAGTTCTTTTCATTACTTACATTCGACAATGCTCGTCTATAAGTTATTTTTTGCATTTGACAGCTGAAGGGAACCGGTCCTGCCCCTGCCGTGTAATAAAGAAGGTTGTTCGAGAGGCTGTATGCATTTTTCCCTAAGTGTGTAGAGTAAATGTTTTCCTTTCTTAACTATTAATTCAAGGACACAAACATTTTTTATCGTCTAACATTTGATCAGACACTCCAGACCGCGACAAGGTGGCAATTTGGGAAATTGATTTCAAAGGGGAACGCCTTACAGCATAAATATATACATAGTTGACATTAAAATATTTTACATAACATGTGCATCCAGAAATTTTATCAACACACATTAAAATTAAAATGATTTTTTGTTATTGATATATTTTTTATGGTAAAATATTTTATTGATAAGCCACATTGAATAGTTTATTATATACAATATTAAAATATTTTCTCTTAACATTTTTTTATATATAGATATATACGAAGTTGATATTAGCATAAATTAGTTAACGTTGTGACTCTCACATCTCTTTTACTTCTTATTTCACATGAAATTATATTATTTCATATGGACAACTAACTAAACATCCATATCATATTCATTTTTGTTTTCTATTATAGCTAGCATTTATTTTCTATTTAGAGGTTTTTTAAGAGGGACATGTGTCAAAAAAACGGAATTACACGTCTCTCTCATATCAAGTTGTATAATGAATCTCTTAACTCAATAAAATTATACAAAAATATAAAAATATACACATTAAAATAATAATAAAATACATTCTCCATATATAAATCTTTCCGATCCAAAGTGATAATCACCATTTTCCCTTAAATATTTTTGCATAAATTAGATGATAATAAAAATAACCGAAAATATTAAATTAAGCTTGAACTATATCAAATCCACCGTGATATTCTCTTAGTAAATACTAGGATACTTTTTCTTCAATTGAAGATGAAATTATCATACCTTTTTTCCAATAAAAAAGTAAAATTGGAAAAAAGAACTATCGTTATCTCATACATACGAAAACATTTAAAATAAATATAAACTTGTTGAACTATTATATACAAATGCATAGATTCCTTAACCTTGAATAATTATCAATGAAATATGTTTTTCTCTTTATTTTTCTAAATTTTCTAAATTATTATTAAATTTATTTTTCATTAAAATTGTTTAATTATATTTTATTTAAAAATTAATTTAATATTATGTAATTCTTTTTAATATAATTTTTTCAATTAGATATAATATAATATTAATTTTTACTAGTAACTATTTTGTTAGATACCTAAATTATCAGGATTAAGTTTGGGTTAGTGTATTATAGTAAGTAGTTATTGGAATCCAAGAAACTTGGGAAACTGAATCCATTGTTTATCTATTGTATTAATATGCACATTATGTACATCATTCTTTGATATCATTCTTAATAATACAATTGTGTTGGTTTCTAATTTATGTTTTACAATAGTATTAGAGCACCGTTAATTTCTCTATTAAATAAATGAGCTCCTATTTTCTAGGACTTTGATTTTTAAATGTTGGCTTGAATATTTTGATAGAAAACAACTAGGCTGCATTGAATTTGAGATTTATCCTTTCTCACATGGGATAGATCTATGGTGAGTCCAACTTGTAATTGATAAGAAGTCTAGAGAATTCCATTGATTCAAATGTTGGAATCTATGCATTAATTCATTCAATGAAGGTTACATTTATACTTGAAAAATATAAAACAACTATAACTAGAAATAATTAATTTATAACTAAATCCCTAACTATACAAAAATCCCGAAGGATTACAACATTTTCCCCCTTAATCTGAAGGGACATATGACATACCAGATAAATATCTAAATTTATCGAAATTTTCATGCCCCAATGCTTTAGTAAAGATATCTGCAATTTGTTCTCATGTTGGACAATGTGTCAGACGAATTGTTTTGGCCTCTACATGATGTCGAATCAAATGATACTTGGTGTTGATATGTTTGGTTCGATCATGAAACTTTTGATTCTTGGCCAATTGAATTGCGAAAGAGTTGTCAACAAATAAAGGGGTGTAAGCTTTTTATTTCTCCTTAAAATCTTCAAGTATTTTCCGAAACCATATGATTTTCTTAGTGGCTTGAGCTGCTGCAACATATTCGGCTTTAGTGGTAGAATCAGCAGGAATAGATTGCTTGTGTGATCTCCAACTCATGGCTGCTAATCCAAGATTCATCAAATAGCCAGAAGTAGAGACTCATTTCTCTTTATCTCCATCAAATTTGGAATTTGAATAACAAGTAAGATGGAAGTCTAAAACTTTGGTATATTTGATGCCATAAGTTTGGGTTCCTTTTAAATATTTCAGTACTCCTTTTGCTGCTACCCAATGCCCCTCAAAAAGATGATGCATAAATCTGGAAAGTATTCCTACAAAAAATGTTATATCAGGACGAGTAATAGATAAATAAATCAAACTTCTAACAACTTGCCTATAATTTGTTGGATCTTCAAATGATTTTCCTTCTTCTGAAGTAAGTTTCAAATTTTGCTCAATTGGTGTAGAAACAAGATTATAATCCATCATACTATATCTATTCAATAACTTACCAACATACTTCTTCTGAGAGATGAAAATATGTTGTGCTTTTTTATCAACTTCAATTCCAAGATAATAATGAAGTAAACCTAAATATGTCATATAAAAAACACTTTTCAATTCCTTCTTAATAGATGATATATATTCGTCATTGTTTCCTGTGATCATCAAATCATCAACATATACAACTAGATATACAACTGATCTTCCAACTTTCTTAATGAAAAGAGTTGCATCATCTAGGTAAAAATGTTTATAATTTAACTTTAGAAGATGTTCAGTTAGTTTCTCATACCATGCTCGTGGTGCTTGTTTCAAGCCATACAAAGACTTCATTAGTTTTCAAACCTTTTGTTCTTTCCCTTTAACGGAAAAACCTTCTGGCTGAAACATGTAAACATCTTCTTTCAAATCTCCATTTAAAAAAGCAGTTTTGACATCCATATGATGAATTTTACATTCTTTCTAAGCTGCAATAGCAAACAGAGATCTAATAGTGCCCCATTTAGCTATAGGATAAAATGTCTCTGTATAGTCGATACCCTCTTTCTGTGCATATCCCTTCACTACAAGTCTTGCCTTGTGTTTGTCTAGTGAACCATCAACTGTATACTTAGTTTTATACATTCATTTGCAACCAATAGGTTGGGTGCCAACAGGAGGATCCACCAACCTCTAGGTGACATTTTTTATAAGAGCATCATATTCCTTTTGCATTGCATCTTTCCACTGATCATACCTAGTAGCTTCCTCAAAACAAGTACGTTCACCATCCATAGAAAAGTTAAATTCACAATGAGAATAGTTACCTGAGGAACTTCCAGAATTAAACTCATCATATTTCTTCGGAAATGTTCGAATACGAGATGATCTTCACAAATGTTGTGTAAAAAGTTTCTAATCTTGTTCACTTGTCTTAGTTCTTTCCATTTCTATCCCTATCAACTCTATTTCTATTTTTGTCCCTGCCATGTCTGTAGAAACACTTGCATCAACTAATTTCTCATCAATAGTAGAATTATCATCATTGAGAGAAGGAAAGTCCACATAATGATCTAATATAGGTATCTCCCCTTTAGGATGTGGAAGTATATTATCTGATTCATAGTAAAACTCTTGAAGCACAAACTTTTCTATCTGATTAAGTTGTCTATCAACATTGAGGGAATCTTTATCAGATTCAATAAAAATTACATCTCTTGACAAAATAATATTCTTGTTCTCTTCATCATATAATCGGTATGCCTTAGAAGTCATAGAATACCCTAAAAAATACATTTTCTGCTCTGTTCACTCAACTTAGTCCTCTGTTGTTTAGGAATCAAAGCATAACATTGAGAATCGAAAACTCTGAATTTTTAACAAGAGGAAGATGATTATACCACATTTAATATGGAGTTTTGTTGTTGATGACATAGGATGGGCACCGATTTCTAATATATGCTACACAGAGCATTGCTTCTCCCCAAAACATCAATTTAACATTCTTAAAAAACATCATTGACCTTACCATATTAAGAAATGTTATTTTCATTCATTCTGCAACACCGTTTTGTTATGGATTATATGGTATTATGGTTTGGTGTTTGATGCCATTCTCTTGCAAATATTTTTTAAAGACATGTGAATTATATTATCCTCCATGATTAGTTCTTATATTACCAATATTTAGTTGAGCTTCATTTGTAATCAAGAGATGAAATTTTTAAAACACATCAAAAACTTGTGATTTTTCCTTAAGCAGATAAACCCAACACATCCTCAAATAATCATCAATAAAAGTTAGTATGTATTTATTGCCATTCACAGTTGGTATAGGCATAAGTCAACAAAAATCAGAGTGTATGAGACATAATTTTCTTGTAGCTCGAGAAGTAGAGTTGTGAAAAGATTGTTTCTGATGCTTGCCCAATATAAAAGCATTAGATGGGGTCAATTTTTTGGGAACTATTGGAAGTCCTTTAATCCCCTCTTGTCCCATAATTATAATACTTTCATAATTAATATGACCAAAGCGTGCATGTCACAATAAATAAGATGACAAAGTATTTTTTTTTGACAACCAAATAATTTGTGTTCAATGTAACAGATGACACACCTTTCAATTTCAACAATTTATGTTCTTCTACACCATTCATTACAGTTTTATTGACGAATTCTCTTCGAATTTCCACTTTACCATCAAATATGTGGATGGAATGTCCCTGTTGTCTTATTTGTACAAGAGATAATAAATTTCTTTGGAACTAAGGAATGTAAAGAACATCATTCAAAGTATAATAAAAAAGTCCAAGAATTTTTCACTGAATAGAACCAATCCCCCATGGTTTGATTTGAAACTTATCAGCAAAATACACTACTCCATCAATATTATCACTGAATTGTTCAAACAAATCTTTTTTAAAGGTCATATGAAAAGTGGCACCTGTGTCTAAAATCCAACTATCATGCCATGAAGAAAAAGAGGTACTAAATATATCTTCCATATGAAAATTACAATGAGAAACAACATAATGTGCATTCTCATAAAACTGTCTTTTCAAGAATTTGTTCTCTTCTTTCATCAATTTTCTCCTAGGGAATTCTACAATTTACAGTTGTATGTCCAATTTTACCACACCTAAAGCATTTTACAACTATTTTATCAGGAAAATTTCTTTGTTTATCATTTTGCTGTCTATCTCCCTGAATATTTCTACCCCCCTGCCTCTATAATCCTTACTACCTCGACCTCTATTACCCTTAGTATTTCTTTCAGATTCTTCTTGATGTTTTTGGTCTTTTTGAGAAAGACATAGGGTCTCAGTATTAGAATTATGTGATGTTTCTTTCTTCCCAAAAGCCTTCTCTGTTTCCGCAATTTTCCCTACTAATTTATCAAAATATAAATCTTTTAACTGCCCACTAGCCTGCAGAGATTCCAAGTAGTGTGAATAACTGGGGTTAAGAGATTTTATAAAGGCAGTGAGTTGTAAATCAACTTCAACTAGAGTGGATTCAATTTCATGATTGATGGCTTTAATTTCAGAAGCAAGTTTTAGAGGATCATTATCTTGCATTTCCAAATTAAATAACTTCAACAGTAACTAAATTATCTCCAATTCAGAATATGAATCATAAAGCTCTTTTAGTTTTGTTATGGCATCATATGATGTTTTATTCTAAGCAATGTATCTACTTACCTCTTCTGAGACTGAAGTGGAAATTAAGGCATAGGCCTTTTTATCCTTACTTTGCCAGATTGCTAACTGTTTCTCCTCATCAGGTTGATCTGGTGAATTCCCTTCTTTTCCTTCACAGATTCCATCTGACAAATCATTAAAAATAAGTGTATTTTTAACCTTCCTGAACCATTCCTAGTAATTTTCCTTTCCAGACAGAACAATCCCAATTAAAGATACCAAGGAGTTCATATTTTTTTCAGATAATGACAGAATTCTTAAAAAAACTGTTATGATTACAAGAACAAAATTCTTTTAAAAAAATTATGTTTCAATCATTACAACATAAATTTCCTTTTTTTAAAAATATTTTTCTATCAATTTACAGATAAACAAGGAGTATTGATGACTATATTGCAATAGCTAGAAATATCTTTTTGATTGATTGACATTGACGGGAAACAGGAGGAAAAAACTAGGGTTTGAAACAAGGGCGACAGAAGCAAGATGGTAACTATGGAGGGGCAAGGAGGAGGGAGCTCCACTCCCTCCTACATTAACATAGTTTCAAATAGAGGCAAAGGGACAAGTAGGAACAAGCTCCAAAATCCTTTGGAGAATGAGACAAAAACTACTGGAACCCAAAAGATGGAAGGAAGCAAACCCCATGATAAGGAAGGGACCCACAAGGAGGTTTGGCAGGATACAAAAGTGGGTGACAGTGGTCAAAGGACAAAGGGTAGAGCTACAATAGGAACCTACAAACCCAAGTCCAATATTAAACCACAGGTGGTCCTGAATGATTTGGCTCTGAAAGAGCACAAAGATCACATGGCAACCTATGCGATCATATGCAAGTTTATGGGTATTTGGCCCATGGAGAAAGCACTATACACATGGATAAAAAACACCTGGAAACCAAAGGAGAACTAAACATACATCTTGGGTCTAAGGGTTCTTTACAGTGGTATTGACGAACCTAGAGGACGAAGATATAATTTTCGAAGGAGGACCATACTTCTATGTTGCCGCAGGTCTCTACATGTGACCTTGGATGATGAACTTTGTGCCGGAGTGAGAAATGTTCACATCGGTCCCAGTATGGATTAGATTATATTCCTTACCTTTAGATTACTGGATTTTGGAATCCTTAAAAGCTATAGGTAATAAAGTATGACATTTTATAAAGATATCAGAGGTGAATCTGTGAGGCAAATATACCTCCTTTGCCCGCATCTGTGTAGAAATGGACTTATCGAGGGCACTCCCAAACGAAGTCATCCTGGAATTCTATGATAAGGAATGGGTTCATACGGTTGACTATGAACACATCCCTTTCAGATGCTGCAAATGTCATGAACATGGGCACATCTTTAGAGAATGCCCACTCAACAAAAGAGAGGACAAACTGAAAGGCAACATCGGAAGAGATCCTGAAGTATACACCAAAGTGGCATGTAGGGGAAAGGAGGGGGGAAAAGCACCAAAAGAAACCGAGTGAGACGAGGACACCAAGTCACAATAGTTTTGATATTTTAGAAGAAGAGGGGGAAGAAAATGGATAGAGTAAGGATCTGGAGGAAACTCCATCAGAAAAAGAAAAAGAGGACAGCATGGACATCACACGGCTAGATAATGAACTAAAGGAGAATCCACTAAGCACCACAGGACTTGGAAGGGACCAGGAGATGACCCCAAGTGAAGGAGGAATGGAGGACCAAGACCTACAGGAGATTCTGGATAGGGAGAACCTAGAACTAGAACACTTTCTAGAACAAGGAACCAACAAAGGGATAGACTCTCTACCACAAGAGGAGTTTGATAGAGTGCAACAGATATTCCTCTGAAGGTCCCAAACAAAGGTTGTAGGAGTCAAAAGGAACCATGACAGCTAGGAGAATAAAGGGGTCAAACAAATGGAGATTACATCTGGATACTCCACCAAAAACCCAGGAAAGAAAAGAGGAAGAAGGAGACAGAATGAACTCCTGTCAGAATGTGGGAAACTCATGATTAATTCAAGTATGATGAAAGATCTTACCAACTAATATTTCACAAAAATATCATTATGCAGCTCACATCCTGGAACATTAGGGGGCTGGGTAGCAAGAGAAAACAAATAAATCTCAGTAACATAATAAAAGAAGAAAAGCCAGATATGGTGTTTATTCAAGAAACAAAATGCTCAGTAGACAAGATTAGAGAACTACACAGCAAATGGCTCTACAATTACGAGTTCCTTGAAGTCAAAGCAATCAACACATTGGGTGAAATTCTTACCCTATGGTATTCGTAGAAATTTGAGATCATAGATGCAGAAGCTACAAGAAATCACCTTTCAATGGTAATACAACCTTTGGGAGACAAAGAGTTCTACTTGATCACAAACGTATATGGTCCTCAAATGCTAGAAGAAAAACTAAAGCTGCTTACCTCTCTGGAGGAGCTAAGAGAGACACACTCTATTATCCCCTGGATTATGGGAGGGGACTTCAATATGATGAAATCCCGCTGTGAGAAAAAATGGGGAAGCAGAATGTTAAGACACGATTCACTGGCATTCTAGATCTTCATAGACAACATGAGACTGGTGAGTATGGAAACAACAAATTGCACCTTCACTTGGAACAACAGGAGAGGGGGAACTGCCGAAGATTCCTCGATATTAGACAGATTCATAATATCGGAGGCTCTCCTTCTTTCCAGTCACTCTATGATTTCGTTGATACTTCCTTTTGGAGGCTCAGACCACTGGCTCGTCCAGTTGGAAGCTTCTTTTATTGGAACCCTGAGAAACAGACCTTTCAGGTTCGAAAATGCATGGCTCACTCACCCCAACTTCATTTCTAATATTAGAAATTGGTGGGTGGAAGACATGCCCACCCAGGGCACAAAAATGTTCCTCCTGCATCAGAGACTCAAACATATCAAACAAAGGCTCAAAGAATGGAACAAAAATGAGTTTGGCAACATTTTTGAAGCCAAAAGAGAGGTAGAAAGAAAATTACAAGAAGTTAATCAAATTCTCATCAAGGAAGGATTCACAGAGGAAAGGAAAGGACAGGTGGACTTTCTGCAGCAAGAATGGGACTACAGATGCCAGCAGGAAGAAATCTTCTGGAGACAGAAATCTAGAATAAAATGGATAAAGGAAGGGGAGAGAAACACTAGATTCTTTCACAAATCCACCATGAAACACAGGGCTCATAATAGGATCACTAAACTCTTAGATCTGCAAGGGAAAGAGTTAAATACTCACAAGGAAATGGAATCAGTTGTAGTGCAACATTTCCAAAGCGTAGTTGAGGAAAACATTGCAGACATATCTCAATTCATCAAAATATTCACAAAGAACATTCCAAAATTGGTGACCAGGGAAGACAACCATAATCTCAACAGGCCAGTAACGGAAGAAGAGGTCAATGAAGTCATCAAAGAGATGCACAATGGGAAATCTCCAGGCTCGGATGGATTCAATGTAGACTTCTTCAAAACATGCTAGGAAATTGTCAAATTTGACATTCTAGATGTGGTGGAGGACTCGAGAAAATCTAGAATAGTTATTAGAGTGATTAATGAATCTTTCATAGCATTAATCCCTAAATAGGAAAAATCCATGACACCTGAAAGGTTTAGACCCATAGCTTTGTGCAAAGTGGTGTATAAAATCACTTCCAAAATTATTGCTAACATACTCAAACCTCTACTTCCATCGCTTGTGTTAGAGGAGCAAACCGGATATGTGGAAGGCAGACAAATTCTCAACAATATCATCCAAGCTCACGAAGTGGTGCACTCCCTCAAGACCAAAAAGCAAGCAAGGATGATAATACAGCTGGACATAGCAAAAGCTTATGACAAGTTAAGTTGGCCTTACATAAAGGAAATTCTTAAAGCTTATGGCTTTGACTACAACTGGATAAAGTGGGTTATGGCACTGGTTACCATGGCAAGTTGCTCTATCCTTCTCAATGGCTCTCCATCAAGAACCTTCAGGCCTTCAAGGGGCCTTAGGCAAGGTGATCATCTCTCCCCATTCCTCTTCATTCTCATGATGGAAGGATTGGGTAGAATGATAAACTCAGCCAAGGAAGAAGGAAGAATTAAGGGGCTAAAACTCACTCAGAATGGGGACACTTTGACTCATCAACAATTTGTGGATGATACTATGCTGCAAGGCACACCCATAGTCAAGGAAGCCAAAGCCTTCAAACAAATCTTGCATGACTTTGCCATGGCTGCCGGCATGGAGGTAAGCCTCACAAAATCAAAAGTTTTATTTTTCAATACGGATATTTCCATCCAAAGACATCTCTCCAGAATTTTGGGATTTCAAAGAGAGAATCTTCCATCTAAATATCTGGGAATGCCTCTCACTGACAAACCTCTGAAGAAGGAAGTATGGGAGTCAATTACGAATAAATTGAAGGACAAAGTCAATAATTGGACTAGCAGATATTTGAATTTAGCAGGAAGATTAATTCTAACAAAGGTTGTTCTTTAAACCTCTCCAGTTTATATGTTTTCAGCCCTTCCTTCCCCAGAAGGAGTTTTACAACGAATTAGGAATATTCAAAGAAACTTTCTTTGGGGTAAAGGAGAAGAGAAAAAAAAATGGGCCCTAGTAGCATGGGAGGAGCTTTGCAAACCCAAAACCCATGGTGGTTTAGGTCTCAACGACCTGGACACCATCAACAAAGTCTTGGGAGAAAAACTTTGGTGGAGATGGCTAAAGGAAACCAACAGCCCATGGACCAAGCTATGGAAACAAAAGTATGCAATGGATTGGCAGGAACAGGACCACATTCGGATGTCAGGGCACATTAGGGGTTCTCATATTTGGAACAAGGCTTGAGAAAATAGAGCCTTAGTTCAAAATCATAGTTTTTGGGAGATAAGAAATGGGAATCTTGCCTGGTTCTGGAAGGACAAATGGCAGCAGGAACAAAATCTCAGTAGGGAAGGCCTAGATATCATCAGAGATGACACCCTCAATAAAGGTCTAAAAAGGGTATGTGACTTTTGGGATCAGTCAAGAGAGGAAAGGAAATGGAGAATCTGGAGGGTACCAGAATATAGTGTAGAGACCCCTTTGAAAGCCCAGGCTAAAGTCCTGGAAGAGATCCTAGAAAAAAGGCAAATTTTAACTTCTAACTCGAATGACCTGCTAAGGTGGGGTAGAAATAATGAGGGAAACTTCAACCTCAAAGAAGCCAAAAGAATAATCATCGGATTTGATCATCCAAATCCTAATAAGAAGTGGCGAAACCTTTGGAGCAACCCTCACTGGATGAAGATCAAAATGTTCATATGGCTAGTTCAGCATAAAAAGATTCTGACCTGGGAAAATCTTAGGAAAAGAGGTTTTGCAGGTCCTTCAAAATGCCATTTATGTGGCCTGCAAGAGGAGACCATGGATCACATTCTTAACCTTTGTGTGTTCACCTCCTCTATATGGAACTGAGTAGCTTCCATCTTCAACCAGATACTCAGGAAGGACAATGATATTACTGCTACTCTAAAGGATTGGAGAAAAGACCTTTTAGACTGTGAGACAGTCAATGTAGCATGGACACTGATTCCAGGTTTTTTGATATGGGATGTGTGGAAAGAACGCAACAACATGATCTTCAAGAATAAATCTGGTTCAGCTCAAGGCATCATGGCTCAGATCCTAAAACAACTCAAAGAAACAATTAATGTCTTTCTGAAGCATCCTCCAGAGAAACCGTTGAGTCAAAGGGACACTCACATCCTTGAAAAGTTGGGACTTAAGTATCACGGCCCTTCTAACACCCATAAGAAAGCAAGGCACAAATCAGATGGCAAGGCTTTCTAGAAACCCCCTCCCCATGGCTTCCTGAAACTTAACATAGATGGAGCCTCAAAAGGGAACCCAGGGGACGTGGGTTTCGGGGGAGTCATTAGAGATGCAGAGGGCAATATCAAAATCATTTTTCACAGTCATTTGGGGAGGGCTACCAACAATATGGTTGAACTCATGGCCATGGAGCAAGGCCTAGAAATCCTGAGAGACTACAATTTACATAATACTATCATAGAGGCAGACTCGGAATTAACGATTAACTCGGTCAAAAGGATAAGCACCGGCACAGCACTAGACAAAGTTTCAAACCACTGGTGACTCTCGCAAGCTTTTCATCGAGTTCAATCTCATCTCAGAACTCTTAGAACTCTGAGCTTTGTTCACGTGCGCAGAGATGCCAACAGAGTGGCTGACAGGCTAGCCAATGAAGGGGTGATTTGCGCAAGAGAAAACAAGTGTTGTTTGTGGGAGTTTGCTCAGAATGGACAACTGAGAAAGGACTGCAGCACTCTGGTGCACGAAGACAAGGATCTTTATCATCACTCCAAGGGGAAACATCCGGCAGATATCTAAGTGGATGGAAGTCAAGGGTACTTCTAACTGGTAGCCCAAGTTTAGGATCTTGCAGGGGACTGGTGGGCAAAGGAGAAAAAACATCAAACCAAAAAGTGGTTCGAAGCTTCTCTTCATAATCGGGTGGTTTTGCAGCAGTTACCAGGGTTATCGGAGGGCCGAGTGTACCCGAAGTGGTTTTACCAAAATGTCTTCGATGCCACAAAAGGAGTTACACGTGGCGCTAGGAAGACCGTGACAGTTTTGCTGGTGGGACCATGATGTTTTTGCTACAGTGTCCCCAGTTATCGGGCGTTGGCTATAATATAAGCAGATTTTTGGATATGCCTCTGATTCCACTGACCGTGTCACACGTGTCTCCAGGCTGTTTTGATTACCGCCCTCATCGAACGGGTAATCCTAGTGCTTTTATTCCGCCCGATATCCCTCTCAGCCGTTGGATTTCGCAGATGCAGATCAACGGCTCCATTATGTCGTGCATGTTTCCCACCATCGGGTTGACTCGTATTCACTTTTGAGGCTGCCCTTTGGCTTTGTTGGTTTTAATGTTTTGTGGGCCCTTAGCCGCGTTCTTGAGCATGTTGCTCAGTTCTCAAACTAAGGGTGTATGTCAAACAGTTGACATCTTGTATACTATGTATCCTCCTTGCTGCTTAATTTGAATAGAAGGTCTATTTCTGGGTTGAGCAAAAAAAAAAAAAAAAAAACTTACAAAAAAAAAAAAAAAAAACTATTAACAACCCAATGGCGGTATATTAAAAATAGCCAGAGCAGAGTCTCCACCAATATTAAAAAACTGCTTGAGAAGAGTCTCCACCAAGCACACCTCTACCAATGTTGTTGACTCCACCAATGTTGTTGCGCACACTGCCAGGTCACGCCTCTACCAACGCTGTTGACAGTTAAGTATTCAGGTCAGCAAGCACATCTTCTTCGCTAGTTTACAACAATGGAGGATCTAGACATTCTGGTTCAACGGAGTTCGATCAAGACTCTGATACCACTGATAATAAGTTTAGAGAATTCCATTGATTCAAATGTTGAAATCTATGCATTAATTCATTCCATGAAGGTTACATTTATACTTGAAAAATATAAGTGAAATAGTTATAACTAGAAATACCTAATTTATAACTAAATCTCGAAGAATTACAATAGTAATTATTTATAATGTGTTGATGCCTTTATATTAAAAAAGGTATGTAGATTTTTAGGGAAAATTTTATACTTAGTACATATGTCTATTTAATAGGTCAAAGAACATTTACAATTTTTTTTATTTTTGTTTTTATAAGGGTGCTTATTCTCATTTTGAAAAGGTGTCTTTTATCTGTTTTCAACATTTTAAATGCCAAAACAATTATTCATATTTTACTTGTCCTACATTATAAATGGGTGCATTTTCTATTGAATCCGACACCCTTTTTAAAGCTGATTGCAAGTTTTTTGGTTGAAGCCGACACCACATGCCATGTTACAAAAATAACGAAGTCTCCCCTCTTGATCGTTGACCTACATCGCCTTGACGAAATTACTTGGGTTTCCATCAATCCTGATAACGCAAAGGGTTTCCATAAAGCCTGACAACCTTCCACGAGCCTATTTAAAGGTGGATAAATACCATAAGGAAATATCTTCCAAAACGTTTCCATCAATCCTGACAGCGTTCCATGAGCATATTTAAAGGTCAAAATTTCCTGAAAGATTAAAAATTCCTACCTTTTTCCAATAAAACTGAAGATGTAATTATCACTATCTAATCATAGGAAAATATTTAAAACAAGCATAAAATTGTTGAACTTTTATATTCAATTGTACAAATGCATAGATTCTTTAGCCTGGTTTGTGGGAAATTTCTGGTAATTTCAAACACAAAAGAAACTCGATTTCATTAATAAAAAAAATCTGTTACAAAATAGTCTTCCTCTATCTGAGGGATTACAACATGAACGCTTCAGTTTGCAGACTTTATGCTCTTCGCCTTCAACTTCATAGCCTGGAGGTTGTTCAACATAAACCTCTTCTTTTAACACTCCATTCAGGAATGCAGATTTAACATCCATTTGATAAATCTTCCATTTGTTTTGTGCTGCAATAGACAACATTGTTCTGAATGTTTCCATCCTTGCTACTGGTGCAAAGGTTTCATCATAGTATTTGCCTTGTTGCTCCTTGTAGCCTTTCACAACAAGTCTTGCTTTGTGGCTGTCAATCTTGCCTTCAGCATTGCTTTTGGTCTTATAGACCCACTTAACTCCAATGGCATCTTTTCCTTCAGGGAGGTCCACTAACTCCCATGTTTTACTCTTCTCAATTTCACCAATTTCTTCATTCATTGCTTCAATCCATTTATCTTCATTTACAGCATCTTCAAAATGAACTGTGTCATCAACATGACAATACAAAGCGAATAATGAATTTAGACTAGTATTGTTACTTACCTCTCCTTGTTCATAAATCTCATTCAGATTTCATAATCTTGGTCTTCTTGGTGAGCTTGGAGTTCCATCCGAACTTGAGGGTATTTCTGATCCATGTGGTGTGCTTGAAGAAGCACTTCCTTGACTTCTCAAGGCTGTTCAAGGTCTAGCTTGTGCTGTGGTTTGTTGTACTTGCTGTGGTGGAGGAGGAGCCACCAAGGAAGGATTATTTGCTACTGTCCCTTCCTCTTCTTCTTCGTGAGACACAATTGTCTTCACATTCACTATCTTCTCTAAGCTTCCATCCCAAGCTTCATCTTCAATGAACTACACATCTCTGCTTACTATCAATTTCTTGGTGGATAGATTATAGAGTTTGTATGCTTTTGACTCCTCACAATAGCCAATAAAGACACACTTCTCCCCCTTACTGTCAAGCTTCTTCCTTAGCTGATCTGGTATATGTGCATATGCTACACAACCGAATACTCTCATGTGAGTGAGAGTTTGCTTTTGACCACTCCATGCTTCTTCTGGTATTTTGTTCATGACAGCTTTAGTTGGGCATCTATTCAAGATGTAAACTGTGCAAGTGACAGCTTCTGCCCAATACTCATGTGGCAAGTGTTTTGCCTTCAGCATACTTCTGACCATGTCAAGAATGGTCCTATTCTTCCTTTTGGAAAAACCGTTTTGCTGAGGTGTATATCTCGCAGTGAACTGCTTTTGTATGCCATTTTCTCTGCAAAAAAGCAGAAAGTCTTTGGAGATGTACTCTCCTCCTCTATCTATTCTGAGCACTTTGATATAATGCCCACACTGCTTCTCAACAAGAGTTTTGTAGTGGTGGAATTTCTCAAACACTTCACTCTTCTATTTCAACATATACACTCGTGTCTTTCTGGTGTAATCATCAATCAAAGTTAAAACATATTTATTTCTGGCAAATGATGGTATTTGCATCGGTCCACACACATCAGAGTGAACAATTTCCAAGGGTGCTTTTGCCCTTATACTCTTTCCTGCTGGAAAGCTTTCTTTGTGTTACTCACCCAAGATGCAGCCTTCACAAAGGCTGTCCGGTTTCTCGATCAATGGAAATCCCTTTACCATTCCCTTTCTGTGCAACAGATTCAAGCCTCCAAAATTGAGATGTCCATATCTCAAGTGCCACAACCAATTCTCATCTTTAACTTGTTCCTGAAAGACTTCTTGTGTTATAGCTGCAATAGTTCTTCCTTCCTTCAAATCTGCCCTGAGTTTGAGAGGAAACATTCTATTGCTGGTCATCTGCACCTGTGCAATGATCTTCGTACTTGTAGGTATGTCTCTGATTGTACACATATCATCTTTGAAGAACACATTGTAACTTTGTTAATGAGCTGTCCAATGCTCAAAAGATTACATTTCAGACCAGGTACATAGTATACCTCCGACACAATCATATGTTCTTCATTTCTTGCTTGGATACTGACTATGCCCTTACCCTTGACTAAGTTACATGTTAACAACACAATCTTTGTATTCTTATCTTCTTCATTTGCAAAATTAGCATTCTGCCTACTATTCATGTCATTTTTTTTTTTCCTACATTCATTGGCGTAGTGCCCATATTTCTTACAATAATGACATTGGACTTGGGATTTGTCATACCTTTGTCCATGAGCTTACTGTTTGCTTGAACCTTCATCTTGGTTCTAATTGTAGCTCCTTCCGCTTGTGCTTGCAGGATTATTTCTGCCTTTGTTTTGGCTTCTTCCACGACCTCTGTTATTTGCTCTGCCTTGACCTTTTCCTTGGCCAAAAGACATCTGAGTCTTGAATGCTTGCTCAAAAGAGGAATCTGTTCCTCTACTCAGTCTGTGTTCATGAGACATAAGAGAAGCACTCAGTTCATCTACTGTGAACTGTGAGAGATCCTTTGTTTCTTCTATTGCTACCACAATAGCTTCAAACCTTGAGGGTAAACTTCTCAAGATCTTCTCTACAATCCTTCTTTCTTCAAGAATCTCACCATGAGATCTTATCTGAGTTATCAACCCAATAACCTAAGTGAAGAATGAATCTATTGTATCAGATTCCTTCATGTAGAGTGTTTCAAAGTCTCTCCTCAACATCTGCAACTTTGCAGTCTTCACCTTCTCCATGCCTTGATAGGCAGTTTTGAGAATATCCCATGCCTCCTTCGATTTTGTTGCTGCTGCAATCTGTGGAAAAACACTTTCATGTACTAATTGGAAGAGAAAAAACAGGGCTTTGGCATCCTTCTTCGTGTCGCTCTTCAACTGGTCTCTTTTTGCTACTGTCAAAGCAGCCAATGCTGTTGCATCTACAGGTTCAACATAGCCAGTTTCAACCAGCTCCCATATTCCTTGAGAAGCAAACAATGATTTCATTGTTATGGACCAATAACTGTGATTTTTCCCATTAAACTGTAGCAGTTGAGAATTTGTCAAACCAGTTCCAGCATCTGCCGTCTTAACCTGTATAAGTAAAGAAGAGATACTGACTGTATAGAAAAAACAAGCAAAAAACTTTTTCTGCTGGAGAAAATCTACTCAATAAGCTTCTTATAGCTCCTACAGTGAAAAAACAAACTCCGTTTTTGACTAACTGAGTGACTACACTAGCTCTGATACCATGTGGGAAATTTCTGGTAATTTCAAACACAAAAGAAATTCGATTTCATTAATAAAAAAAAACTGTTACAAAATAGTCTTCCTCTATCTGAGGGATTACAATAGGAACGCTTCAGTTCCAGAAACCAATTTCACTATCTCAGCACTGTTGTGCGTTCTAGAAATTACAAAAAAAAACTCTTATTCTTACACTGTTTTGTCTGCGTTTTATAGTGCATTACATTTTCTGCTTTTTACATTGTGGGAAGGGGTCATAACTTATCCACCAACCACGTTAACTTCGCTGATGGGGTCTCTGCTGTTATCTGCTGCTCATGATGAACAAAATCTGATCTTTTGCTGTATTTCTCGAGACGGTGGTGTTGAAACCCATGGCTGAAAATGCTACGATGACTCGAGGCTGGTTCTTTTCACTTTCGGTCATTCTTCTCTTTAATGAGGTTTGTTGAGAAATAATGGCGTAGTACTGGATCTTATCTATCTCCTTTGGGAACACAAAAGCAGTTAAAGGACAAAAAGACGGTAATGGTGGTGGCTTAAAAAGAATGGGAATAAATGCGGGGCGTCAAATCAAGACAAGTGGACAGCGGTGATCAGCTTGGGGAAGGTGCGATCTGAGATTGTATCGCAACATCGCGTCAGGGACAAACAAACAGAAAACACTGAAGAATGCGATCTCCGATCTGTGATCTGATCGCATCGCAGACAACACAGGGACACAGTGAAGGGTGACAAGAGAATGTGCGATATGCGATGGGATCGCATCGCTGGAAACTCCAATGGCTGTTTTCTGGAATAAACTTGGTCGTTGTTCAAATGTCAGCTTTCGGCAACGCTGTAGTTGAAATTACCATTCCAACATGGTTGAGTAATTATCAATAAAATATATATATATTTTTTATTTTGCAAATTATTATTAAAACCATTTCTCATTAAAAACATTTTTTTTAAATTTTAAGTAATACAATTTTCTAAATTTAATATAATATAATACTAATCTTTACCACCAACCAAACTTGGTCATTAAAATATCTAAAAGCAGGAAGGGAGTTATCAATTAGAAAGTAAGGAAGTCTTTGAAAAAACATGTGATATATATATATATATATATATATATATATATATATATATATATATATATATATATATAATTAGCAAGAGCCAGTGAAATCACCTACTTGCCTTCTCTGGCAAGTAACAAGCTTAGGTGCTTGGCATGTGATTGAGCTAGTGAAAGCACATGTGTGCCCTCTCTTGCAAGTAACAAGCTTTTGAGCTGGGCATATTATGGATCAATTATGTCTAACTATTTTAGAGAAGGGAAAAGGCCATCAAGAGGAACATAAGAAAATTTGTTCCTGCACCTTTGATAATAGTAGGTAATAAGAAGAAATTTATGAATGAATCAACAAATTTAAATAATTGAAGATAGCATTATTTTTGTACAAGGTGGAGTGAGTTTAACTGCAAAATTGAAGTCGATGTTTAATTACTAGTAAGATTGTATTTTTGGAAGGATATATAAATAAGATTGTAGTTTTTTAACCATGTGCTTAACATATAAATTAAGAAAAGTAAATATTTATTTATTTATTTATTATAATTCTAATTTATTAATAATATTTTTAAATTTTATTTTTTATACAATTGTTATAATGATGGAAATTCATGAGTAAAAAGAAAAATAATATTTATTAATATTTGGTAATACATTTTTGCTATTCTGAATTTTATACATTATTTTGCGAAATATTTATAAAAACTCACTCGTAATATTTTCCACTTTATTAATTATACATTTTATTTATTGTTGATACTTTTTAAATTTATCAACGATTAAGTGCTAATTCATTCAAGATTCCTATTCAAAATTCCTATACTGTTTGATAGGGTTCAAAATTCCTATACTGTTTGATAGGGTTCATATTTCAGTAACAGGTTTTGAAATTGAAATTGAAATGAAATTAATATTATCAACTAGGTATTGGTGTAAATATTAGCTCTAGAATTACTATAATTATCTTAAAAGTATGGTACCATAAAAAAAAATTTAAGCTGATTTAATGATCCATTAACAATTTCATAGTCTAAATTAGTTCATATTTATACATACATGACTTAATATTTGAAACAAGCATATAACTACTTACAAAGTAACCAATTTGAAAAATTCAACAATCTAATACCTCATTTAAAAATATACCTATAAAACATTATATGAAAATAAAGCATTATATGAAAATTCTTAGATAAAATAATTTTCATTCGGGCATTCCAATGATCTTCACCATTCATCGAATCCACCCTACTTATCTTCGACTGGTTACAGACATGTCATCATGAAAATCGAACCAGAGTAAGACAACAGACTCTCCCACCACACCCCCACATATCATGTTACAAAAATACCGCTCCTTATTTCCTGCAAAGGGTTTCCATCAACCCTGAGAGCGTTCAGTGAGCAAATTTAAAGGTGAAAATATTTAAAATATCATGTTACAAAAATACCGCTCCTCATTTCCTGCAAAGGGTTTCCATCAACCCTGAGAGCGTTCAGTGAGCAAATTTAAAGGTGAAATTTTTTTTTAAATATGGGAGGGGCTAGGTTTTTTTAGAAGCATTATGGGTCTTTTTTTAATTACATGCGTGTCAGCAAGTTGACAGCCAACAGCTATCACGTCAGATCGAAATCCATTACATCAGATCGAAACAATCGCCATCACCGGAGTCATGGCACAAGATATGCTACAGCAGGGGAGAGTGCAACCAAGCAGCCAGGACCGCTGCGTCATGCACATCACGTCCACTTATACACTGAGGTCAAAATTTCTGAGAAATCGAAAACTTTTCCCAGCAGGAACGATGGCGGGCCGGCTGGCTGAGGGAGGATGCTTTCAATCCCGCTATTAGCAGTAGAGTACGTTGATCATCACACCTCTATAGTCAATTCACACGTTTCCTATTCATGAACGTCGGGCCGGCTGGCTGAGGGAGGATGCTTTCAATCCCGCTATTAGCAGTAGAGTACGTTGATCATCACACCTCTATAGTCAATTCACACGTTTCCTATTCATGAACGTCACCAGCTTCGAAGCTGAAGATTTCAAAATCTCTAGAGCTTTTAACCGAATGGATAATTTCATGGCGCCCTGTACCCTATCTGACCGTCCGTTCAAATCCCTGAATTTCTGATAAGACCCTTCATCGGTGATAGATCACCCAATAGTGTTACGATTTTTTTCTGAAGATTGCACCAGTTCCAAGATTGCGTCATGAAACCAAAGTAAATTAAAAGAGAGCCTTGTTGGTAGATGGTGTGGTGTATACAAAGAAGTGAAGCTTGTGTGAGTATGGTGTGGTGTATAGAATGCATTGAAGGTTGTGTGAGTATGGAGATGCATTAATAACAGGCTTAGTTTAAGTAGGTGATAATTTAGTTGGTAAGTTGAATTTGATAATTTAGTTGGTAAGTTGAATTTTTAATTATAATCTAGGAAAAAAAAATAAAGAAATTTGACTGATTTGATTGTGTTAATGTTTAAATAATTTTTTAAATGGGAAAAAGATTCAGTTTCATTAAAAACCCCAAGTACTTAAAATATTGAAGTTTGACGATTATAATCTGGAATTTCAATTCTGAACATGTAAATTTGTTTGACAAATAATAAAAATAAACATGCAACATTCAATATTGTATAGCAATGTGTCAGCAATGTAGAAAAAGTTAATGATAAATATTTGTCTATACAATATTCAATTAGGAAAATGTAAGCTTATCAGATAAATATTAAAAAATAGGCCTACAACATTCAATACTGCATAGCAGTGTAAGAACAATGTGAAAAATGTTAGAATACTACACCTATTCCGAGATTATGTGATTAAATAAAATTAAATTAAAATAGAGTTACACTTGTTACATATTATAGTTTATAGAAATATTGAATGCTGTGTGTGGATATGCATAATCAAATTAATAATATTCTGGATGTGGATATGCATAATCAGAATAACAATATTCAGAGAACTACAATGTGACAAAAATATAGATAACATTCTATACTGCATAGTAGTGTGGAAATAAGGTACATAACATTCAATACTACATAACAGTATAAAATTATAAACACTGCAAATAATATTAACAATAGCAAATATACTTTTAAAATAAGATACATAACATTCAATACTGCATAACAATATAAACACTGCAAGTACTATTAACAATGGCAAATATACTTCTATATGCTTTCTATAAGATTCTACTGTACGGATACTTTCAATGACAACTTAAAATAATAAATAATACATAAAATCTCCATAGATTCTTAATGCTGGCCCTGATCACTGGCAGCCTTTGGCTTGCTATCGTCACCCGGCACGGAGACTACTCTCTTTCTTTCATCCAATTTTTTCCCACTGATGAATCTTATTCCATCAAGTGAATTTTCCATCCCGTGAATTGAATGATAATTATAATGGAAATGGAGGAATATGACATGATGTTTTGCATGATGTCTTCAATTTTGTATAATAAAATATTCTGAAATATCTACTTGATGGCAACTTTACCTAGTGAACCACTAAGAGTTGATGGACCAATTAAGATACGAGGATGAATACCATATCGAAAGTACTCTGGAATAGTTCTTTTCACATATGTTATTTAACATCATTAATATTTAAACATTTATAAAACGTGGGCGATGAGGAGTGCAGCTGTGCTGTTCACTCCCAATATTTGCTTTCCAGTTGTTCGACAATGGACATAGAAACACGATCATCGTATCTGCCTTTTATTTATAAAAGTTGGATGGTTTTTTGCTTAAAAAAGAATTGGGGGACTATACATCTGACAATTAAATGGTTTCATATTGGTTGCAGCTTCGTAGAGTTGTTAAATTCTGTTTTGTTTCGTTGAATATAATATTTTAGCTATATTTATGTCAATGGCAGATTATGGAATATTAATCAATTATTTGATTAGAAACATGAACTAATTCAATTATTTAATTTTCTGAATATTTTAAAATCTGCAATTAAATTACATTCATATTTCAACAATAGAAAATCTTATATTACTATTTAATAGTACTTCATATATTGCAAATTGTTCACCATTTTATATACAAATACTAAGATTGTAGATTTCTTTCCAGTTTTTGTACAACAAACTAAGATTCTATTAAAATGCCACCGACTCAATACCCTTTATCCTATGCCTACTAAATAAATAAAGGTAAATGGTTACATAAGTTGTAACATATCTCTTTAGTTTAGGATTTGTTTCTAGAGTTTAGGAGTTTGGTTGCAACTACGTGATTTCTAGTAATGTACTTAATGATGTAATTAATCATTTGATGAGGTAGAGTGAACGGAGAGAGTTTTCTTTGTTTGAGTGCAGTCTCCAGGTGCAGTACTCACCTGTGAGCTGCAACTCCTCCTTTTTCAATTCAAGTCTAATTTTTATCTTGGTATACAGAGTAGGGACAGCCTTAATTTTTCTTTTAGGATGCATCATTGATTACAGAACTGTAATGGCGGTAGGAGTGTACAGGAGCATTCGTAGAATCAAGTGGACTGCAGTAACACCTGAAGCACAGGCCTCAAATGGCTGATCATCTCTAAGCACAAGAAAGGGTTGGCGCGGTTTAGTCGCGAACAGTCGCGCCATTTTTGAGCAGAAGCAGGAGTTGGCGCTGTTTATTAAGGAACAGTCGCGCCATTTGGCGCGGTTTTGAGAGTTATAGTCACGCTAGCGCGCCAGAAATTGCTATTGGCACGGAAAAACAAGCCTTAATCGCGCCATTTTCCTAACTCGCATCGATTTTGTTTTTGGTGCGGATCTTTCGCCGTCAAGGAGTGCGAGCCTCTTTCTCTTTGAAAAATTTGCAATTTTTTTGTGGCAGATCGGCCTTGCCCGGTGGTGGCACTTTGAAAGTTCTTGATCTGCTCAGTGGTAGCAGATCGGATTTGCTCGGTGGTGGCGCATTGGAATTCCTGATCTGTTCGGTGGCAGCAGATTGGATTTGCCCAGTGGTGGTGCATTGGAGTTCCTGATCTGTTCGGTGGCAGCAGATCGGATTTTCCCGGTGGTGGCACATTGGAGTTCCTGATCTGTTCAGTGGTAGCAGATCGGATTTGCCCGGTGGTGGCGCATTGGAGTTCCTGATCTGTTTGGTGGCAGCAAATCAGACTTGCCCAGTGGTGGCTCATTGAAGACTTATTCATCAGAGGATCAGAAACTTTATCAGTCCAATATGAATAACAGTGATGAGTACTCTCTTAAGCCAGAAAAGTTGTGGCCTATTATCAGGCCGATAGATTATTTGCTCAAGGAGTAGCGACTGTTGTTTATTCTGATAGGAATCGCCATCGCATCGACTTTCTTTATCCTTCAGCTTGGTTTTTTGGCTTCTAATGTTAATGAAAATGGAAGGTTTGTGCTCGACAAACCTCATCGGGTTGTTTATGAGACTCCTGTTTCTCGGTTTGCTCAGTATCATTCGGGTTCGATGGTGAATTCGGGGGCTAAAGTGCCCCTAGGTTTGAAGAGAAAGTCCCTGCGAGTTGTCGTGACGGGTGGAGCTGGCTTTGTTGGCAGTCATCTACTTGACAGGCTCATGGCAAGAGGCGACAGTGTTATTGTTGTCGACAATTTCTTCACAAGAAGGAAGGAGAATGTTTTGCATCATTTTGGCAGTCTAAGGTTTGAACGGATAAGGCATGATGTTGTGGAACCCTTATTGTTGGAGGTTAATCAGATCTACCATTTGGCTTGCCCCGCTTCCCCTGGGCATTACAAACACAATCTTGTGAAGACTGTCAAAACTAATGATGAGGGTAAGAGAACAGCTGAAACTCTGACTATGGATTATCACAGGGGAGAAAATGTTGAGGTTCGGATTGCTCGAATTTTCAATACATACGGTCCGCGAACGTGCCTTGATGATGGTCGAGTTGTAAGTAATTTCGTTGCTCAGGCTTTACGCAAGGAGCCTTTGACAATCTATGGAAATGGGAAACAAACACGGAGTTTCCAGTTCGTTTCTAATCTGGTTGAAGGCCTTATGTGACTTATGGAGGGCGAACATGTTGGTCCTTTCAATCTTGGGAATCCTGGGGAATTTACAATGTTAGAATTAGAACATGTTGAAGAAGGAAATGATGACTCTAACAGTGATTGGCACATTCCATTGCTAATGGAAGAAAACAATGAGGAAGATGAAGAGCATGAGCAGAAACAAGAAGAAGAAGTAACAGGTAACGTAATCAAGGATGCAAGCCCAGAAAAGGCTGAAATAGACAGATTTGAGGTAAGTCCCCTACCAAGGAGATCAAGTAGGAAGACTCGATTACCTGCTAAAATGAGAGACTATGCATTAATATCAAAGATTTTAATCATTGTAGAACCTGCAAATTATGAGGAAACAAGTAAATTTGATGCATGGAGGGTTGCAATGTATGAGGAAATAGAATCAATAAATAGAAACCATACATGGGATTTGGTTGAATTGCCTGAAGGTAAAACCCCCATAGGATGCAAATGGCTGTATAAACCAAAAATAAACGCAGATGGGAGTATAGAGAAACTTAAAGCTAGACTGGTAGCAAAGGGTTACTCATAGAAAAAGGGAATAGATTTCGATGACACCTTTTCTCCTGTAGCCAAATTAAACATCATTAGAATGCTAATTTCCTTAGCAACAAAACACAAATGGTAGCTACACTAGCTAGATGTTAAGTCTGCATTTCTGTATGGTGACTTGAAGGAAGAAATTTATTTAGTACAGCCTAAAGGTTTTGTGAAAAATGGATAGGAACATCTTGTGTGTAAATTGAAAAAGGCACTTTATGGTTTAAAACAGGCACCCAGGTCGTGGTATAGGAAAATTGACTCATTTTTTGTACAGCATGGCTTTCATAGGAGCTTGAATGATCCAAATCTGTATACCAAGTTTAATAAACAGAGGCAAATTATTTTGATTTCTTTGTATGTAAATGATATGATCATAATAGGGAACGCTAACAATCTGATCAAAGAAATCAGATGTCACAAGTGTTTGAGATGGAAAGACCTTCGAAACCTTCATGATTGGAGGTATGGAAAGACTCTGGACAAACAGGGAAGTATGCCAGAAGCTTGCTGGAAAGTTATTCTAGTAGGTTTTTCAGATTCCGATTGGGCAAGTAACATGGATGATCGAAGATCTATCACAGGTTACGCATTCAGCATTGGATCCAGGGTCATAGCATGGAGCAGAGAAACTACAGTCAAAAGAGATATGTATTGTAAAACTTGTGATAACATGGCTGATATTTTTACTAAGCCTCTTGGGCGTGTAAAGTTTGAATTGTTTAGAGGGATGCTAGGAGTTCAGGATAATCCTTTCTCTATTAAGGAGGGGAGTTGAAAATAATTAATATTATTTTGTATTAATGGAGAAATGGTTACATAAGTTGTAACGTATCTCCCTAGTTTAGGATTTGTTCCTAGAGTTTAGGAGTTTGGTTGCAACTACCTGATTTCTAGTATTGTACTTAATGATGTAATTACTCATTTGATGAGGTAGAGTGAACGGAGAGAGTTCTCTTTGTTTGAATGCAGTCTCCACGTGCAGTACTCACCTGTGAGCTGCAACTCCTCCTTTCTCAATTCAAGTCTGATTTTTATCTATATATTCTTTGCATTTATGTACACCAAATTCTACAGTTATAGAATGTACCTACTCGTTGTAAAAGGAATATATTGCATTGTACATATAGAGCCTAAGGGATTTGGAAACCAGTCATAGAAGAGGTTGTATTATGCAGGTTCGAATCTCACAGACACAGGATAAGAATAGAGCTGATAAAGATTCGAACATACATGAGATGTAATCTCCACTTATTCGAATGTCATACATAAGTGGTGAAATAACCAACATATTTTCACCAAGATAAGAATGGAGTTGAAAACTTATTCCTCAAGGATAAGAATGGAGTTGATAGGAATTTTTCTTTAAATGATGACCAATAAAGGTGGTGAAATAGCCAATGCATCTCAAGATCAACTTGAAACATGGATAATATTAAAAGCATTATTAAACGAGGGCCCATAAAATCTAAATGTTGTTTATTTTTATTTTATTTTATTTTATTTTATTTTTATATGATGTTTTTATATAAAATTAATTTTAAATCGTAAAGAAATTGAATTTATTTTTGAGATTATATACAAATTATGACCTAAGTGTTTGAGTAAATTTTAAAAAATTCATTAATTTTTTTGTTGATTATAAATTTTGTAGTTAATTGATTTTTTGTTTAATTAAATAAATTAAAAGAAAAGTAAATACATATACTATGTAATAGATATAAAAATTTGTTTACAGACATTTTTATAAGAAAAAATGCATTTAAAAGATAAAATTGTTTAATTAAATAATTATCAAAAATTTATTATTTTTTTTTCATTTCTTACCTCAACATTCCACATTCCTCATTCCTCATACTTCTTGTAGAAGTTGCGTAGCCTCTTATATTTACCAAATATTTACCAAACCACTAGAAAGACAAGGCAGCATGTTGTGAAATTTCAACAAAATTCTTGTTTCATTGTTCCAGTTGACCCCTACTATCTGTTAAGAGTACCAAAAAAATGTTCAACCAAGTTTATTAGGCTAACTAAGGTGCCTAATATGCATGTCACGGGCTTAGTGTGCCACAAATGAGTGCATTTTAACCCATGCACTGGTGATGCATTGGTCACAAGCTACAATGGTGTCACAAATACGACATCAGAAAAATTCTACAATAAGACTTCTTAAGCCGTCACTAACATCAATGAAAACCATGCGTAATCCTTAAAAACTTCGAAGCTGAAGTGTTCACAGTCTCTGAAGCTTTTAATCGAATGGATAATTTCCTGGGGCCCTGTACCCTATCTGACCGTCCATCCAAATTCCTGAATATCCGATGAGACCGTTAATTGGTGATAGATCACCCAATAGTGTTACAAGTTTTTTCTGAAGATTGCACCAATTCGAATGTTGCGTCGTTAAACCAAATTAAATTAAAAGAAAGTCTCGTTGTTAGATGGTGTGGTGTATAGAAAGCATGCAATGTTGTGAGTATGGATATGCATGTAGAAAGATGGTGTGGTGTATAGAAAGTATCCAATGTGTGTGAGTATGGATATGTATGTAAAATTAATAATAGGTTTAGTTTAAATAAGCTATGGAAGGTTAATTTTTTTTTTTATTTCTTAAAAAAATTAAGAAATTTGATTGAAGGTGGGAGTGTTTAAATTATTTTTTTTATCACAGAAATAAATTCACTATTATCAAAACCTTTAAAGCACCCCAAAAAATTGACAATGGAAAGCTATTACCTAAAATTTCAATTTTGAACTTGTAAATAAATAAACTTACAACCTTCAATACTCTATAGCACTGTAGGAACAATATGCAAAAAGTTAATGACAGATATTTGTCTATACAGTGCTCAATTCTGAAGATGTACGTTTGTCAGACTAATAATCAGAATGGGCATGTAACATTCAATACTGTATAGTAGTGTGAGAACAAGGTCCAAAATGTTGAAAAACTGCACTTTTTCCAAGATTATGTCATTAAATCTAATTAACATAAAAAGAAGTCATGGTTGTTAGAAAGTGTGGTGTATAGAAATATGGAATGTTATGTAAGTGTCGTTGTGCATAGCAAGATTAATAATATTCTGGATAAAGATATGCATAGCTAAATTAATAACATTCTGATAATGCAGTAAAAGTCAAGCATATACTGTATAGCAGTGTACCAACAATGCAGATAACATTCTGTACTGCATAGTAGTGTTACATAGCATTCAACACTACATAACAGTATTAAGACTGCAAATAACGTTAACAATGCAAATAACATTCTGTACTGCATAGCAGTGTTACATGGCATTCTGTACTGCATAGCAGTGTTACATGGCATTCAATACTGCATAAAAGTATGAATACTGCCAATAATGTTAACAATGTTAAATATATTTCTATATGTCTTCTGTAAGCTTCCGCTGTAGGGATACTTTCAATGACAACTTAAAATAATAAAAAATACATATTTTCCCACGGATGCACTCAACCTTCCATCCCTTTAATTGAATGATAATTATAATGGAAATGGAGGAATATGACATGACATTTTGCATGATGTCTTCAATTTTGTATCATAAAATGCCGTAGTCTAATTAGCTTGTAAATTTGTTTTGAAAATCATGTAAATTTGAGTAAAATTTTGATAGGTTAAGTAGGGATTTTTGTAAATCTAAATTAAGTTTGTCAGATTTCAAAATTTTGGGTGCTTAAAAATTTTTGATGGTGCTAAATTTATTTCCATTATCAAAAACATAATTTAAATAGATTTATTAAAATCAAATGGGTAGTCTAACTAGACTGCAAATTTGTCCAGAAAGTCATGGAAATTTAGGTAAGATTTTGATAAAATTAGATAGGGATTTTTGTAAATCCAAGTTACCCCTTTCAAACTTCATATCAAAAACTTGATTCAAACACGTGAGATTTATTAAAATCAAATCCCTAGTCTTGCAAATTTGCCCAGAAAGTCATGGAAATTTAGGTAAGATTTTGATAAAATTAGTTAGGGATTTTTGTAAATCCAAGTTACCACTGTCAAACTTCAAGATTTGGGGTGCTTAAAATTTTTTGAGGGTGCTGAATCCATTTTCACCATCAAAAACATGATTCAAACACTGCTACTGTCAGATTTAGTAAAATGAAATCCTTAGTCTAACTAACTACACTGCAAATTTTCCCAGAAAATCATGGAAATTTAGGTAAGATTTTGATCAAATTCGTAGGGATTTTTGTAAATCCAAGTTACTACTGTCAATCTTCAAGATTTGGGGTGCCAATTTTTTTTTGATTGTGTTGAATCCATTTCCACCACCAAAAGCATGATTCAAACACTGCCAGTATGAGATTTATTAAAATCAAATCCATAGTAAATTTAAGTAAGATTTTGATAAAATTAATTAACGATTTTTGTAAATGGAGCTTAATCTATTTCCACCATCAAAAACATGATTCAAACACTGCTATTTTAAAATTTATTAAAATCTTTTTGACCAGATTCCAACAACAACTCACCTCCACCACTTAGATAAAAAACATCTGAAAAAAAAATTCTAAAATATCTACTGATAGCAACTTTACCCAGATAGCCACTAAGAGTTGATGCACCAATTAAGATATGAAGATCAATACCATATCGAAAGAACCTAGAATGATTTTTTTTCCAAATGTAATTTACATCATTACGATTTAAATATTTATAAGAAATGGGAGCTCTACATATGACAATAAAATGGTTTCATATTGGTTGCACCGTCGGAGAGTTGTTTAATTTTTCGTTCAATATAATAGTTTAGCTATTTTTATGTCAATGGCAGATTATAGAATATTAACATCAAATCAACTCAATTATTTGATTTTATAGATTTTGGAATATTTAATAAAAAAAATACAAACGTGAACTAACTCAATTATTTGATTACCTGAACTAACTCAATTATTTGATTTTCTCAATATTTTAAAATCTGCACTTGATTTTCTCAATATGAAGTCTGTGGCTCAGCTGGTCAGTTGAGGAGATTGATTCATAAGTGAGGAGAATTGCACAAAACCCATTGTCCATATTTTAACAGGCTCCGGCTGTTCATGAGAAGTCTGTGGCTCAGCTGGTCAGTTGAGGAGATTGATTCATAAGTGAGGAGAATTGCACAAAACCCATTGTCCATAGTTTAACAAGCACCGGGTGTTCATGAGCGAAAAGCACGATGGCATCTGCAACATTGTCGATGAGTTAGTTTCAATTAAAATAAAAAAGAGTACATGTTAATGGTGATACAAGTCCAGTAATTTTTAATGCAAGAAAAGCAAAGGGACCTCCTCGCTCTCAATTCACCAAAGGGATTGCCATGCAGACCAGACTATTAATTTTTAGTAGGGACGGTATGTGTGGAATAACAGTCCCTCTGAGCACGGCGCTTCTGGAAGGAAGCTTCTCCGCTCAGAATTGAATCGATGATAGGGAACTGGCGCCTTCTTTGAATGGATAGTCAAACTTATTGATTATTAGGATTTGGTAACTATCATACGCACGCTAACCCTCCTCCTATTCTGTTTTATACAGTGGTTTTATCTTGTATAGTTGCAGTTCTGGGTTAGCTGGAGATTATTTTGTGATTAGCTCACTCTTCCAGTGGATAATCAGAAATATAAGAATGAATAATAGATAAAGGTATTTTGAATTTTGGAAAATGATTTGAAATATAAGAATGGATAATAGATAGAGGTATTTTGAATTTTGGAAAATGATTGGAAATACTTTATTTATACACATACTTTAGGGTTTTGGGAGCCCTAAAAGGATGACTAGGCTGACCTCGTCAAATATAGAAAAATATAATAAAGTGGGTATTTATCCATATGTAGGCTCAACAAAACCATCAATACATCTAAGAGGAGGTCAGGACATGGCCTCTAATAAAAATGAACGATAATCAAAATGTTAAATTGAATGCTTACTTATTCCCAAAAACTAGGCAGCTACTTTGTTGCAGTTGTCCATTAACTAGTTTCCACAAATATAGAATGACCAACGAGGGAAACGTCCATCGAGCACTCTTGTAACATAATACAATAATGGTTTGTTAAGATTTGTTCTCTTTTGCTCCATTTTATAATTGTTCAGCAACAAAGGTCTTTAGAAAATGAAAAAGTTGATACATTGGACAATCAACAAATACATATTTCAGAAATTAAAAAAGAATGACGTCTCTCTTTTAAATTATTAATCAATTATTGAACAATGTTACAATCTCGTGCGCAACAGGTACCAAATTTGAAATGAGTCATGACAAAAATATAAACCAGTGTAAGTGAAATTTTCCGGGGAACATCCCCTAATCTCGTGCGCAACAGGTACCAAATTTGAAATGAGTCATGACAAAAATATAAACCAGTGCAAGTGAAATTTTCCGGGGAACATCCAGGGAATGTTGGGAATGTTTGGGGAACAATTTGGGATTGATGGCCACTGTCAAGGAACATTTAGGGAACATTCCTCAACAAGAGGGAAAATATGGGGAATGTTCCCCAAAATACTCTAGATATGGTGGATCATTTGGAATGTGCCCACTATTCTTGATGGTATTCTCCCGAGATTGGGGACATTCTGCTCCAATCCCTAGGTTCCCCTACAACATATAACACCACAAACAGGTTCCTCTATTACAATTGACATCAATCTTTGGTTAGAGTAGCCAAGGGCACATAAACCAGTGCAAAAGAAGGGATATTCCCACAACCCTTAATAGGTTCATTAGAGCAACATTTAAGTAACCCAACTAAGCTTCAGGAACCATTCTTAGAGTGAGGGGAACCGTAGTACCCACAGAACTGTCCAGTGGTTGCCTACCAAAACCCACAGAAGAATCCATTGCATGAGAGGCCCAGTAAATGCACAAGCTCAATGTCTGACACAACTATGGAGGAGCCAACTTGACTAAGAGTAGGACCATTCATGCGAGCAAATCAAACTAAAATGTGTTGTTATAACTTAACTCAAATCCTTCTTAGATGTATGTTAACATAACCATAGAAAGTCCATTCATGCTAGGAAAGAAAACTAAAATGTGTGGTTATAACTTAAGTCAAATCCTTCTTAGATGTCATGTTAACATAACCATAGAAAGTTAGGTCTGTGCTACATTTGATTAGGTATTTAACGTTTTCTACTCAAATTCTGAAAGAAAAAATCTCTTGAAAAAGAAGATTTTAATTATTTATGATATTTGCACACGCATAAATTAGTTATACACTTTTGACATATGCAATCATTCTATCTTTTTCTGTGAACAATAATTTTATCCATGCAAAAGTCACAGTAACTTCTAGGTCGTCCCTGAACTAGTGTATGACCAAATTGATGTGTTAGGTCCCTATACAACTAGTGTAACCCCTTATTGTTATTAGTACAACCCTCTTATTATATTTTTGTGCCCATGTAGTCCTCATATTGTTATTATTGTGCCCCATAAAAGCCCACTATTGTTATTATTGTGCCCTTACATTATTATTGTTATGTCGGCTCTGATTATATTATGACCCCTTAGACTCCTATATACCGAAAGGAGGTCTTGTCATTTGTATCATCCAAGAATTGTTCATTTGTGTAATGTAAAGGAGGTTGGCCCCTCAAAAAGGCTTATTTCTAAGGCATTCATCTATCTTTTCTATCTTTTTTTTTGAGCTGGTTTCATAACATTTGGTATCAGAGCTTTGGATTCTAGGGTTTCGCTGCTCCAAATAGGTCATTGTGGAATTTTCACTATAACTTTGTTTCTGCGACGTTTCAGAAGCTAAGACCAAAACCCATTTGAGAGTAAATCACGTTGAACCTTGGGACGAAATTTTAGATTTTTTCGCACTATATTTTTGAAGATATGATCTTAGGAAGTTAGGGTTTTTGCAAGCTCCAGAATTTTATCTAAAACAGATCATCGTGGAGTTTGCGCTATAACTCTTTTGCTACGGAGCTTCAGAAGCTAAAACAAAAACGCATTTGAGAATAAATCAGTCCGAATCTTGGTTGCAAATTTCAGATCGTGTCTCGCTATATTTTCGGAGATATAATCTAAGGAAGTTGGGGTTTTTTCAGACCCCCGAATTACATTCCAAACAGGTCACCTTGGGAAAATCATCATAACCTTCTCGCTAAGCATCAAATTGACATTTCGTAAGAAGTTATAGAAATAGGATGAACTGTAGTTTTCTGTGTATATTTTTCGGATCCTAAGATTAAAACAGTGACACGTGGTACTTCATACATGGTGCTCTACTAAACTAGTCTATAATCAGGTCATCGTGGGAGATTTGAGATAACTCTTCCTTGCAGAATCCAATCTTGATTAGAATTGCAGGGTTAGAAAGAGAATGCAGAGGACTACTGCAGTACACAATTTCAAAACTTGGAGATCTAAAACTATAGAGTTACAGTTGTTTCAAGTATGAGCTCCTAAAATCAAGAAAAGATGATAAGAGGAAGTTTGATGGCAAGGATTCGGTAAATTGGATACTACAGATGGAGCAATATTTTGACCTACATGAAGTGCAACTGTTAAAAAAGGTACGTATTGCATCTTCATATTTAGAACCAAATCAATTTTTATGGTATAAAGGGTTTTGTTCTCGTAAACCACTTGTTACATGGTCAATTTTCACGAAGAAAATGATAGCACATTATGAGGATACAAAGAGAAACACCTTATTTAGTGAATTGATAAATCTCAAACAAAAGTTTTCAGTGGTAGAGCACATTGACGAATTTAAAAAATTGAACATAAGGGTAAATGATATTCAAAAGAAGCAAAGGATTGATGTCTTCATAGGTACTTTAAAGGATAACATTCAACATGAGGTTCGTCTTTGGGAACCTGATTCATTGGAGAAGGCATTCAGGTGGGCAAGAAAAAATGAAAGTAAAATTATGGAAACAAGGAATCCCACCACTCATGACTATAATTATGGAAGTGCTTTTTCTCCTAGCCTTCCAAAACCTACAAGGTTTACACCACAACAATTGGAAGAAAAAAGAGAAAAAGGGTTTTGTTATAATTATGATAGCAAATGCACTAAAGCTCATAAGTGTGCTAAGAAGAAATTATTTTACATAGATTATGAAGAGGAGGAAAAAAAGGATCAAGAAACATCAAAGGAAGAGGATATACACCAGGAACCAACCCCGGAGAAAGAAGAAATGAATCCGACCATATCTTGTAAAGCATTGGAAAGAATTACCACTTCTCAAACTCTCAAGATAGAAGCACATATCAAGAATAAAAAGGTTCAAGAAGTGAAAGATCACATCGAGAAAGAAGAAATGAATCTGTCCATATCTTGTAATGCATTTGCCAGAATTACCACTCTTCAAACTATCAATATAGAAGGACATATCAAGAAGAAAAATGTTCAAGAAGTGAAAGATCACATCGTGAATCAAGAAATGAACTCGGCCATATCTTGTAATGCATTGGAAGAAATTACCACTCCTCAAACTATCAAGATAGAATGACATATCAAGAAGAAAAAGGTAATAGTGTTGCTTGATTCGGCCAATACCCATAATTTTATTCATTGTAAGATAGCCAAGGAAGTGAATTGCTTCCTATATCCAGCAGCAGAGTGTCAAGTGATGGTTGCAAGTGGAGGAACCATAAATTGCTATGGAAAGTGCCATAATATCAAGCTATCCATGGGAGAATATGTATTGAATAGCCCAATGCTTTCCATTCCAATGGGTGGTGCTGATGTTTTACTAGGAGTCTAATGGCTACAATCTTTGGGTACGATAGCTTTTAATTTTCAAGAACTTTTCTTGAATTTTTTTGGGAAGGAAAGGAAGTTTAATTGAGGGGTATCGAAGGGAAATCAGGAAAGATAATAAACTCTAACAGCATGACAAAGCTTCTAAATAAAGAACAACAAGGCTTAATTTCACAATTATGTTCACTAGAGGATCCCACATCGAAATCATGTATTTCTCCAGATCTCCAAAATGTTTTGGACAATCATTCCAAGGTATTTGACACTCCCAAAGGCCTCCCACCTATTCGTGATCATGATCATGCTATTTGTTTGATTCCAGGAAGTGTTCCTCCAAACATGAGGTCTTACATATATCCATATGCCGAAAGGAGTGGAAACTCATTCAAAATTTGCAGAAGATCCTAGCTCAAATAGTATTGCGAGAACTTGACAAGGAAGGAAAATTCATATTGGAGCTTGAAGCAGTCACAGAACCAAGAAATCGACAGCTACAAAATAGATCAATTTCAAAGTATCTCATCAAGTGGAAGAACTTACCCGCTGAAGATTCCATATGGGAGGACAAGAACTTATATAGAAGCATCTAGAACAACTCAAGCGTTGAGGACAACACTTTTTGAAGGGGAGGGGCATGTTAGGTCCCTATACTACTAGTGTAACCCCTTATTGTTATTAGTACAACCCCCTTATTATATTGTTGTGCCCATGTAGTCCCCATATTGTTATTATTGTGACCTATAGAAACTCACTATTGTTATTATTATGCCCTTGCATTATTATTGTTATGTCAAATCTGATTATATTATGACCCCTTAGACTCTTATATATAGAAAGAGGTCTTGTCATTTGTATCATCCAAGAATTGTTCATCTGTGTAATGTAAATGAGGTTTCCCCCTCGAATAGGCTTATTTCTAAGGTGTTCATCTATCCTTTCTATCTTTTTGTGAGCTAGTTTCATAACATGATGTGCCACACCCGAGGATACTTCTATTTCCTAACATCATCAATACTTCTATGTCCTCACCCCTACAAACCCTAACCATACCCTAATTTTTTGTACCCATATCCCCATGACCTCCTACTTTACAAACGATAATTTCCGTTCCCTCCACCAATAGATAAAAAATATTTCGTCCATGGAGAATCATCCCTATTCCTAGATACACCAATAAAATAGGGCTTTACAACGAATCTGGCAACACTTGTTCGCCTTCTCAGTTACTAACTTACTACCAGTGTTTCAACATCTGCAAACAATTTTTGTCAACCCTATTTTCAAACATTGGAAACTTACACATCTCATACCCTCGATTTTAATAAACAATATTGAAGCATTTTAAAAGAAATATTAAATTGTAGAGGAAGCCATATCATGTGGAGCCAAACAAAGGGATAATGATTCAAAAGAAAATTCATGATAATTGCATTAACAAAATCTAGCATTTCAGGACACCAGCGTTCACACCCAAATAGAGATGCTCTGTAACCTGGTTATGGTCGGTAGGGATGTCCTCGACCTTCTCTTCTATGCTGTAGCCTGAGCCCACTAGACTATCAATGAAGAAAACACTGAATTTAAGGTTCCATTGTGAGTCATTTTGATAGAGTTTGAGGTCTTACGAGATTCTCCGGAGCCCTAATTTGTAGAAATTACCATTCATGGTTGAGCAGTCTAGCCTCCTTGCAGCCATAGAATTATGGGTGTCTCTACAATGGGCATATTTTACTTTGTTGCCTCATAAAATGAGTAGAACAATCTTGCTTCGAAGGATGTCTTCGCATTTAAATACCCAGGTCTCCATGGCAATGCTTCCTCGGGATTCTGTCATCTCCAGATACTCGGCCACATGACGAAGCTTGCATATCTGTAAGTTATTTTCATTACATATCTGTAGTTCTTTGCATTACTTACATTCGACATCGCTCGTCTATAAGTTCTTTTTTCTTTGCATTTCACAGCTGAAGGGAACCGGTCCTACCCCTGCTACTTAATAAAGACTGTTGTTCAGGAGGCTATATGCATTTTGCCCTAACTGTGTAGAGTAAATGTTTTCCTTTCTTAACTATTAATTCAAGGACGCAAATAATTTTAATCATCTAACATTTGATCGGATGCTCCACACCGGGACAAGGTGGAAATTTTGGAAATTGATTTCAAAGGGGAAAGCCTTAGAGCATAAATATATACATAGTTGACATTAAAATATTTTACATAGCATGTGCATCCAGAAATTTTATCAACGCACATTAAAATTAAAATGATTTTTTGTTATTAGTATATTTTTCATGGTAAAATATTTTATTGATAACCCACATAGAATACTTTATAACATACAATATTAAAATATTTCCTCTTAACACACACACACACACATATATATATATATATATATAGATATGAAGTTGATCTTAGCATTAATTAGTTAACATTGTGACTCTCACATTTTTTACTTCTAATTATTTCAGATAAAATTATATTATTTCATATGGCCAACTAACTAAACATCCATATTATATTCATTTTTGTTTTCTATTATAACCAACATTGCTTTTCTATTTAGAAGTTTTTTAAGAGAGACATATATCAAAGAAACAGAATTACATGTCTCTTTCTTATCAAGTTGTGTAATAAATCTCTCGACTCAATAAAATTATACAAAAATACAAACATATACACATTAAAATAATAATAAAATACATTCTCTATATAAATCTTTCCAATCCAAAGTGATAACCACCATTTTCTCTTGAATATTTTCCCTTAAATATTTTTGCATAAATTAGATGATAACAAAAAGAACCACTAAGAGAAATGTTATTACTATTCGGGGCAATATTAAATTAAGCTTGAACTATATCAAATCCTCTTAGTGAATACTAAGATACTTTTCCTTCAATTAAGATGAAATTGGAGATGAAATTATCATACTTTTTCTCCAATAAAAAAAAAGTAAAATTGAAAAAAAGAACTATCACTATCTCATGCATACGAAAATATTTAAAATAAATATAAAATAGTTAGAACTTTTATATACAAATTCATAGATTCCTTAACCTTGAATAAGTATCAATGCAATATGTTTTCCTATTTATTTTTCTAAATTTTATAAATTATTATTAAACTTATTTTTCATTAAAATTGTTTGATTATTTAATTATTTTTTTATTTAAAAATTAATTTAATATTGTTTAATTTTTTTTAATATTATTTTTTCTAAATTATTATTAAATTTATTTTTCATTAAAATTGTTTAATTATTTTTTATTTAGAAATTAATTTAATATTATGCAATTTTTTTTAATATAATTTTTTTAATTAGATATAATTCAATATTGATTATTACTAGTAACTAATTTGTTAGATACTTAAATCTTTAAGATTAAATTTGGATTAATGTATTATATTGAATAGTTATGGGAATCCAAAAAATTTGGGAAACTGAATCTATTTTTTACCTATTGTATTAATATATACACTAAATACATCATTCTTTGAGATCATTCTTAATAATACAATTGTGTTAGTTTCTAATTTATATCTTACAATAGTATATTTATATCTTACAATAGTATTAAAACGATTAATTTTCTCTATTAAATAAATGAGCTCCTATTTTCTAGCACTTTGATTTTTAAACCTTGGCTTGAATATTTTGATAGAAAACAACTAGGCTGCATTGAATTTGAGATTTATCCTTTCTGACATGACATGGGATAGATCTACGGCGAGTCCAACTTCTAATTATTCGTAATGTGTTGATGCCTCTATATTAAAAAAGGTATGTAGATTTTTCGGGAGGAGTTTATACCTGGGATGTTTATTTGATGAGTCAAAGTACATTTACAAGTTTTTTAATTTTGTAAGAGTGTTTATTCTCATTTTGAAAGCGTGTCTGTTTTCAGCATTTTAAATGTAAAAAAAATTATTCATATTTTACTTATCAAAATTACATCATAAATGGGTGCATTTTCGATTGAAACCTACACCCTTTTTAAAGCTGATTGCAAGTTTTTCGGTTGAAGCCGACATCACATAACGAAGTCTCCCCGCTTGATCATTGATCTGCCACACCATGAGGAAATTACTTGCATAGGGTTTCCATCAATCCTGACAGCGCGAAGGGTTTCCATAAATCCTGACAGCGTTCCACGAGCCCATTTAAAGGTGGATAAATACCATGAGGAAATATCTTCCGAGACGTTTCCATCAATCCTGACAGCGTTCCATGAGCACATTTAAAGGTCAAAACTTCCTGAAAGATTAAAAAATCCTGCCTGTTCCAACAAAATAATAAAACTGAAGATGTAATTATCACTATCTCGTCATAGGAAAATATTTAAAAACAAGCATAAAATTGTTGAGCTTTTATATTCAATCGTTCAAATGCATAGATTCCTTAGCCTAGTTGAGCAATTACCAATAAAATATATTTTATTTCTTTAATTTGGTAAATTATTATTAAAACCATTTATTTTTTTTAATCTTGAGTAATACAATTTTCTAAATTAAATATAATATAATACTAATCTTTACCGGCAACCAAATTTGGTCATTAAAATATCTAAAAGGGAGTTATCAATTAGAAAGTAGGGTAGTGTGTGAAAAAAAACATGGGAAATATATATATATCCATATATAATCTTTAGTTATATTATTACCAAGAGCCAGAGAAATCACCTACGTGCCCTCTCTCGCAAGTAACAAGATTAGGAGCTTGGCATGTGATTGAGCTAGTGAAAGCACATGTGTGCCCTCTCTTGCAAGTAACAAGCTTTTGAGCTTGGCATATTATGGATCAATCACGTCTAACTATTTTAGAGAAGGGAGAAGGCCATCAAGAGGAACATAAAAAATTTTGTTCATGCAGCTTTGATAATAGTAGGTAATAAAAAGAAATTTATGAATGAATCAACAAATTTAGATAATTAAAGATAATATTATTTTTGTACAATGCAGCTTTGATAATAGTAGGTAATAAAAAGAAATTTATGAATGAATCAACCAATTTAGATAATTGAAGATAACATTATTTTTGTACATGGTGGACTGAGTTTAACTGTAAAATTGAAGTCATGTTTAATTACTAATAAGATTGTATTTCTGGAAAGTTGGATAAATAACATTGTACTTTTTGGACCATATTGTTAACATATAAATTTAGAAAAGAAAATATTTATTTATTTATTTATTATAATTTTAATTTTATTAATAACATTTTTGAATTTTATTTTTTATACCATTGTTATAAAGATTGAAATTCATGAACAATAAAAAAATAATATTTATTAATATGTATAATATAAAAAATATGATAAAATTTTTAACTACATTAATAATATATTTTTATTATTCTAAACTTTATACATTATTTTGCAAAATATTTATAAAAACTCACTCTTAATATTTTCCACTTTATTAATTATACATTTTACTTATTATTAATATTTTAAATTTATCAACCATTAAGTGCTAACTCATTCAATATTCCTATACTGTTCATATTTCAGTCAACATTCCTATACTCTCCTATTTAAGTCAACAGATTTTGAAATTGAAATTGAGATGAAATTAATATTATCAACCAGGTATTGGTGTAGGTAATAGCTCTAGAATTACTATGATTAGGTACCATAAAAAAATTAAAACTGATTTAATGATCTATTGACAATTTGATAGTCTAAATTAGTTCATATTTATACATAGATAGCTTAATATAACTTAATATTTGAAACAAACATATAACTACTAACAAAGTACCCAATTTGAAAAATTCAATAATCTAATACATCATTTCAAAATATCCCTATAAAGCATTATATGAAAATTCTTAAATAAAATCATTTTCATTCGCATGGCACTGCATAATAGTACATTCCAATGATCTTTGCCAGTCATCGAATCCACCCTACTTATCTTCGACTGCACGACTCAGTCCTGCAACATTGCACCCAGCCCGTGCAAAAACTCACTTGCAGGTGATGCTAATTGAATTTCGTCTCTCATCTGTCCTTCTTGCTGCAGGGCCTTGCAGCTATATCTGCTTATAATGTCCTGTTTTACCTAACAATTTGGCACTAGCTATTTTCACTAATCATATTGGTATGTTATCCAATGAAATCAAAGTAGATAATTTCATTCCAGACAAACATGTCAGCATGAAAATCGAACCAGAGTAAGACAACAGACTGTCCCACCACACCACCGCATATCATGTTACAAAAATAAAAGGCTCTACCTCTTAACCTGTCATACCACTCCTCATTTCTTGCAAAGGATTTCCATCAACCCTTGAGAGCGTTCAATGAGCAAATTTAAAGGTGAAAACTTATCCACTGAAGGTCAAAATTTCTGAGAAATCGGAAACTTTTCCCAGCACGAACGATGGCCCGCCGGCTGGCTAAGAGAACATGCTTTCAATCCTGCCATTAGCAGTACATTACATTGATTATCACACCTCTATAGTCAATTCACGCGTTTCCTATTCACGAACGTCAGCAGCTTAGAAGCTGAATATTTCAAAATCTCTGGAGCTTTTAATCGAAGGGATAACTTCATGGGGCCCTGTAACCTATCTGACCATCCGTTCAAATCCCTGAATTTCTGATAAGACCCTTCAAATTTCTTCGGAAGATTGCATCAATTCCAAGATTGCGTCATCAAACCAAATTAAATTAAAAGGAAGCCTTGTTAGTAGATGGTGTGGTGTATAGAAAGAAGTGAAGCTTCTGGGCTTAGTTTAAGTAGGTGATAATTTAGTTTGTAAAGTGAATTTTTTGTTGGTTAGAATTTAGCAATTTTTTAAAGAAATTTTACTGATTTGATTGTGAGAGTGTTTAAATCATTTTGTAAATAGCAGAAATAAACCTTAAGTAACTAAAACACTTAAACTTGACAGCTATAAAACCTTAAGTAACCAAAACACTCAAACTTGACAGCTATAACCTGCAATTTCAATTCTGAAAATGTAAATTTATCAGATAAATAATAAAAATAAACATACAACATAATGCAGGGGCATCATCTCCGAAAAACACCTTGTATTTTACCTAAGCTAGGGGGTTTCATGTTTTGAAGAAATATTAAAATTTCATGTAAATATTAATATTATTTTGAGTGATTAATTAATTATTTGTGAGAAATTGTAAATGTGAGAGAAATTAGTTTCTAGATTATTTAGAATTAATGAGGGAGCCTAAGTTGGAATTAGTTTCTAAGTTTTAGGGATGAAAATCTATCTTTTAGGGATGTTGAGAGATTTAGGGATTTGTTGAGATATTAAGGGGATTGAGCATTTAATTAGACCATTTTTTAAAATTGTATAACTAGATAGGGGTTTTGAGAGAACAAGACATTGAGATTGTGAGAGAGGGTGATTTAGAGCAGGCTTGAACAACCAAGGTTATAAGCCTTCAGGCAATTGTAAAGGCCAATTTAGTGGAAATCAGGCCAAGGAAGGAAGTTGTATTGTAAGTGTGTTAATACAATAGTTGTTTTTTTTACTGAATGTCAATTATTGAGTTGCGTAAGATTGAATTTGTGTGAAAGGAAATTCGTTCTTCTTTGAAATCTGGGGTTATTATGTGCAAAGGAATGGTGTTTAGCTTATGAAAGAAATTCAATTTCTGCAGAGGTTCATTATGTGAGACTGCACCTTAATTTTAATCATGGAATTGGTAAATCGATCACCATGGATCGATTTCAAGAAGAAAAACTTCCTGTATCAGTAGATTGTTAGTTACTGTTTGAAAGAGGGCGTTATTTTATGTGATTGCCGAGAAGTTCTGTCTGGAATGTTTTTGTTTACCGTCTCTGAAAATGAAGTACGCTGTCACTAAAAGCAATGATCTTCGCAAATTTGAATGGAACGCATGGAGCGTTAATGAAATGGTGGTTAGTTTAATGTGAAATAAAACATAACGAAATTGCAAACTAGAGTGGATTGTATGTTGTGGTATGCAGTGGAGCGTATTCACACCATAGCAGAGTGCCTATTGGGAAATCGATGGTATAAGTACCATAACCAGTATTAAAATCGATCTGTGGAGGCGCTGAACCAGAATTAAAACTGGAATGGTGAGTCGATTTAATAATGGAATGAGAAGTGGTTTAAATGAGATCAGAACGTATGGGGTCAATGTTTGCAGCGTAAATGTATTAATGTCTCGCTTTTAAATGCTGAAAGAACAGTACTGCATTGAACTCCTATTGTCTAAAGTCCAAATGGGTTGCAGAAGAATGAATGCAGTGTTACTGAATGCCGGAAGGGCGTTATAAAGGATCTCAACACCGTGGAATACCTGTCTGGAATGAAATTCGATTGGCAGACTTTTAAATTTTCAGAATTGAAAACGATTCCCTTGTTTCATTAAGAAGAACATATTTTTGTTGACGCTGAATTAATTGGGTTTATTAAGTTGCAGGTGGAAAAGAAGTGGAACGCTTTTTGCATCGATATGATCAGTTTACAATTATTAAGTGACAGGCTCTGCGTGCAGGAGGACGATGTGTGCAAACAAAGTGCAACGAAACTTGGAGAGTCGATTTTTGGAAGGTGTTGAATTGGTTGGAAGATGTGTGAACAGTTACTTTTAAATGCAATTGTTGAACGCTGATGTAGAGAATAGATCAGAACAATTTGTCAGGTCTCTGTGCAGTATAAAGGGTGGAACGTTGAAAACCGGATGTGGAAGTAGTGAGAGTTACGTGGCCAGATTGTAAATTGTGGAGGTAAGCTAAGTTACATGATCAAATTGTCATAGACTTTAAATTGGAAGCGCTGGTATTTTCTCAAATTAAAGTTGTATGAAGTTTTCATAGGCACTAAATCAAATAAAAATGAAATACATGAATTGGAACCTTCACATGTATAATGATAACAAGGGGCGCATTTATTTAATGACTTTTGATTGTGAAATCCGATCTTAAAAGGGTGTATGATCTTAAAAGGGTGTATGTACAAGATTTGGCTTTGTAATTGAATGGTGGGTATGAAAGTGTACACACATGGATTGGATTTGAACTTTTGTATAAAGTTATGTTTTAAGATTTGAGATTTGGGTTTTATAAAAACCCTATGAAATGGGAATGAGGTATGATGAAAGTAGATGAGTTAATCATGGAAGTTATGGTGAAAGTTTGGGATGATGTGTATTAATCATGGTTTCATAACCATTGTTGTTTTGTAACAAAGAAGCTTCCAGATGAAGATGAAATTGCTGTGTATTGAGGTTGATTTGGGAAATTATTTGAGGCCTATTGAAATATTTATTTTCTGAATAATGACAAGAAGGTTTTGTTGAATTGAAATGTATTTTGTTGAATGACTGAAAGGAAGATCAAATTTCTGAATCTGATATGCAAACTACACAAGTGAACAGGATTGCAGGGAGGAAAAGATTATGCAAGATCTTAAGAGGTGAGATGATTTTTCTGATTTAAAATTTGTAAATGCAGTTTATGGTTGCAGAGAAGATGGCATTGAACCCGACATTCAGCTAAAGGCTGGATAAGGAGGACAATTGCAGTGTCCTGAAGAAGAAGGTGAGTTGAAGAGACAGCCTAGAGAGTGAGCAGAGGAGAGTGCTCAAAGAGGTTCCAGAAGTAGTGAACAAGTACTTACCAAAAGACTGTGTGAGGAGGGCTTGGTGAGGTAAGTGGCAGCAGAAGAGATTGCTGTCGTAGAGGCTAGTACAACTCATAGTGAGTGAACAACTCATGGAGAAAGTGATCATGGAGGATCAGAGAAAAGGTGCAGAGGGATGCCACAGAGGTGAGATGACTGATGAAGTCAGAGAAAGAGAGATTGCAGTAATAAAGGTACAATTGCAGGTACTCGAAGAATGGCTGCAAGAGCAGGAAAATCAGAATAGAGGTTGGATCTTTCTACTGAAGGGAAAGAAAGTGATTTGGCGACAATTGCAGAGGAGGTTGAGGCAAATTGTGATTGCCTTGTTGAAAAACGAACTTAGAGTTCTTGAGCCAGAGTTGGAATTTGAAGATTCCACATGCAGATTTGTTCAGAGGGGAGTGCTTGAGGAAGCAGTCAAGACTGAAAAGTCTCGTGGTTTTAAAACTGATGAATTGTGTGTGTTTGCAGGTACAGTACAGGGAGATGGGCAAGCTTTAGAGTTTGTTTAGGAGAGAGAAGAGTTGAATCTTAAGGTTGTTCAGATTGATGCTGAGATAGCAAGATCTCAGAAGGGAATAAAGACAGAGGAAGCAGAAAATGATAAGTACTCTGAAAAAGAAAGCAGTGATGCTTTTGGTGTTACAGTACAAGAGAAAATTCATGTGGATGCTGAAGAAGATAAGCAGTCTGAAGCACAGATAAGGGAAGTAACAGCTGATACTGTTGAACATTTTATGCAAACTGAAAGTTTATGTATGAATGCAGGTGATGATGATATGCTTCAGCGATGCTACAAAGAAATTGCATTGCTGGAATACTTGTTGATAAATTCAGAGTATGATAGAGAGGTTACAGTAGACGAAAGAGTTCAGTACAATGAATGAGAGCAGAAAGACATATTAGAGACAGATGGTGTGAAGGAAACATTGGTTGACAGTCTTGAGAATTCTTTAGAGAATTCTTTGGGTAAAGAGAATCAGCATATTGATGTGCTGATAGTGGAGGAGAATTCAGAACAGCATACTAAAGTGCTGGCAAAGGAGGACAAGGCACTGATGCCTTCTGATTTTTATTCTAACAAGTGTTTTGTGAATGCAGGTATTGTTGCAGAACATTTGACTTAGTTGAGCAGTCAAATGAAGGAAGAAGAAGTTTTCTGTTCCAGAAGACAAGAGGGTATGGATGATCGGGTGGCAGTCAGAACAAAAACAAGCAAAGAAGCAAGAAGTCAGCAAGTGACAGTACAAATAGAGAAAGTAAAAACTGAGCAAGCCGTCTTAGCTCAGCAGGCAACAAGAAATCAACAGCCAGGAGATTATTTGGATCGAGAGATTGAAAGTATCAGAAGACTGATGACAAAAGAATCCCAGAAGAGACCAGCAGCGACATGAAAGAAAAGGAAAGACAACAAGAGAAAGACAACGAAAGATTGCAAGAGCACAGCAAGTGGAGCATTACAGCACAAAATATGGAAACCTGGAGAACAACAACAGATAACAACAACAGTAAAGCAATTGACAAGCAAAGAAAGATTACAAAATAAAATTTGGGATCCACGAGGAAATATCCAGACTTATGACCAGGTGGTCATGAATTTTCTTACAAGGGGAGTCTGATGTAGGAGCATCATCTCCGAAAAACACCTTGTATTTTACCTAAGCTAGGGGGTTTCATGTTTTGAAGAGAAATTGTAAATGTGAGAGAAATTAGTTTCTAGATTATTTAGAATTAATGAGGGAGCCTAAGTTGGAATTAGTTTCTAAGTTTTAGGGCTGAGAATCTATCTTTTAGGGATGTTGAGAGATTTAGGGATTTGTTGAGATATTAAGGGGATTGAGCATTTAATTAGACTATTTTTTGAAATTGTATAAATAGAAAGGGTATTGAAAGAACAAGACATTGAGATTGTGAGAGAGGGTGACTTAGAGCAGGCTCGAACAGCCAAGGTTATAAGCCTTCACGCAATTGTAAGGGCCAATTTAGTGGAAATCAGGCCAAGGAAGGAAGTTGTATTGTAAGTGTGTTAATACAATAGTTGTTTTTTTTACTGAATGTCAATTATCGAGTTGCGTAAGATTGAATTTGTGTGAAAGGAAATTCGTTCTTCTTTGAAATCTGGGGTTATTATGTGCAAAGGAATGGTGTTTAGCTTATGAAAGAAATTCAATTTTTGCAGAGGTTCATTATGTGAGACTGCACCTTAATTTAAATCATGGAATTGGTAAATCGATCACCATATGTGAGACTGCACCTTAATTTAAATCATGGAATTGGTAAATCGATCACCATGGATCGATTTCAAGAAGAAAAACTTCCTGTATCAGTAGATTGTTTATGTTAGTTACTGTTTGAAAGAGGGCGTTATTTTATGTGATTGCCGAGAAGTTCTGTTTGGAATGTTTTTGTTTACCGTCTTGAAAATGAAATAAGCTGTCACTAAAAGCAATGATCTTCACAAATTTGAATGGAACGCATGGAGCGTTAAATAAATGGTGGTTACTTTAATGTGAAATAAAACATAACGTAATTGCAAACTAGAGTGGATTGTATGTATTCACAAATTTGAATGGAACGCATGGAGCTTTAATGAAATGGTGGTTACTTTAATGTGAAATAAAACATAACGAAATTGCAAACTAGAGTGGATTGTATGTTGTGGTATGCAGTGGAGCGTATTCACACCATAGCAGAGTGCGTATTGGGAAATCGATGGTATAAGTACCATAGCTAGTATTAAAATCGATCTGTGGAGGCGCTGAACTAGAATTAAAACTGGAATGGTGAGTCGATTTAATAATGGGATGAGAAGTGGTTTAAATGAGATCAGAACGTATGGGGTCAATGTTTGCAGCGTAAATGTATTAATGTCTGGCTTTTAAATGCTGAAAGAACAGTACTGCGTTGAACTCCTATTGTCTAAAGTCCAAATGGGTTGCAGAAGAATGAATGCAGTGTTAATGAATGCCGGAAGGGCGTTATAAAGGAGCTCAACAGCGTGGAATACCTGTCTGGAATGAAATTCGATTGGCAGACTTTTAAATTTGCAGAATTGAAAACGATTTCCTTGTTTCATTAAGAAGAACATATTTTTGTTGACGCTGAATTAATTGGGTTTATTAAGTTGCAGGTGGAAAAGCAGTGGAACGCTTTTTGCATCGATATGATCAGTTTACAATTATTAAGTGACAGGCTCTGCGTGCAGGAGGACGATGTGTGCAAACAAAGTGCAACGAAACTTGGAGAGTCGATTTTTGGAAGTCGCTGAATTGGTTGGAAGATGTGTGAACAATTACTTTTAAATGCAATTGTTGAACGCTGATGCAGAGAATAGATCAGAACAATTTGTCAGGTCTTTGTGCAGTATAAAGGGTGGAACGTTGAAAACCGGATGTGGAAGTAGTGAGAGTTGCCTGGCCAGATTGTAAATTGTGGAGGTAAACTAAGTTACATGATCAAATTGTCATAGACTTTAAATTGGAAGCGCTGGTATTTTCTCAAATTAACGCTGTATGAAGTTTTCATAGGCACTAAATCAAATAAAAATGAAATACATGAATTGGAACCTTCACATGTATAATGATAACAAGGGTCGCATTTATTTAATGACTTTTGATTGTGAAATCCGATCTTAAAAGGGTGTATGTACAAGATTTGGCTTTGTAATTGAATGGTGGGTATGAAAGCGTACACACATGGATTGGATTTGAACTTTTGTATAAAGTTATGTTTTAAGATTTGAGATTTGGGTTTTATAAAAACACTATGAAATGGGAATGAGGTATGATGAAAGTAGATGAGTTAATCATGGAAGTTATGGTGAAAGTTTGGGATGATGTGTATTAGTCATGGTTTCATAACCATTGTTGTTTTGTAACAAAGAAGCTTCCAGATGAAGATGAAATTGCCGTGTATTGAGGTTGATTTGGGAAATTGTTTGAGGCGTATGTTTGTATATGCATGAGTGAGAAACGATCCTGGTTATTTGCAGGCTAGCCCTGCGTCACAACATTCAATATTGTATATAGCAGTGTGCCAGCAATGTGGAAAAAGTTAATGATAAATATTTGTTTATACAATATTCAATAAGGAAGATGTAAGTCTGTCAAATTAATAATAAGCATAGGCATACAACATAGTGTGAGAACAATGTGGAAAATATTGAAATACTGCACCTATTCCAAGATTATGTCATTAAATAAAAGAAAATTAAAATGGAGTTACCGTTGTTACATAGTGTGGTTTATAGAAGCATTGAATGTTGTGTGGCTTTGCACAGGCAAATTAATAATATTCTGGATGTGGATATGCATAGTCAGATTAATAATATTCTGAGAAAGCAGTAAAAGTCAAACATATATTCCAGTGTGCCAACAGAGTGTAGATAACATTCTATACTGTATAGCAGTGGGGAAATAAGGTACATAGCATTCAATACTACATAACAGTATAAACACTGTAAATAATATTAATAAAGGTAAATATATTCTAAAATAAAATATATAACATTCAATATTGCATAACAGTATAAACACTATAAATACTAACAGAATGTAGATAACATTCTATGCTACATAGCACTGTGGAAATAAAGTACATAGTATTCAATGCTACATAACACTGTGGAAATAAGGTACATAGCATTCAATACTACATAATAGTATAAACACTGCAAATAATATTAATAATAATAATAATAAATATACTTTTAAAATAAGATACATAATATTCAATATTACATAAGAGTATAAATACCGCAAATACTGTTAACAATGGTACTTCTATATGCTTTATATAAGCTTCTACTGTACGGATACTTTCAATGACCCAACTTAAAATAATAAAAAATACATAAAATCTCCATAGATTCTTAACGTTGGCCCTGATCACTGGCAGCCTTTGGCTTGCAATCGTCACCCGGCATGGAGACTAGTCTCTTTCTGCAATCCGATTTTTTCCCACTGATGCATCTCATTCCATCAAGTGAATTTTCCATCCCTTGAATTGAATGATAATTATAATGGAAATGGACGAATATGACATGATGTTTTGCATGATCTCTTCAATTTTGTATCATAAAATATTCTGAAATATCTACTTGAGGCAACCTTATCTATAGAGCCAGTGAGAGTTGATGGACCAATTATGATATGAAGATAAATAGCATATCGAAAGTACTTAGAATAATTTTTTTCACATATGTTATTTACCATCATTAATATTTAAACATTTATAAAACGTGGGCGCTATGAGGAGTGCAGCTGTACTGTTCACTCCTGGATTTTGCTTTCCAGTTGTTCGACAGTGGACATAGAAACACGATCATTGTATCTACCTTTTATTTATAAAAGTTGGATGGCTTTTTCTTAGAAAAAAATGGGGGGACCATACATCTGACAGTTAAATGGTTTCAATTGGTTGCAGCTTCGCAGAGTTGTTGAATTCTGTTTTGTCTCGTTGAATATAATATTTTAGCTATATTTATGTCAATGGCAGATTATGGAATATTACTCTATTGTTTGATTAGAAACATAAATTAACTTAATTATTTGATTTTCTGAATATTTTAAAATCAGCAATTAAATTCCATTTGCATTCATATTTCAACCAACTATTTAGATACATTGGAAAATCTTATATGACTATTTAATAATACATATTACAAATTTTAGTTGTTCACTATCTCATATACAAATGCTAGGATTGCAGATTTCCTTATTCATTTTGTTTTACAACAAACTAACATTCTGTTAAAAAGCTACCAACTGAATACCCTTTATCCCATGCCTACTAAATAAATAAAGGTATCAATAGAAATATATTCTCTGCATTTATGTACACCAAATTCCGAATTCTACAGTTACACAATGTACCTACTGGTTGTACAAGGAATATATTGCATTGTATAGAGACTAAGGGATTTGGAAACCACTCATAGCATAGGTTGTATTATGTATGGTCGAATCTCACAGGCACAGGATAAGAATGGAGTTGATAAAGATTCGAACATAATGAGATTGAATCTGCCCTTATTCGAATGTCATACGTAAGTGGTGAAATAGCCAACTTATTTTACCATGATAAGAATGGAGTTGGTAGGAATTTTTCTCTAAATGATGACCCAACAAAGTGGTGAAATCGCCAACTTATTTCACCAGGATAAGAGTGGAGTTGATAGGAATCTTTCTTTAAACGATGACTCAACAAAGTGGTGAAATAGCCAATGCATTTTAAGATCAATTTGAAACATCGGTAATATTAAAAGCATTATTAAACCAAAGTCCATAAAATCTAAATGTTGTTTATTTTTATTTTATTTAGTTTATATATAATGTTTTTATATAATATTAACTTTAATTTTCACCACTTATTTCACAGGACAAAAATGGAGTTGATAGGAATTTTCTTTAAATGATGACCACTTATTTAGTTTATATATATATATATATAATTGATGTTTTTATATAAAATTAAGTTTAATTAGGAAGGAATTTGAATTAATTTTTGGCATTATATACAAATTATGATCTAAGTGTTGTGGATAGGTTTATTAGAGTAAATTTTTAAAAATCTACCAAACCATATTATTATTTTTTTTAATTGGTTGTAGATTTTGTAGTTAGTTAATATTTTGTTTAATTAAATAAATTAATAAAAAAGTAAATATATGTGCTATTTGTAATAGATATAAAGATTTGTTTCCAGAAACTCTTATGAAAGAAATTCTTAACTACACAATTATCAAAATTTTGTTATCTTTTTCTTTTCTTAGCTCAACATTCCTCACACTTCTGGTAGAAACTGAGTAGCCTCTTTAAACACATTTAAAGACATGGCAACCTATTGTGAAATTTCAACAAAGTTCTTTTTTCAATGTTCCATTCAGCCCCTGCTATCTGTTACTGCTACAAAAAAAGATGTTCAACCAGACTTATTATGCTAACTAAAGTGCCTAATATGCATGTCATGGGCTTAGTGCGACACAAATGAATGCATTTTCACCCACGCACTGGTGATGCAATCTGTTACTGCTACAGAAAAGAAATGCTCAACCAGAATTATTATGCTAACTAAAGTGCCTAACATGCATGTCATGGGCTTTGTGTGACACACATGAATGCATTTTCACCCACGGACTGGTGATGCATTGGTCACACGCTACAATGATGTCACAAATACGACATCAGAAAAATTCTACAATAAGACTTCGTAACCCCTCACTAACATCAATGAAAACCATGCGTAATCGTTAAAAACTTCAAAACTTCGAAGCTGAAGTGTTCACAGTCTCTGAAGCTTTTAATCGAATGGATAATTTCTTGAGGTCCTGTACCCTATCTGACCGTCCGTCCAAATCCCTGAATATCCGATGAGACCGTTCATTGGTGATAGATCAACCAATATTGTTACAAGTTTTTTCTGAAGATTGCACCAATTCCAATGTTGCGTCGTTAAACCAAATTAAATTAAAAGAAAGTCTCCTTGTTAGATGGTGTGGTGTATAGAAAGCATCCAATGTTGTGAGTATGGATATGCATGTAGAAAGATGTGTGAGAATAATGCAGAAATAGAATTAGTTGTGAATTGGTTGAACAGAATTAGTTATGAATTAGTTAGGAATTGGTTGCCAGAATTAGTTGTGAGTTTCCTATATAAGGGTGATGTAATTGAGCAAATTAATCAATGAAAATTGTGCAAGTTTTCTGTTTTAATTTGGTATCAGAGCTCAGGGTTTGAGCTGGGGTGAGAGCGCAGGTGAGGAAGGCCAAGTGGTGGTTGCGTGAGGCCGGATCTGCTGTTGAAGAGTGTGGAGCCGTTGGACTGGAGCTGAAGGCTGTGTGAAGCCGGTTCGGTTTTTGAACTGTTGGTGCGGTGAGCAGTTGCTGGTGCTGCTATCAAGAACCGTCGCTGTCCAGAACGCAACCGTTACTGTCCCGAACGCTGTGCGAGGGTGTGTGCGTATACCGTCAAGGTGGGCAGTGCGTATACCGTCAAGGAGGGCACCGTTGTGCTGCCAGAACTCCCGTTGCAGCCATCAAGGAGGGGAGAACCATTGCTCGTGCTGCCAAAACGCAGAACCGTTGAGAAGCAAGGTGTCGTTGCTCGTGAGCCATCAAGAAAGGCTGCATGGAGCCAGTTTTTATGGCCGTCTTGTTGAAATAAGACCCTTCTCCTTTGTTTCGGTGCATTTTTTTGTTTGTTGAGTCGAGTTTTTTGTGGAGTCAAGTTTTGCTAAACTTGAAAGTCTGCGCATCTTGTTTTATGCGTTTTAGTGGACCACTGCCATTGTTGGCGTGTTACCATCTCTGCGTGGACTGAGAGCCGTCCGCGTGCTGCCAAGACCCCTGTCAAGAACTCGGGTAGCAGTTGCCGTTGTGCGTAACCGACAGTGAGCCGAGGTGCTGTGTGAGCCTTGTCTCTGTTTACTCCACAGGTACTTTGCTGGTGCGCTGTCCAGAACGCCGTGGAGGTTGGTGTGCTGTCGAGAAGAACCGTTTGCTGGTGCTGTATTGAACTCTGCCGATTGAAGACTGCTTCAATTGCTGGTGCTGTCGAGAAGCTGTGGTGAAGCGAGACAGTGAGGTGCTGTCCAGAACCGTCCGTCTGAGAAGCGTTGCATTCGTGAGGCTGTTGGGTAAAAAAAATCGAGTTTTGCAGACTTAATAAATTGGTGAGTGAAGTTGCTTGTTTTTGCGGTCGAGGTTTTTTTAAACTGAAGAAAGGCTGCGTGGAGTCCCTGTCCAGAACGTTGCCTGGTGCTGTCGAAGACTGTCGAGTCCCTGTCCAGAATGTTGCCTGGTGCTGTCGAAGACTATCGAGAATTGTTTGCTGGTGTTTTTTTTTGCAAGCTTACCGTGGTCATTTTTCTTTTTCAGTCGGCCCGGTTTTCTTTGTTTTGTTGCAAAAATCGTGTAAGTGGGTCTTGTTCAAGAGAGTGCTGGTAGTGAGCACCGTTTGTGACAGCTGGTCTAATTGAAGGAGCCCGGAGGGCCAAGGAGAGCAGAGAGAGGCAGTAGAAAAGGCGTTTTGTTTGAAGTGTGATAACGCTGTTTGAAGTGGGATAAAGCTAACTGATATGTCTATTATTTTAGATTTTTTTGACAATGATCTTTTTAATGATCATTTTCTCATGAACCCATTTGGAATTAGCAGTGTTTTTGAGTCCGTTGACAAAGAGTTTCATGTTGTTGAAGATCATGTCCCTGAAGAAATCACTCATGCTGTTGAGGATCACGCTGTTGAAGAAATCACTGAGATTAAAACTTGCCCGGTTGTTAGAAGTTTTATTGGATCTACTTTCAAGATGATTGCTACTTTGGAGGATACTACCATGGATGTTCTTCGAAGGCCGCTCATGTTCAAAGATGACTGCATTTTGGTGAATCCTTCGTTGGTTCCTCATGGAAAGTGGGGAGAACATGAATTAACTTACCTCGTTCGAGATCTTGCATTGCCTCTCAATCCAAAAGAGGTTGTTGACGTTAAGTATGTAAGCAAGGAGCAAAGGAATTTCATAAGGAAACCCAAAAAGGTGAAGATGAAACTGCACCAGCAATGGAAAAGGAACAAGCATGGACCTTTTAATAAGAAGGCAAAAATGAAATGTTTTGTTGTAAGCTTAGCTGAGACTTAGACCAGCAGGCAAGTTACAGTTTACGTCGTCATGATTAAGAATATAGTTTCTTGTATATCGTGCTATAGTATATATTTGTTATGTGGTTGGAATTAAGGGGGAGTGGTAGAAAGGTATTAATTCCAACTACCCTCTGTTAATGCAGTAGTTAGATCAATCTAGAGAATACAGCAGATGTTCAAAGTACAAGTTCAAAGTACAAGTTCTAGAAGTCAGTTAGGTATGGTAGAAAATCCATTTCTCCATTAAGGGAGGATGTGAGAATAATGCAGAAATAGAATTAGTTGTGAATTGGTTGAACAGAATTAGTTATGAATTAGTTAGGAATTGGTTGCCAGAATTAGTTGTGAGTTTCCTATATAAGGGTGATGTAATTGAGCAAATTAATCAATGAAAATTGTGCAAGTTTTCTGTTTTAATTAGATGGTGTGGTGTATAGAAGTATCCGATGTTGTGTGAGTATGGATATGTATGTAGAAGGTGTAGTTTAAATAAGTTATGGAAGGTTAATTTTTTTTTAATTTAGTAAAAAAAATTAAAGAATCTAATTGAATGTGGAAGTGTTTAATTTTTTTTTTTTTTATCACAGGAATAAATTCAGTATTATCAAAAACTTCTAAAACATCCAAAATATTGAAACTGTAAAACTATTATCTAAGTTTCACTTTTGAACATGTAAATAAATAAACTTACAACATTCAATATTGTATTCAATATTGTATAGCACTGTAGGAACAATGTGCAGAAAGTTAATGACAGATATTTGTCCATAGAGTATTCAATTCTCAAGATGTACGTTTGTCCAAAATGTTGGAAAATTGCACTTTTTCCAAGATTATGTCATTAAATCAAATTAACTTAAAAGGAAGTCATGGTTGTTAGATAGTGTGGTGTATAAAAATATGGAATGTTATGTATGTGTTGATATCCACAGTAAAATTAATAATATTCTGGAAATAGATATGCATAACTAAATTAATAACATTCTGATGATGCAGTAAAAGTCAAACATATACTGTATAGCAGTGTACCAACAATGCAGATAACATTTTGTAATGCATATCAGTGTTACATAGCATTCAACACTGCATAACAGTATTAACACTGCAAATAACCTTAACAATGCAAATAACATTCTGTACTGCATAGCAGTATTACACAGCATTCATTACTGCATAACAGTATGAACGCTGCAAATAATGTTAACAATGGTAAATATATTTCTATATGTGTTATGTAAGCTTCCACTGTAGGGATACTTTCAATGACACTTTAAAATAATATAAACCACATACAATTTCCATAGATTCTTAACGTTGGCCCTGATTACAGGCAGCCTTCGGCTTTGCAATCGTCACCCAGCTTGGAGATTACTCTCATTCTGCCTTCCGAATTTTCCCACCGATGCACTGAACCTTCCATCCCTTTAATTGAATCAAAATCATAATGGAAATGGAGGAATTTGACATGACATTTTGCATGCTTCAATTGTGTATCATAAAATACTGTAGTTTAATTTAATTAGCCTCTAAATTTGTCTAGAAAATCATGTAAATTTCATTAGCCTCTAAATTTGTTTAGAAAATCATGTAAATTTCAGTAAAATTTTGATAAATTAGCTAGGGATTTTTATGAGTCCAAATTACATTTGTCAAATTTCAAAATTTTGGGTGTTCAAAATTTTTTTTGTTAGTTTGGGTGTTTAAATTTTTTTTGATGGTGCTGAGTTTATCTCTACTATCAAAAATATAATTCAAATATTGCTATTATGAGATTTATTAAAATCAAATAGGTAGCCTAACTAGACTGCAAATTTGTCCAGAAAGCCATCGAAATTTAGTTAAGATTTTGATAAAATTAGATAAGGATTTTTGTAAATCCAAGTTACAGCTGTCAAACTTCATATCAAAAACATGATTCAAGCATTGCTACTATGAGATTTATTAAAATCAAATCAGTAGTCTAACTGGACTGCCCAGAAAGTCATGGAAATTTAGGTAAGATTTTGATAAAATTAGGTAGGGATTTTTGTAAATCCAAGTTACCCCTGTCAAACTTCAAGATTTGGGGTGCTGAAAATTTTTTGAGGGTGCTGAATCCATTTCCATCATCAAAAACATGATTCAAACACTGCTACTGTAAGATTTATTAAAATCAAATCCTTAGTCTAACTAGACTGCAAATTTGACCAGAAAGTCATGGAAATGTAGGTAAGATTTTGATAAAATTCTGTAGGGATTTTTGTAAATCCAAGTGACTGCTGTCAAACTTCAAGATTTGGGGTGCCTAAATTTTTTTGATGGTGCTGAATCCATTTCCACCATCAAAAACATGATTCAAACACTGCATAAATCAATTCCATAGTAAATTTAAGTAAGATTTTGATCAAATTATTTATGGATTTTTGTAAATCCAAGTTACCAGTCAAACTTCAAAATTTAGATTTGTACAAATTTTTGATCGGGTTGAATCTATTTCTGCTATCAAAAACATAATTCAAACACTGCTATTTTGAAATTTATTAAAATCTTTTTAACAAGATTCCAACAACTTCTGACCTTCACCACCTCTATAAACAAAAACTCAAAAAATATTCTAAAATATCTAGTAATAGCAACTTTACCCAGACACCCGCTGAAAGTTGATGGACCAATTAAGATATGAAGATCAATACCATATCGAAAGTACCTAGAATGATTTTCTTGCCAAATGTAATTTACATCATTACGATTTAAATGTTTATATGAAATGGGCGCTCTACATCTGACAATCAAATGGTTTCATATTGGTTGCAGCGTCGCAGAGTTGTTTACTAATAGTTTAGCTATTTTTATGTCAAGGGCAGATTATAGAATATTAACATCAAATCAACTCAATTATTTGATTTTATAGATTTCGGAATATTTAAAAAAAATACAAACATGAACTAACTCAATTATTTGATTACCTGAACTAACTCAATTATTTAATTTTTTCAATATTTTAAAATCTGCACTTGATTTTCTCAATATGAAGTCTGTGGCTCAGCTGGTCAGTTCAGGAGATTGATTCATAGGTGAGGAGAATTGCACAAAACCCATTGTCTATAGTTTCAATTAAAATAAAAAAGAGTACTTCAACAGCTGCGACTCAGATGCAGTAAGTAAGTAGAGTGCATGTTAATGGTGATACAAGTACAGTAATTTTTAATGCAAGAGACTCCACCCTCTCAATTCACAAAAGGGATTCCCATGCAGTCCAGACTCTTAATTATTAGTAGGGACGGAATAACAGTCCCTCTGAGTACGGCGCTTCTGGAAGGAAGCTTCTCCGCTTAGAATTGAAGCGATGATGGGGAACTGGCCCCTTCTTTGAATGGATAGTCGAATTTATTCATTATTAGGATTTGGTAACAATCATACCTCACGCTAACGCTCCTCCTATTCAGTTTTATACAGTGGTTTTATCTTCTACAGTTGCAGTTCTGGGGGTTAGCTGGATATTATTTTTCCATTATGTCATTCTGCGAGTGGATAATCAGAAATATGAGAATGAATAATAGACAAAGGGATTTTGAATTTTGGAAAACAATTTGAAATATAAGGATGAATAATACATAAAGGTATTTTGAATTTTGAAAAATGTTTTTTTATTTTAAAGAAAGAAATTTTGAAGGAATAAGTAATAAAATATAATAATTTGGTTAAACTTTTATAAATCAAAAAAGTTAATACAAGTGTAATAACCTTTTTTTCTATAAATACAAAATAACGCTTTAATTATTGTTAAAACATCTAAATTAAATTAGGATATATAAATAATTAATTATAGAAAATAGTATTTCAATGAAAGTAAAATAAGAAAATAATAATAGAAAATTATTAAATTTAGTTTTAACTTTATTGTTGTATTTTAAAAATGTTAAGGTAAGGGTTTAAAATTTACTATAATTGAGTAGATTACTAACTAGGTACATCACTATTGTAAGAAATATTTTGAAATTATGATTTAATGTGGATGTAATAAAAAAATTATATTTTTATTTAAAATTTTATTGTAATTTCTTTTAACTTAACATTTTAAAAGTGTTTAATTTTTAGTTTTATTAATGTGGATTTTCTATTTTTATGTTAGTCAAAACATTATCTTTTTTATCTATTTCATTTTTTTGGAATTAAGATTTATATTTTAATTTTAAGATATCTATTTTAAAAAATTATTGTGAGTTTTTTTTATTAAGCTTTACTTTAGTTGTCCCTAGAATGAATCTATCTCAAGTACCAAATAAGATTCTTCTTATTCTAGCTAGCACCTTACACTCCCTCCTTGCACAAATTTAAATGCAAATTTACAGTCTTCTATACAATATAAAAAAAAGCTATGCCCAATAGCCAAAAATTGCTACCAAATCTCTCTGAGTATTGGAGTTTTTTTTATCAATAGACTTGTTTTTACTGCTTTTCAAGTGAAACCATCGTTGTTGCCTATAAAAACATTTATATGGTTAATGTAATATAAGCTAAATGCAAATTTAATTTCTTTTACACCAGATCTAAAAAACTATGCCCAATAGCCAACATCACAATTCTGCAACGGCTACCATACCTCTTTTATTGTTGGAATTATTTTCTTAATAACCTCATTTTTCCACCTAAAAGTGATGAAAAACGCCACTCCATATATTCATTATTCATTCATTTATCATTATTAGGATTTGGTAACAATCCTAACTCACGCTAACCCTCCTCCTATTCAGTTGTATACAGTGGTTTTATCTTGTACAATTGCAGTTCTGGGGTTGTATGTAAGCCTTTCTACAGTAACTCATATGATGAGAAATCACATCGTTATGATATTCGTATAATATTTGCTTTGGTATAATATTCGTTGTCGTTATGCTGGAGATTATTTTGCAGATTATTTCACTGTTGGAGTGGATAATCAGAAATATAAGAATGAATAATAAGTTGAGAATAATTAATATTCTTTTGATATTAATGGAGAAAATAGTTACGTTGTTGTAACTTTCTCCCTAGTTTAGGATTAGTTCCTATAGTCATGGGGTTTGGGTGCAACTTCCTATTTCCTAGTATTGTATTTATTGATGTAATCTTTGATTGATCGTAAATAGAGTGGACGAGAGTGATCTCTCAAGTTTTGTGAGTGTAGTCTCCAGGTGCAGGCCACACCTGAGAGCTACAACTCTTTCTTTTCAATTCTATTCACATTTTATCTTGGTATTGGAGCTTAGATTGAGTGAGCCTGATCTTTTGTCACCTGTGAGGCTGAAGTGCCTGTAGTAGCTAGCTTGCCTGTGTGGCTGGAATAGCCTGTGTGGCTTGAAGCGCCTTTGTGGCTGTGTGTACACGAGAGCTCTGTGCTCGGAAATTGAGCAGGTGGACTGTAGAACACCTGGCTCGGACTCGAAAGTTTTGGCGCGGATTTTGCGCTGACAGTCGCGCCAAAAGAGGAATTAGCGCGGTTATTGAGGAATAAACTGCGCCAGAGCGCCAAAAAGCCCGATTGGCGCGGGATTTTACCAGGAAAGTCGCGCCAATTAAAATACTCTAAGCGATTTTGAATTAGCGCGGATTTTTCGCTCGGGGTAGCGCCAAGGGGATCTGTGAATAGCGTGAACTTCGTTTGGCGGTCTGCAAACGGTGCAGATCGGCGGAATTATAGATCCGTCCGGGAGAGACAGATCGGGAAAGCGCCAGAGGAGATCTGCGGGAAACCTCAACTTCGTTTGGCAATCTGCAGGGAGAGCAGGATCGGCGAAGTGGCAGATCAATCCGGGAGAGGTGGATCGGATCAATTGTGATCAGATCATTGTTTCGGCTGTGTTGGAAACGCCGAAGTTGCTCATTGGAGCGAGAGTGCCAGACACTGTAGATTGGTGGCAGAGGTGACAGATCGATCTGACAAGTATTGTTTTTTTTGTTGTTGTTGTTAAGAAGATTCACAATGAGTAATATGATGGAATCTTACCTTAACGAGTCTGGTAAACTCAACGGATCTAACTTCACGAATTGGAAGTTTAAGATCCAGACCCTGCTCGAAGGTGCGAACGCTTGGACTATAGTGACAGGCGATGAGCAGAAGCCGACTGCGAGCACGCAGAAGGAAGACTGGGAAAAACGAGAAAACAAGGCCAAGGTCCTGTTAAAGATGTCTGTGAAAGACAATGTCATTGCACACATCAGAGACTGTAAAATGTCCGCAGAGATTTGGAAGAAAATCAAGAATCTGTATGAGACCCAGAATACAAACAGAGTTTTGGCTCTGAAAAGCAAGCTATTTTCAATGAGGATGGACGAAAGGGAGTCTGCTACTGCATTTGTCGCGTGAATTAAGGATGTTAAAGACAGATTGGTGGCCATTGGAGTGGCGGTGGCTGATGAAGATCTTGTTGCAATTACAATGAATGGGATGCGTGATGATTTCCAAACCTTCATCACTGGAGTCTCGGCAAGGGAGAAAACACCCACATTTGATGATCTCACTGCGATCTTGCAGCAAGAGGAAGAGCGATGACAGAATCTGAATCTGAACCCCCAAAGTGACGATCTTGCACTGGTGGCAAAACGACGACTATCTAAAGGGAAGCAGTCACAGCAGCAATCAGTCTAGAAAGGAGGAACAACACATAAACATCATTGTCATAAAGGTATGCTTGCAAATCATTCTAAAAAGAAATGTTTTTATTGTGGAAAGAAGGGTCATATACAGAGAGATTGTTATTATAAGAAGCAGGCTGATGAGGCAAGGAGGAGATGGGTAAATCCAAAACACAGAGGATATTTTGTTGAAGAAGAAGACTTCAGTCATGAATTTCAACTGTTCACAGTCGACTGTGCCCTTTCTACATCAAATGAAAATGACATCTGGTATGTCAATTCCGGAGCATCCTCTCACATGACAGGTAATAAAGAATTTTTCGACAGTCTTGAAGAAATTATAAATGGATCAAAAATATATCTAGGGGATGATAATGGATATCAGATTAAAGGTCATGGGGTGATTTCAGTTAAGTTACCAAATGGAAAAATTAGTCACCTTTCAAATGTTTTATATGTACCTGGAATAAAGAAAAACCTGATATCTGTATCCATGATGGCTGACCAAGATATGAATGTCGAATTCTTCAAGACTCACTGTGTGATAAAGGATTGCAGGAATGAAATTGTTGCAATAGGCATGCGAGTTGGAAGCCTATATAGATTGGATGCAAAAAGTATATCAAAGCAAGCCATGGTTGCAGGAGAGTCGACAGCTGAACAACTCTGGCATCAGAGGTTTGGTCATCTGAATCTGCAGGATCTCATGTTGTTACAGAAGAAAGGTATGGTCGAAGGTCTCCCCATCTTTCGTAACATTCAGTTAAACTGTGAAGGTTGTGCCTTAGGAAAGATGCACAGAGAACAGTTCCCTGTGCATGATAGGAGGAGGCAAACAGAAATCTTAGAGCTAGTGCACACTGATGTATGTGGTCCCATGCAGACAAGGTCGCTAGGGGGAGCATACTATTTTTTGTTGTTTACTGATGACTGCACTAGGTATTCATGGATTTATTTTTTAAACAAGAAAAGTCAGACTTTCCAGTGTTTTATAGATTTCAAAACCCTGGTGGAAAGACAGTTTGGAAAAAGTATTAAAATTCTCCGATCTGATCAAGGAGGAGAATACAAATCAAAGGAATTCATGAAATACTGCAAATCTCACGGGATTGTTCAGCAGTATACAGTGCCGCACACACCACAGCAAAACGGTGTTGCAGAGCGTAAAAACAGAACCCTAGTAGAGTGCGCAAGGAGCATGCTGCAAGGTAAGGGTCTATCTAATACTTTTTGGGCAGAAGCGATAAATACTGCTGTATATTTGAAAAATAGAAGTCCTACTAGGTTTCTTGGCTTCAAAACCCCTTTTGAAGCCTTGTATGGATTTAAACCAGCAGTAAATCACTTAAGAGTCTTTGGGTCAAAGGCGTTTGCACATGTACCCAAAGCTGATAGAAAGAAACTAGACCCTAAGGTAGTCAAATGCATCTTTGTTGGTTATGGCACAGAGTTTAAAGCATACAAACTCTTCAATCCTGAGTCTCGTAAGACATTTGCAAGTAGAGATGTAGTCTTTCATGAACAGGTACAGGAAGGGAAAGCTGATGTTGGAGATGATTGGCACATTCCATTGCTATTGGAGGAAAGCAGCGAGGATGAAAGGGAGCAGGAACAGGAGCAGAAAGAAGAGAATGAAGAAGAACAACAAGAAGGTGAAAGAGCAGGCCCAGTTATTGCAGAAGAAAACAAATTTGAGGTAAGTCCCCTACCAAGAAGGTCAGGTAGGAAGACTCAATTACCATTGAAGTTGAGAAACTATGCTTTGATGTCAAAAGTTTTGAACATTGTAGAACCCTCTAATTACAAAGAAGCTAGTCAATTTGAGGAATGGAGAGCTGCAATGAATGAGGAGATGGAATCAATTCTTAGAAATAATACTTGGAAATTAGTAGAGCTGCCTAAAAATAAAACACCTATAGGAAGCAAGTGGCTGTTTAAACCAAAAATGAATGCAGACGGAAGTATAGATAAGTTAAAAGCTAGGCTGGTTGCAAAAGGATACTCACAGCAGGAAGGTATAGATTCTGATGATACTTTTGCACCTGTAGCAAAGCTAAATACAATCAGAATGCTTATTTCTTTAGCTACTAAATGTAATTGGGAATTACACCAGCTTGATGTTAAATCTGCATTTTTAAATGGTGATTTAAAAGAGGAAATTTACTTAGTACAGCCAGAAGGATATGTGAAGCAGGGGCAGGAACATCTTGTTTGCAGATTGAAAAAGGCTTTATATGGTTTAAAGAAAGCACCCAGGTCTTGGTACGAAAAGGTTGATTCTTTATTTATAGAGTATGGTTTCCATAGAAGTTTAAATGACCCAAATTTGTATACCAAGTACAATGATCATGGGCAGATTATTTTGATTTATCTATATGTGGATGATATGATTCTAACAGGAAATGCAGATGACTTAATCAGAGGAATCAAAAGGCTCATGGCACAAGTTTTTGAGATGAAAAATCTCGGAAACCTTAACTATTGTCTGGGATTAGAAGTATTCAGAGATACTGGACAAACTTTTCTTACCCAAGGGAAGTATGCTAGAAATCTGTTGGAAAAGTTTGGGATGGATCGGTGTAGATCAGCAGCGACACCTTTGCAGCAAAATTTGAAATTGAACAGTGACGATGGCACTAAGGAGGTAGATGCCACAATGTACAGACAGCTGGTTGGTAGCCTTATATATCTTACAACAACCAGACCCGACTTGGCATACTTAGTTAGTGTATTAAGCCAATTCATGTCAAAACCGTGTGAAAGTCACTGGATAGCAGCAAAAAGCGTGTTGAGGTATCTTTGTGGTACTGTTCATTTTGGTATTTTATACACTGATGTATCTGATGTTACTCTAGCAGGTTTTTCAGACTCAGACTGGGCAGGTAACCTGGATGATCGGAGGTCCATCACAGGTTATGCATTTAACATAGGTTCTGGGGTAATTGCATGGAGCAGCAAGAAACAAAGTACTGTAGCTTTGTCGTCATGTGAAGCTGAATATCAAGCATTGTGTGCAGCAACATGTGAAGCAATCTGTGTTGGCATTATGATTCAGGTGTTGTCCTTGATGGCAACCCATTCAGGTGGTAGATCACTATTCTTGATGATCAGCTCTCTATTTTTAAGAAGGACGCAGGCAATCTGTTCAGAAAGTGCGTCCCCGCAGGTATACCATGCAGAACCCGCGTCCAGGAACGCAGGCCAGCCGTTCAGGGGGTGCGTCCACCCAGTGCACACATTTCAAGACAGAGAAAAGCACGAGGGGGTTTCTTGTGTGGTATCTAGCCGACGGTTTTGTGTTTCTACGGTGTCGGCTCGTGGTATTGTTCCATGTTTTGGGGAGGAGCTTGCCTATATAAAGCAAAGGAGTTCATTTGGATTAATCATCATCTTTGGTTGAATATCTTTTGGTGTGATCTAGTCCAGATCTATGAGGGCGAATCTTCTAATGGACTATGATCTCTATGGCGCATGATCAGATCTGCAGATCTGACTGTTTGGGCTAGTTCTGAAGTCTTCATATCTTTTATATCTGAAGGGACGCAGGTTCAGTGAAGTGAAAGTGCGCCGAGACGCAGTACAGTAAGGGCTCAGGTGCGTCTCTGAAGCGAAAGACGCGGCGCGATAGTATTATTGGGTGCGTCTCTGAAGCAAAAGACGCGGCGCGATAGTATTGTTGAGTGCGCCGGTACGCAGAGCAGTTTAAAGGAACAGTGCGTCGGTACGCAGAGCAGCAGAAGGTAAAACTGCGTCCAGTCGCAGGCCACAGAAAGAAAAATTGTGTCCCTGTCTTAAGATGATCTGTTGACTGTATTTTTCTGTTCATAAGGTGTTCTGGGTTAGTTTTGTGATTACTGATCTGATAACTGTAGTGGACTGTAACTGTTGTATACTTGTTGATCATTTGATTCTTCATGAAAAGAAGTAGGGGGTTGTAGCTCCCTTCCAGGAGAGACTGGAGAACGAGAGAGAGTTGTAGCTCTCTGCAGGTTGCAGCCTGCGTACTGGTAAAGGACTGCACCAGTACAAAATCATTGTAAAAGAATTTCTAAATTGAAAGAAGATAGAGACATATTGCAGCAGGTGGTTTTCTCCCACATTGGGTTTCCACCTTACATCTTGTGTTCTTTGGTGTGACTATCTATTTTCTTTGTTCATGCTCATTATTTTATGGTACTGATATGCAAGAATAATTCAAAAGATCAAATAAGGAAGATTTGTTAAATTGCTAGATAATACTGATTCACCCCCCCTCTCAGTATTATTTCCAACAATTGGTATCAGAGCAGGTCCTTCAGAAAAGCTTGATCGCTTGAAGGTAGATCGTTCATCATGAGCAACTACGAGAGAGAAGCATCAATCAGGCCACCGGTTTTTGATGGGACAAACTTCAATTATTGGAAGGTAAGAGTTACTGCATATCTTCAATCTCTTGGTACAGAAGTTTGGGACATTGTAGAAACAGGCTATGCTTTTCCTTCAGCTACTCCTACAGATCCAGCTGAGAAAAAGAAGTATGAAACAAATGCAAAAGCAGTCAGTACTCTATTAGGAAGTATATCCCAAACAGAATTCATGAAGGTAATGCACTTCAAATCAGCAAAAGAAATATGGGACAAAATGATCACGAGCTATGAAGGAGATGAACAGGTAAAACAAGCTAAACTTCAAACTCTCAGGATTCAATATGAGACTCTCAAGATGTATAATGATGAAAGTGTGGCTAATTATTTTCTTCGGGTAGATGAGATTGTTAATTGTATGAAAAATTTGGGTGAAGAAGTAAAAGAGTCTATAGTAGTTCAAAAGATTCTAAGATCATTATCCCCCAAGTTTGAATCTAAAGTATCTGCAATAGAAGAAAAAGAAAATCTCCGTGTTCTCACTATGTCTCAGCTACATGGAATTCTAACTGCTTATGAAATGAGAAAGGGAGGTCCATCAGACAGAAGGGAGGCTGCTTTTAAGGCATCAGGCAAAGAAGATCACTATGAAGCAAGCCATGTTCCAGAAGAAGAGGAAGAAGAATCAAATTTTGTCAGAAATCTTCAAAGGGGTTCTGGAAGGTTCAGAGGTAAGCTACCTTTCAAATGCTTTGCTTGTGGAAGAGTAGGTCATTATGCTGCAAAATGTCCTTATAAGGATAAAGGAAAGGAACCAGCTAGATGGAACAAGAAACAAAGTGCAAATAAGAAAAGCTACTACACCCATGAAGATAGTGATGGCTTATCAAACAGTGATGAAGATGAACAAGGTAATAAATATAGGTTGTTAATGGCATTTGAAGATGATGATTATGAGGATGCTGTAGATGTGGATAACCTTTATGATGAAATTACTAGACTCAAGAGATGTATAGAAGAAAAGAACATGATCATTGATACTCTACAATTTCAAATTGATGAAAAGGAAAAACATCTTGAAAAATTAGAAGGTGAAATTGTTGGTCTTAGAAAAGAAATTGAGAAAACAAAAGCTATTAATCTCAAGTTTGTCAAAGGATCTGAAACTTTGGATGAGATTATCAGTGTGCAGCGGTCTCCACTAAATAAGACAGGTCTGGGCTATAATGGAGAAACTTCTCAAGCATCCACTTCAAAAAGTTATCTTGATGCAGCAAGAAGAAATGAGCAAAAGCACAATGAAGATCATCAGGTAAAGCAGGGACAAACTTCAAACAGAAACTATCAGGGGCAATCCAGCTTAAGGGTGAACAAAAGCCACAACCAGCCACAGGTAAAATCTTCCCAGTTTGGTTCAAGAATAGATGAAAATAGAAATTACAATCAGTTGGCTGGTAGATTCAATAACCGCAGAAGCTTCTTCAATGGACAATGCTTTTCTTGCCATAACTTTGGTCACAAAGCAGCTCAATGTGTTGCGTATAAAACAATCATGACTAGGGAAGCTCAAAAACAAAGAAGTATGACAGGGATTACAAAAAAGACCTATAACAACTTTTCGGCTCTTGAAAATGAAGTTGAATGTTCTATTTGCAATAATTTTGGTCATGAAGACTTTGAATGCAGAAGCAGGTTTCAGGAAAGAAAGGAACAAGAGCGGAAAAAGGAACAAGCCTCAGGAACCAAAACATGGAGAATAAAGGAACCTCAAACAGAAAGATGTGGGATAGCATTTTATGCAGAAGGACAGGAAAATCTATGGTACATTGACAGTGGATGTTCGAAGCATATGACAGGTGATAAAGAAAAACTTGAGTCTTATTCTATTTTAGAAAAGGGAAAGAAAGTCTCTTTTGGAAATGATACTCCTGCAACTATAAAAGGAAAAGGTATTGCTCCTTTAAAAGAAGATGTTAAGGCTGGAAATGTTTTGTTTGTTGATGGATTGAAGCATAATCTACTAAGTGTCAGCCAGATGTGTGATCAAAGAACCGAGGTTATATTCAGATCAAATGGATGTCTTGTTCGTGATCTTGATACAGGTAAAACAGTTCTCAAAGGGAAAAGAACTCCAAATAATCTATACATATTTGAAGAAGGACAACAACAATGCTATCTAAGCAAGGATGAAGAGCACTGGTTATGGCATCGAAGGTTGGGACATCTAAGCTTCTCACAAATAAGGAAAGCATGCAAATATCAGGCAGTTCGCGATCTTCCAGATATCAAAATTCCTGACAACACCATATGCAGATCATGTCAGTTTGGAAAACAAACCAGGACTAACTTTCCAGAGAAAGAAGGATCAGCTAGCATGCCTCTTGAGCTAGTACATACAGATGTATGTGGACCATTCAGGAAAAGAACACCTAGAGGAGAGGAATACTTGATATTATTTATTGACGATTTCTCCAGGTTTGTTTGGTTAGGACTTATGAAGCACAAAGATGAAGCATTCGAAAAATTCAAATCCTTCAAAGCCTTGGTTGAAAATGAATCAGGTCACAAAATTAAGTGCCTCAGATCCGACAGAGGTGGGGAATTTACTTCAAATGAATTTTTCGATTTCTGTGATGAACATGGGATAAGGAGAGAATTCTCTACAGCTAGAACTCCTCAGCAAAATGGAGTTGTTGAAAGAATGAACAGAACAATCCAACAAATGGCTCGTGCTATGCTTGATGAATCAGGAACTCCCGCAACTTTCTGGGGTGAAGCTGCACATGCTGCGGTTATTATTCTCAACAAGACAAATGTCCGGGTGAACAGCACTCAAACTCCTCATGAGCTCTGGAGTGGTAAAACTCCTTCGGTAAAGCACTTCAAAATCTTTGGGAGCAAATGCTATATCAAGAATACTGAAGAGCAGCTTGGCAAACTTGATCCTAGAGCAGATGAAGGCATTCTTCTTGGCTATTCTCCACATAGCAAAGCATACAAATGCTACAATAAAAGACTTGGCAGAATTGTTGACAGCATTGATGTAGTGGTTGATGAGAAGGGATACATTCCTAGGCAAATACATCGTGAAGACATCGAAGAAGATGAAAGCTACCCTCAAAGACAGAATGATGAAGAAGAAGAACCTCAAGAAGAATCTCAAGAAGAACCTCATGAAGACGCAGAAGAACGAACAAGAATAGAAGAAAAGACTCCATCCAGATATGTTCAGAAGAACCATCCAGAATCTCAGATCATGGGACAGAAAGAAGCAGGTATACAAACTAGAAGAACAGTTGCAGAAGCTTCAAGCTATTTGGCATTACTCTCCTCTACTGAACCACAAAATGTGAAAGAGGCATGCAAAGATGAATGTTGGGTGAAAGCAATGGATGAAGAACTTGAGCAAATCGAAAAGAACAACACTTGGGAGCTGGTTCCTAGACCAAAGGATAAGAATGTTATCGGAACAAAATGGGTCTTCAAAAATAAATTGAATGAAAATGGAGAAGTAATTAGAAACAAAGCCAGACTTGTTTGTAAAGGGTATGCGCAGCAAGAAGGAATAGACTTTGAAGAAACTTTTGCTCCTGTTGCAAGACTTGAGGCCATCCGAATGTTCCTTGCTCTCTCAAGTTTTCAGAACTTCAAAGTATTTCAAATGGACGTGAAATCAGCCTTTCTGAATGGAGACTTGGAAGAAGAAGTGTACATTGAACAGCCAGATGGGTTCATTCTTGGAAATGATCCAAATCTTGTATGCCGATTGAAAAAGGCTCTCTATGGTCTCAAACAAGCTCCAAGGGCTTGGTACTACCGGTTGGACAAATATCTTCATCAACAAGGTTTTTCAAAAGGTTCAGCAGATAGCAATCTGTATATAAAAGTTGAAAATGACAAATTGCTAATACTTGTTGTGTATGTAGATGACATTATTTTTGGCAGCAATGAAGAAGCTATGAGTCAAAGCTTTGCCTCGGTCATGCAGAAAGAATTTGAAATGTCCTTGCTAGGAGAACTGACATACTTCCTTGGTTTGCAAATCCAACAAAAGGAAGGAGGAATCCTTTTATCTCAAACCAAGTATCTCAAGCAGATTTTGAAGAAATATGGCATGGAAGATGCAAAACCAGTATGTACACCCATGGTCACAGGATGTAGTCTCAGTGCAAATGATGAATCTGCAGCAGTACATCAACCAACCTACAGATCTATGATTGGAAGTTTACTATATTTGACAGGTACCCGACCAGACATCATGCATGCAGTTGGAATAGTTGGAAGATTTCAGGCAAATCCGAAGGAGACTCATCTTCAGGCAGTGAAGAGAATTTTCAAATATCTTCAAGGGACTCAAAATTATGGCTTATGGTATCCTAGAGATACAGATCTCACTCTTCATGCTTATACAGATGCAGATTGGGCCGGAAGCGTGGATGACAGGAAAAGCACAAGTGGTGGTGCGTTCTTTATGGGTTCCAGACTGGTATCTTGGTTCAGCAAGAAACAGAGTTCAATTGCCTTGTCTACAGCTGAAGCGGAATATGTTGCTGCTGCATCTTGTTGCACCCAACTCCTTTGGATGATGCAGACTTTGCAGGATTATCAAATCACTTGTACACCTCCAATCCCTATCTTATGTGACAACACAAGTGCAATCAGCATCTCAAAGAATCCGGTTATGCATTCAAAAACCAAGCACATACCAATCAAGTACCATTTTCTCCGGGAACAAGTACTTGAACAGAAGGTCAAGTTGGAGTATGTTCCTTCTAAGGAACAAGTTGCTGATATTTTCACCAAACCGTTGCCCAGGGACACTTTTGAATACCTCAGGCAAAAGCTGGGGGTTGTTGATGCATCATCTTGTTGAAACTCTTCTTATTGGTGGTACAGGCTCAGGGGGAGCACATAATGCATTGTTGGCATTATGAAGAAGGAGATCTTGGAAATAGCTGCAATATGTCTCTATCTCTTTCATGGTGGATTTTGGTTATTTACAGATCTGGAGGAGCATGAGCGTAGGGGGAGCATACCCTTTGCCCTTGATGTCAAAGGGGGAGAATGAAGCTGAAGATCATGAGGTTGCCATCAAGTCCAAAGGGGGAGATTGTTGGCATTATGATTCAGGTGTTGTCCTTGATGGCAACCCATTCAGGTGGTAGATCACTATTCTTGATGATCAGCTCTCTATTTTTAAGAAGGACGCAGGCAATCTGTTCAGAAAGTGCGTCCCCGCAGGTATACCATGTAGAACCCGCGTCCAGGGACGCAGGCCAGCCGTTCAGGGGGTGCGTCCACCCAGTGCACACATTTCAAGACAGAGAAAAGCACGTGGGGGTTTCTTGTGTGGTATCTAGCCGACGGTTTTGTGTTTCTATGGTGTCGGCTCGTGGTATTGTTCCATGTTTTGGGGAGGAGCTTGCCTATATAAAGCAAAGGAGTTCATTTGGATTAATCATCATCTTTGGTTGAATATCTTTTGGTGTGATCTAGTCCAGATCTATGAGGGCGAATCTTCTAATGGACTATGATCTCTATGGCGCATGATCAGATCTGCAGATCTGACTGTTTGGGCTAGTTCTGAAGTCTTCATATCTTTTATATCTGAAGGGACGCAGGTTCAGTGAAGTGAAAGTGCGCCGAGATGCAGTACAGTAAGGGCTCAGGTGCGTCTCTGAAGCGAAAGACGCGGCGCGATAGTATTATTGGGTGCGTCTCTGAAGCAAAAGACGCGGCGCGATAGTATTGTTGAGTGCGCCGGTACGCAGAGCAGTTTAAAGGAACAGTGCGTCGGTACGCAGAGCAGCAGAAGGTAAAACTGCGTCCAGTCGCAGGCCACAGAAAGAAAAATTGCGTCCCTGTCTTAAGATGATCTGTTGACTGTATTTTTCTGTTCATAAGGTGTTCTGGGTTAGTTCTGTGATTACTGATCTGATAACTGTAGTGGACTGTAACTGTTGTATACTTGTTGATCATTTGATTCTTCATGAAAAGAAGTAGGGGGTTGTAGCTCCCTTCCAGGAGAGACTGGAGAACAAGAGAGAGTTGTAGCTCTCTGCAGGTTGCAGCCTGCGTACTGGTAAAGGACTGCACCAGTACAAAATCATTGTAAAAGAATTTCTAAATTGAAAGAAGATAGAGACATATTGCAGCAGGTGGTTTTCTCCCACATTGGGTTTCCACCTTACATCTTGTGTTCTTTGGTGTGACTATCTATTTTCTTTGTTCATGCTCATTATTTTATGGTACTGATATGCAAGAATAATTCAAAAGATCAAATAAGGAAGATTTGTTAAATTGCTAGATAATACTGATTCACCCCCCCTCTCAGTATTATTTCCAACAATCTGGTTGAGGAGACTTCTTAACGATGCAGGAAAAGAACAGAAGCAACCCACTTCTATCAAAAGCGACAACCAGAGCACTATCAAATTAGCATACAATCCAGTGTTTCATAAAAACACCAAACACATAGACACCCAGTTTCACTTTGTTAGAGAAAAAATACAGTCAAAAGAAATTGCTGTCGAATATTATAAAACTTGTGACAATGTGGCTGATATTTTTACAAAGCCTCTTGCACGAGTGAAATTTGAATTGTTTAGAAAAATGCTAGGAGTCCAGGAGAACCCTTTCTCCATTAAGGGGGGGAGTTGAGAATAATTAATATTCTTTTGATATTAATGGAGAAAATAGTTACGTTGTTGTAACTTTCTCCCTAGTTTAGGATTAGTTCCTATAGTCATGGGGTTTGGGTGCAACTTCCTATTTCCTAGTATTGTATTTATTGATGTAATCTTTGATTGATCGTAAATAGAGTGGACGAGAGTGATCTCTCAAGTTTTGTGAGTGTAGTCTCCAGGTGCAGGCCACACCTGAGAGCTACAACTCTTTCTTTTCAATTCTGTTCACATTTTATCTTAATAGATACAGGTATTTTGAATTTTGCAAAATGATTTGAAATGTAAGAATGAATAATAGATAAAGGTCTTTTGAATTTTGGAAAATAATTTTTTATTTAAAATAGAAAGGAAATTTTGAATAAATAATTAATAAAATATTGAAATTTGGTTAAATTTTTATAGATAAAAAAGTTATTAAAAGTGTAATAATTTTTTTTTAATATAGAATTATAGTTTAATTATTATTAAAATATTTAAATTAAATTAAGATGTATAAATAATTAATTAGAGAAAATAGCATTTCAATTAAAGTAAATTTAGAAAATAATAATAGAATATTATTAAATTTAGTTTTAATTTTTTATTTCAATTTTGTTTTTGTATTTTAAAACTGTTACTATATAACTAAGTAGATCACTATTGTAAGAAATATTTTAAAATTATGATTTAATATGGATGTAATAAAAAAATATTTTTTTTTATCTAAAATTTTATTGTAATTTCTTTTAATTTAACATTTTAAAAGTGTCTAGTTTTTAGTTTTATTATGATTTTTATTTTAGTAATGTGGATTTTCATTTTTACGTTAGTCAAAACATTACCTTTTTATCTATTCCATTTTTTTCCAATTAGGATTCATCACTTTTTTATAATATTTTGTTTCTTCATTATTTTTATTTTTTTAATTATAATACAATTTCCCTCACTATTCTAAACGTAACATATTTTTCTATTTCCTAATATTTTCTACCAGATATAGTACCTTTTTACCACCTTTGTTCAAGCTCCCTATGATTTTGATTGGAGTTGAAAGTAATCTTAAAAAGTATTTATTTGTTTATTTTGTGATTCTACATTACTTATTACATCATAACCATGTTCTCCATGGGAAAATACTAATTTTTAAGTTTTGAGACATAGCCATTAATGGGAAATGCCTCATTTTTATGAGGAAAATATGATAAAGTGCATTGTTTTAATTTTGAAATTATAGATTATTATGGACTTTCAAATTTGTTTTAGCTTTTTCAATATTGGAGAGTGTTTGGAGTTTTGAGTGGTAATTTTTATTTATTATCAGCCTTTCAAGTTAAGTATCATAGACAAATATCACCATATCTACAAAAGAATTTAAGTTTTTATTCAATAGGTCAACCTATGTGGATAAACAATAATTAACCTAGAATTATTAAAGATTTTATATCGGCTTTCAATGAATAATAGAAGATCATTTAATTTAAAAACTAATAATGAAGTAAACTAATAAGAAAAAAAATTTAATCTAAAAAATGATTAATAATGTATTAAATTAATAAAATTAATAGTAAGGTTAATTTAATAATAAATAACAGTAAAGATAATTGATTTAAGATTAAAAATAAAGTTAAATATAATACTATAAAAATTTAATTTATCTAGATAATTTTTATTAATTAATAAAGTACATAATTAATAGAAGTAAATAATAAAGTTAATTAACAAAAAAGTGATAAGGTAAACCAGTTAATCATTAATAATATAAATAGGTAATGTATTAATAATTTCTCTAGTTATTTTTGAAAAAGTGAGCCTAACAACAAAGTATGTTATACCATAGAAATTAAGATGTAAGTGGTCCATACAGTATAGTAGTTTTTGAGAAATATTGTATTATTATACATTTATTCATTTATTTAATTTTTTCTGAATTAAGACTAATTCTATTAAGAAAAGACATATGGTACAAACAGAGCTTTCAGAGAAGCGAAGCTAAGGAGCAAGGGAGCCGGAAATGATATGAAATCAACCTCGGTCCCAAAGAGCAAGCACGGCATGAGCAAAAGAGAACAGAGAGGACAGAAAAAACGAGCTGGTCTAGGGAGTCTACCCAGCATGGGCAGAATCTTCCAATCTACATTTTTTTCCTTTCTTGTTACTGACTTTGACCCAACCAATTTGATCTGGCTGGATCGGAACTACTTGCAGACTGATCTGAGCTGAAGGAGGAGACTCCTTGTCTGAATCAGAAGGCGAAGACTCATGAGTACGTTTCTGCGAGAATAAAGGCGCAGAAGGATCCTTGGCGCAGGCTGAGGGAGAGTCCTTCGGTTGCTCCAAATTCTCCTCTTCCACTTCAATGTCCTCCTCATCAGAGCTAGAGGACTCTATGTCATCCGTAGGGGGTCTATCACAAGGTTTCCAACTCTTGGATTTGGATTTGCGAGTGATATTCTTCTTTTTGTCGAGGAACGCTGCACATGAGTTCTGGAGATGCCCCGTTTGATGGCAGTGGCGACACCTGAAGGTTGTATTCTCATAGTCCAAAGTTTGCATCCAATGGAAGTCCCCGACTTTGAGGATGATCTGATCTGGCAGCCCTTTACTAATGTCTATTTCTGCACAAATTCTGCCGTAGGTATATATTCCTTTCTCCCCCCTTGAAGTATCTGTTGCCAGGAAGCTGCCTAGGGTGTTCCCGATTCCTTGAAAGACAGCAAAATGCCATAGATGCGCAGGGAGATTTGGAAGCCTGACCCAGATAGGGAGCTTGGAGATGACCGCAGTGGAGGGGTCAAAGTCTGGGAACCAGGGGGAGAGGAAAAGTCCAGCTGAACCCCAGAACCAGGGGCCCCCCGTTAAGGCTTTCTGGTAATCTTCATTGAAGGAAAAGGCTACAATAAAGAAGCCTTTCGAGCAGAAGAAGACTTTGGAGTTGTTGGTCCAATTAGAATGGATCCACTGGTATAGATCAGCAGTGCGGGGCCATAGGCCATTAAATTTGCAAATGAGGGTTGTTTCTGCAAATGTCTGGTATTGATCATCCAGAGATGGATGATTGATTTCAATGGCAGGGGTTTCCTCCATTTTGTCCACCAAGAAAGGTTTGGGAGCCTCGGCAGATTGGGCAGATTTCTTGGCAGGCTGTGCATGTACTGCATCTTTGTAGGAGAAACCCTTGGAGGCAGAGGATTGCCCAACTGCACCTCCCCTTAGTCGAAGTGATAGGATCACTGTGGCATTTCTTTCAATATTATAAAAGGAAAGAGGCAGATTGTTATCAAGCTGCTTACCTACAAAGAGGAGCCGCAGAAGGGAGGAAGGGATCCCCAACCTCTGTTCAAGAATCTTTGAGAGATGGCGCACTGTGAGAGATGGCTGGACCCCAAGGAGCAGGGTTTTGCCTGTCAGAAGAATTATTTGAATCTGAAAACTCGCTTGCTGGAGATTAGCGCCTTCACTCATAAAAGCAGAAATAGCCGAACCCTGTTTTGAGAGAGAGGGCTCTACTTTGAGCTCCGCCCTTTCGAGATTGCCCATGGGTATATTTGGCACATTCAGCAGCTTGGAAACCAAACTGGCATCGACGCGCTTCTCCATGCCGGAGCTCCCAATAAAATCCCACTGAACGCCCCTGCCGGTCGTGTGACTGTCGGCTTCTGGCTCCATGACCGGTGACGCACGATCATTCTCCCAGTTAGTATTTCCGTCATCTATCAGAGCCACGGCAGTAGCCCCAAACCTTCGCAGAGGCGCCATTGCAATACCAGGAGCAGCCCCATGCCATAGCAGAGGCGTCGCTTCAATGCCTGGGATCAACCTCTCACGTCTAGGGTTTTGCAGAGCGAGTTCCATTTTCCCTTATACTAACCACTTCTAAGCTCCCATTTATTCATTTATTATTGATTAAGTTCTATAAAATTATAAAATAGAAATAAATTGTATAAATATATCTTAAAGTAAAATTAAAATAATATTTTTAAAAATAAAATAAATATTAAAATTTATTCAATTTTATTGTTATTTAAATTTATTATTTTTAAAATGAATTATATATTTTAAAATTTAAAATTTAATATAATTAAATTCATTGAAAATTTATTTATTTTAATTTAATAAATTAAAATTTATTTTATATTATTTATAAAAGGATTTGAAATTAATATTTATAAAAATCAATAAAAATATATCGAGGATGGAATAGAGAAAAGGATTAAAAAATATTACACTTCTAATCAACATATTTTCTATTTATATTATTTATTAATTAAATTTATTCTGTTTACTAATTAAATTTATTTTAATTTATTGTTAGATGTACTTATTTTGCAATAGGGTTTTCATAATTTTAATTTTATTATTAATAGGATTATGTTTTAGAATATTTTTACTAGCAATGAAAGGTCGACATTTATCCTAGAATAGTTATTCTCTTTCTATGTTTTAATTAAATTGATTAATTAGAAAAATTAGTATGCCATATAAACATGAGTTATAGTTTCTTGGGCATATGGCACTACTCGACAATTTTTGGGTAAATTGTCTTAACTTATGACAAAAAAAAACTCGTTTATTGTCTTAAATATTGTCTTTAAGGGTGTCTCAAAAATTAATATCTTAAAGATCATTGTCTTAAAAAATATTGTCTTAAAGATTATTGTCTCTATAAAGACAATATATAACACAAGCATTATTGTCTTTTAGGAGACAATTTCATTTTTGTCTCTCCAGAGACAACACTCAATTAGAGACAATATGTTCTTAATACTACCTATTATCTCTCTAGAGACGATAAACAAATTATTTAAATATCACTTTTGTCTCTTTAGAGGCAATATAAAAAAATTAATCCAGAAATATCACACCATTGAAATAAATCGATATAAAAAAAATTTAATTAAAAGTAAACTACAAAATTTTTGATTAATTCATGTTAGTGCACAGTGGAATTGAACCACCAATCTCCTGCTTGTAAGGAAGATGCTGTTATGAAACCAGCTCACAAAAAGATAGAAAAGAGAGATCCACGCCTTAGAATTCAGCCTCTTCGAGGGGGCAACCTCCTTTACATTACATAAATGAAAAATTCTTGGATGATTCAAATGACAAAACCTCCTTTCTATATATAGGAGTCTAAGGAGTCACAATATAATCCAGCCGACCTAACAATAATAATATAAAGCCACAAAAATAACAATAGAGGGATTCTATGGGCACAGAAATAACAATATGGGGGTAATAGGGGCACAACAATATAAATAAGGGGTATAACTACAATAGTAATGGGGTAATCACTAGTATTATAGGGACCCAACATGCCCCTCTCCTTCAAAAAAGTGTTGTCCTCAACGCTTGAGTAGTTCTGGATACTTCTGCATAAAATTCTCATCCTCCCATGTGGAATCTTCAGCGGATAAGTTCTTCCACTTGATAAGATACTCTGAAATTGATCGATTTCGTAGCTGTCGAGTTCTTGTTTCTGTGACTGCTTCCGGTTCCAATATAATTTTTCCTTCCTCGTCAAGTTCTGGCAATATTGTTTGAACTGGGAGCTTGTCGCCTATAACCTTCTTTAAACATGAAACATGGAAAACTGGGTGCAATCGAGAAGCTGCAGGAAGCTCCAATTTGTATGCCATAGTACCAATCTTTTGCAACACCTTGTACGGACCATAATACTTTGGTGATAATTTATTATCCTTCTTAGCTTGCTTGAGGGACATTTGCTTATATGGTTGTAGCCGTAGGAATACCCAATCACCTACATCAAAACTTCTTTCACTGCGATGTTGATCTGCCTGTTGTTTCATTCTATTTTGTGCCAACACGAGGTTATCCTTTAAGAGTTGGAGGACTTGTTGTTGATGTTCGATGTGATGTTCCACTGCCTGAACCTTAGAATTTTCTCTTAAATATGATGTGATGGATGGTGGTTGATACCCATAAAGTGCCATAAATGGGGTCATTTTTGTTGCTGTATGGAAGGAAGTGTTATACCACCATTCAGCCAGAGGCAACCATTTGACCCATTGTGTCTGTTTATCAGATACAAAGCAACGAAGATATCCTTCCAAACATTTGTTTACTATCTCAGTTTGCCCATCAGATTGAGGATGATAAGATGAGCTATGAGCTAACTGAGTACCAAGACAAGAAAATAATTCTGTCCAAAAATTTCCAGTGAAAATGGGATCTCTGTCACTTACAATAATCTTTGGGTTTCCATGTAGCTTTTGAATTGTTTCCATAAATGCAGTAGAAACTGTACTGGCTTTAAATGGATGTGATAATGCACAAAAGTGTGCATACTTGGTAAGTCTGTCAACTACCACCATGATGACACTCTTTCCCTCAGACTTGGGTAAACCTGTGATAAAATCCATTGAAACCTCCTCCCAACGTTGGCTTGGAATGGATAAAGGTTGTAATAGACCCGGTGTCTTAATTGTTTCAACTTTATTTTGTTGGCAAACCAAACATTCCGCCACAAACTTTTGAATATCTGATTTAAGGCCATCCCAAAAAAATTCCTTCTTAACCCTGTGGTAAGTTTTTAAAAATCCTGAGTGCCCTCCTAAGGGAGAAGTGTGCAATTCCATAAGAATCTTTTGTTTTAGCTGGGAATTCTTACAGAGGTATAAGCGATCTTTGTACCATAACGAATCATTTTTCCAGCTAAATGTATCAGACGTACTGGAATCTTGTTGTAGCTTTCGAATAAGTGCCCACACTTCTTCGTCATTCTTCCATTCCTCCCTTGCTTCGTTTATCCAATCTGGTTGGATAATAGAAATGGCACACAACAATGCTTCCACATCCTCATCCTTTCTTGAGAGTGCATCTGCCACCACATTTTGCTTCCCTTTTTTGTAGATGATTTCAAAGTCATAACCCAACATCTTTGTGACCCACTTTTGTTGCTCTTCAGAGGATAATCTTTGTTCTAAAAAGTATTTAAGGCTATCATGATCCGTTTTTACCTTGAAGTGTCTTCCCATTAGGTAGGGTCGCCATTTCTTAAGTGCATGGAGTATTGCCAACATTTCCTTCTCATAAATAGCTTTGCTTAAAAACTTTCCCTTGATTGGACGACTTTCAAAAGCAATGGGTCTTTCATCTTGCATTAGAACAACACCAATTCCATTTCCTGAAGCATCACATTCCACAATAAAGGTTTTTGTGAAGTCCGGTGTAGCTAAGACCGGTGCTTGGCACATTGCCTCTTTAAGATGTTCAAAGGCCTTTGTTGCTTCCGGAGTCCATGAAAATGCATCTTTCTTCAATAATGTTGTTAGAGGTGCTGCTATTCTCCCATAATTCTTAACAAACTTGCGATAATACCCTGTCAACCCAAGAAATCCTCGCAGATGCTTTATGGATGTGGGGATTTTCCATTCCTTAATGGCTTTAATTTTGCTAGGGTCTACCTTAACTCCTTCATGAGATACAATATGACCCAAATATTCCACCTCCTGGACTCCAAAGAAACATTTGGATCTTTTTGCATATAATTGTTTCTCCTCCAATAGTTGTAGCACCCTGTCAACATGTTCAACATGATCCTTCCAAGACTTGCTGTAGATTAGTATATCATCAAAAAATACTAACACAAATTTTCTAAGGAATGGTTTGAAAATTGAATTCATCAAACCTTGAAATGTTGAAGGTGCATTGGTAAGGCCAAAAGGCATGACCAAAAATTCATAATGACCCTCATGAGTTCTAAATGCCGTTTTCGGAATGTCTTCAATCTTCATTCTGATTTGATGATATCCTGAACGAAGATCCAACTTGGTGAAGTAAATTGATCCATGCAATTCATCCAGTAATTCATCAATGACAGGAATGGGGAACTTATCTTTAATAGTGAGCTTGTTGAGCTCCCTATAATCCGGACACATGCGCCATGATCCATCCTTCTTGTGCACCAATACTACTGGAGCAGAGAAAGAACTTTGACTCGGTTGAATTATACCAGCCTCTAGCATTTCTGCAACCATACGTTCAATTTCACTTTTTTGGACATAGGGATATCTGTACGGCCTGATGTTTGGAGGAACACTTCCTGGAATCAGATGAATAGCATGATCATGATCACGCATAGGTGGGAGACCTTTGGGAGTCTCAAATACCTTGGAATGATTGTCCAGGACTTTTTGGAGATCTGGAGAAATAGATGATTCCAATGTGGAAACATCTAGCGAACATAATTGTGCAATTACACCTCTTTGCTCCTTTTTTAGAAGCTTTGTCATACCATTAGAGCTGATTATCTTTCCTGGTTTCCCTGCAATACCCCTTAATTCAACTTCCTTTCCTTCCACAGAAAATTTGATGAAAAGTTCTTGAAAATTAAAAGCTATTGTACCCAAGGATTGTAGCCATTGGACTCCTAGTACAACATCAGCACCTCCCATTGGAATGGAAAGCATTGGGCTAGTCAATACATATTCTCCCATGGATAGCTTGATATTATGGCACTTTCCAGAGCAATTTATTGTTCCTCCATTTGCAATCATCACTTGACACTCTGGTGCTGGATATAGGAAGCAATTCAATTCTTTTGCTACCCTACAATGAATAAAATTGTGGGTGCTTCCTGAATCAATCAACACTATTACCTTTTTCTTCTTGATTTGTCCTTCTATCTTGATGGTTTGAGGAGTGGTAATTCCCGCCAATGCATTACAAGATATGGTCGGATTTATTTGTTCTTCATCTAGGCTTTGTTCCTGGAGTATATCCTCTTCTTTTGACCTTTCTTGCTCCTTTTCTTCTTCCTCTTCACAATCTATGTAGAATAATTTCTTCTCAGCACACTTATGACCTTTAGTGTATTTGCTATCACAACTGTAACAAAGCCCTTTTGCTCTTTTTTCTTCCAATTGTTGTGGTGTCAACCTTATAGGTTGTGGAAGACTAGGGGCAACAACACTTCCGTCTTTATAGTTGTGAGTGGTATGCTTCCTGGTTGCCATAATTTTGCTTTCCATTTTTCTTGCTAACCTGAATGCCTTCTCTAATGAATCAGGTTCCCAAAGGCGAACATCATGTTGGATATTATCCTTTAAAGACCCTATGAACACATCAATCCTATGCTCCTCTGGAATATCTTTTACCCTTATGTTCAATTTTTGGAACTCCTCAATGTGCTCCATTATTGAACCCTTTTGTTTGAGACTTATCAATTGGCTAAAAAAAGTGTTGCTTTTTGTATCCTCATAATGTGCTATCAATTCTTCCGTAAAAATTGCCCAAGTGATAAATTGTTTACGAGAGCAAAGCCATTGATACCATACAAACTGATTTGGTTCCAAATATAAAGTTGCCATACGTACCTTTTGTGTGTTTTGCACATTATTGAGATCGAAGAACTGCTCCATCTGTAATATCCATGTGGCGGGATCCTTGCCATCAAACTTCCTCATATCGATTTTTGGAATATGGTGTGTCTTCGATCCAACATTAGAGTCTATGGAATCATGATTAACATTTCTTTTTTTCGCATCATGAGTTTCCTTTACAACCTTTTCACCATTAGTAAGTATTTCTTGTAGAAAATTTGTCAAATCTGTCTTCAAATCTGCCATGTCTGTCTTCAAATCTGTCTTCAAATTTGCCATGTCTTTCTTCAAATCTATCTTCAAATCATCCATCTTAGCTTCCATGCCCTTTATCTTAGATTCCACGCCATTTATCTTAGCATCTGTTAGCTTTTGTGAGCGTGACATTTGTTGCACTTGTTCTTGTAATTTTGATATATCATGTAGCATTTCTTCCTCTTCTTCATGAGTCATGCTAGAGCTTTCAGGTTCCTTACTAGGTGTTTGCATTTTCTTTCCTCGGGGCATCAGTTACCGATAATAATGCTTTACTAGGCCCTTTGAATTCCTTCAAACCAAGCTTATGCAAAAATAAAAAAAAAAACTACACACCTTTTTTTACTTTGTAGAAGCCTGATATTGAATCTGATGTATCTCTGTAATTTTGAATCATCCAGTTCTGAAATTGTGACCTGTAGTAGCCTTCTGTGTCCTCTTTCCAATGCCACAAGTCTGAACCAAATTGGATTCTCCAAGAAAGAGTTATGCAAATCTCCCACAGTGACTGATTATAGACTAGTTCAGTAGAGCGAACTTGTATGAAGTGCCACGAGTCACTGTTTCAACCTTTGACTCTAAAAATATATAAAGAAACTACAGTCCGTCCTCTTTCTGTACCTTCTTACGAAATTTCAATCCGATGCTCAGAAAGAAAGTTATGACGATTTTCCCCAGGTCACCTGTTTTGAATGTAATTCAGGAGTCTGCAAAAAGACCAACTTCCTCAGATCATATCTCCGCAAATATAGTGCGAAAAGCTCTGAAATTCGGACCCAAGGTTCAGCGCGATTTCTTCTCAAATGGGTTTTTTTTGCGACTTCTGAAACGTCACAGAAAAAAAGTTATAGCGAAAATGCCACGATGACCTGTTTGGAGCAGCGAAACCCTAGAATCCAAAGCTCTGATACCAAATGTTATGAAACCAGCTCACAAAAAGATAGAAAAGAGAGATCACGCCTTAGAATTCAGCCTCTTCGAGGGGGAAACCTCCTTTACATTACATAAATGAACAATTCTTGGATGATTCAAATGACAAAACCTCCTTTCTATATATAGGAGTCTAAGGAGTCACAATATAATCCAGCCGACCTAACAATAATAATATAAAGCCACAAAAATAACAATAGAGGGATTCTATGGGCACATTAATAACAATATGGGGGTGATGGGGGCACAACAATATAAATAAGGGGTATAACTACAATAGTAATGGGGTAATCACTAGTAATATAGGGACCCAACAGATGCTCTTCCATTGAGCTAGCACACTTTAAAGAATGATTAAATATTAAATATCTAGTGGTTAAGCTCATATAGATTCCATGAAAGCATATAATGATGAATGTAGTGAATCAGTGATCATAAATGTCCATCCTACTTATGGTTTGTTGATGTCATGTAGCTATGGTACTCCTTTGGTGGGGAATATTAAGTTTGAATTGTAATATGCCACAGATTATAGAGGGAACCCTACCAATTACACAAATTCTCTCATGTATACAACTAATGAGATGGGTGAATATGTAATGAGTTTTAATGCAGAGCCTGTGGAAATTTCTAAGGATTTGATGAATGAGGATGAGAGACCTGAGCCTGCTATTCTATGGAATATTAGTTTTGATTTGGCTTCTTCTAAAGATTGTTTTGGGGTAGGTGTTTTTTTGGTTTCTCCTGCGGGTACTCATCATCTTTTCTCCTTCAGATTGGAGTTTTAATATACCAACAATGTGGCTAAGTATGAAGCCATGGTGTTGGATCTTAAGAATACTATGAAGATATGAATGAAAATATTGAAGATTGTGCATGATTCCGAGCTATATATTAATCAAGTGAAAAAACAGTGTCAAGCTAAGCATCCAAAACTGAGGTAGTACAAAAATAATGTACACGATCTATTCTATTTATGCATTAGTATAAATATCTATGTCATCAGTCATGAGTACACAATATTAGTGTGTGACTTCTCACCCACATCCCCCAAACTAGCTACATAAAAAATATGATGGTTGAGTGAAAAAATCGCATGGAATACATCATAGGTGTGTCGTGGATACATCATGTATACACAATACATCAGAAGAGGAGTATAACTTTGACTTTGGCCCTCTCCCTCAAGAGGATCATTTTTCAGTATCTACTGCAAGCCCTATCCACATCTATATCCCATGCCTCATAGGGTCATCTGTGAGGCAATGGTACTCACTCTCATAACACTAGCACTACTCACTGTCCGTGATGTCCCTGACCTCTTCATACCTTACCTACTAGCCTCCTTATATCCCCTTAGCTCAGTCTGTAGGGTCTCCTTCTCTCTCCTTATCTAGATAATCTTTGTGTCCCTAGCTACTAGCATTGTACCCAACAAAGCTATATCTATGCCATAGTGTTTCATGGCCTAAACTGGTTGTATCTCTACTACACCTATGCCGCAGTCACTAGATCTATGGCCACCTGTGTGGGTGTGTATCCATGTGATCTCAATCACCATATAAATCATTTATCTTTGTTGCATCCTATCTTACCAACTTGGCCAAAATATTTTCAACTAGGTCCTCTAATTCAACCTGTCAGAAGCAAGGTGCAACATTGAAATGCATTAACTAGACTGGTAATAACAATTGACCTTGACTCATCAACATCTGGCACACAAGTCTTTTTTTTAAACTGTTTAAAGCTTGATTCATTACTCTACTGTGGCTACTCCATAGACTAGGTAGATCATCAAAAGAGAAATATGTTGTCTATGACCTATGAGAAATTTTCCTCCCAGGTATAAGATAGTAAGACATTTAGGCAAGGAAAGCTAATATGGAATATAAAAAGTTTAGATCCCACATTTACATTTTACGTCCTTAGCTATTGTCACACCATCATTAACAATCTTCGAAGAACCATACCTGCTTTCCATAACAACATTTCTGCCCTTTGGTCCAAGGGTGATTCTGATAAGATCAACAAGCTTGTTGACACCTATGAAATGCTAGAATATATGTCATACCAAACCTACATACAAACAACACATTAACATCAAATGCATATGGACAAAGAAATATCTACCACAGTAAATTTTTATGTGAAAAGAACCTTCCTTTAGATGGACCTTTTCTCTCTGCCCTGCAATGTATTTTTGCTGACCCATCTTGGTTGAAGTACAACTCCTTTTCCATAGCTCTTTGATTGACTACCCACTCTCTGCTATTTAATCTTGTGGTTTGTCTTCTGCTTAATAAATTGAAGGATATGGGTGAAAAAGCAACAAGAGAAGACAATTTCCTGGCATTTTTGTCAAGTATTTCACCCAACTTCCTCTCCTTTCCTATGTTACCCAAGGAGACATAAGTGGAAATTGTTGTCATACTACCCATCAAGGATAATTTTAAGGGCGAATGTTCGCCCTTTGGCGAAATTAAGGGGTTTTAAATTTTTAGTGGGCGAATATTTTGTATCATAGTACATTTTTACAAATCACCTCAAATAGCCCACCTTATTTTAAGGGAGAGGGTAAAAAAGGTAAATTTAGCCCTTGAAATTAGGACTTACAACCTTCCATTCGCCCATTTTCAAGAATAGGTTTTCAAGAATAGGTTTTATTTAAGTGAATTCATTCACCCATTTTCAAGAATAAGTTTTATTTAAGTGAATCCTATGGGCCAAATACCATATTTATAAAAGAGGTATGGTAAATTAATAAAAATATAAATAAATGAGAGGTATGGTAAATAAATAAAACATTTTTTATATTTACTCCATAAGTCACCTTATATACATGTAAGGGTGTAAACAAATAAAAATATAAGTAAAGTGGAGGTATGGTAAATAAATAAAACATTTTTTTATATTTACTCCATAAGTCACCTTATATTTACGAACACTCAAAAAATGGGTAATATTTAGGTGAAACCTATGGCCAAAATACTATGGGACAAATACCATGGACTAGATTGTTATTAATACCATGTAAAAAAACCATTATTAACCCTAATATTAGAATTAATAAAAACAAAAATGGCACATGGTATTGACCCATGGTATTCACCAAAATGGCACATGGTATTGACCCATGGAATGTAGCCTATTTAAATGGGGGAATTAAACCAGCATGTAGCCTATGCTAAGATTCACTAGGACTTTACAAAGTTTTATTATTTAGTGAAAGACTCGCCAAGATCTTACAAGATTTTATAATTGAGTAAAATATTCGCCATGCCTGGTGAGAGATTCGCCAAAAAATTATATATACATATTATATTATTGATAAAATCGCCTTCCATTTTTCCTATATACCATGGAGAATCGCCCATTTATTATATTTATAAATTTAGGGGGGTTCTTAAAATTTTCCCTGCTACCCATAACATAGGCCATCTTCCGTTATTCTGAATAGAGAATTACAATATCTTCATATTAGCTATTATTTCACAAATGTGAACGCCAAAGTAAAAAAAACACTTGTAACTAACACACTAAATAGTTATTAAGGCTTCTGGAAAAATTTGTAGCGTCACAACAGTCATAGCCTAAGAGAAACCCAACCACCATCCTCATCTTAAACACTACAGGTTTCTATACTTACACTCTTATTTCACAAAAACAAACAAAAGTTGGCTAAATTAATACTATAACATAACAATATGAACACAGTTCTAATATTTACCCCAAGGTTTCCAAGTGAGCCCGATATGCACCTTCAAGCTTTCCAAGCTAAAGTGTCATCACCAAACTTGAGGTTGCATATTTTTTAATTTCAATATTTTATCTCTAGTCAATACCACCTACAACTCTATTGGCATACTCTAGAGAACAAATTCAAGGTTTGATTACATTTGCAAGCAAACCTCCTCCTTGGGGAGCATTCCATACAAAGCCTAATCAAGATGCTACTAAAGGGATGTGTCCTACCTAGCCTCTTATTGCTGGTGACATGTTTGTGATAGTAAATTTATGGCAAATCCAGTCAATGTTGTTCATTCTATGACAGTATATGATCAAGCCCAAGGGATCTGCTCTTGGTAGCATCCTCCTACTAAGAATTTTCATGATCCATTTAGACAAACTCTGCACTCACAGACTTGCTTGAGGCATCAACATCATCCAGCTGGAGGGATTCAACCAGGGCAACCTTCTTCTAGGCCATCTTTCCCAAACTCTACTGGAGGTGTTCACCAAGTCCAACCCCTTGTTCTTGGTGTAGCTATTCTTACTAGGAGCTAGATGAATTCCAACCTCATGAGTTCCTCTTACAGGCCAATTCATTTTTCTTTTATATGAGAACCAATACAATATAATAACATTCACCCTAGCTTACCCAACAGAATATAGTATAATTTGTGAATTCACACCCATAGATTTAAATATGAACGACTATTCATGAGCACCCATGCTCATGCCTTGGCCTTTGATGCAAAAAGTACACAATGGTGTGTTGGTTATTAACTTTGGAAAAAAAGCACAAGATTTTCCCACAACATCAAATCCCACAAGAATATATATGAATTGTAGGGATAATATTCCAGTGAATTTATAGGTATGAGATTGTTGAAATGATGACTGTACTAGTCAACGAACCAGCTAAGAGCTTTTAGTGTTGTAGTATGATTTAGTACTATTACTTAGAGGAATATACACTAACCATAATACCACGAATGGATGAAACACTGGGAGTGTGATGGCATTAAACAAAGAAATAAAACAATGAGTTAAAGCCCAACGTGGATGACTGTTACTAATGGAAATGGTCTGATGTTTCCACCTAAATACATCAACTAGTTAAGGGCTATTTGACTCGCAACACTTAACTAATTAGTAATTATAATGCCCATTCTAATAACGAGGATGGTTTTGCATTCACTTTTTTTTTCCAAGGAAAAAAGTGAACTTTTTTATAAGTAATAAAAAAGTTACAAGCATATGAGTTAACATTCCAAAAACAACTGTGATATTGAGACCTACATCAGTCCCAAAGAGAGAGAAACATCTTCTCTGTGTATCACCAGCCGACATATAAAACAAAAAGCATTTTTCACCTACATCCAGCGCAGGAGTTTTGCATTCACTTAACCTTAGTGATATTATGAATTGAAGATAACATTGTGATTTAGAATTGCATCAAATTAACTAACAAGAGAATGCTGGAAAGGGAATCCAATGTTGCGGGTGTTAGGATAATATATGGTTGTAGGTAATTGAATGCAAAAGTAATGTCAGATGTAGTTTTATATACCAAAATTTACAACAAATTGAAGCTATTACACAACCAAATTCATTCAGATAGCTATTAACGTAGAGACAATAGATTTTAACTACAAGAAACCAAATTGAAAAAAAAAAAATTGTTGGAAACTTTATTTTTCTTTGGAAATGCTTACAAAGAATAAGATATAGATTGAGATTTCATGTATTCTAACTCACTGACAGCAATTGCAAATACTCATGCATGGACAGGCTCAATTGTTACTTCCTCCTCCAATCTTCAAGAAGGACTTTCTTCTTAAGTTCTTTTCTTATTATTGCCCATTTTCTTCATTTCCTCTCCATCTCTGTCTTCATTTTTTTCATAAAGCAACATTCTCTATTAATGAGCTACCTTGGAAATCCAACCGTGAAGAGGATTCATTTTCTTGAGGCCTTTTGGCCTTTGAACTTCAAGTTCGTTGATATTCAATCCCCAAATCAACCGCAACAACATGCCACACAGCGGCAGATGGAAAAACAAAAATAATTTGATAGAAAGTTTTGACCCTTAATCTAGAAATCAACCTCAATAATATGGAAGCTGGAAATGGAAAACAACTTCAAAACAATTTTATTTTGACCTTTACATGAAACATATGAGACTATTATTATAGCAATTTCTAGAATTTTGTTTGGAATTAGTTTCCCTGCGCATGCTATGAAAAGTGAAACAAAAATAGGAAATGCTTTTAGATCTAAAAAACAATGGACATCTCCCGTCATTCTCTACATTGTAATACAATCACATTAGGGGATTAAACCCCAAGCAACTACTTTGATACACAAATCTATTACACACTCAGAATGGTACAAAGAAGCAATTTGTTAGTGAACGTGTTGAAGTTACAAGCCCCTCAAGGTATTGTCCATAATCATGCTTTCTAAAGTATGGACACCCATTAACCTTTCTTTTGGGTGTCTTGTATCACTCATTATATGGACTTTTAAGAAACACTTTACGATAATTAAAATTTAATAAAAAATGATGAATTCTATGAACTCAAAGTACCAAATCCACACTCTCCAAACTATGCATATCTGAAGTTAAAACTATGCAATTAGTATTTCTTATGAATGTTTCAAATGGTGATTATATGGAGTTTTAATTTCAGTTACCACCCAACTTGAATGAGAAATATCTATTCTAGGGAAAATCCAATTGATAGTTACCGATATATATGAACTTTATGAGTTGCACATGTTGACTGTAATTTTGAAGGGGAATCTCCAAGTGTATTATGGAATCTGATGATAGATTTTTAGATGCACACCAACATGGCTCACAAGGTGCATTCTAATGCTAACCTTATTGATCTTGGGGATGAAATAAAGTCATATAAAGTGAAGTTAGACACTAAAGGAAAGGGAACCAAGAGCTCTATTTGATTCTGCGGTTTCATACAATTAGAAGTAGTTTAAGTTTGATTTTCATTATGTTTTTATATGTGACTTTCCAAACTATGCATATCTGAAGGTACTTGTCACCAAAGTTTGGTTCAGGTTCATTAGATCTCAATGGCACAATATTTTTTTTCCTTGTACAAATTTTCACCCTTTTAAAGAAACAAGAAGAGAAGTAGCCAATGTACACAACCATGCTAAGAAAAAAATGCTACAATATGAAAGGCACTATAAATTTAAATTTTGAAGACTGATAATCTTTGCAATGCCCAGAAGTCCTGATTGATACAATGGCTAGAAAAGGAAATGTGTCACTATCCATTGTGGTGTTGTCTATCAATAAAATCTGTAAGAGAATGTAATCTGGGAAAAAACTAAATGCATCACAAGAGTACTATATCTTTCTACAGTTGTATATTAACTTGGAAAAGGTTTGCAATGACATTAGATATTCAGTGAATATGCACAAATGTAAAATGAATCACACAAAGAGAAGGCAAAATCCAATTGGTAGTTACCGATATATATAAACTTGATGAGATGCACATGTTGGCTACAATTCTGAAGGGGTCTCCAGGTGTATTATGGAATCCAATGATATACTTTAAGATGCACACTAACATGGATCACAAGGTGCATTCTGATGCTGACCTTAATGATATTGGGGATGAAATCAAGTCATATAAAGTGAAGTTAGACACTAAAGGAAAGGGAACCAAGAGCTCTATTTGATTCTATGCTTTTATACAATTAGAAGTAGTTTAAGTTTGATTTTCAATATGTTTTTATATGTGACTCTCCAAACTATGCATATCTGAAGGTACATGTCACCAAATTTTGGTTCTAGTTCATTAGATTTTAATAGCACAATATTTTTCTACCTTGTACAAAATTTCACCCTTTTAAAGAAACAAGAAGAGAAGTAGCCAATGTACACAACCATGCTAAGAAAAAAATGCTACACTATGAAAGGCACTATAAATTTAAATTCTGAAGACTGATAATCTTTGCAACGCCCAGAAGTCCTGATTGATACAATGGCCAGAAAAGACAATGTGTCCCTATCCATTGTGGTGGTGTCTATCAATAAAATCTGCAACACAATGTAATCTAGGCAAAAACTGAATGCATCACAAGAGTACTATATGATGGGGTGAGATTTTGGGGGTTAATCCAAAATCCCAATTCCCAATTAAATCGATCCTGAGGCCTGTGGGTTATGGCCCACAAAGCCTTATCGGAAGCGTCCTTAGGCATGAAGCCTTTAAAATCATGGACTTACATTAGAATCGGAGCCACCTTTTTATTGGTGGTTTTACACCCATCGGAAGCCACCACTCATATGTTAACTGCATAGACATGTATTGACTATAGGGTCGAACTTTAAAAGCCTGCAAGCATTACAATATATTAACACACAGGAGACCCATGTAGTCCCTCTCCAATGAACATTAACGGAACTCAAATCTTATATGCCCGTCTTTATAAATATCGGTGGGTCCAGTTTTCAGCCGTCGCAACGATAACCAATGGACTTCCCTCCGATGCGACGGACCCGACACTGCTTGCACTCTGATTTATATGTATTTTGGATCCGTCATATCGGCGGATTCGTATCGACGGTTTTGTAACACAAAGGGTCTGCGGACCCGATGCCACTTCAAGCTGGCATTCATAATATTTCGGATCCGGTTATAGGATCGTAAAGTCCTAACCTCTTGTGGACCCGATACATATTAAACTCCACCCTATTGTATTTCGGCTCCAGATTTCGGAGCTTACACTTTGGCAGACTCAATACCTCTCCTCCGATGCGATAATAGGGTCAGACCCGATATCGCATGGATTAATCTCTATAAAATTTTGGTTCCACCGCTGAGGTGATAAGGGATCTGGACCGTGGGTATTTCAAATCCAACGGTGCATGTATGTTCTCGCCATTTTGATGGGGATTGGAACTTTAAAGCCAATTCTTCTACCCACACCTGTGTTCACGCTCTGTTAACACATATTACAGTTATAATATATATTTCTGTATCACCATCGAACCTACAGTGGTCGATAGTCGAGCAGCATGCAATTACAATTGGAATTTAAACCACCAGCATGTATAGACATAAGAGAATTGAAAGAGAACAAATACACCGATACACAAGAAAGCCAAAAACACATGAAAGCACAGTTTCAACACTTAAACACATGTAGGTATTATTATATACATAACAATTAGAGACTAAGGCATTTCAGCCTTAGTGACAAGCTCGCACTCGACTACATTGTGAACACACGGTTCTCACATTCTTCCCTCTATTCTCTACCTTCCTCTTTTCTCTACCTTGAACACGCAGGTTCGACACACACATATATATAAGAAGTATTGGATTGGATCACTTCAACGATCCGATCAGATTTCCCATGCTTTCCTCTTACAAAAGCACTAAAGCTCTCGGTACATGCATGTTCATGACACATGACAGATTACATTATAAGTCTTCGAGACTTATCCATCTTTTCCCACTTTAAATATGTTTCTCTGCTTTAAGGCAGACTTTCCTCTATTTTACTCCCTTCTTTCAGCTCCGCTGGTCCATGCGCTCCTCTTTGCTCCGCTTGGATTCCTCCCTTTTCTAAGGGTGCTGGATGCTCCTGCATCAGACTCCCGAGGCACAAAAGTTTATGACCTCCTGGTCATATGCTTCTCCTTGTCCTTAGCAATTCTACCCACTGTTTCAATCCTTCAGTGGAATTGCCTTCATGGTCTTCAGTGAGCTGCAACCAAACCTCTACAGTAACAGTCTCCTCCTGCTACATGATACCTCACCAAGCCCTCCGCACTCGGTCTTTTGGCATCCTTCTGGTTCTCTCCTCTAGAACCTATTGAGCAAACCTTGCTCTAGGTTGCTGCAAATCTTCTCACCTTCCGCTGCCGCCATCTGCACAACAGTAAGACCATAAACTCTCCAGCTTTAACCAACTGTGCCTCCTGTTTCTTCTTCTTTCTCTCTAGATTCCTTCTCCTCGCAGGAAACTTTCCCTACTCTGATACCAAACTGATGGGGTGAGATTTTGGGGGTTAATCCAAAATCCCAATTCCCAATTAAATCGATCCTGAGGCCTATGGGTCATGGCCCACAAAGCCTTATTGGAAGCGTCCTTAGGCATGAAGCCTTTAAAATCATGGACTTACATTAGAATCGGAGCCACCTTTTTATCGGCGGTTTTAAACCCATCGGAAGCCACCACTCATATATTAACTGCATAGACATGTATTAACTATAGGGTCGAACTTTAAAAGCCCGCAAGTATTACAATATATTAACACACGGGAAAACCATGTAGTCCCTCTCCAATGAAAATTCACGGAACTCAAATCTTATACGCTCGCCTTTATAAATATCAGCGGGTCCGGTTTTTGGCCGTCGTAACAATAACCAATGGACATCCCTCTGACGTGACGGACCTGACGCTGCTTACACTCTGATTTATACGTATTTCAGATCCATCATATTGGCGGATTCGTATCGAGGGTTTTGTAACACAAAGGGTCTGCGGACCCGACGCCACTTCAAGCTGCCATTCATAATATTTCGGATCCAGTTATAGGATCATATAGTCCTAACCTCTTGTGGACCCGATACATATTAAACTCCACCCTATTGTATTTCGGCTCCAGATTTCGGAGCTTACACTTCGGCAGACTCAAGACCTCTCCTCCGATGCGATAATAGGGTCGGACCCGATATCGCATGGATTAATCTCTATAAAATTTCGGTTCCGCCGCTGAAGTGATAAGGGATCTGGACCGTGGGTATTTCAAATCCAACGGTGCCTGTATGTTCTCGCCATTCCGATGGGGATTGGAACTTTAAAGCCAATTCTTCTTCCCACACCTGTGTTCACGCTCTATTAACACATATTGCAATTATAATATATATTTCTGTATCACCATCGAACCTACAGTGGTCGATAGTCGAGCAGCATGCAATTACAATTGGAATTTAAACCACCAGCACGTATACATATAAGAGAATTGAAAGAGAACAAATACACCGATACACAGGAAAGCCAAAAACACATGAAAGCACAGTTTCAACACTTAAACACATGTAGGTATTATTATATACAGAACAATTAGAGACTAAGGCATTTCAGCCTTAGCGACAAGCTCCCACTCGACTACATTGTGAACACACGGTTCTCACATTCTTCCCTCTATTCTCTACTTTCCTCTTTTCTCTACCCTGAACACGCAAGTTCGACACACACATATATATAAGAAGTATTGGATCAGATCACTTCAACGATCCGATTAGATTTCCAATGCTTTCGTCTTACAAAAGCACTAAAGCTCTCGATACATGCATGTTCATGACACATGGCTGATTACATTATAAGTCTTCGAGACTTATCCATCTTTTCCCACTTTAAATCTATTTTTCTACTTTAAAGAAGACTTTCCTCTATTTTACTCCCTTCTTTTAGCTCTGCTGGTCCATGCGCTCCTCTTTGCTCCACTTGGATTCCTCCCTTTTCTAAGGGTGTTGGATGCTCCTGCATCACTATATCTTTCTATGATTGTATATTAATTTGGAATAGGTTTGTAATGACATTAGATATTCATTGAATATGCACAAATGTAAAATGAATCACACAGACAGAAGGCAAACAACATGTTCATTCATTCAGGTGCTCAATATTGGAAATAGAGGGACATGGATCGATTCAAAATGATTGAAGCATATGCTGGAAAGTAAAAGGAGTTCTGAAAATTTTATTAGTGGTTTGAAATGGAAAAACCATTGAAACACTTTTCATTTCAAGGAGCAACACATGATGGCATCAGAGTCGTGCCAAACTTTTTTCAATAGCGATTCATTGACCTCAGAATTATGTCTAAGAAGTTATACCCCCAAATGACAGGTAAAGTAAAAGCATGACATGTAAGATGACTTTTTCTTAAGGGTCAGTGCTTCTGGGGTTCCAGGAGGTAGCCTCGGCCCAAGATGGGAACCCAGTCAAGAAGGGGCTAGGGCCATGGTAATCCTCTACATGGATGCCACAACACCACGCAAATATTGACGAGCCATGGATACGACATTCTCCTGTAAATGGTTCTCAAAAGTGAACTGAAAAGCAATTGTCAATACTGATCTGAGGTTTCCAACGTTACTACCATAATCAATAGGTGTCCGATCTCTTGTTGATCCAATTTCAAGGGAAGATGCAAGGTCCAATGTAAGGTTTGGACTGGAGACATACTGTATGATGCATAACACAATTTGTAAAGTGACGCAGGCCACCATCCCAATCACTCAAAGGAGAAAGTGAACGGTCAAAGCTCATTAGTGTCCCTGCATACCTTGAAGAAAATGCAGGCCCTACCCATCCAGGCATCCAGAATTCACAAGAAAAGCAGCTTAATGCCACATAGGCCCAGATTTCAAATAATTTGTATCTCCAACTCAAACAAAAACATCTAAGTGTGATTATTTGCCAATATTTTTCCATACTGTTCCTAAATATGAGACCTTTTAATGTTTAAACCCCTAAATATCTTAGCAAAATCCAATACTTTCCAAAGATTTAAGGTGAAATACTTAAGAAAACATATTTGAGAAAGCCCTCGTTTCCATTTTTCAGAATATTTTCCCCCATAAAAACATGACATGAGCTATATTAACGTAAATATCATATCAATTAAATTTTTCAGAGGCAACACCTATTTCCAAATCTATATATCCATTAATGCACCCGTAAGAGTACGAAAGACAGTACCCTGACACTGGGTTTTGGCTGTCTCGATATGGAGACTCCCATCTCCCCGGTTTCTCGGCAACAAATAACACGATTCTTTCCCGTGACTGCTACATGACCATACAATACTTCATGGACATAGCATACATGACAGTACGTAATCTAGTCTGTCGATATTAATACTCATATAGCCCTTTGATTTGAATTCAAATTTGAATTTCGAAACACGTTATTTCCAAAGTGAAGCGAGGAGGCTAGTCTTGTGTCAGAGCGGATCATTAGCTGTCTTGAGTTAGCCTTAACGGGTTATAGAAGAATACTGAAGATGGTTAGATCCCCTTGCTGTTCAAAAGAAGGTCTTAGCCGTGGGGCTTTGTCACGCCCCTACACCTGCGGTAGTCTTCCAACCACTTATAGCGAGGTGCGGCACCACCGAACGCTTTCTTTTCACCAATACTAACCTTCGTGGACTACGACTAATTCACTTGTCCTTACTTAGTTTGTGTTTCGCAACCAAGTAAAATGAAATTATCCTTTATACTTAATGAAGCCCATAGTCATTCATTATCCATAGCAATTATAACAAGAACATCAACAATTGCAACAAGTATAAAGGGGAGGGGCAACTCCCAAGCAAGTCTGCCCGATAATATATTATAATCAGTCTTTCTTCAATAATACAATACAAGTAATGCTTGGCAAGCTCCAAGCCAATACTTAGAATAATTTACAACATAGGCAACCAGCCTTTACAAAGTGTATGTGCACGTCTTGCATGAGAGTGGGTGCTCACACGAGTCACCGAGACACTCTACCCAAAACCCGACACAATCTGCACTTATACCGAACCCCGGGCACACTTGCCCACACTTCAACTAGCATAAGACAGCTCCAAAACCGCACCTTAGATAGTGCACATGAGCTATGCACAGCTCCTATCCAAATCTGTGCAGTTTTCACTTTACCCCTTCCTCTTATGCGTAGAGAAGTGATGAGATTCGTTGTTGAAATGAACCTCAAGGCTTCCACATATATACACAACTTAGCGTGGGTTTACATGGGGTGTGCATCCCCTGGCCGACCCCCAAAGCCACCAATATGCGCCCATAAGACTTTTACACAAGTCGGCTTTCAAGTCTTAATCCATCGCATATATATCTATATATCTATATATATATATATATATATATATATATATATATATATATATATATATATATATATATATATATATATATATATATATATATATATATATATATATTATGTCCAACACTTAGTCGCATAAGTGTCTCGCCTTTTGTCGCACCAATCGTCGCATTATGTCCATAGCTCCGTCGCATTGTCATTTCATGCATGCCCGCGCGCCCGCCCGCGCCCTCGTGCATGAAGACTCGCCAACTCCCGTCGCACCCGCAACACGAAGGCTTTACATCCTCCTCCACCTGAAATCATTGTCATCCTTGACAACATACCATCCCGGTAGCCATCCACCTAGATCATCATCATCCACGATGTCGACCTTTCCATACAAGGCAAACATCCCTGCAACATATGTAAAGTCTCATCTCCATCATATCTCGACTTAGTGACCAACTACCAACAAGCTCACCATACCAAGGTATGCACCTCAACGGTATGCTCTCCATCAGATATCATCTTGATCCATGACCATCGACTCTTCTGCCACAATCTCCACTGCAACAACTCGTGTCGACCTCATCATGTGTCCCCATGTGAACCTCTGTCATGATACTCCAACAAAATGCTAACACATCTCTGCACACTTCGCGACCCCATGTCTGAACTAGTTGGGTAGCTAATCCAACCATCATGCTCAATCCATGAGAGTGAACATCCTCATGCCATCATTAGTTGTTCCTCAAACATCTGTCACATCCTTGACTCATCAAGGATCTATCCCCATAATCCATGCTCAGGTCCATGGAAACTCCATCCACCTGCAACATGTCATGATGCTTGATGCCAAGCCATCCCTACATCATCAATCATACTTGCTCTAACATGTCTTAAGGACTCACTGCCAAGAACAGCTAACAATGAGCCCCATCTTCTTCATCCATCTAAGAAGATGTAGAGGGAGGAGAGCCTGAAGGCTCTCCCTCACTAATCAACTCAATCCATCTATCAGGATCCTCAATCTCCATCCTTTGTAGATAAGTAACCTGGTCTTCCTTCTGGACATCTGGCCTCACATATGCCTCCTCATCATCATCATCATCCTCAACCAACTCTAGCCTTCTTGACAAATCCAAGATGCTATCTGAAAGTGATCTAATGACCAATGACTGCACGGTAAGCTTTGCCTCAACAGTAGACAATCGCTTACTTATGTCTCCCATTCTTTTCTCATCCTCCATTTGCATCACTCCTAGTTTACAATTAGGCCTTGTCACACCAATGGTTGGAACACCAATGGGTACATCTTCCCTTCCATCATAAATGTAGAGTTTCTTCAAATGTGGAACGATCATAGCATCAAATTGTTTCATGAATTCCATCCAAAATATAGCTTCATAGTCATCAATCCGTACTATAGTGAAGTCCACCTTCCCGGTCCATTCACCAAGTGTAGTGTCCACCCTCTCAGCTATACCAAGAATCTCAATAGGAGGAGAATTCACTGTCTTCATTTGTGCCTTTGCTGATACAAATTGCAGCCCAATCCTTCTCGTAGTATCTTCACCCATGAAGTTGTGAGAAGCCCCACTATCCACCATAGTGAGTACATCAACACCTCCAACCTTGATTTGAACATACTCCAACTTGTTCCTTTCAGGATCCCTTCTAGAGACCTCCTCCGTAGTAGTGGAAGGACCAAGTATCTGCATCATCCCTACAGAAGCACCTTCATTCTTCACATCAGATTGTGTAATAGCAGCCACTTTTGGTTTAGAAGGACAATTCTTCACCGTGTGTGGTCCAGCACATATCCAACACTTCAAGGCTTTCTTCGTCTTTGAACTATCATCTGATTTCGAACCATCTTCCTTCTTCTTATCTTTCAGTTTATCGGACTTCTTCTTCCTATCATCAGAAGTCTCATCATAATGCTCCACCAACCTGTCAACAACAGCGAAAGCTTCCTCAAGTGTCATAATCTTCTGCCTCTTCATTTCATTGCGTGCCTAAGGCGTCAACCCAATAATGAAGTTGAACACCTTGTCCCTCTCTGCCATGTCAGGAAGTTCCAGAGCTGCACTTGCAAACTCCCACTGATATTCTTGTAGGCTCCCAGTCTGCTTTATGTATTTAATCTTCATCCTTGCTTCCCATGTTTCATCCTGAGGACTAAAATGAGTCTGCAAAGCCTTCTTCATGTCATCCCACGAAGTGATGTCATCAACACTACCATTGGCAATCTGATCCAACCTCCTTCGCCACCACATCTTAGCATCCTTTGTTAAGAACTGAGCAGCTACCTTGACCTTTGTCTCATCATCAGATAGACCCAACCGTTCCAAATATTGCTCCATGTCCCATACAAAGTTACCAAGAGTCTTTGCATTCCTTGTGCCATCATAAGATTCTGGTTCTTTGACTTTCACATGAGGCACTCCTCCACCTGAGTTATGCCTCACAACCTTCTTCAACACTACTATCTCATCCTTGGCTTCATCAAGAGTTTTCTTCAAGTTCACGATCTCTGCAACACCCTGATCCCTTGCTTCCTCAACCTCCTTGACCCTTACTTCAAGTTGTGTACACATAAGATTAGTGTACTCATACTGTGTCTGGAGTTCATCATGTTGTGTTCGGAGTTCTTCGAGCTCTTCCTTTGTCTTCAAGTTGGCCTCTTGTTCTTTAGCAAACAAGTCCATCTTCTTATCCCAAGAAGTCTCCATATCCTCCATCTTTTCCAACACCTTTTCAATTAACCCAATAGTAGTATCCTTCATAACGTGACTAGACCCAGCCTGAGATTCGACTGCCATTTCTAATAGCTTCTTTCTCCTTTGCAATCTAGTTTCGACCATCCAACAGCTTAACCACGTCACCTGCAATTAGAGCCGACCCTTGCTCCACTTGTGTGAAACAGTTTCCTTCACCTGCAAGTACCTGTCACGAGCAATCCTTGCTCACCAGCTCTAGACCGAGCTCTGATACCACATGTCACGAAGTGCATGTGTGTATCAGCTTCAATGCTTCAACACCAGCTTCCTGCAAGACATCTCCAAGTCTTCAGACCTGCTCTGATACCACATGTCACGCCCCTACACCTGCGGTAGTCTTCCAACCGCTTATAGCGAGGTGCGGCACCACCGAACGCTTTCTTTTCACCAATACTAACCTTCGTGGACTACGCCTAATTCACTTGTCCTTACTTAGTTTGTGTTTTGCAACCAAGTAAAATGCAATTATCCTTTATACTTAATGAAGCCCATACTCATTCATTATCCATAGCAATTATAACAAGAACATCAACAATTGCAACAAGTATAAAGGGGAGGGGCAACTCTCGAACAAGTCTGCCTGACAATATATTATAATTAGTCTTTATTCAATAATACAATACAAGTAATGCTTGGCAAGCTCCAAGCCAATACTTAGAATAATTTACAACATAGGCAACCAGCCTTTACAAAGTGTATGTGCACGTCTTGCATGAGAGTGGGTGCTCACACGAGTCACCGAGACACTCTACCCAAAACCCGACACAATCTGCACTTATACCGAACCCCGGGCATACTTGCCCGCACTTCAACCGGCACAAGACAGCTCCAAAACCGCACCTTAGATAGTGCGCATGAGCTATGCGCAGCTCCTATCCAAATCTGTGCAGTTTTCACTTTACCCCTTCCTCTTATGCGTAGAGAAGTGATGAGATTCGTTATTGAAATGAGCCTCAAGGCTTCCACATATATACACAACTTAGCGTGGGTTTACATGGGGTGTGCAGCCCCTGGCCGACCCCCAAAGCCACCAATATGCACCCATAAGACTTTTACACAAGTCGGCTTTCAAGTCTTAATCCATCGCATATATAAATATATATATATATATATATATATAGATATATATATATTATGTCCAACACTTAGTCGCATAAGTGTCTTGCCTTTTGTCGCACCAATCATCGCATTATGTCCGCAGCTCCGTCGCATTGTCGTTTTGTGCGTGCCTGCACACCCGCCCGCGCCCTCGTGCACGAAGACTCGCCGGTGCCCGTGGCACCCGCAACTCGAAGGCCTTATAGGCTTGGTCCGCCAAGGAGGATATGATTATCTCCGAATACATTCGAATTCATGGCAGCGATGGATGGAAAAATATCCCTAAAAAAGCAGGTGAGTTTCAGTAAAATTCTAATTGCAATTTTTTTTGCAAACGAAATGCGCATTGAGAGGCTAAATGAGCAGGTAAGTTTTGTTTGGCAGCTCTTAAATGATGTGGAAAGAGTTGCAGGTTGCATTGGCTGAACTATCTTCCGCGCGACATTAAACGTGGTAACATTTCTCCCGATGAGGAGGAGCTCATTATTCGGTTGCATCGTCTTCTTGGCAATCGGTATGTAGAAAATTAGTGCACATGACACTTTCGGTTTTCTTAGCTTTTGAAATATTTTCAAAATCTCCTGTTCCTGTTCAAAATCCTGTGTTCAAAGCCACTGCCGTTAAAATAAAAACAACGGTGCGAAATTGTGGAATTGTAAGAGCAAATGGCTATAATGATGAGGGCTCCAGTAATCATATAATAGATGAAGCCTTCAAATTATGGAACGTTCAAGAAACCAGGAAATCCTCATGGCGAGACCTATTTGTCAACAATTCCATCGGAGACGAAGAATCTGAGTGTATTGGTTTGCCATTGGCTGATAATGTCGTCGAAACAGCAGCTACAGATTCTCTCTGTTCTATGTCGAGTTTAGGTTACCAGCAATCTCCTCATTACGATTATTCTGGGGAGATGCAGTTAGTTTAGCCGAGAGTTCATTGTTTTCGAACAAGCAGTCGTCTCAATACTGTAATCTGCTCCCTTCTCTGTTCGTCTGTTCAACAGATTTTACATCAGAAGACTTGTACAGAGCAATGGAAAAAGACTACAATAACGAACAAGACAAAGAATGGATTCAGGAATTCGATTATTTACAGAAATGAAGCCCGTTGCAATCACTTACGCATGGGTGGAGAGAGCTTTAGACAAAGTTGGGCTGCAACATCGTGCGGAAGGAATGAGCTGTAGGCAAACTTTCTTCTGGAACACCGTGAATATATCCCGTGACATGGAATGGAGCCAATAAAATTTTAGGGATAATAATCTGAAACTTCCCACCAAGTAGAGTGGCAATCAATGCATTCCACAACTATAGTAAATGTTGTTAAGAGAGGTGTGATGCATTTTTTTTTGAAGTAAGAGTATTATTTTCATTAACTATTACTTTGTGTTTGATAATAAAAAGAAAATTGCAGATTCTCTGTAATATTTAAAATTATTTATCTATAATATGATTGATTCAAGTTTTATTTTGTAATATTTCTATTGCAGTTTTTGTTTAACATAATGTTATATCCGTAATTGATTTATATTTGTGTGATAATTTTTAGATACAGTTGTAATATTTATGTCATGATTTTAGGATTAAAATTTTTCATATTTAAATTTCATAAAAAATCACCATATTAAAATCCTTGCAAATAGCTCATATTCATATTCATTTAAATACTATCAATTACCATTTATCATAATTTAATCAAATATTTGCATAAAAATAGATAAGATCAATATGTAAATGTAAATGTACAGAGTTTTTAGTGATTACTACCCACCAAAATTTATGCAAGTCTTAGCTAGGCAATTAATTTCTCAATTTCATATAATAACAAAATAAAATCTTATCAACCATTAATTAACTAAAACATTACTTAACTATTTTATAATAAATATTATTAATTAAGAAGTTGAATATTAATAAATATTGGTACCTGCAGGTTTTATTAGTTGAAATAAATAACTATATTCATAAACTCATCAATAATTAAATGAAGATTGATTCAAATAATATATTTTTATTTAATATATATTACAAGTAGGTGGACACTTAAAAAATTCATTTTAACAAATAATTTTACTTATAGTAAAAGGAGTTGTGATTTTAATTAATATTAATAACAAATAAGTATAAAATTATTGATAATAAATTAAAACAATTTTCAATTCAAATAAGAAATAACTTATTAAATAAATCAACTTTAATTTTAATATATATATTTTTAAGGAATATATTCAATCTATGTTTCATAGATATATTTCCTGAGAACAATATTTATTTTTACTTTGGCAAGAACAACTACCCTTTAAAATATATCTATCTAACTTTTTTGCAGAAAATGTAAAACCTTCTAGACAACCTTCACAACAAATGTATTACTAGTACAATAAGCCATTATTATTGTTGGGTAGGATTGGATTCTCCACCACCATAATGCAACTATTAACAAAATACTCAATTTACCAATCAATAAAACCTAAATTAACTAGATACTAAACCTTAACACTAACTTAAATTTAATACTTTTACTTTTAGTTTAATTTAATTATATTAAAGCTAAACAATATATAATAGCTACTATATAACACTTGTTTATTAATAATTTCTTTATTATTATTTCAATTATATTAATAAATATAGTTGATAAAACTAAATCACTATGATTTTTTTAATTGATTATTTTAATTTACATTTATATTATGTTATTTAATAATTTAAATAATAATTTTATAATTATATAAAATAAATGTGATTTAAAATTATATCTAATTTATATATATATATATAATGAAAAAATTTACTCTACCGACATCTATCAACCTAAATACTCTTAGTACCATTTCTTAATTATTGCATTAATTTGAATCGTTAGTGTTATTCTTATTATTTTTATACTTGGTCCTTACTGACGAATTCATGACGACCATGTGATTAGTCAAATATTTTGGAAACATCATATACTTAGCAAGCCTTATTTCCACCCCTATGGGATATGTATTACAGCTTAAGAGTACGAGAGACAGTACCCTGACAGTGGGTTTTGGGTGCCTCGATATGGGGACTCCCATCTCCCTGGTTTCTCGGCAACAAATAACACAATTATTTCCTGCGACTGATCCATAACCATACAATACCAACGAGAATGCACTTCATGGACATAGCATACATGATAGTACGTAATCTAGTGCGTCGACATTAATACTCATCTACCCATTTGATTTGAATTCAAATTTGAATTTTGAAGCGCACTATTTCGTTCTGGTATGGAAGGCAAGCTGAAGATGACAACTAGATAGCATACTTTGGAGACTGCATAAGGCTTGCCCATAGAACTTGAATCCGTGCCATTTCTGTTTTGGAATTTGAAATTAAATCGATGATCCTCGACTAAACATGGTTGTGAACCAACGCGTAGTGACTCATTTACTAATGATGAAACTAGAAGCCTATATTCCATAGCTAATCTCCCTTGGGCCTTACCACCATTGGAAGATGGAGAAAGATACTGACTCTCCTTGTGCGGAGCTTTCACAGGTGAAGAGGTAAAAGATAAAGTTCGCGACCACATTCTCGCATAACTTGTGCCAAGTTCGTTTCGCTCTCACAATTTTGGTGAGTATTCTCGAAACTTCACTCTAATGATGCTTCGTAGATTTATCCTTCCTTTTACAATCATTAATCCTTGCATCCTCCTCTTCTATATCAATGCACAGCTTAGACTCTATAACAAAGGTTTTTGTGTGGCTTATTGCATGCGTGCCATGCACTATATTATTAAATTGGAGAATCAGATCTTGCCGTGTGTGCTGAAGGGAGTTTTTGACTACATGACAGAGACAAGAAACACTCAAAGCTTTCCATTCAATCATCTGTTGTTAGATATGTGCCAGGAGGTTTCTCCTTTCCCATGTGACATTTTGTGCCTTGTTATAGTTGAGCATGAGCTTAATATATTGATTTATGAAATGGCAAATGAGTCGCGTCCTCTAGGGTGCATCCATACATCCCTTTCTAGAGCCCTGCTGATGCAATCTGGTGATGAAAGCCAGCAAAGGTGAATGGGAATACCATTGAATGAGTTTAACAACATCCTCGACAAGTTTGTCATATGGATCTCACATTGTCTCTCCATTGTTCAAGGATTGGGGATGTTACTGCAAATATGTAGCGACGTCCTTCAACAATAGCTTTTTATTTACAAGAGATCCCCGAATGGTGATTCAGTAACAATGACTCTATCTTTCTTTTACTCTCGAATTTTGTCTCTGTTAATGATTATAAATATGGAATTTTTTCCTTTTCTTCCCTAAGTTAAGGCCTTGGTTGTCCTCCCCAAAAACAGTTTGGTAGTTTTTTAAATGTGACAATTAACAATCTTTAGTTCAATGAAACATTTTTTGTATTTTAACAATAAATTCGATGGTCTACATTATATATCTATCAAACTTTATCATAATGAAATTTCCACTGAAATTTCAATGGTCTACGTTATATATCTATTTGACGAATCTTTTTCAATTTATTTTTATTTATATTTTGAAAATATTCTAATTAGCATTTTAACTTACATAGTCCCAAGTTCTTGAGAAGAAAATCACTCTTTTTTTAATATCAAAATTATATATTTTGGAAGGAATATTGCATATAAAATATTTCAAAAATTTAAAGTGTCAGTAAAAATGTTTTCAAAACTTTGAAAAACCAAACATTTCTAATAAACATTAGAAATTTAATGGAATTTTTATAAATAGCTTACATGTTTTAATTTAACAGTTTATTCGTGGTTTTTTTTCATGTTAATAACTTAATCATTAATGAATACCTTTTAAAAAATTATTAAAATCTTCTGTTTTAAAAGAAAATATTTCAAAAATTCAATGTGTGGTTAAAAATGTTTTCAAAATTCAAAATTTGGCTTAAAATATTTTTAAAAAATTTCATAAAAAATAAACATTTTTGATAATATATTCAACATTTAGTGCTATTTTTATGTATAATATATATTTGTTAATTTATGATGTTAGCTTTTCTTTCAATGAACATTTTTATTAGTGTTAATGAATATATAGAATTTTAAATATTTTTAAATAGTTTTAAGTTAATATAATTAAATTAGTTTTTAAATTTGTGATATATAATTTTAAAATAAAAACTAACTATTTTATAACTATTATTCTTATTTGATATCTTTAAATTATAGATATATTAAATAATTAATTTAAATTCTCTGACAAATAAGGAAAGAAAAGAAAAGATTGTTCAAAGTAGCTTTGTATGGAATTCTATTTTTCATGGTCTCAAAGGACTTGTTATTGGACAATCAAATATCATTAGTTAATTAAGTTTGAATTTTTTTTAAATAGTTTATTATTTTATTCAAAGACAAGTAGCAAATATATAATTATAAATTATTTATGACAATGTATATAGTATTTATACAATAAATTGGAGATATATTTATATAATTTAATGTATATGTACAAATATTGATGGCCCACATATTATTATAGACATTGAAAAAATGTTTATTACCATTTTGTTTAATGGAAAATAATAAAATATGAGTGAAATATATATGTGTGTGTACAAATACATAGTAGTATATAGTTTTTGTCCTTCTAATTATAATTTTACTATGATCAACAAAAATTACATATATGAGATTTAATATTTATAAAAGAGTCTCAATGACACTATAATTTTCTTTTTTTGTTTTTTAATGAATACTTCATTCTAGTTTAATAGAACATGAAAAACTACAACCATTATATTCCTTATACAAACATATAGCTAATATATTATCTTATTATCCCAAACAAAAACACTTATAGCCTTGACATAAACACTATCTAGATGCACATATATGGAACTTACATATACTAAAGTTGCACATACATGGAGGTTATGTGTATATATAGAAGTTGTACATATACCTGGAAGATATGTGCATATAGAAAATTTACGCATATACGGAAGACATGTGCATATCTTTCGTATATGTACAATTTATGTATATGTGCAATTTCCATATATGGAAGTTTTGCATATATGGTAGATGTAAGATGTGAATATACGGAAGATATGCATACATAAGAAAGTTGCACATATCTTCAACTCTCAGTCTGGATGGGTTGAATGTGTTAGTCATGCATGCATCTCAGTTGCATGTGTGTCTCTCATACTTATATACTTGTTGCATTGGATTGATGATGTATTAGGGTTGTAATATGGTTATCATGGAGAATTTGATGTTGATTTTATGAAGATTATTTGTCATGAGCATGTGACAAGTTACATATGGTTACATGTCACTTACATGTTGCATTTATGTCACTTACTTATATCGTTGTATGTTAGTTTACTTTTGAATATTTTGTTTACCTGTATCAGTCTTGTAGGTTGAATGCAAGAACTGATCAATTATGTTCAACTACATGCATTTATGCGTATTTGTAGCTAGTCACGCATTGCTTATGCATATTGTCGGCTGCATGTAGTAATGTGTACAATGGAGTAATGGTTGTTGTCATGCATGAGGTCATAGAATATTCTTGATATGGCCTTGCATTAAAATTTCACATACATGGAGGCTATGTGTATATACAGAAGTTGCACATATACCTGGAAGATATGTGCATATCTTCCATATATGCACAATTTCCATATATGCAAAATTTCCATATATGGAAGTTGCACATGTACGGTAGATGCACATACATAAAATATGTAAATATATGGAAGATATGCACATATAAGAAAGTTACGCATATACAGAAGATATGCGCATATCTTCCATATATGCACAATTTTTGTATATGGAAGTTGCACATATATGATAGATGCACATATATAAAAGACGTGCATATACAGAATATATGCACATATAAGAAATTTACGAATATACGAAATATATGTGCATATACAGAAGCTGCGCATATATGGTAGATGCACATATACAAAAGATGGACATATACGAAAAATATGCGCATATATTGCGTATATGCAGAATTTCTGTATATCCGCAATTTATGTATATGGAATTTTCGTATATACGGTAGATGCACATTTATAAAATACATGCATATATGGAAGATATGAAAATATAAGAAATTTATGTATATTGGGAATATATGCACATATATTTTGTATATGCACAATTTCTGTATATGGAATTCACACATATATAAAATTTATGTATAGACGGAAGATATGCACATATCTTTCGTATATGTACAATTTCCGTATGTGTGCAATTTATGTATATGGAATTTGCACATATACGATGAAGATACATAAACAACGTGCATATACGAAAGATATGCATATATAAGAAAGTTAGGGAAATACTGAAAATATGCGCATATCTTCCGTATATGCACAATTTTCGTATATGCGCAACTTCTGTATATAGAAATTGCACATATACGAAAATTGTGCGTAAATGGAAGATATGTCCATATCTTTCGTATATACATAACTTTTTTATATGTGCACATTTCCATATACGTACAATTTCTGTATGCGGAAGTTACACATATACTGTAGATTTACATATATAGAAGACATGCATATACGGAAGATATACACATATAAGAAAGTTATGCATATACAGAAAATATGTGCACATATGGAAGTTGTGCATATACGATTGATGCACATATACGAAAGTTATATATACTAAAGTTTCACATACATGGAGGTTATATGTATATACGGAAGTTGTAGATATACCTAGAAGATATGTGCATATAGAAATGTTTCGCATATACAGAAGATATGCCCATATCTTTCGTATATGCACAATTTATGTATATGCAAAATTTCCATATATGGAATTTGCACATGTACGATAGATGCACATATATAAAAGATGTACATATATGCAAGATATTCACATATAAGAAAGTTACACATATACGGAAGATATGTGAATATCTTCCGTATATCGGCAATTTTTGTATATGAAAGTTGCGCATATACGGTAGAAGCACATATATAAAAGACGTGCATATACAGAAGATATGGACATACAAAAAATTTATGCATATACAGAATATATGTGCGTAAATGGAAGTTGCGCATATACGGTAGATGCCCATATACAAAAGATGGACATATACGAAAAATATGTACATATATTGTGTATATCCACAATTTCCACATATGGAATTTGCATATACACGGTAGATGCACATACATAAAAGACGTTCATATACGGAAGATATGCCCATATAAGAAAGTTATGTATATACGGAAGATATGCACATATCTTCCGTATATCCACAATTTCCATATATGCATAATTTCTGTATATGGAATTTGCGCATATACGAAATTTATGTATATATGGAAGATATGCACATATCTTCCGTATATGCACAATTTTCGTATATGTGCAATTTCTGTATATGGAATTTGCGCATATACGATGCAGATACATAAACGATGTGCATATACAGAAGATATGCACATATAAGAAAGTTAGGGATATACGGAAGATATGCGCATATCTTCTGTATATGCACAATTTCCATATATGTGCAATTTTTGTATATGGAAATTGCATATATATGGAAATTGTGCATATAGGAAAGATATGTGAATATCTTCCATAGATACATAACTTTCTTATACGTGCACATTTCCGTATACGCGCAATTTCTGTATATGGAAGTTGCGCATATAGTGTAGATTCATATATAAAAGACATGCATATACGGAAGATATATACATATAAGAAAGTTACGTATATACGGAAGATATGTGCATATACAAAAGTTGCGCATATACAGAAGATGCACATATACAAAATTTGTGAACATAAATTGCAAGTTTATCTCAGATTGTAGCTACCGAGGAGTCATGGCTAGAATATCTGACCACTTCATCACCCCTGTATACACAATGATCTCTGAAGAAGATCTACCCTACATGTTGCAGGAACAATAGAGGTGTTGTTGAACATTGCATATTGGTACGCCTCACTCGAGGGAACCTTCATCAGGATGTACAACATGAAGAAAGCTCTGCATGTCTTGTAGAGGCTTGCCACATACAAGCTGGTCATGCAGGATGTTGCATACCACATCTTGATAGAGTTCTTAGCTAGATTGAATAGGAATAAGAAGGCACCATGGCCCACACTTCCTGTATGAATTGGTTGTTTTCGATAAGGATTTTGAAAGAAGTATATCCCAAAGTGGTAGAATTGAAGAAATTTAAGTTTGGCACCAAGAGTTTCAACCCGTATGAACCACATGGTCTATGCAGGGACCACTGTGCGAGAGTGTACTATCATTGGATCCAAGGGGTGTGTCATTGACTAGAGGAATACCCATGGAGATATTGCTATAACTCCTCTAGGCTCAATGAACCGGTTAGCATTGCAGTGGAGTGGCTAGCAACACTTAAGGCAATAACACCATAGGGAGAAACAACAACAGTAGCAGCAAGCAACAAACCTGTACAAGACAAAGGCAAGAGAAATATTGCCAAAAGAACATAGATGGAGTAAAGCTACAAGTTTAAGGAAGACCCACTTGTGGAAAAGGTAGATTTGTAGATAGATGTGAAGAGGTGACAATCATGGAAGGTCATGACATACAAGATTTTGAGATTCATATATTATTAGCGTTCCCTTTTTAAATACAATATTCTTGTTTTCAGGACTTTTCTAGAATGTCAGATGTTCGTGGGAAAATAGAAAATTAAATCTCTACAATTGGAGCAAAAGTTCAAGCTCCATTCTAGCAATGGGGATTAGACTTCATTGGAGAAATACATTTTTATTCAAGTGGTGAACACAAGTATATGCTAATGGCCACTAATTATTTCACTAAACAGATGGAAGTTATTCTGACTTGCAGGGTCAATGAGAAGGTTATTATCACTTTTTTAGAAGATCACATTCTCTCCTCCCACATCCACCCAAGTTACTATGCCATCTGGAGTAAACATGAGATGAGAGGCTACTATGATTAGATTCAATCTCCTAGGTGGCCTTAAGGAAGTGGAATCGATGGAATATCAGACATAGCCATTCAACACCATCAACAGAACCCTTGGGAGACAAGTCAACCACTAAGACAACCTGTTCCGGGGTCCCACTATTGTTATTGACAATTTAAGGTTCAGTCGCTCTCATGCTATGTGCAAGGGAGTGACCAGAGACCTAAAGTTACTCTCATAGGCCTGCATGCCAGTGACTGTGGATGAAACTTATGAATTATGTGCCACCAACTATGAGATTTGAGCCACTTTTTCAGGCCCAAAGCCAGGGCCACTGCCTAGAATGGAATGAAAGCTCATAATTAAATAAAGTACTGGGAAGCATTGACACAAAATTAAATAGCTGATCAAGGCCTTAACCATATCCCTACTAGGCATGACAGGAATTTCATCAAACATATCATCGACATGTAACCTACAGTTGTAAACAACAGAGTTAAGTGTAGGGATATCTTACTTATCTGAGAATCACCATGAGCCATTGTTTCTTCATGTCACTTCCTTTGCCAATTTCCCTAGCCATCAACAATGAAATGAACACCCATAGGATGTCTTTCCCAACATTCAGCTTGGAATAAGTTCCCATTCATCCGTGGTTATTGTTTTTAACATTTATTACATGGAATTTTCACCAGGGTTGTTACATTCACTTTATAGATCCATTTGGAACCAACCACTTTGTAGATCCATCCATCATAATTAGGTCGAAACAAACAAACTTTATAGTGGGGCAACAAATCCATGATGGCATAATCTGAGCTCATGAAATATCTCACTCTTTGAAATTTCGATGAAGGCTAGGGATGTTGATGAAATTGGACTTATTGAAAGCATATGATCACTTAAATTGGCAATTCCTCTTTCAGATGCTGGAAACCATTGTATTTTCTTAAGACTAGATATGATGGACTAGATCCATGGTAATAACCCCTTTCTTTTTTATTATTCTCAACAGATCTCCCTCAAGGAAATTCCACTCCATCTAAGGCTTGAGGTAAGGTGCTTCCTTATCCCCATTCTTGTTTATTATCACAATAGAAGAGTAAGAGGTAAAGTGAGAGGGTCACATAAAAGGAAAAAGATCCCTGACACTGACCTCTCGGTGATACATTAGCAATTTGTGGACAATAATATGCTCTTTGGAGAATTGAAGATTCGAGAGATTAAAGCCTTGCATGTTATTTTGGGAAAGTTTGAGCTAGCCATAAGTATTTCGTTTCCTTCCTATTGCATCATTTTCTGACTTGCTGTCACATCCATGTCTTTCTCTTGTATTTATCCAACAGAATGAACAGGGGAAAATTTTGAAAATTGGAGACAGAGCAGAGGATTAAAGGAATGTAGGAGTGATGAGGTGTGTGGAGACCAAATAGGGAGGATAGAGCTTCATATCGGATTACAAGGATTACATGAGCTCTAAAATTAGAAAAGGATTGCAGAGGAATTGAGACCAAATCGCAATCGTATCGGCGTAGGAGAGGCCGTGGCAGTCAGGGGGTTGACTTTCATTTAATATTACAAACATATTTTAACAGAGAAAAACTTCGTAAAACTCAATCTAGTGGGCTTGAAATATTATTAAAATTAACAGATAATGCTTTTGGGTATGGAAGTTGCGTATATATAAAAGATGTGTATATACAGAGGTTGCACCTATATAGAGATTGCATTTTTGTGTATATATGGAAATTGTGCATATACGGAAGATATGTGGATATATTCTATATATCTGTCACTTTATTATATGTGTATATCTTCTGTATATACATGTATTTTATGTATCTGCATCATATATGCGCAAATTCCATATACAGAAATTGCGCATATAAGGAAATTGTCCATATACGGAAGATATACACATATCTTTGGTATATCTATAATTTTCTTATATGTTCATATCTTCTATATATGCACGTCGTTTATGTATCTACATCGTATATGCACAAATTCTATATACAAAAATTATGCATCTATGGAAATTGTGCATATACGGAAGACATGCGCATCTCTTCTGTATATACATAAAGTTTGTATATGTGAAAATTTCATATACAGAAATTGTGCATAAACGCAATATATGCGCATATCTTTTGTATATGTGAATCTACCGTATATGCGCAACTTCCGTATATGCCCATATCTTCCGTATATGCGTAAATTTTTTATATGTATATATCTTCTGTGTATGCACGTCTTTTATATATGTGCATCTACCGTATATGCGCAACTTCTATATACAAAAATTCTGTATATATAATTTTTGTATATGCGTAACTTTACTATATATGCATATCTTCCATATATGTATATCTTTTATGTACGTGCATCTACCGTACATGCGCAACTTCTGTATATACGCATAACCTCTATGTATGTGAAACTTTAGTATGTATAACTTTTATATATGTGCATCTTTTGTATATGCACAACTTCCGTATATGCACATATCTTCCGTATATGCGTAACTTTCTTATATGTGTATATCTTCCGTATATGCATGTCTTTTCTATATGTGAATCTACAGTATATGAACAATTTCCATATACAAAAATTGCACATATATGGAAATGTGCACATATAAGAAATTTATGTATATACAGAAGATATGCAAATATCTTCCGTATATGCACAATTTCCATATATGTGCAATTTCCATATACAAAAATTGTGCATATACGGAAATTGTGCATATACAGAAGATATGCGCATATCTTTGGTATATCCCTAACTTACTTATATGTGCATATCTTTCATATATACACGTCGTTTATGAATTTTCATCGTATATGTACAAATTCCATATACACAAATTGCGAATATATGAAAATTGTATATATATGGAAGATATGTGCATATCTTCCGTATATGCATGTCTTTTATGTATGTGCATCTACCATATATATGCAAATTCCATATACAGAAATTGCGCATATATAGAAGATGTGTATATACAGAGGTTGCTTATATACAGAAGTTACGTATATATAGAACATGTGTATATACAGAGGTTACGCCTATATAGAGACTGCATTTTTGTGCATATATGGAAATTGTGCATATACAGAAGATATGCGCATATCTTCTATATATCTGTCACTTACTTATATGTGCATATATTCTGTATATACATGTCCTTTATATATCTGCATCATATATGTGCAAATTACGGAAGATATGCGCATATTTTTGGTATATCCGTAACTTTCTTATATGTGGATATCTTTCATATATGCAGGTCGTTTAGGTATCTGCATCGTATATGCGTAAATTCCATATACAAAAATTATGTATATATAGAAATTGTGCATATACGGAAGATATGCGCATCTCTTTCGTATATACATAAATTTCGTATATGCACAAATTCCATATATAGAAATTGCGCATATATGAAACTTGTGCATATACGCAATATATGCCCATATCTTTCGTATATGTGCATCTTTTGTATATGCGCATCTACTGTATATGCACAACTTTTGTATATGCGTATATCTTTCATATATGCGTAAATTTCTTATATGTGCATATCTACCGTGTATACACATCTTTTATATATATGCATCTACCGTATATGCACAACTTTCATATACAAAAATTGCGCATATATGGAAATCGTGCGCATACAGAAGATATGTGCATATCTTCCGTATATGCATAACTTTCTTATATATGCATATCTTCCATATATGTACATCTTTTATGTATGTGCATCTACCGTACATGTGCAACTTCCATATATGGAAATTTTTCATATACGGAAATTGTGCATATACGAAAGATATGCGCATATCTTTTGTATATGTGAAATTTTTCTATATGCACATATCTTCTAGGTATATGTGCAACTTCCATATATACACATAACCTCCATGTATGTGAAAATTTAGTATATATAACTTTTGTATATGTGCATCTTTTGTATATGCGCAACTTCCATATATGCACATATCTTCCATATATGCGTAACTTTCTTATATGTGTATATCTTCTATATATGCATATCTTTTATATATGTGAATCTACAGTATATGCGAAACTTCCAAATATAGAAATTGCACGTATACAAAAATGTGCACATATAAGAAAGTTATCTATATACAAAAGATATGTGATATGCACATATCTTCCGTATATACACAATTTCCCTATATGCGCAATTTTCATATATAGAAATTGTGGATATACAAAAATTGTGTATATATAGAAGATATGCACATATCTTTGGTATATCCTTAACTTTCTTATATGTGCATATCTTCCATATATGCACTTTGTTTATGTATCTTCATTATATATGTGCAAATTTCATATACAGAAATTGCACATATACGGAAATTGTGCATATACAGAAGATATGTGCATATCTTCTGTTTATACATAAATTTCGTATATGCACAAATTCCATATACAGAAATTTCTTATATATGGAAATTGTGCATATACAGAAGATATGTGCATATCTTCCGTATATAAATAAATTTCTTATATGTGCATATCTTTCATATATGCATATCTTTTATGTATGTGCATCTACAGTATATACGCAAATTCCATATACAGAAATTGTGCATATACGCAATATATGCGCATATTTTTCGTATATGTCCATCTTTTGTATATGTGCATCTACCATATATGCGCAACTTCCATTTATGCACATATATTCCGTATATGCGTAAATTTCTTATATGTCCATATCTTCCCTATATACACGTCTTTTATATATGTGTATCTACCATATATGCGCAACTTCCATATACAAAAATTATGCATATACGGAATATATTCGTATATCTTCCGTATATGCGTAACTTTCTTATATATGAATATCTTCCATATATGTACGTCTTTTATGTATGTGCATCTACCGTACATGTGCAACTTCCATATATGGAAATTTTGCATATATAGAAATTGTGGATATATGGAAGACATGAGCATATCTTCTGTATATGTGAAACTTTTCTATATGCACATATCTTCCAGGTATATGTGTAACTTCCGTATATAGACATAACCTCCATGTATGTGAAACTTTAGTATATAAAACTTCCATATATGTGAATCTTTTGTATATGCGCAACTTCCATATATGCACATATCTTCCGTATATGCGTAACTTTCTTATATATTTATATTTTCCATATATACATGTCTTTTATATATGTGAATCTACAGTATATACGCAGCTTCTATATACAGAAATTGCGTGTATACAAAAATGTGCACATATAAGAAAGTTATGTATATACGGAACATAATTAACAATTTTATTGTAATAATTGAATGATTTTTATTTTTACTTTATTATTTACTTTTAGAATTCAATTAAGAATGTTATTAAGATTTTTCTAATATTAGTATTTAACCTAATTTTGTGATATTAGTATTTAATCTAATTTTCTAATGGAACTAATAGATTTTTAGATTTAGAAATATATAAAAAAAATATTTGGATAATTTTAATCAATTCTAATCTACATATTATTGTATTGTAATAATAATTATTTGATAATTAATAATTTTATTGTAATAATTGATTGATTTCAATTTAATTTAATTTTTTTTTAGGATTTAATTAAGAATGTTGTTAAGATTCTTGAAATATTAGTATTTAATCTAATTTTGTGATATTATTACCTAATCTACTTTTCTGATGGAATTAATACATTTTTAGATTTAGAAATATATATAATTTTTAGTTTGGATAAATTTAATCAATCTAATTTTACATATGATTGTATTAAATTATATGTTGTGATTAATACATATTGAGGTGAGGAGAGAGAATAGGTTTAGTGATAAGTGTGAAAGGTCCACTAGAGAGAGGATATGGTAGTAGAGGGTGTGGGGGAGGTTGGATCAGGAGGTTAAGGTAGGAATCCAATTGTCACTTATTTTCCATCCTTCACCATGGTTGAGGTCGTTTAGGTGTTTGCCTATTTCTATAGCCTCTCTAAATTTTCTATGGTGATAATGATCGATTTTGGTCATTACTCTCGAGTTTTCAATAAAGACATGATGATTGGTTTTACATGAGTGTTAAGCTAGGGCTGAGGTTTTTGAGCAGTTATGTTTTATGTCAACAACATGTTCTTGAATCCTAGTTTGGATGGACTGACCAGTTTCCCTTATGTAGGTTTCTCCGCATGAACAAGGAACCATGTAAACTCCTTTGTGGCAATTGGGATCAACCAGATATTTGATCGATTTAAGGCATTTTCTAATGGTATTCATGGGTTTAAAGGTGGTTTTAATATTGTTTTTCTTTAAAATATAGGCAATTTTGTTTGTAGTGCCTAATATGTAGGGGAGGTGAACCTTACTCATTTGATCGTCTATAGGTTGTTCTTCTTTGGGATTCACAACATTCATAAAGGCTTTGATCACTTGGTTTTTATTATATCCATTCTTTTTGAATACTTTCATAAGATGGGTTTTCTATTTCTCAAAGTTATCATGATCCGAAATATATACAGCTCTGATTGCTAGAGGTTGAGAACACCAATTTTCTGAGAAGGATGGTGGTGAGAGTTGGTAGGTAGGTAATGTTTCGTGTGTGTTTTCTTACGATAGACCTAGTGAGATATGGAACCATCTTGGTTTCTATTGATTAGGATGTCAAAAAAGGGAAGGCTTCCATTTTAATCCAATTCCATGGTAAACTTGATCGAATTGGATTGACTATTCAGGTGATGCAAGAACATGTTTAATTTTTCTTTCCCATGGGGTCAGAACATGTTTAATTTTTACTTTCCTTTGGGACAGATAATGAAGGTGTCATCGACAAATCTTTTCCACAGTTTTGGTTTTAATGGGGAAGATTCAATGGCTCTGTTTTCAAAGTCCTCCATAAAGACATTGGAAATGATGGGAGATAAAGGAGATCCCCTTGGCTACACCACAGGTTTGCTCATAAATTTCATCTTTAAAGCTGAAGAAGGTTGATTTGAGATAAACCTCTATTAATTAGGCTGTGTCAGAGGTTATGATTTTATGGATTACTTTCATGGCTTCATATATGGGAATGTTGGTGTATAGAGCTTTAACATCAAAACTGACTAATAAGTCATTCGGTTCTAGGTTTAAGTGCTTGATCTCATTAATGAAGTGGGTGGAGTCTTTGATAAAGGAACTTGTGTTTCCCACCAAAGGTTTAAGTTTCTTCGCTAGGTATTTTTCCAAATGGTAAGTGGGCCCTCCTATGGTGTTTAGAATGGGTCTTATGGGGATGCCTTCTTTGTGTATCTTCGGGCCTTTGTAGATCCTGGGGGTGTATGGGTTATTTTCTATTAGATTTTTAATGTTATGTTCTCTAGTTGTTTTTATCAAATTTAGTACATTTCTAGATATATTTTTTATGGGATTCTTCTTTAATTTAATGTAGAAACCATTGCTTTTGAGGTGATCTATCATCTTCTCATTATAATCTTTTTTGTTCATGATGATTATTACACCACCCTTTTCAGCTTTTAGGACTACAACATTAGGGTTTTGGTTTAAGGTTTTGAGTGCTAGATATTATTGTTTGGAGATATTACTTTTGGGAGGGCTGGATTTTCTAAGAATGATATAACAGTCTTGTCTAATAGTTTCTTTGATGTTGTCAGGTAGTTCATTGATCCCATACTCAATGCTGCACAAAATGTCTTCTTTAGGGATGGTACGAGGTGAGATGGAAAAATTTAAACCTTTTTCAAGGAGATCCAGAATATTTTGGTCAATGCTAATGATTGAAAAATTCACCACATGTTTTCTTGTCGAGGTAGGTAGATGTGTCGTTGCGGTTGTCAATGTTGTTGTCCCACGATTATCCATTTTGTTGTTGTGTATTGTGTTTAGGTCAGCTTCAACCATCTCAATTGTTTGGATTGACTGATCACTTGTTGTCCCATGTTTATCCATTTTGCTACTATGTATCGCATTTAGGTCAGCTTCAACGATATGTGTTGTGGTTAACCCTTGCATATTTGTCAGTACAATCGTATTTCGGATCCCAGAGAACGCACTAGAATCAATTATTGTCCCATTCTCATATATTTTGCTGTGATGTATTACTTCTTCAACTGTTGTTTCAGCTTCAGTTTCATTTGCTGCATTTGTCAGTGCAATCTTATTACAGGTTCCAGAAATATCTTTAGATTCGGAGCTTGGAGAGTTCATATTGCTGGGTCTAATAGCTCATAATACTTTCCCTTTAACCTATGGATTGATTACGGCTAGCATTGGAGCATCAGTTCCAATCGTGTGATTGTTCTGATGTCCACTAACTCATGTGATGTCATCTAATGTCCTAGAGTTATAGCAAACTATAGAATTTTCTAGCCATGACTTGTTTTCCATTTGTGGCTGTTCATATTGTGTTTGAATGATTACGTTTGCACTATCTGTTACATTCAGTGTGGGTTCACTGGAGGGTAAGGGTTGGCTAGAGGAGCTAACATGAGTGGGGCTTGAAATAAGAGAGTTTAAGAAGGAGATCTGAGCAGAGTTTATCCTGGAAGACAAAGGACGGTTTTCAGAGGTTATTAGATCCATGTGTATAGGGTTACAAAACTTAATAAGTGTCTCAAATTTCAGTGTGTGCTTTAAACATTTACCTTCTTCAGTTTTAAGGGCTTTCAAAATTGAGCGTCCTTTGATTCCGGACTAGAGATTTGAATCGATATGGCTTGATGAGCTGAGGTGTAGGATGAAAGATTTTTTATTTAATTTGTCAAGCTAAGTACAAATTTTGTTAATTTTTGAGTGGATGAGGGATTGGCTAGCCTTGATAAAAATGTGATAGTTTTTCAAGCTGTTTGTGCTCCTCCAGGCTTGACCCGTGGCTTGAGAAACTGTGACCTGGGGAATCTAATACATAAGCTGTCAAAGTCACCTAGGTATTGCACCCGACCTAGGTCACACCAACCCTAAGCTAACTGGATTTTAGCATGTCTCCTCCCCCTAGCATGGGTACAACAACCTTCATGAGATTTGGTCTTAGGTGACCTTGCTAACGAAACCCACCCTCAATCGATTATATGTCACAACTCTAACATACATACATACATACATACATATATATATATCTATATATATATATATATATATATATATATATATATATATATATAGATATATATATATATATATATATATCTATATATATATATATATATATATGTATGTATATAAAGAGTAATTACCATAGTACTGAAATTTCACCATAACAAAATATTGATGAATTAAATCTATAAGGTAATGTGTCATTATTAGACCCCAAGCAACATTTACTTGACACATAACATAATCTATGCAATTATGATCTATTATTTATGTATTGATTGGCGATATTATTGGCATACATATTTCACATGGTTTTAGTTTAATCATTTAATACACTGATGTATTACACCTTGGATTTCCAACCTGAAGGGATGGCGGGAGCGGACTTCTGGTTGATTCCGGCTGATCTCTAGTTGTCCATCACTCTATTGGTATGCTCACCCCATCGACAGTCTGCTACAGCTCCACTCCATCAGATGACTGAATAGGCTTGCCTTCATTCCTTTGGTCATGGAATCCTCAGGAAACTTTGGCATTTCTTTCATTGTGTGGCAGAGCTACCCTGTTTCGGTTCTTGGCTATGGGTTTTATCTTTGGTTTCCTTTTTCTACTCCAAGAAGTTGATCATACTTCCCTTATTCAGTTGTATTTCCTCTGTGACTTCCTGTTGGGTGAACAGTGTGTCGGGACAGCTTTGGTCTTTCCTTTTTGACAAGCCTAACAAGGTAAAGAGTGGTGTCTCTGTTCTTTGGTATTTTCTCTTCTTGCAATAGACATTTGAAAGTTTCTTCTTGTATTTAACACTTAATTCTATATGCCTAGTTTTTCTAAGGGTTTCCATCAGCATCTAGTTCCCTCCGAGTTGAGACCCTACCTCACTGAGACGGACCGTCGATTTGCAACTTTTATGCCTATTCTATTCGTGTAAACTGAAGGATAGTTCTAGGTATTTCCTGATATGCAAGGTTTGAAGTCCTTAAGGGTTTTAATGGCTTAATTGTCAGTTTTGATGTTAAGTCCTTAGACTATTTACTAGCTCTGAGACCAGAGCATAGATGTCCAAAACATAATCATTTCTCGGTGTTGCTTCTTAGTTGTTGTGTTTTTGTTTTAAATTAGTTCTAGTAAAGCAAACCCCAAATGGTTTGCTAATTTTCTGAGAATTCAAGTTGTGATTTAACTCAAGACAGTTGTGGACGGCTTAATTTGTAAGTTCGGCTTTCATGTTTTAGTCAGAACTTTAGTTGTCGAACCTCTACCTCTTGTCTGTTTGATTATAATCTATTTGTGTGACTATTTTTCTCAATACTGGTCTATGATTTGGCAAGGTGCTTAATAGGCTTTTATTTGAATTATCTCATCCTTCTCTCATTAAAAGAGCATTATTCGTTTATTCAATATAAAAGGTTATGGTACATATACAAGTTTATAATATGTTTGGTTATCAGTACTCTACTTCCTCTACTACATACTTGAGATCGATCATGCCTTAGCAAGATTTGTATTTATGTGTTTTCCTCTGTTAGTGCTACATCTTGGACCTATTGGTATCGTTTCATGCATAACTGTATTATGTTTCATTTTCCTATAATAGATTCTGCGTGGTAATTTGTAATCAATCCTTTCCTTTTTTATTATCTCTGAAAATGGGTTTATTTCGGGTTTCTTATTCAAATGTAATCTTTAAGTTAGATTAGCCGCTAGATTAGTCGATCTGATTTGTTTATTTTTTCTTATAACTAAAGGGTGTATAAAGGGTTGAAACCCTACTAGGGTAATATTCCTAGCTGGAATGTTTATGTTCATATTGTATTCTTTCTAGAACTGGAAATGGTTTTGTCAAAAGGTTTTCTAATAACATCGTTACTTTTAAGGGGTTTCCTGTTTGTCTATTCCCTTTACTTAAAGAATTATACATATTGAATTTTCCAGATTCTCTTGTAGTTTTATTCCTTTGTGTTCTTTTATTAAGAGGTTACACACCCACTGCTGGGCAACTATAAACAAAATATGTCTAGGGTTTGACATCAAATTTCTCCTGTAATAACCCATCTATCACTTTTAACAGAAAGTCAGAGTTCTAATTTAGACTTAATAAAAATCAGAATTCTAATTTAGACAATATATTTCATGTATGAGAATTCTAGATAGGGTTTCTACTATAATAACCCTTCTACTACTTTCAAGCAAAAATCAGAGTTCTAGATACTTATCTTCTTCTATAGATTTCCATTGTTGTCCTCCTAGACGAGATACAACTATAAATTAACAAATTTCCTCCCAACCATAATACTTGCTTTCAAGTGAAAGTATCCCCCTGAGTTGTTGCTCACATGACAGATTCTTTCATGAAGTCTACTGTCTTATTTTCAACAGCTAACTGATCTTAACAAGACTTAGCTCCTTGACCCATTTGACATATCAGCATGAAGACATCTCCTTTTCCTTCTCCTTTCTTCATCTCAGGTACCAATATCCTCTTGATCTCTTCTTGGAGAATTAATCTTCCAGAAAGTAGTTAGGGATAGGTAACTGCCTATCCAAACTACTTTCACATGTGAGAGTTACAAGATTTGTTATCAGTCAAACATTTGTTTCATGCATAACTTAATCAAAATCTTAAATGTATAAATTTAAATAATAATAATATCCAATCTTATTTTATTGTGGTAAATAAATATTTACAATCTTATTTTATTATTAGTATTGTTATTTAATGCTATAAAACTTTTAATTTAATATTTTTATTTTAAAATAGTTTCCTTGCAATTTTCCTATTTCCATTTCATCCTTGATTATCTTATAAAACATAAGAAATAGTTTTTTTATAAAACATAAGAGATAGAGGCATAACCTTTGTTAATATATATCTATATTGCACTATATTTATTTAATTTAATTAATTTTGAGGAAAAAATTATGTTGAATATTTTATTATTAATAATATATTTGTTTATGTTTTAATTAAATTTTAATAAATTTTATACTTATAAATTATATTTTTAATATATATATATATATATCTATATATATATATTAAAATTTGATTTAATATTTAAAATAATTTTTATTTCCAAAAGCACTTTTGAACTCTAAACACAATTTAAATTAAAAAAAAAAATTGTCATAATATAATTATTTATAACTTATAATTTTGGTTGAGCTGATATTCATGAACAAATCTTATTAGCCTCCATAAAGCAATTTTCATTAGTCATTACATTACAATATACTTACGATAGATAGAGTACCCACAATATTTGTAATATTAAAACGAAGAGATTCCATAAAACATCTTGAATCATGGGTAGTGAATACATCAAATAAATTCCAAAAGTTAGACGTTTCCAACAACCATTTGTAAATACAAGATTAAGGGCGGTAAGTGTCATCAAGGACCTAGCAACAATATAATTTATGAGTAACTTCTTAACTATTCAACCAATTGATATCATCACAGAAAAGAGGATTTGATGCAAGTACAAATTTCCTTTGAAGATTATCGGCCTCTCAGTTCAAGAACATAACTAAATGATTATGTAATTTGAATAATTCAAGAGTTCCATGTAAATTCTTTGTTTTTTCTTTCAAGCATTCATTCCACGTCAGTGATCTATACAATAGTGGATGTTTTGAATCTACCAGCCCTGGTGTAGGCCTTATGATTATTGTCGAATGGGGACCCCATAGATATGCAATAGAGAGCATGTTGCTTTCACTATTTTGTACAACCTTATGAACAATACTTCTACATATTACATTACTCAGCACTTGCAATTATTAGCAGTCACCATAAATTAAATGAGCATCTAATCCATCAAACAACAAGTGAAATTGTTATCATATGATTACCTGTAGCTTGTATCCCATATTCATTGATAGTTAATTGGTAATAGCAAGCACGATAATCCATCTTCCAACCTGTAGCTCACAATCAAGACCTTCTAGTTGGCCCTTGAAAAGGAGCATGAGGAGTGTAGAGTCTATCTAAGGAGCCATTCCTATTGTTTGAAATGGTTGTAGACATGAAGGATAATATTTCATCACACCTATAAGATATAAACATTACTAGAATGTTGAAATCCGTATAAAGGAGAAACCATCCACTAGAATGTAAGGATGACTATCCACTACAAGAGCTAGTCTAATAGGATGTCATTCATGTACATGGTTCATTCAACCATTCTTCCATTGCATGTCTTCATACCTACACCTTTAACTCCTCGTGTTATCCAAAATGGATCCTGAAACTCTCTAAGTCTTCATGAACTCTCTATAATTTATGCCAAAGAATAAAAATCTTGTGAAGATCAAGCTCATCAGAGGAATACTCATGATAGTTTCTAACTGCGATCAGTGTGGATCAAGGAGGGTCGTCGATCAAGCACACAGAGCGACGGACCATGGTAATGCACATTGTCACAAATTAGCAAAGTCAGTGATGGTTTAAGTCAATGGGGGAGGAATCAGATAAGTCGCTAATCACATATCATAGGGAAAACCCTTCGAAGAAGGAGATCCATAAGCACCCGAACCCGAAAAATCATGAAATGCAGCAGAAAGTGTTTCGGTTTCATTCAAGGCAGGATTCCGCAGAAACTAGCAGGATATTGGAAGGGCTTTGAGGGGTAAGTGGTATAGACCAAGTCCCACCTGATGCCACACATCAAGTGACACTCGTTTGGTAGAAGAGAGAGAAAACTGCTCACAATGGACAGGTAAATGTCGAGCAAGTTATCTGCCCAATATGTGTGATGACCATAGCATTTGGAGGGTTCAGATCAATGGCGGAGATGTGACCCGATGGATGACAAGATTTGAAGTAGTTATAAAGTAGATTGTGCGGGATTTTGAAGTCCGATGTGGACGATGAGTTGGAAGAGGTTCATGTTTCGCGGACATTCTTGGAGTAAAAGGAAATAATGACCATTTCAAACGATCGAGTGCTTTCGATGAACCTGACATGCTCATCCATTAAAGGAATGGGTGGCCACCTTCTTATAAGGTGTTATACAGTTATTATAACTGCTGAAAGAAGGGATATGAATGGACAAAGGTAGGGAACCAGAAAGCCGAGAAGCAGAAATGAATAGTCAGGAAGTAGATTAGCTTTAAAGCCATAAACTAACAGAGTGGAGAGAGAGGCAGCTCAAGAGTAGCTCAGGAAGCAGTAAGTAGACCTGGAAGTAGAGAAACTAGAGCCGAGCTCATTGTAATAGGCAGAGCCACCAAAGGTTGGAAGCAGAGCCACAGAGACAGAGAGCTCTAATAGACTTCTAAAGAGCCACGAGGCTGTAGTGAAGTTGCAGCACAACAGGAGATCGAATGATTGAGCTATGACTGGTTTTCTGAGGTGTGTCGAAGATAGGAGAAGGAGTTCCAGAGACAAGTGAAAAATTATGAGGGAGTCAGAGCAGCCAAAAGCTCAAGAAGCTCAGAGCACTGACAGAAGGAGTGAAGTCCAGAGAAGCTTAGACCTATCTACAGAACAAGGACAGCCAGGGGTAAGATGGCATTCTAAGCCCATTGGTTTATCTGTAAACTAATGGAGTTAAGTGTAGCATTTGTAAAAGAATTGAAGCCATAATCCCAGAGAGCCTAATCGAGTTGATTAGAGCTCAAGGAGATGTAGCCCAAGATATCAGGGTGAACTCCATCTTATATTGTTGTCTTATGGGTTTTTTGAATTGCTTCTTTATTTACTGTTATTTGTGTTTTAAATCAACATAAGAAATGAACATAAGAACTCAACAGTCAAAAACAAATACAAGCATACACCTATATTTTCAAGCATTTCTTAATTCTGCATTGGTTAATCATTAAGACTTGGGAAAATGTAAAGCTTTGGAAGTGGGAGAGGTTCTTGTAAGTTAGATAAGAAGCCTAAGAGCCCCATTTTCAGATCATCGAGCATTATCAATATCTTGGGTTTTTGAGGTTTACCGATAACCACACTCTAACATTACACCTATGGGTTTTTGTGCACGATCCTCACCCGTCACATCTCAAGTGGTTTCTTGTTTACCCCAAGCATCACATCAAAGGGTTTTGGATGAAGAAAAGCCATACATTACATCCGTGATATTTTCTTTACCGTGAACCTTCGTCTAGAAAATAGATTCCATATTACCATGAACTGTGTCAACGTACACTTTGACTCATCAAGATTACACTATCATTTGACTATGGTACATGTACAATATCATTCCAACCACGTAGATACTAGATATATACTCAAATATTCTCTAGGACCAATACATAAGTCAAACATGCCACCATATAATTGCCTACGAATACAACGAATGGGTCACATCCACAACACTCAAAAATATTGTCTTCAATTGTCTATCATCATTTGTTCTCATCTACTACAATCTTCATTGCTTCGACAAGAATTCCATGTGTACAATTACCAACATATCATTGTCTACACTTATGCTTTATCGTTGAATTTTTTTTGTTTCATTTTTTTATTGACATGAATTTATTATTTATGCCCCCTTCGCTCCTAAATGAAAGAATCAGCTTCTCCTATTGCACTTATCAAGCTATCATATGAGTACGCCTACCACCCTCATATCTATTCAAGTGTATTTTTTCTTTCCTATTTTCCTATTTCTTGCAAAGCATCATCAAGCTTTTACTGTCATAGTTCAATTTCATACTTAGCATTTTGAAATATTTTACCTCCTTTTCTGATTTTTGAATTCAATATCTGTAGAGTGCTCTTGCCTTCTAGTTTAGATCTCCACAATCATTTTAGCTTATTCATGGACTAACTAAAAGCCTCCACACTTCTTTGAGGAATATTAATGGTAATTTAACATTGTCACTTCTCATGATCCTTCGAACAGATAAGTCTTTGACCATGTTACGATGTAGTTCCAATGAACTTCAAATTAAGTTGATCGACAAATTTTCTCTAAGGAGTTAAATACCTTGAGTGACAAGTTCACTTTAATGGTGAATTTTCAAAATGTAGATTACCATTATCATGACAAAATATGTGTTGTTCATCCATATACAAATGTTTTTCAAATAAGCATATTCCTTTGGAATAAATTCAAAATACACCATACTATTTATCTATTGAAAACAACCCAGAAACATATACATAACATTTAATCATGAACCAATTGTTTCTTACTCGAAGAGTGAAATTACAATCTTTCCTTTGGCTTGATAGGTTCCTTGAATCGATCACTGGTTTCAATTTCTCTCTTTATATGTATGGATGCAAATAGTTTCCCGAGCTTTTTGATGAGGCTAAAACAAAACTACCCAAAATTTTGGCTTACTCTTTGACCACCACACACAATTTTGGTAACTTCCCTTATGGTGTTGAAATCGATTCTTCGTAGATTAATCATAGCTCCTTTTGCTATGATCGATGACCAAATCTAACCCAGTGTTAGTCATAAAAAAAATATTAGAACCTCCTTAAATCCTAATGCTTTTATAGTTGACATTGTGAGCCCTACTCTTCTTCATTGTTGCAAATCAAATCGTCACAAAATTTCCATGTAGATCTTAGAGGAATCTCAAATTTCATAGAATTGTTTGAAGCATAGGAATATGATTAGGCTCTGTTCATGTAAACTGAGGACAAACTAAACATCACAACTATGAATTTCAGACTCACATCCAAGGTGAATTCTCATGCTCAAAGCTCTAATCCTAGATAGATACATTTTCAATTCTAGTGTGTGCTAAAACCCATCCTAGGAACCTTTATGAGTTTTAATTTGTAATTTACTGACCAATCATAGTGAAAAGTAAGTGAATAATGGGGATCATTATCTTTCCCAAGAAGTAATAGTTTGAAGTTATCGCAACGCGAGTGGGAGAAACATGGGGCTTGCTTAAAGTCTATTTTCAAATAATGTCTCAAAGATAACATTTTTCCCTTTAGTACATTTGAAAAACAAGAATACAACCATATCAAATATATTTACTTTAATACATATGATCTCCCCAATTTGGACAAGTGGGAGAAACATGCGGCTTACTTAAAGTCTATTTTCAAATAACGTCTCAAAGATAATATTTGTCTTTTCGGTACCTTGGAAAAACAAGAATACACCCATATCAAATATGTTTCCTTCAATACATATGATTTCCCCAATTTGCATGCCAACTTTATTAGAAACAACCTTCTCCATGCGATTTTATATTGAATTGCCTAGAATTGGACTTCAAAGCCTAAGCATTAAAATTTATAGAATAATCTCGATATTGACTGAATATTAAACTATCAATTGCACCAAAAGTTGCAAAGGAAACATCGTAAGGCATAAATTGGAGAAGCATCATTGTACATTACCATTATATTAATAGCCCAATGTCTACTATATATATAAATGTTCCACTTAAAATTTCTAAGACCATGAAATCCATATTCTAATTTTCAATCAAGAAAGCTAAAGGAAGAATGAGGTATGTATGCTTGTACTTGTATTTAATATTGTGATGTCATGACATATGGTTTCATGTAACATGGATCAGGCATGATCAAAAGGAAAAAGGATCTCCCTATGAAGGAAGCCCTAGATTTAAAGGAGGATACTTTTCGGGAAAGAAGGAATGACATGAAGGAGGAAAGTGATGGATGGTTGAACCCTACATATGAAGAAATTGATGATATTGAGGTCTTCAATCATTAGTCAACTAGGAGATCCTATAAAGTACTGATGATAGAATCCCTCGGTAAGAGGGAGCTCTAGGAGGGTCCTATGAGTTAAGGAACTTGAGTAAGTTTCTGAGTAAAAAAAAACTTGGAACTCATCCTTGGTTAAGAGGGAGAGTTAGACACGACATTCTTGTATTCAGTTTGAAAGAAAGAATGGAGGATTGTCTAATCACCTGGCATCTAACACTCCTTGAGGATGTGCTAGGGTATCCAAGACAAGAGTGGGCAAGAGGGTCGATATTCTTGAGGGTTGGGAACCCAAGATGAGAATATTCCTAGTAGGACATACTCAGAGAACACACGAGTGGGTATGACCCTAAGAGAGACAATGATGATGCGTGTCAGAAAGCCAATTACTTTGTTTTCTTGTCTGTTTTATTTTGATAGTAGTTTGAATCACAAACCAATAATAATATGATGATCAAGAACTTCACAAATTGTTATCATGAACAAGAAGAATCTCACTAATTCCTAAATGCCCTAGATTCTTCAACACACCCTTCATATTCTTGGGGTCTAGTGGCTCTTTTATAGATCTAAGGGAGCTCTAGATGGTATTTAAAGGCCTAAAAGTTGAAGCCCAGTTATGCTTCCTTAGGATCCTCACAATCTTGTTAGTTTAAGATATTTCTGCAAAGTTTTAGATATTTTACATTTTGTAACTTGGTATATTAATGATAATTGAGAAATCTGACTTAAAATGTCAATGACACCTCCTATAACTCATAAAAACAAAAGTGATATGATAGGTAGTGTTACAAATTATATCCCTAGAATCCCATTGAGATTTCACTGCATTATTTTAATTAGTATAGTTTAACTATTAGACCTTCTTATCATCTTTTACCTATCTAATCTACACAATCTAAGGGTTCAAAATACAATTCAAATAACAAAAAAACTTACAATCTCACCCAATATAAATATAAATTTGCATATATATACACCACTTTGATTTTTATTTTTTTTAATTCAAATGAATCAATTTATATAATAAATAAAAGCCAACTTCTCTGCTTTTTACTAAATTAAATTATCAATCAATCAATTAAGATATAATTTAAGCATATTGTAGTGTTACAAATTATATCCCTAGAACCCCATTGAAATTTTTTTTCTTAAATTTTGAAAAAAAAAAATTATAATTACATTGCATTATTTTAATTAGTATAGTTTAACTATTGAACATTTTTATCATTTTTTAGCTATCTAATCTACACAATCTAAGGGTTCAAAAATACAATTAAAATAACAAAAAAGACATGCAACCTCACCCAATATAAATATAAGTTTGCATATCTATATCTATATATATATATATATATACATACTGCCTTGATTTTTAATTTTCTTGATTCAAATGAATCAATTTATATAATAAATAAAAGCCAACTTCTCAGCTTTTTACTAAATTGAATTATCAATCAATAAATTAAGATATAATTTAACGATATTGTGGTGTTACAAATTATATCTCTAAAATCTCATCGAAATTTGTCTTCTTAAATTTTGGAAAAAAATAAAAACTTGTTATAATTAGAATGCACTATTTTAATTGGTATAGTTCAACTATCAAACCTTTACAAAATACTTCTAATATTAAACCAATAAAAATAATTGTTTAAAGTGTGGAACCTATTTATGTATTCAAAAATACAATTCAAATGACAAAAAACATACAATCTCACTCAATATAAATATAATTTTACACACATATATATACACCATTTTGATCTTTAATTTTCTTAATTCAAATAAATCAATTTATATAAAAAATAAAAACCACATTCTCCACTTTTTATTAAATTAAATTATTAATCAATATATTTTAAATTATTAATCAATCAATTAAATTACACACGTTTACCATCATGAAGTTTTCATGTGGTTGGTAATGTCAAAGTGAACTTGAACTTCGAGTCATATATATGTAAATACCGCCATTGACAAAAAAAAAATTGCATTGGATTTTTCTGTACATATTATTCCAGGGGCACATACTTATTCACTTAGTTATGTATGTTGTCGTGCACTATCATGTAACACCGTAAGGAGATTTTTGTCTTTTTGTTAGAACCCTTCGGTATTATATTTTTGTTTAATCTTTTCATGTTGTTAACTCCAGCTTGACCATTGATCATTGTCATTTACTACCACAAACATGTCATTACATAATCAAATAACCAAGACAACTTTTAAAAATAAGCTACACAAATTAGAGATGCAAATTAATAACAAATACCCAAAAGAACAAGAAGCAACCATTAAATACAATATAACTGTGCAATGCTATAAATGGCTTGGAACTTTTTCTGTATTTTGATTATATGTGAAAATGTTGTAAATTACCTAGCATATTCCTATATTTTGGTTATAGGTGAGCGCAAAGAATCTTTTTGATCTGATTCAAAATAACAGCTTGTTGAAGATATTAAGAATAAAAAAATAAAAAACCTATATCAATTACATCATCAACATGAGAGTGAGTTAATTTCAACTGTAGTGGTCTCATGGATTAAGAATTCATCAATGATATAACATTGATTTATTTTTTCACTTTAAAATAGATTTCATTGTTTCTAATTTCTAAACCCAAATGTTGTAAAAATTATTGATTTCGGCACTAAACAGCATCCAGAAATGGACATTCAATGCATGAAAGAAAATGCTGAAAAAGATTTAAAATGCCCACGCTGAAACCTAATCCTTGATTTAAATGGACCATGAAAAAATAACTAGCAATGAAATTCAATGAATGAAAGAAAATGCTGAAAAAGATTTAGAATGCCCACGCTGAAACCTAATCCTTGATTTAAATGGACCATGAAAAGATAACTAGCAAGTATAACCGTGAAAGTTTTAGTTTCTGCACAATAGGTTGAACTCACAACCTCGACAGTATTTTAGACCTAAACCAAGAATTAATACCTTACCAACTTCTCACATCATATTGATCAGCAGCTTCACATGAAAATTCTTAAGATACATAGGACAATTTGCAGGTTTCCTTCAATTGAAAGAGAGGACAATTGCTTAAAAAATAAAAGCAGAATTATTATATAAATAATAATAAAAAAAGGGTTCTGATATCAATCCTTTCTAGTCAAAAATATATACTCAAAATATACTCAATTTTGTAATTTATTAACTCTCAAACAGAATTTGGAAATAGATCTATGTTTTGTTTTGATTTTTTTAGAGACTTCTCTTCCCTACAAAAAAAAGTTACTGAATGCCAAATTCCAGCCTAAAATCTGCATTTCAAACAAATTCAATTGAAAAGCCTCAAATGATATGCTTTTGGTCGACGCAGTAATCCAACAATGAGGTTTCACATTTCTATCATAATTAAAAACCGATTGCTGAGACCATGAATACAGTCCTACATTATTTTCTTAATGTCTCAAAATATGCTTCAATTTTCTATCACTAAAATAATAATGTACACCACATTCCATTTTACATGGGATTTAACCAAAAAATAGGTAGCCCAAATGTAAAAATTAAGCCATCCATTGGGGTTTTCTTTCTTGCTCTCGTCTGCCCCACCCGAATGGCATGTCAAAAAGGGGTAAGGGACAGTGTAAGCCCTGTGCAACTCTGGTAGAACAGAAACCCATCAGGCCTAGCACCTGAGCAGAAGAAAGTCCGTGTTATGTGGTGAAACCTCGACCCTAAGGTGTGTTTATCAAAATAACTTCTAAAAAGGAAGAAAATAAATATTGCATCAAACTACAGTCGTGTAAGTTTTGTTCTGATATGTTAACCTGCAGACAGTTTACCGATTAAAATTTTGAGCATGAGGCTGTCCTCTCTTTTTATTCTTTTTCTTGCATAGTTTGCCCTAAATTCCTGAGACGGTGATCCTATATTTGTGATATGATTACATTTTTGATAAGTTTGACCATCATTTTCAAGAAAAGGAAATATTGAGAGAATTCATCCTTACTAGCTCGTTAAGAAACCCATTTTGGAACCTAGCCTCTGACTCTATCTTTTGAGCTATCTGAGAGTTGATGAGAATATACAAAAGGCCAAGATTACCTTCACAAACTACTTCGAAAATTACAGAGCAATTTCATTACAGAACTCAATACAGGATCTGTTTATTGGGGTTTGTAGATAAACAAGGGTTAACAAATAAGGATGCATGGTCTAAATTTTTGAGCTGGGAAACCTTATGATGCAATCCATCAATCTCTTCGTCTAAGTCCCCATGAATGGATCGACCCACAACTGCAATTGTTCGCTATGGGGATTTGATCTGCTGCTCATCCCCTCTCTGCAAAAAACAACATTCTGCTGCTTCCAACATTCTTGCACAGATAAAGAAGGTAGCCACCACTAATTGTGTCCATTCAAGCAGTAATGGCATCTCTTCTCCACATTATTTTTCATGTGGCTAGCTTTATGCAAAAAAAGGGGAAGAATTGAGAAAATGGGTTGGGTCTACTACCATCTCTTCTCCACATTCTTTTTCATGTGGCCAACTTTACACAGAAAAAAGGGGAAGCGTTTAGAAAATGGTCTGCGTCTATGGGGTTTTAGGCTCATGGTTCAAGCGGTTAGGGTTCATGAGCTTGACAGTTGAAGGAGTTGTGGTGGTGAGGTTAGGGTTCATGCTCTTCATAGTTGAAGCAGTTGTGGCAATGATGAGATCTAATGGTTAAATTTTTTTGAATCGTCTAACAATTGATCAAAGGGTGCTAAGGATGACAGAGTGGCATTTCAGAGGAGTATTTTTCATAGGGAAATGCCTTATGGCGTAAATATAGTGTTACATCTAACAAACTCAAATTCATAAAAATTATCTAACAAAAATCTCAACATAGGTTGTTTCCAATCCAACATCATACCTAAATCTAACACTTTCCTATTTCTAATATTCCTTATATTTACCATATAAATATATATTGTAGCTCAAAATCGATTTAAGAAATAATATATTATATATTTATTTATATGATTAATAATTTTAGAAAATTATAATCAATAATATATTTAAGTTCTCTATCATTTCTGTACAAGTAATATCTTAATGTAAATCGGGCTAGTGAGATTTTGTTCATGCATAAATGATTTCTATATGATTAATTTTACTAAAAATCGAGCTTGGTGAGTACAAATGATTTTTTAAAATTATATGAATCAAAAATTTGAACTTCAAATATTTTTTTTTATTTAGTATATATACATTTTTAAATTAAAATAAAGTTTTGACCTTTTAAATAAATTATTAACTAAATCTATATATATATATATATATTAATATTTTAGTTATTTTTTTAAAATAAAGTAATATTTTAATTTTAATTTTTTTAACCAACTTAAAATGTAAAAACTAAAACATTTAAATACGAAAATTTTATCTTCTAATAAATTGAAACATTCTTAACAAATAATAATCTGAAACCGTGCATTACTTATTCACATTTAACTTTTTATTAGCACTTAAATTTTTAATATAAAATAATGTTTGTGGAAAAACTATGAAACAATGATAAGTTTGAACTTTCTATTTTAGGTTTTGTTATTTACATGTAGTTTTGATGTGCAATGGGGTTTGTAAACTTTTGTAAAATAAATTAATAAATAAATAAAAGTATTTATTTCGATTAATGTTTTTTTGGGTGATAAAATAAAATTTATTTTAAATGGTTAATTTTCCAAATTCAAGAAAACTAAATCTTAATTATATAAACAAAATAAATAAAATTTTAACCACTTAACAAGATTATCTTATTTATAATTTATCTTTTAATATAAAATAAATTTTGTGAATTTCTATACATGAAATGTCTTTTTAAGATTAAAATAAAGTTCATTATGGATATTAATATGGATATTTATTTTTGAGTAATTTTAAAAAACTAACTTTTAATTATATAAACAAGAAAAATAAAATGATAAAATTTTAAACTTGAATAAAAATATATTATATATAACAAATTAATTAATATAAAAGAATATTTATGATTTTTTTTGGTTAATGAAACAATGATTTTAGGAACTACTTTTAATGTAAAATAAAATAAAATTGATGAGTTTTTATTTATGAACAATAATTTTAGGAAACTTATAATATAAAATAAAATTTGTGAGTTTTTGTTTATAAATAATAATTTTAAAATATTTATAATATAAAATATATTTTGTGAATTTCTGTTTATGAATAATAATTTTAAGCAACTAGAAGTAAAAATTGAACTTTCTTTCTCTTGAAACCAGTGTTTTTTTAACTCATATCCAACTTTTTAATGTAAATTGAATATCTAGAGATTTTAGGAAACCATTAATATATAAAATAATAGTTTTAAATTTTCCAAAAATTATATTTTTTACTTTATATGTAACTTTCTAGTATAAAATGAAGTTTTAAAGTTTTTAATAGATAAATTAATAAATAGAAAAAAATATTTATTTTTGTTTAATATTTATTTTTTTATATAATTCGGTACCACTGAATGCATGTAGAGCTGCAGGGTCTGCATCGTAGAGCTTCAATTTGTTGATGCCTTGGCTCTTGATCAACTGCACTATGTTGGAAGCCGGGGGAAGATTGTCTGCTTTGTGACCATAGTTGATACCCACAGTGCCAGCCCCTGTGAACCAAAACAAAACAAAAAATGAAATTTACTTGATTAATCATAGAAATCAAAGCTCAAAAAGAAATTTTGACGAACCAGACAAGAAAATACATTTTCTCAGCTGCAGAAGCAATGATAATCGGAGAAACTAAAACTAAAACCACTGCAGAGGCAACGATAGTCAAAGAAATTATAGCAAGAACCCTGGATGAACAAGACAAGAAAATGCATTTTATCAGCTGGAGTAGCAACGGTAATCAGAGAAATTAAAGTTAAAACCCCTGACGAACCAAACTATAAAATACATTTTCTTGTCTGGTTCTCAGTTGCAGAGGCACTATAGTCGAAGAAATTAAAGCTAAAACCCATGACAAACCAAACAATAAATGCATTTTCTTGTCTAGTTCTTAGCTGCAGAGGCAATAATAATTAAAGAAATTAAAGCTTAAACACTTGATGAACCAAATGATAAAATGAATTTTCTTGTCTGGTTCTCAGTTGTAGAGGCAATGATAATTGAAAAATTAAAGCTTAAACCCTACATGAACCAAACGATAAAATGTGTTTTCTTGTCTCGTCCTCGACTGTAGAGACAACGATAATCAAAGAAATTAAAGCTAAAGCCCTTACGAAACAAGCACTAAAATGAGTTTTCTCACTAGCAGAGGCAACAATAGCTAGAACCACCATGATCGCAATCAGCACCGAACTCATCCGGAAGCTCATGCTGAACAAAGAAACTATAACTGACCAAATATTTTTTCAGGTTCAATAAAATATGGCAGCGTGGGTTCTGAGATTCAAAATTCCAATTTGGAGTGCCATTATACAATTCAAAATTTGGTGGCAATTAATATCAGATGGTATAGGGAATGGATAGCATATGATACATGACATGCCATGATACACATACTGCTTGTTTCAGTGGTCATTAATACAAACAACGAGATGGATGATCACATCATGCATATGTCCATCACTATTAACTAGAAAGTGTTTGCCTGAAAATTAAATAGATGTCAGAGTGTCCGTGCCCTGAGGTCCGTAGGGAGTGTATTAATGGATCAAAGATTTGGAAATAGGAGTTTCCATTTTCAGAGGCCATGAGTTGTATTAATGTAAAGATTAGATCAATTAAAGTTTTCACAGTAAAGATAACCATAACAGACTGAACTTCGAATATTGAACCTAGATCGCTATAAAGAATTGCTGAATAATGTGCGATTTAGTACATTATAGATTTAAAAGTTTCGAACTCATGATCTCTAGTATAAAGTTTTAAAAATAATCATAGTTCAATGAAAAAAATATACACATTGAAAGCTTTTGGGCATGGGCATACCTGTGGTGGCAGTAAGGGCTTGAAGGGACTATACAAATATGAGGCCAATCCACAACATTCAAAGGGAAAAATCTACGAGTCATTTTCACCCCAATTTTCATCCAAGTGACTGGAATCCTTACATCAGCGTAGACGTCTCTGCTTCCAATTTATTGCCACTACTTCACCATTGTTTACGAGTTTCTTTAAGAATAACCTGAGCTATCTTGTGTATGTAGTAAAATCGGAGAAGACCGACAATGTCCCAGAAAATCAATCGAATGAAAAGTGTAAAGTGTAAATGGGGACTATCTTATTCTTGAAGGGCAACGTGGACACCGAATTCGACCTCAAGAAACTCAGATCAGTGTCGTAGCTCAAACCGGAGAGAATAACAAGGACGTTGGGATTGGCAATTTTGGATGTTCACTGGGATTGGCGGTTTTGGATGTTTTGGATTGGCGGTTTTGAATTAAAGGAAGCACATAAATCATATCTCATAATATCCTGAACCAACATATCATTGTCCCCAATAGTGACCTTGCAAAGGATTATCATGCAATAAGCATCTTGGGCAACACCCACACTATTTGTCAAAGCAAAAAGAGAAAATATAGAAAAAGGGATACCACTGCTACATATGTACAATATATAAAGTCCATATATAAAACCCCACCTCCACACTTGTCTCCTTCGCACTCAAACATGGTCAAGTCCCCCCTAAAGATGCATTAAGTTGTCAACAAAGAAGAGGCCATCCAATTCCACAACTATTCTTGCTCAAAGCTAAGGATAGGAGCATACAAAACATAAAAATGTATCACGAGGTCCTAAATCAAGAGGATGACCCAAAAACACATGCCTACTGAATCCAGACCACAAGCAATCACATGATTCTGCAAAGACAAAGAAAGAGAAAGCACTATGCCTCCACTCCCTTGAAAATTCTCAAAATTCCTAAAATGGGTTATTCCAATAGTTTCTCATTTGCTTCTGAAGCTCCAAACCAAATCCCCCTAGGCTAAAAAAACAAGTCTATGTCAACAGGTTTACAAGGAATATCATCAACAAATGTGGGGAAGCATCCCTTGGATCTCCCATGAAATTTTCCTTCAAGAAAATAATAATAATGACTATATATATGGGGTTTGTAATAGTTTCAAGTCTTGTTACCAAAGTGGCACATTCCCGTGTTGGGATTCCATTCATTTGGAGTGCATGTCCCCAATGTTATAGCATCCTCCTTCACTTTGTCATTAACATCACTAAGTGGTTTTGGTATCATGCAATGTGGGCCCTCTTTGGTTTGTGGTTGTTATCTATGTTCATATTTCAATATTTTCATCTTATTAGAAAATGCCAGAGTTCCATCATGTAATTTTATGATATCCATGAAAACCATTGCCAACCTCACATCATTAATCAAGAATCCTATTTCTCCATCCAATATAATATAGTTCAAGTCAAATTCAATTGTAGAAACCTTCCTAGGGTCCTCTTGATATTTATCCCTAAACGTAAACATATATTTCTTCTCATAACTTTTGTCACATCTTCATCTGTTATTCCTTTGAAAATAACAAGTTGGTCCACCTGAGCTTCGACCATCTTATTGGTAGATTATGGCCTGCATATTCACTCAACAATCATCTCAAAGCATTTTTACCATCTTCGTCCAGTGTCAGATGACCTGGAAAGGTTCGAGGCAAATCCTTGTCACTCTAGCTTTTATTCTCTCAAACCCTTGATCACCTCCTAGAATACCACCAGCTTTTATTCTCTCAAACCCTTGATCACCTCCTAGAATAAGTAAATTTTTATAAAATTTCTCTATTCTTTGTGTTTGAGTTCCAACAAAATCTTTCTAAGGCTCTTTTCTAAGATCCATGGAGACACCTCCACAAGCAAGGCTCTCTAATTGTTCTTTCCAAACACATGATTCTTCATATGAGCCCTGAGTAAAATTTGCAGCAAAATCACCCACTATGCTATCATTTGTGGATGCATCCTAGATTGGATCACTCTACATCATAGAACTCTTCTTATGAATCCTCTAAAGAGACAATATTGCCATATTTTAATAGCCTGGTCTCCCACAAAGAAAGACGTTTGCTTCCACTGTTGGGTTCCTTTTTAATGACTTAAGCAATTTTCCTCTTCCTAACGTGGAAACTCAGATTCTATTCTATGTCATCTAGAGATGGTCTTATTTTTGACCATGTTTTAGTTTTATGGTTTTCCATATCCTACTTCACATCATGTATTTTGGATAGCTTGTCAGGAGAACTTCTCTCCATGCTAGTAGTAGCATTAGGACTTGTATCATAAAATGATTAAACAAATGATTGCAACTTTCACTTGATAGTGAATCTGAGGTAGATATTTGGGCAGAATTCACATAAGTTTCTAGAAATAACTGTCATCTTTCTGATCTCTCCTCAGATGACCAACTCAGGAACTCTAGAACCATTCCATGCTGTAGAAAATAGCTACTGTGTAAGCAAAAAAAAGTTTTCCAGAATTAAAACCAACATCTTTTGAGGTAAAGGAAAAGGGAATCCACATGGCCTCACATCCATCAGCTCAGAAAAGATCTTGCCCTCAAACATATCACTGGACAGGTGTCAAGGGGATCTATAGGTACATATGGGGCACTAATGACTATGTTATTATCTATGAGGAAGATGGAGGTAAAAACCTTTAGTTGCATGGGTTCGTTGATGTTGACTCGGCAGATGATATGCACAATGGAAACTCTACCTGTGCTTATCTATTTATTGTTTTGAAAGAGCTTTGAGATGGAGTAAGAGCAAATGAGTGGTTTCCCAATCAAGTGTTGAGGCAAAGAACACTGCAGTTTCCAAAACAACCAAGGAAGTCATTTTATTGAAGAAATTATGTAGAGATATTGGGTTTGAATAGGGGACCATGCCTATTTGTTGTGACAAAAAATGCATCAAATGAAAAAAATGCATGACATAGGATGTGTTGCTAAGGAATGATAGTGGTATCAAGAATGAAAGATCAATAATGGTGTATTCACCATATAGTGAAGATCCCAAGGCCTTGATGGCACCAATGAATCATGAGACAACAACAAACTGGACAAAACGGTGAAACTGTGAGGTCATAGGGTTGATTTTCATGATGCATTAATATTCCGTATGAAAAAATCCTCTTATCAGTTCTCTGTGATTAATAACTTGCCTCATCAACTCAATGTCACAACAGATTATGGTAAATCACAAAACCATTTCTCCTTTTGAGAATATGAGAAACAATTTAGTACTGAGACATTTAAATGAAATTAAAATCATTGAGGTTCTCATGCATTGTGGAAAAACAAAATCACAATCATCTTCATCATACTATATGCCACTATCAAATTTATGGTTCAGATTTCAATATTTTTTCCTTATTAGAAAATGCCATATAGTTCCATCATGTAACTTTATGATATCAATGAAACCATTTCCAACCTCACATCATTAATCAAGAATCCTATTTCTCCATCCAATAAAATATAGTTCAAGTCAACTCCAATTGTAGAAACCTTGCTTGGGTCCTCTTGATATATATCCCAATAGGTAAACATATATTTATTCTTACAACTTTTATCACATAATCATTTGTTATTCCTTTGAAAATAACAAGCTGGTCCACCTGAGCTTCCACCATCTTATTGGTATATTATGGCCTGCATATTCAGTCAAAAGACATATCAAAGAATTTTGACCATCTTCTTCCAGTGCCAGATGACCTGGAAAGGTTCAAGGCAAATCCTTCTCAATATAGCTTTTCCATTTCTTAGTAACACATGTTTCAAAAATAACGTTCATGGTGGTACTGCTTAGAATACCACCAGCTTTTGTTCTCTGAAACCCTTGATCACCTCCTAGAATAAGTAACTTATCATAACATTTCTCTATCCTTTGTGTTCTATTTCCAACAAAATCTTGTCAAGGCTCTTTTCTGAAAGCCATGGGGACACCACCACAAACATGGCTCTCTAATTCTTCTTTCCAAACACATGAATCTGGATATGAGCTCTGAGCAGAATTTGCAGTAGAACCAAACACTATGCCATCATTTGTAGATGCATCCTAGATTGGATCACTCCACCTCATAGAATTTTTCCTACAAATCCTCTAAAGAGACAAGATTATCATATTTTAATAGCCTGGGCTCCCACAAAGAAATACTTTTGCTTCCACTATTGGGTTCCTTGTTAATGACTTAAGAAATTTTCCTCTTCCTAACATGGAAACTCAAATTCTATTCTATGGAATCTAGAGATGGTCTTATTTGTGACCATGTTTTAGTTTTATGGTTTTCCATATCCTACTTCACATCATCTATTTTGGATAGATTGTCAGGAGAACTTCTCTCCATGCTAGTAGTAGCATTAGGACTTGTATTGGAAAGTGATTAAACAGATTATTGCAACTTTCACTTGATTTTGAATCTGAGGTAGATATTTGGGAAGAATTCACATAAGTTTCTAGGAAGCATTGTCATATTTATGATCTCTCCTCTTATTATTCCTTGTAGATTGTTTCATATTCATGATACTGCTACAAATGTTGGTGGAACATTGCAAAACCATATATATCAGGGTCAAGTTCCAAACATAACTAATTGCATATCCTCCCACCCTCTAACCTTTATCTCAATAGTGTATTTCTCTATCCACCATTACATGATCATCCAAGAACCCTTGAGCAAGAGATAAGCTACAAAAGACTCTCTTTAACGTGACTGTTAATCCTAGAGCACTAATAAGAGGATTTTTTCATAGGGAATATTGATGCATAATGAAAATCAACCATGTGACCTCACAGTTTCACCATTTTGTCTTGTTTGTTTTTTTCTCATGATTCATTGTACCATCAAGGCCTTAGGAACTTAACTATCTGGTGAATACATCATTATTGATCTTTCATTCTTGATACCATTGTCGTCCCTTAACAACATATCCCATGTCATGGATTTTTTGTCATTTCTTGTGTCTTCTTACATATTCTAAAATTTTCCTTCACAGTAATTATGACACATGAATAATGGCTTAATGAAATCTTCTCCATCTTATCAAACCCTTTTGTTTTGTGGAGATACTTCTCCCCATATGGGTGAAATTCCTAATCCACATTTGCACTTCTATGGTAGAATGTGATGGACTTTTGACCCATCCCACTCCTTTTGTTCGAGTACCCTTTGGATGTTTTACTCAAACATGGCTTGGATTGAACTAAAGAATAATATCAATAAATAAAGGAGGGTTTTATTACAGAAGAATCATATGAATTGGAGTCACTTACAGAAGGAGGTGATGAAAACCTTCCCTTGTTGGTACCACTAGCCATAAAGAGAGAACTTAGAAATTTTGTGAGCTTTTTGCCTGGAGAGATTGACTGCTTGGGCTTCTTGGAATCCTTACCAGTTTTGGCCTTTCACTTAATCTTAGCATGATGATTTGTAGGGTTGAAAGGCTTCTTTGTAGAACGAAAAGTGTCAATCCTAACTAATGATTTTCCATGTGAACCTCGAAAGAATTATCCATGAACTGCCCATTTGCATGCTCTGTCTCTGCTACCGGCCACGTGATGATAATTTTTCTTTGTTTTAGCAATAGGAATGGAAGAAATATTTCAGTAGAGGGACTCCTATGCCAAGGTTGGAGTCAAGTTTAAGCCTTAACCTTTGACATCTAAATAAAAAATGTGGTATTTTCCCATGTATAGGTAGATATGAGGGTACCATTTTGGGAGGCTAAGTTGCTCCCAAGGAAATATAACGAAACCCTATTTTAGGTGCCTGTTCAATGTACATCGATAAAATTCCTTTTCTAATCCAAGAACCAGGGTGAAACCATGAAAGTTAAAATTCAACAATGATATTCAGCTTGTGGTAGTTGTTTTCCTAATTGAAGTAATCCAACAAATATTAATTTTGCAAAGCGTGTGTTCAAACTTTAGTCTCTCATTATTTCCATACAGTATTGTTTTGTTTCTAAAGCCAATATACATGAATTTCATATGAACAAGATGCTTACAGCTAAGAATTAATACGAAGAGAGAAAAAATAGTACTTACAAGCTCCATCCACATTCATTGTTTTGGTGAAGTAGTGGTTGCCTCACTTGTTAATCCCAACTAGTGTGCTAAGGCATAACCAACCCATGATCCTTGATACAAATTTTTCCATGGCTTCTTTCTACTCTCTACATCATACTACTTGTCAAGGGTACTCTAGAGCTCCACCGCCCAAGGAATACACATTCAGTACATGTCTGCAACCCAAAGACTTGTAAAAATCAATACCCTGAATTTTTTGGTTAAAAAACAAATGATTCCCACATGGGCACTAGGGCTATGAATTTTCTCTCCTACCCACTTCCCCCAATCCAGAGAGGGTGTTTAACATACCTAGGTAGTAGAAGAACTTGAGGCATGGTTATGTTGTAGAGTGCTTACAGGTGAATCAAAGTAGAGCTTCCTCTTTCCCTGCACCTCTCAGATGTTGCATCAGAGTGCTCAAGCATGGCTCGATGTGGAGCATTTTCATTGCAGAGTGCTCTTGCCATAGTGCCTCTCGGCTGCTACATCACAGTGCTCAGGGGTGGCTCAATGTGGAGCATTTTCATTACAAAGTGTTCAGGGGTGGCTTGATGCAAAGCTTCCTCTTGCTACAAAGCCTCAATACCCTAGACCACAGAGAGGAAAGAGAAGAGGAACCCAAAATTTCTCAGGGCCCTACACCACACAAAATAGAAGACTTGAACTTGCACAAGCACACTAAAGGCAAGAAAAGTTGGGATATGATAAAATTTTAAGAAAAAAAGGCTTTGAAAAGCATCAAACACAAGTGGCTTTGAAAAAAGGGTTTAACATAAAATAATTTTAAGAAAAAAAAAGGATTAAGACAAAAATGATATTTTTAATACAAAATTATTATTTCATCTTAAATTAATGTTTTAAATATCTCACGTTCATTGGTTAGCATCATTGCCACTATTGAAATCAAAGGTTTTAGATAGGGTTTGGGTTTTCTTGCACATGATGAAAATAGACCTATTTATGCATACAAAGTAATCAGTATGTAGTCTTCTCTAATGGATTTCAAGGTATTCTGGCATGCTTCACCATGACTACAGCTACAAAGAGAATAAGATAAGTGTTGGAATGATGTCAGACCTCATCAGGTGGTTGCATCTAGAAGCCCCAGTCAGTGGTCCTCCCTAATGGATCAAGGAGTTAATGTCATGCATTGTAGCTAGGTGGGGGTTAGGGTTTGCATTGTATCCACAGGTTAAGGTATTTTGCTATGAATTTTTTATCTTTTACTCCCTTGAAAATCTCAATAGTGTCTAACAAATATAGTTATTGAGGAGAAAATGATAAATTACTTGGAAGACCTAATAGAGAATATCTCCATTTGGACAAACCCTCCACCAAAGTAGCTTGGAATGGAAGCAGAAGCGACACCAAACTCAAAAAATTTCGCATCACTAGAAAATATCACGGAAGGGATTCCCTTTTCCCTATACTTTTTTAGAACCAATGAGTTTACCTCATCCTTGAAACATAAGGAGGTGCCATCTGATATCCTGACAACAATATCAATGGATTTGACTGAACGACTATCTCTTCCACCAAGTTTCTCAATTCAAGCCCTAAATTTCGTCAAGGCCTACTTAAACCCTAGCAGCCTAGTACAAACTTTTGAACCTATCATCATCAGCTCTACTGTTCAAAGCCTTCAGGCAAACATAGTGGTCTTCTGCCAGGAACTACAGATTTCAGGGGCATTTTTAGGGGCTCTCATGGGCAACATGGATGGTCATGCAGAAGACCTGTCGATAGTTTAGCAAGGAAAGGCTGAAATCTCTCCCAATTCCATTGTTGGCTTATTAGGGTTACCCTCTTGTTTTGATCATGGCATAGGGCACGAAGGCAGATCATTTTGTAACTATGACATCAAATTAAAACTAGAAAATCAATCCATGTGTTGATCACATCATAACATTTTACATATACCAGCAACCACATTACCTCATTCCATTGGGTAATATGTCACTTAGAGAGTGGGAAGAGAGCCAAGGGAATCTTTCCAATCATTCCAAGACATTCCATTCATGCACTAACGAACATACATTCTTTTTATTCTATATAATTCGATAATGGTGATACCAAATGAAAACTAGCAAATCAATTCATGAGTTAATCACATCATAGCATTTTGCAGATACCAGCAACCACATTACCTCAGTCCATTGGGTAATATGTCCCTTGGCTAGTCGGAAGAGATCCAAAGCATTTTTCCAATCATTCGAAGAGATTCCATCCATGCACTAATGAGCAAGGAATTGTGGCAATGACAACCATCCTAGTAATGCCAATATTCAATATAAAGAACCTGTAAGGATACATATGAACTATTGCATAGGTAAATATATATGAATCATCCTATGCAACAATTCTTAGAACCAAAGTTGAAAGTAATTAATAAATGACAATTGCATTGAACAACAAATTAGTTGGCCAAACCTTATTGAATTGGTGTGGATACTAATTAAACACGTCAATTTTCAAACTTGATCCTTAAAATATATCAAACATAGTGACTTAAGCTATGAAGGGACCCCATGTGCCATGAGTAAGGAACAACATACATCATCTCCAACATTTCCATATTAATCTCAACAATCTCATGGTTTGGGAGGCTAACCTCATCTCTAGGCTAGAAAATCTATTAAAGAAAAGGGGCAGGAAACCACTGGCTCCCTAACAAGCAACCATTTGGGTCCAACATTGATGGCTAGGAGTCAATAATTATTAACCCAAAGCTTGATGTTACTAACTAGGGCTAACTTATAGAAACCATGATGATCCACCATATAATGTTGTCCTCTGCTCATCACTGCCAAACTCTCCCTGGGCAATGTGTTTATTCTTATGCCAATACATTTGTGGTTCACTATTTTTTGTATTAAATACACACACATGAGGGATTAGCTTAACCAATAGCTGCCAATGTTATTGATTATTTGGATATGCAAGCAAGGCCCTAATTCGACTCCCCCTAGGTAAGTTGCACTAGTTTGTCAACATTTTCACTATGGATGTCATTCGTAATTGTTGCGAAGCATCCTGTGGGTTTCTTCATGAAATTTTCCTTCAAAAAGAAGGAAATAATAATATATATATGGAATCAACACTCAGGAATTTCACTTTATACCCACTCCATGATGATATACAACACTAAATGACAACCGTCCCACACACTTCTTTGTCTCACATATACATGGACAGGAACAAGGTAGTTGATGGCCTTTCAAAGAGGCATTAGGACTGGAGCAAGGTGTTTGGACCATTTCAGTTTCTCAGAAAGGGCATACAAATGATTTCATTCATGAACCTTAGCTATAAAATACTGTACAGACAAATACTCTGACTTCTACAATGATCTATTTTTGTTTTCCAAAGCCATGAATAGTCTGTTTTTTGTTGTTGATATAGCTCACAGGTTCTATGATAGTCAACAGCTTTCAGATCCTACTTTTGGAAGGTCTAATATATGTCCATTTAATTCAAGAAACAACTTTTTCTTTTTTTAATTAGCTCACTGATATGTAAGCCATGTATAAAAAGTTGTCATGAGCCAAATGTGAGACCTCTCACCCAAAGTTAGGGAGGTTACAGATTCAACTATCTTGATCCCCTAGCAGTTAAGTACCCTAATTAGGGCCATTTCTTTATCGAATTTACCGTCCATGGATCGTGGAAAAGTACTTGAATGGTTTTCCACAAGGTGTTCTCCTAAGAAAAAAATACTCATGAGGTCTCTTTTGAAAGGATGGTTGAACCTTGGTGGTTCTATAAGATGAAGCATGTGGCTAACAAGAGCAGATAGAAGTACAATGCTAGATTCATTGGCTAAAGATTCTCAGAAAGAGAGGTTACCTCCAGTATTTGATGAATAACCAACCTCATATTTGCTTTTTTCTTTGTATAAATACATTGAGCTAGTTCAAGGTAAATTCACTCAACTACTGAAAAGCATTTTCTTCATTATTTGGAGGGCACATTTCATTATCGGTTAAGATATGTTGAGGATGGAAAATTGATGTTGCATAGCTTTGTGGATTCAAAATAGCAAGGTGAGGCTAGTTCTAGGAAGAGCACTTCCAGGTTTTGTTTCAACTTGGGGTCCCAAGTATGATATCCTAGATCAGTTGGAAGCAAGCAACAATGGAATTCATGTGTTGGAGCCAATGGCTTTAAGTGTTATGACAATCAAAGTTTCTCAACTCTCTACAAATCTAATACTTCACGATCACTCCAAGCATATTGACATTTGGTAACATTTGGTACCATTTCTTGGAAGATAATTTCAAGAAGGGAGCAGTGGTTCTTGAGTATGTTCCCTTGAATTTGCAATTTTTACACATTTTGACTAAGCCCTTGTCAAAGGGGAAGATTGAGATGTTGAGGGAGAGACTAGGCTTAGTGGAGAACACCTTCTCACAAAGAGGCAGTGTTACACATTTTTACCTTGTTTGCTCAGTAGTTAATTCTCCTTCCTCATAGCATAAGAATGATAGTATGTCCATACCTGGGAGCAAAAAATACTTACCATTAGATGTGAGCAGAGCATTGATGGTTGATGGAGTTAGGCACAACACTAGTTTACTTTGGGACAAGTGTTGTTGTCTAAGTTGCATGGTATAGTGAAACAAAAATGCATACATCTGAAACAAGAACGTGTTGGAAACACCATATATATATATATATATATATATATATATATATATATATATATATATATATATATGCATTCCTGTTTCACTATACCATGCAACTTAGACAACAACACTTGTCCCAAAGTAAACTAGTGTTGTGCCCAAAGTAAACTAGTGTATTGAAAGTATTTAGAGTACAAATAAAGATTCATAAATAATTGAGCAAGTGCTAAGACCCAAGGCCCAACAAAAGCATGCTACATCAAATACCTACATATCATCAAAATCATCAATATCACACTCTAAGCATATTTCAATTACATATATGGAAGTTTATTTCAATTACTAATATTATTTAACTATATTCGTTACTACAGTTAGTAGTCTACCTTTCAGAGGAGCTCATCTCCAACCAACTTAGACTTCTTTGACTACTAGAAATATGAGGGCTTGCCACCAGGTAACCTTAACAAAAAAGATCTTCCAGAAGTATCTGATGAAATCCCTTCAATAACAACACTTGAGTTCTCATTACCAAGACTCAAAATAGCCAAACTCTCCACAACACCATCATCTCCAACAAATGAAAGGCGTAGATCAGAAGAAGGTAGAAAATTTAGGTGTAAATAACCTCTACAACAGAGTAAAACAGAAAGGAAATCCTCAGTACATGCTACTGAAGATATTAGTTATTGTACATCACAATTCAAATGCTAAAAAACAAAACTTCTATGCATTGAGCCTCTTACAAACCATAAACTAGATTGAGAGCCTAATAAATATCATCCTCTCTTTAACCATTCGAATTTTCATATAAGGCTATATTTCTTGATTATACAAGTGCTTGTTCCTGTCTTTTTCTTCTTAACATACTTTTCAGCTGCATGATAGATAGTACATATACTGGTAAGAAAAATGAATAGGATGTGAATATATTAATGCATCAGAATCAACATGGAAAACATAGACTTGGCATCTCTGAACCAAAGATTCAGTTGGCATGAAATGTTCTGAACCTCTATGGTGATCTTAGATGCCACACATGCAAACAAATAAAAATGTACAAGCAAGTGCACATATGAAAGGGCATTGAAATTTTAGCTCTAGAAATTGATTTTAGTTAGTTAACAAACATTTTTTTTCTTTTTAAATGCAATGACTTTATAACATGAAAGAAGTCCTAGAACATAAGTAAAATCATATCCTATAAATAGTTATAATACCGTGGGATTTTTCAAAGAATATACAAGTTACAAACTTACAGTATCACATAATTCCAACATATCATATATCCCATTTGTCTTGGAATGAACTCTAACAACAAAGATTACTGGAAATTTTAGTGAGGAGAAGACTGTTTAATCAAATAGTCCACTGAAATTTCTCAAAGAGACCCTGAAATATTGGTTTCCATATCTCTTCTTTGTGGAAGAAATGGACATTCTCAAGATGTTGTTACATACGATGAAATTGTTGGGAATATGAGAGTTGTTGAAAATGGGCCATTTAATCTAGAGGTGATGGGGATCCCAACATATTTTTATTTGGATTTTAATGTATCTCTATTTTCAACAAGGATCAAACATATCAGAAATGGATACTGCAATCTGGAGATGATGAATTGTGTACTCTAGATTATGGACTTAACTTTGGAATCTTTACCTTAAGAGTTTGGGATTCTCAAGTGATCCCTAGAAGGATGTGTGTACCCAATAGGAGTAAGATGTTACCCCCTGGTTTGCATGAGGGTACCATAAGAAACATGTTACTCAAAATTATCCCAGAATTTCTGGATAGAGGAGATTGATGAAATGTTTGGATTTCTATTACTATTATCGACCTCTACTAGCTCTGATGACAGATATGAAATTCTGTGGGTTTTCTCCTAAATTAGAGACAAGGCTATTGTTTGAGAGGCACTTATGGGCAGTTAGATTTCATATCGAAGAAGATAACTAAGATAATTAATCCCATAGCAAGAACAACACCTGGTATAAGTGATGATCCTAAAATGAAGTGTAACCTAGTGTGATGAGTAGACAGGTCCACTTGGGAAGTTCAGTCCTGAAGCATTGACTATTCGGTCCTCAGTTGGCTGTTACATTTGTCATTATATGCACTTCAAATTTTAGAGCTTGTAACCTATGGGGGCTATGCTTTTGTGGGCATAGCTCTTTCCTTTTTGAAGTGGGTGGTTTGAAATGATTCTTTCTATGTTCTTAAGCCTTGCACATACATGTGCATGGAAATTTTCTTAGTGCATCCTATTTGTTGGGGCTAGGAGTTATCTACCCCCACACAATCTGATATGAAAACAATAAAACAGTGTAGCATAGGGTTAATTAACCCCACACAATCGGTTATGAAAATAGTAACAAATATGCAATAGCAAGTGATTTGGTACAGCATCAAGGAAATTCGTTATGCAAACAACACGACCATAGGGGATCCAATACCACGGAAAGGAAATTCAATGTGAAAATGGAACAAGATATGCAACAGCAAGGAAACTAGTTACAAACTTATTGCTAAAATCCTTGCCTACAGCAACACGCAAAGACAACAATAATAGAGAGAGTTTATTGCCCTAAATTTTCTATAGGTTTCTGACACTAACCTGTGGCAATATATATATATATATATATATATATATATATATATATATGCTTTGTTGTATCCCTCCTTACGTTGTCTCGGCAAGACCAGGCTCCCACCCTTGTATAATCAATTCCCTAACTGCTAACTCTCTCCTTGCATTACCTGGGTTTTTCTTCCTTTTTTTTCTTCCATGCTCCTGTTTTTTCCCTGCTCCAATCCTTAATGATTCAAAACCTGAAAGGAGTAATGATAGGCACATTCTACAAAGAGTGTCCCTAAAATGAATTCAAATAATTTGGCTTACTTTTCATTTCTCTTCAAAATCTATTTACAGATTGAATCTTATACAGAGTAAGTAATATTTGTTTCTCAAACAAAATTAGAGAAAATAAATCTTCCATAAAAGAGGTTTATTGGCACAATTTTAGTGCGAAGCAGAGACAAAAAAAAAAGACCTATCTATCTGCTAGAATGATTTACCATGGCTCTATTATCATAAAAGAGAACTCTTAAAGATATATATCATTGTTAGTTTCATAGTTTTACATGTCAAGTTTTGGAAATTAAAGTTTGTAGCTCACCATAACCTTTTTCCTTCCAGAAGACCATTTGAATACAAGATCCACCGATTTCCTTATGCCACCTGCCTTTGTAATAACACCCTAAGCCAAAGAAAAAAAACATCATCTTCGTGTGTTATTTGGAAAGAAGGAAGAAAACTTGTTATTATTTGGATGATAGCAAAATGAAGTAGTATTTTGTCAAACATCCTAATTTTTCCAATCAATAATGACAACTATAATTTACATTTCACTTCCAATGCATACAATGAGAAGGTAGCACCACCAACATGCATAATGAAGGAATGGTGCTTGATAAAGGGGAAAATAAAGATTCAATTTTTAATTTTTATTTTTAGATTAAAAAATAAACAAAGGGAATACTGTCAACACCTTTTGCTCTTCTCCTACAGTCAGGTTCGGCATTCCCCCACAGTCTCTTTAACAACCCATCTATTAGGGGACCTAACAAAAGAATATGAAAATGCTAATGCCCCTTTACATAGCAACAACTTTGGCAACATATGCATTGATCGCTTTAGTAACATCTACATTGACTAATAAATTTTCTATGGCCCATTAAAGAGCACATAAAATTCACTTGTGGACAGCCTGATTGATCCTTTCAACATGTAATTGGAGGAGTGTTGAAGCAAACTGGCTCTCCAACTATACACAACTAACAAGTGCAACTAATAGTGAAGGTTCATTTCACAGAATCATCCATGGAAAAGTAAATTGAGAAAGTTGTGCAGAATGAAAGCCAAAACGAGATCGACTAGCCCATAAATTGGGAATCTTTGTTTCACAGGATTGCCTATGAACAAATAAGATTGAGAAATTCATGCAAAGGGCCATGTACTGCAAAGAAAAAGGATACCTACTGACCTATAAATTGGGAATTTGGGTTTAATAGGATCACTTATGAACAAGTAATATTGAGAAAGTCATGCAAAGGGAAATGTACCTTTGTTGCTTCTTGTTGTACCCCTCTCAACACGACTTTACAAGATCCAAAAAAACCCAATACTGCCTTCATGCATTGCAACTTTTGCCCTAGTAGGATAAACAATTACAGTCTCATCATCAATCACCACAAACATCGCAAGTGGAATGACTGCTCTCCATAATTCAATGCACACAGAACCTTTAAGCTCTCCAAAAGAAATGACCTGAAAGTCGCATCTAGGGTTATATCCCTGCGTGATACATCCACCACAACCAATTTCAGAAGACTAACCCAGAGTTGTGAATCCATTGTCCACTTGATGTTCTAAGAACCTGCCACAGATAAAAACCGAAGAGACATTGCATTTTCTAGCGTCGTCTCATCAACATTCATCCAATCAAAGGATCTGAGCTCTAAAATATTGTGACAATGCTTGACAAGTGCCCCGATAACAACCTCGTCCACGTACACCAGCCCTAACATCTAGAGCTACTTAAGCCTTGGGAAATAGAGGGCCACAACATCGTATCACATCACTCACAATTTTCTCACATAAATTTTGCCCTAGTTGTAGGCTCTCAAACTACTAGAGGCAAGCTGCTATAATGGAAAGTGATGCCCCACATTCATCTCCTGGAGTTCCTATGCCTCCAGGTTTATGACCATGTTCCCGGCACTAGCTCCATAGAAGCTTACGCTCCGAAATTTGTTAGATGCAGTGGTAGAGTCCATATGCATGATGAAGAGCCTAAAAAGCCCTACAAATGGATGTAAGGATAGCCGTATAAAAACCCTTGCAAAAGGAGGAAAGGCTAGCCCTATAAAAACCCCTGTAATAGGAGGTGAGGTTGGACCTGTCCCTATAATTCAAGAGGGAAAACAATACAAAAATGCTTTCATTGGAAGAGTCGACCAGTCAACCTCTTGCTCCTCGTTTGACCTATTTGTAACAATTACCTATCTCCAACCCTCATTGTGTTTACTTCCCTCTTCTTTTTCATAATTTTGCTGCTACTCTTTCAACGAATTGTCTTAATTTATAACTTAATCGAACGAATTGTCTTAATTTCTACCTTAAGACAATTAAAATAGTTTTAATTTTTAAATTAAAATAATTATTTAGGATTTTAAGACAAAATATCATTTTGGCCTTAAAAAAATGTTTTAAAATACCCTTATCTATAGTGATATAATCCTTGTGGTTGTTTAATCATTTAGTGTCTTTATCTCAATGAGGATTACTACTAAAAAAATTTATTCATGAGGATTACCTTAAGATGTTTGTGTGTAATTTGGGTGTAAGTCTAAAATAATCCAACAGATAATGCTACCCTTGAGTGTTCTAAAAAGGACAGAGATTGAAATATAAATTAAATTATAGAGGGTCGTGATGATTTTCTTAATTAAAATTCCTATAGTGATTAGATGGAAAAGTAGCAAATAATATGCACCCTATATGAAAGTAATGCACTCTATATGAAATTAAAATTTAAATAAGTGCATTGTAATGACAACACAATCATTGTAGCATGATAACATATGCAAAAGGACTGGATGAAATCGAAGAGCTATAAATAAATCATTTTAGAATCCATTTCATATGTGAATGAAGTGTTAGAAGGTAAACCATACAGACATTATACCATGGGCTACCCTTTCAAGCTCTTACATGCAGTAGTGGAAGTTTCATCAAGTCTGAAATGGATGAGAGTAGATGATGAGAAGCTCTTGACACCTATATACATAAATCCACCCTCTAGTATGAGGACTTATACCTCTCCTTTATAGAACAGAATAGGAGGAGAGAGAATGTAGTTGAAGAAAGAGAAGAGGATCAAATTATGGTTAAATGCCTATGTGCTAGATCATTTTGGATGTCACAATTCCTCTCTAGTGAATTTTCTCTCTTTCAAAACTAGGTTTGTTGAAGGTACACACTTTCTCAAAACACTTTGTAGCTAATGTTTTTCCTTTAATTGACAAATATGTTGAAAGGATATTTAGTCAGGCACATGTCTTCTAAAATATGTGTTATTTTAGCATGTAATACTCATGATAACGCATTAAATGTATGAGCAACAAGTCAACACAACACTATGGCACTACTTCTCCACGATATCTATTTTTTTCTTATTATGAAGTTCAAACCTACTGGAAATAGTTCAATATGGTGCCCCCTTTGTAATAACTTCTTTTTTTCCTTTAGTAACCATATATATATCTATTGATTGTTTTTTGTATGGATGAAATACAAACATTTCCTAGAGTGATCATCCTTGAGCATACCCTCTCCAAGATTGTTCACATTTCTCATGTTTGAAACACGAAAGTTTCCAATAATAATCCCTTTTAATTACAGTGCCTCTCAATATTTGCCTTTCTCATTGTAATAATTAGCATGTGTGGATGAATGTAGGTCTAATTCAAATTCACGAAGAAAAGAAACCTTGCATATATGGCTAGGTTGAATTGCATCATGAGGAGTTTCCAAGAAGAGGATCACATGCAAGGTGTGGGAATAAAGGTTTATTTTCTCTAAAATAGTATGATGCCTAGTGACTAAAATAACAAAGGATAAGGTGTGTTAAAATAGAAAAAGGCCCTCAAGCAAGGTACCCCTTCCTAGGATATATTAGAGATCTTAGGCTTAAACACATGCATGCAAACTCTCTTTAAAGCAAGTGCTTCACTATAAATAAGAAATATTCCCAAACACCACTCAACTCAAAATTAAGCAATAGAAATTTTGCAAACATTTAAAAATAGTAAAATGAAGATATTGTTCTTTTTCTAATGTGGATGTATCTCTTGCTAATGTGTTCCCACATTGTTTGTAGGCATTGATATAAAATGGTAAATCAAGGCAAATGGAAAACTATCGTGAGCCTTTTCATGCAAAACCTTAAAGACAAGAACCTATTTTCTAGTAAGTATTTAGTTTGGTCTGAAGTATATGGAATGAACATGAATATTGATTGAAATGAATATATATATATATCTATATATATATATATATATATATATATATATATAGAGAGAGAGAGAGAGAGAGAGAGAGAGAGAGAGAGAGAGAGAGAGAGTTCCTGAATTTATTAGAGGAGAAAAAATGAACTCAAAAACTTGATGTTCTTTTCACTCGCCAAAAAAAAACAAAGCACAAGGGGTAGTGCTTCCTTAGAATATGAGGTGTAAGTATTTTAGAAACGCATTGGTTAGTTGTTGGTGTTAATGGGATTTTTCGTTGGTCATGTGTATTGACATTTTAATATTTTCTATGGAGTTATGCTTTCTCATATGACCTAGAAGACAAAAGACAAGAACAAAAAATGAAATGGAGACCCTCATTTGTGAAAAAGAGGGGTTGCTAATGTCATTTCATTGTAAAGGTTTTGGTTCAAAACCATGAGATAGAAATACTAACATATAACATGCATAAACATGAATATTGAGAAGGATATCCATATCATGGTCAGCATGACACTTTAGGTGATGTTAGATATCATCAAGAACGGAACTTGGAAGTTGATGGACCCTCCATTCAAAACCAAACCAATTGGCTATGAGTGGGTCTACAAAAACAAGAAAAAATTAGATGACGCAATTAAAAAGCGCAAAGTAAGGCTCATTGAAAATTGATATGCATAGAAAGAAAGCATTGATTATGAAGAGAATTTTTCATCCACAACAAAATGAGCCACCATGTACACTCTCTTTTGCTTGGAAACACAAAATAGATGGGAATCCCATCGAATGGATGCAAGCGGTACTTTCTTAGATAGAGAATTGAAAGATAATGCCATCATGTATCAACCAAAAGGTTTTGTTATGAAGGGAAGAGAACAAAAAGTGTGAAAACTCAGTAAATCCTTATATGGCATAAAATGAGAACCATAAGCCTGGTATGAAAAGTTAATTGAACATCTTCTAAGATTGAATTTCAAACACTTTAATCTTGATGATGCAACTATGTTTGACAAGAAAGTTGTCAAAATTGTTGTGTATCTTGTAATGTATGTAGATGATTTGTTGATGATAGGGAATAATGAAATATATATTGCATCGATAAAGAAAAAGTTGAAAAGGGTTTTAAGATGATAAATTTTGGACATCTTCACTACCACTTGGGCATTGAAGTGACCCAATATCCAAATTACATATTCCAATATAACACCAGGGTATTCCAATATGTGTCAAGGAGTTCCAAGGAAAAAAAAGGAAGAACCAAGCTAAAATGCAAGGAAATGAACACATAATAGGGTTAATAAGTCAAGACTTTATCTTTTTCAAAAGGGGCATGCTAGGCACACTAATAGTAGGTTCTAATACATGCCAAGTGCCAATGTGTGTCAAGAGATAATGTATGTTAATGCACATGTGTTCCATGACATGTTAGGGACTATACGGCATGCCAACACATGCTAGGAGAGTGCTATGCTCTGCTAGGGCATGGTAAAACTATTTTATACAGTTACATATTATGCATTATTGTGTATAATTTTTGGGGCACTCAGCTTCTATCAGCTTATATCATGTGTGTCTTGTGCAACTTGTGGTTCTTACATACTCTTAGTTAATGCTCTATTTTTTATATGAACCAGATATACATGTGAAATATTGTATGTGTAAGCTATGTTGCTTCGCTTTTTTATGTCCATGGCTTGATGTGATCCTTGCCTTGGTATGTTCTTAAGTAGGACAAGTTGAGCTTGAACATGAGTTCCCTCAGATGCGTTATAGGCAATTCTTAGGTGAACAAGGAACAATCTACTTATATTAGGTGCAATTGGCCTAATTATTGCAATTGAAGCATACCAATGTCACATGAACTGCAGTAGCTAAGGACTTGATTGGGTTCCCAAGTTGTGAAAAAATGTAAGGCTAGTTGTGAGGGTGTGAGTGCCAAGGCATGCTAGGGAATGCTAACATGTGCTAGATAGTGTGAAGGCATGTCAAATATGCTAAGATGTGCCAAGTGCTAAGGCATGCCAAGATGTGCAAGGGTGTCACAATATATGTCAGGGACTGTTAAGGCAACAAAAAGGAGAAACAAGTTAAACTACAAGGAAATGAACACATAATAGGGTTAATAAGTCATTAATTTACCTTTTCCAAGAGGGTCACACTAGGCACACCAACACTAGATGCCAAGGAGTTCCAGTGTGTGTTAAAATCTTCCAAATCGTGCCAAGTCATGTTAAGACATGACATATGCTAAGGCATGCTAGGATGTGCAGGGTGTTAGGGTATGCCAATATGTGTCAAGGAGTGTTAAGGAAACATAAGGAAGAACCAAGATAAAATGCAAGGAAATGAACACATAAGAGGGTTAATAAGTCAAGACTTTATCTTTTTCAAAAGGGGCATGCTAGGCACACTAATAATAGGTTCCAATACATGCCAAGTGCCAATGTGTGCCAAGTGCTAATGTATGTTAATGCATGCCAAAGTGTTCCAGTGCATGTTAGGGACTACAAGGCATGTCAACACATGTTAGGAGAGTGCTATGCTATGCTAGGGTCTACCAACATGTCGTTGGGTGTCCTAGTCATGGCAAGATTTTCTAGGTACAAAGATGTTCCAAGACACGCGAGGTGCCAAGGAATGTTAGTTTGCACCAAAACATGTTAAGATGTTCCAAGAGTGTTGAGGAGTACTAGGTATCTCTCATTAATATAATTGACAAAGCTTGATTATGTATTAAATAATATAGTTCCTACACACAATAATGGAACTTTATCTAAAGGGAATTTGTTAGATAATAAACCTAATAGAGATGAATCATGTGTTGACTCATAGGAAAATTATATTCTCATTACTTGATGACACACTAATTACTTATTAACAAATTGATTGACTCTAAACACTATGGCCTTGGACACATAATGAAAAAGACTCCACAACAATGGTCTTAAATCATTGTTTTTTGACAAAAATTATAGTATCATGCACATTGTGTCATCAAAAACTCATTGGAATGATCAATGATGATAGACATTTTTTTGCAATAAAATCATAGGGTAAATGGATTCAAGATAATCTACCACCTTTGGTAACCAATGAGGCAACTATCCAAAGGATTGTAGCAGCCATGAATCTAGAGATAGGGATCCTTTCCCTGACAACTTTGAGTCATAAGTGGAAAGGTTACATAGAAAAATGAAAAAGTCAAACAATGATTTAGATTTTGAAAGGATTATCGATAAAGCTAATGATAAGGAGTTAAAGGACTATAAAATAAACTCATTAATATAGAAGGTTCTTCCATTCTTGAAGGTTCCTTGAGGGTTTTTTCTTCCATTCTTTAAAGCTCATCAAGGGTTTGAACAAAATTGCACCACCCATTGTTCTTCCATTCTTGAAATCTCCTTGAGAGTTTAAACAAAAATGGCACCGCCCACCTTGAAATTTTATTTGATGACATGGGAGACAAAATTTCTTTAAAAAAGGGTCATAAATTTCCATTCTATGTATTAAAAAGCTGATATGAAAAAATATAAAAGAATTTATTCTAATTCCTCTCTATGTCTTCCATGCAGATGCATATGCCCTTGATTCATGTAGATTTCATTGATATTAAGGTTAATATATTTGAATGAATGGTTTATAATAGATATGGCCAATAGCTTCATCAATGTTATTGGTCCCACCACATATATTTTTGATACATTATGGATATTGTTTTAGATATTTGACATAAATTTTGTATACATTTTTTCATTCATAAATAAATAATGTTTTCTGTGTAATACTTAAAATTAAATTTTATATTATTTCTTTATGATAAATTTAATTAAATAAAAATGGTTGACATAAATGAAATTTTAGAATGAAATTAAATAAATGTATTAAAAACCCATTTGTGCAGTAGTGATTCAATGCAATGGAATCATTTTTAAATTCTTTAGAAACCTTTTTGGAGGATGCTTTTGGAAATTTCTCCTCCTTCTAGATAGTTCAACTCTTTTTAAAGGGTGAAGAGGTGACAATCTCCTATTGTTATGAAATCAGATCAAGAAAAGATAGAAAATATAGATCAACGCCTTAGAATTCAGCCTCTTCGAGGGGGCAACCTCCTTTACATTACATAAATGAACAATTCTTGGATGATTCAAATGAAAAAACCTCCTTTCTATATATAGGAGTCTAAGGAGTCACAATATAACCCATCCGACCTAACAATAATAATATAAAGCCACAAAAATAGCAATAGAGGGATTCTATGGGGTACAATAATAACAATATGGGGATAATAGGGGCACAACAATATTAATAAGGGATATAACTACAACACTAATGGGGTAATCACTAGTTTTATAGGGACCCAACATGCCCCTCTCCTTCAAAAAAGTGTTGTCCTCAATGCTTGAGTAGTTCTGGATGCTTCTATATAAAATTCTCATCCTCCCATATGGAATCTTCAGCGGATAAGTTCTTCCACTTGATAATATACCCCGAAATTGATCGACCTCATAGCTGTCGAGTTCTTGTTTCTGTGACTGCTTCTGGTTCCAATATAATTTTTCCTTCCTCATCAAGTTCTAGCAATATTGTTTGAGCTGGGAGCTTGTCGCCTATAACGTTATTTAAACATGAAACATGGAAAACTGGGTGCAATCGAGAAGCTACAAAAGCTCCAATTTGTATGCCATAGTACCAATCTTTTGCAGCACCTTGTACGGACCATAATACTTTGGTGATAATTTGTTATCCTTCTTAGCTTGCTTGAGGGACATTTGCTTATATGGTTGTAGCCATAGGAATACCCAATCACCTACATCAAAACTTCTTTCACTGCGATGTCGATCTGCCTGTTGTTTCATTCTATTCTGTGCCAACACGAGGTTATCCTTTAAGAGTTGGAGGACTTGTTGTTGATGTTCGATGTGATGTTCCACTGCTTGAACCTTATAATTTTCTCTTAAATATGATGTGATGGATGGTGGATGATATCCATAAAGTGCCATAAATGGGGTCTTTTTTGTTGTTGTATGGAAGGAAGTGTTATAACACCATTCAGCCAGAGGCAACCATTTGAACCATTGTGTCTGTTTATCAAATACAAAGCAACGAAGATATCCTTCCAAACATTTGTTTACTATCTCAGTTTGCCCATCATATTGAGGATGATAAGATGAGCTATGAGCTAACTGAGTACCAAGACAAGAAAATAATTATGTCCAAAAATTTCCAGTGAAAATGGGATCTCTGTCACTTACAATATTCTTTGGGTTTCCATGTAGCTTTCGAATTGTTTCCATAAGTGCAGTAGAAACTATATTGGCTTTAAATGGATGTAATAATGCACAAAAGTGTGCATAATTGGTAAGTCTGTCAACTACCACCACGATGACACTCCTTCCCTCAGACTTGGGTAAACCTGTGATAAAATCCATTGAAACCTCCTCACAATGTTGTCTTGGAATGGATAAGGGTTGTAATAGACCTGGTTTCTTAATTATTTCAACTTTATTTTGTTGGCAAACAAAACATTCTGCCACAAATTTTTGAATATCCGACTTAAGGCCATCCCAAAAAAATTCCTTCCTAACCCTGTGGTAAGTTTTTAAAAATCCTCAGTGCCCTCCGAAGGGAGAAGTGTGCAAATCCATAAGAATATTTTGTTTTAGTTGGGAATTCTTATAGAGGTATAAGCAATCTTTGTATCATAAAGAATCATTTTGCCAGCTAAATGTATTAGACGTACCAGAATCTTGTTGTAACTTTTGAATAAGTGCCCAAAATTCCTCGTCATTCTTCGATTCCTCCCTTGCTTCATTTATCCAATCTGGTTGGATAATAGAAATGGCGCACACTAATGCTTCCACATCCTCATGCTTTCTTGAGAATGCATCTACCACCACGTTTTGCTTCCCTTTTTTGTAGATGATTTCAAAGTCATAACCCAACATCTTTGTGACCCACTTGTGTTGCTCTTAAGAGGATAATCTTTGTTCTAAAATGTATTTAAGGCTATCATGAACCTTTTTTACCTTGAAGTGTCTTCCCATTAGGTAGGGTTGCCATTTCTTAAGTGCATGGAGTATTGCCAACATTTCCTTGTCATAAATAGCTTTGTGTAAAAAGTTTCCCTTAATTGGACAACTTACAAAAGCAATGGGTCTTTCATCTTGCATTAAAACAGCACAAATTCCATTTCCTGGAGCATCACATTCCACAATAAAGGTTTTTGTGAAGTCTGGTGTAGCTAAGACTGGTGCTCGGCACATTTCCTCTTTAAGATGTTTGAAGGCCTTTGTTGCTTATGGAGTCTCTGAAAATGCATCTTTCTTCAATAATGGTGTTAGAGGTGCTGCTATTCTCCCATAATTTTTAACAAACTTGTGATAATACCCTGTCAACCTGAGAAATCCTCGCAGATGCTCTATGGATGTGGGGATTTTCCATTCCTTAATGGCTTTAATTTTGCTAGGGTCTACCTTAACTCCTTCATGAGATACAATATGACTCAGATATTCCACCTCTTGTACTCCAAAGAAGCATTTGGATCTTTTTGCATATAATTGTTTCTCCTCCAATAGTTGTAGCACCCTGTCAACGTGTTCAACATGATCCTTCCAAGACTTGCTGTAGATTAGTATATCATCAAAAAATACTAACACAAATTTTCTAAGGAATGGTTTGAAAATGGAATTCATCAAACCTTGAAATGTTGAAGGTGCATTGGTAAGGCCAAAAGGCATGACCAAAAAATCATAATGACCCTCATGAGTTCTAAATGATGTTTTTGGAATGTCTTCAGTCTTCATTCTGATTTGATGATATCCTGAACGAAGATCCAACTTGGTGAAGTAAATTGATCCATGCAGTTCATCTAGTAATTCATCAATGACAGGAATGGGAAACTTATATTTAATAGTGAGCTTGTTGAGCTCCCTATAATCCAGATACATGCGCCATGATCCATCCTTCTTGTGCACTAATACTACTGGAGCAGAGAAAGAACTTTGACTCGGTTGAATTATACCAGCCTCTAGCATTTCTGCAACCATACATTTAATTTCACTCTTTTGGGCATAGGGATATTTGTACTGCCTGATGTTTGGATGAACACTTCCTGGAATCAGATGAATAGAATGATTGTCCAAGACTTTTTGGAGATCTGGAGAAATAGATGATTCCAATGTGGAAACGTCTAGCGAACATAATTGTGCAATTACACCACTTTGTTCCTTTTTTAGAAGCTTTGTTATACCGCAAGAGCTGATTATCTTTCTTAGTTTCCCTACAATACCCCTTAATTCAACTTCCTTTCCTTCCACATAAAATTTCATGAAAAGTTCTTGAAAATTAAAAGCTATTGTATCCAAGGATTGTAGTCATAGGAATCCTAGTACAACATCAGCACCTCCCATTGGAATGGAAAGCATTTGGATAGTCAATACATATTCTTCCATCGATATCTTGATATGATGGCACTTTCCAGAGCAATTTATTGTTCCTCCATTTGCAACCATCACTTGACAATCTGGTGCTGGATATAAGAAGCAATTCAATTCTTTTGTTACCTTACAATGAATAATATTGTGGGTACTTCCTGAATCAATCAACACTATTATCTTTTTCTTCTTGATTTGTCCTTCTATATTAATGGTTTGAGGAGTGGTAATTCCCGCCAATGCATTACAAGATATGGTCGGATTCATTTCTTCTTTATCTAGGCTGTGTTCTTGGAGCATATCCTCTTCTTTTAACCTTTCTTGCTCCTTTTCTTCTTCCTCTTCGCAATCTATGTAGAATAATTTCTTCTCGGCAAACTTATGACCTTTAGTGTATTTGCTATCACAGCTGTAGCAAAGCCCTTTTGATCTTTTTTCTTCCAATTGTTGTGGTGTCAACCTTATAGGTTGTGGAAGACTAGGGGCAAAAACACTTCCATCTTATAGTTGTGAGTGGTATGCTTCCTGGTTGCCATAATTTTGCTTTCCATTTTTCTTGCTAACTTGAATGCCTTCTCTAATGAATCAGGTTCCCAAAGGCGAACATCATGTTGGATATTATCCTTTAAAGACCCTATGAACACATCAATCCTATGCTCCTCTGGAATATTTTTTACCCTTATGTTCAATTTTTGGAACTCCTCAATGTGCTCCATTATTGAACCCTTTTGTTTGAAACTTATCAATTGGCTAAAAAAAGTGTTGCTTTTTGTATCCTCAGAATGTGTTGTCAATTCTTCCATAAAAATTACCCAAGTGATAATTTGTTTACAAGAGAAAAGCCATTGATACCATACAAATTGATTTGGTTCCAAATATAAAGTTGCAATACATACCTTTTGTGTGTTTTTCACATTATTGAGATCGAAAAATTGCTCCATCTGTAATTCCATGTTGTGGCATCCTTGCCATCAAACTTCCTCATATCGATTTTTGGAATATGGTGGGTCTTTGATCCCACATTAGGGTCTATGAAATCGTGATTAACATTTCTTTTGTTTGCATCATGAGTTTCCTTTACTACCTTTTCACCATTAGTAAGTATTTCTTGTAGAAAATTTGTCAAATCTGTCTTCAAATCTGCCATGTCTCTCTTCAAATCTATCTTCGAATCATCTATCTTAGCTTCCACACCCTTTATCTTAGATTCCACGCCATTTATCTTAGCTTATGTTAGCTTTTGTGAGAGTGACATTTTTTGCACTTGTTCTTGTAATTTTCATATATCATGTAGCATTTCTTCCTCTTATTCATTAGTCATGCTAGAGCTTTCAGGTTTCTTACTAGGTGTTTGCATTTTCTTTCCTCATAACATCATCAGTCGATAATAATGCTCTACTATGCCCTTTGAATTCCTTCAAAATAAATTTTCAAACCAATCTTAAGCAACAATTTAAAAGAATCTACACACCTTCTTTCACTTTGTAGCAGCTTGATATTGCCTCTGATGTATCTCTGTAATTTCGAATCATCCAGTACTAAAATTGTGACTTGAAATATCCCTCTTTGTCCTCTTTCTAATGCCACCAGTCTGATCCAAATTAGATTCTCCAAGGAAGAGTTATGTGAAATCTCCCACAGTGACCTGATTATAGACTAGTTTAGTAGAGCGAACTTGTACGACGTGCCACTAGTCACTGTTTCAACCTTTGGCTCTGAAAATATATAAAAGAAACTACCATCCATCCTCTTTCTGTATCTTCTTATGAAATTTCAATATGATTCCTAGAGAGAAATTTATGATGATTTCCCCAGGTCACCTGTTTGGAATGTAATTCAGGAGTCTACAAAAAGACCAACTTCCTCAGATCATATTCCCACAAATATATCGCGAAAGGCTCTGAATTTCGGATCCAAGGTTCAGTGCAATTTCTTCTCAAATGGTTTTTTTTTAGCTTCTGAAACGTCGCATAAAAAAAGTTATAGTGAAAATTCCACGATGACCTATTAGGAGCAGCGAAACCCTAAAATCCAAAGCTCTGATACCAAATGTTATGAAACCAGCTCAAGAAAAGATAGAAAATATAGATCAACACCTTAGAATTCAGCCTCTTCGAGGGGGAAACCTCATTTACATTATATAAATGAACAATTCTTGGATGATTCAAATGACAAAACCTCATTTTTATATATAGGAGTCTAAGGAGTCACAATATAACCCGGTTGACCTAACAATAATAATATAAAGCCACAAAAATAACAATAGATGGATTCTATGGGGCACAGTAATAACAATATGGGGATAATAGGGGCACAAAAGTATTAATAAGGGATGAAACTACAATACTAATGGGGTAATCACTAGTATTATAGGGACCCAACACCTATAGTAGTGATTCAATAAAATGGAATCATCTTTAAATGTTTTGGAAACCTTTTTCAAGGACATTTTCATACATTTCCCCTATTTCTAGAAAATTTCACCCCTTTCAATGGGGGAAGAGGCAACAATCTCTTTTTTATCTTCACAAAAGGTGTTATGTCACTCCTTGTCAAAGGGACTATAGTGACACGCTTCAAAATGTCACATTTTGCCATGGTCTGAGTCCATATTTTAAGCCAGTGAAGCGGAAGGGTATCTAATATTGTTAAGGTGTAGAGTTAAAATGAACATTTGATTGTCATTCTCGTCTTCAAATATAATCTCATTGGAGAGCTCAGTGTTCTCTTTTTATCAATTTGATAAATAGTTTACATATGGAAGAGGGCATATCTTCACTAGAAATAGGGCTATAAAGGTTGGGGTGGCATGGGACAAAAATAAAAAGGACCCTTGACAAATGTATATCCTCTCAATCCCCCCGATATAAGGCCTCGATGAAAAATGGCTACATGATTCTTCAAAGGCAATTGAGGATGGATATTGTGTTCGCAAGATGAAGCTTCACGAAGAAGAGATGGGAAAGGATATTGTTGGGACTTTTAAAAATAATTTAAAGTAGGATACATAAGCTCATAAACCCCAAGGAAAAGCCCAAGATGAACATATGAGCTCTAATTGTTGTCCTGAGTCATCCAATGCTACTTATTAACAATAAGTCTATTATTGTTGTTGTTGGATAAAGAAAAAAAGGAGAAAGATGCTAATGATAAGGAAGGGAGAGTGAAGACAAGATAGAGGAGATACAAGAGATAGACCTGAAAAAGACTAAAAAGAGGAGGAATCACAAGTGGAACCCAAAGAGACTTCTAACTAGTATCTTTCTTTTACCTAGAGTACCTATGTCACATCTCCTTCTTCATCCCCTGCAATTGTTCTCAGTACTTCTTATATGTAAGCTTCCTCAATTCTTATGATATCCCAATTAACATAAATGTGCATGCCTAGTGTTGACCCTTCTTCCAGTGATGTAACTACCTTATAAGATATATTTTTGTATTCCCCTTCTACTACATTCCATCCCCTAGTATCTTGGTTTCCATGATTTCAACAAACCCTCTACCCTTTTTTCTACTACTGGTACCATGATCACCATGATAGTTTCTCAAGCCCAAGTTTCAACCTTGGGTACTGTTAAACACACATATGGCAGCAAAAGAATATTAAAGATAATCAGGAGAGTACCTTTATTATTAACAAATGATATACATTTATAGTACATGGTGTGACCGTTGGGTTCAACATCCCAAGGTCTCTTGGACTTCCTTAGTCTATTTGGCTTCCACACCAACCCTTAGAGGATTAGGTGTCCAACATTCCCCCCTTTAATCTGAAGGGTTATGTATGAGTCCAAGAAGAGAGCTATAATATAAAACGTGCAAAAATACATGGCAGCACTAGGATGAATGTGCTCTGTGAAATGTTGGTATAGAGGGTGGTGGTTTAAGGATAACCACCAACACTGGAACGCTTAGTGCAGTTCCCAGAATTCTTCCAAGTCTAGCATGAAGCTCAAGTCTTCTGCTAGAGGAAGTGCTTCTGATGTTTTGAAGAGGGAAACCTTCAAGCATGAAAGGGAGGTCTCACCCCACATAAAAGGGAGAACTTCAACCTGAAAAGGGAAGTCTCAACTTGTGATGGTTTAAGGATGACCATCAACTATATAATGCTTAATGCAATTCCTAGAACTCTTCCAAAAATGGAAAGAAGATGAAGTCTTCTGCTAGAGGAAGTGTCCCCAATTCTTTGAAGACGTGTCACAAACTAAAAGCATGCTGAGGGGCATCTCTGTCTCTGGCTACAACTCTGAATCTAGTATGGCAGGTTGTGGCTCAGGCTCACTTGATGTGGCTTTGAAGCTTGTAGATGACCATCATTTCCCCCCCTCTCAGATACAAGGTGAGAAGATGGAGAAAACTCAACTGCAAGACTATTCAATACTCTAGAACAAGTTCAAACATATGACTAAAATATCTTCTTAGCTGTTGATGCCCATTGCCAAGAAGCGATCCATCCAAGATGAATCTTCATTCTTGCAGGAGGTTTGTTTCTGAAGCATCTATTTGAAGAATGACTAGTTTTATGACAGTGCTTACATGGATGAAGATCGAAACAGTGATGTTTCAGATGGCCAACTTGGTCACAATGTTTTCATTTCACAATTTTTTGTTGTGGAAGAGCGGTGGAATCTAGAACAGCTAAAGGCGAAATGTCATGAAGAAATCCAACACTCTGAAACTGGATGGGCTTTGAGTAATTTGGAATATGAAAGGAAACCTCCTTGTCATATCCAAGACCTGTTCTTTTCTTGTTGTGGACAACTTCTTCCCAAGTTCTAGTGATGGGATTGGGATATGCAGACTGAATTTCTGCATCTGCATGTAACCTTGCTACTTTATTGGGCACTGTATCTGAATCAACTTGCTGCTTATGGGAGTTTGTTTCACTGTTCTGAATAGAAACAGGTTCATAATGATGACTCCTCTATTTTAATTCTTCTTGCTGTAGCTGAGATTCAAGCTCCAAAAATTCTATCTTGTCTTCCGTATAATGTAGATAAGTTTTAATATCACAGAGAGTGTTCTTGCTGATTTTCACTGTATCATGAACTGTGGAGTGTATTACAGTATTTAACAACTCTAATACTTCACCAATTTTATCCATTTTCTAAACAATTAGACCAACAATGCACTTGTAGAAATAATAATGGTTTTAGAAATTAATTTTCCAACATGAATTAATTTGCACTGATGTCTACGCATGTTCTCACTTCACAGTGTCTTGTGCCTCAATTTCTACGCAGCAAGCCCAATATTGTTGCCTTAATAGAATGTCCAGCCTAACAGGTTTGCAGCCCACAGGCTCTTCTTTTCTAGCAATAGCAAGACCCTAATGGAAATGAGATTAGCTTCTATATTTTATCTACCATACACCATATAACACCCATGCATAATAGCCTTCAATGCATTCAAAGCAACATACAGTAGTTCCACGCAATGGAATTTCAATTGTCCCCACTCAATTTTGAATAATGCAACACCAAGTGGATTGCCTTATGCAATGCTCAACGCTCAACATTAAAATTCTCATGCCAATGTTAAGAAACTTCAAAGATTCACATCCACTTGTCAACCTTGCTGGCCTTTAGGTGTTATATCATGTCGGACAACGTTATTATGATGGAAATGCAGTTGAAACAATGCAATGGAAAATGTTATACTATCTCTACAAACTGCGTTATACCAACAATGTTCAACTTATCAATAGCGTACATATCTAGACAACGTTAATGTATATGACCTGAAGCAGTCTTCTTTGAAGCTAGCTTCTTTGCTGGGACAACTAGTTTAGTAGCCTTCATAGACTTGATGGGTGGAGCAACGTTCAATGGATACCAAAAGTTTGAAGCAAAGACCATAGAGGTATAATGTATATCGGCGTTCTTTGTATATGAAGACCACAGAGCACCACGTACAAGGACCATGTGTTTTAATTCCCAAAGAATCCGGTCAATCAACCAATAATGGAATACATGTAAACTGTTGGGTCCCTATAATACTAGTGATTACCCCATTACTATTGTAGTTATACCCCTTATTTATATTGTTGTGCCCCTATTACCCCCATATTGTTATTTCTGTGCCCCATAGAATCCCTCTATTGTTATTTTTGTGGCTTTATATTATTATTGTTAGGTCGGCTGGATTATATTGTGACTCCTTAGACTCCTATATATAGAAAGGAGGTTTTGTCATTTGTATCATCCAAGAATTGTTCATTTATGTAATGTAAAGGAGGTTGCCCCCTCGAAGAGGCTGAATTCTAAGGCGTTGATCTTTCTTTTCTATCTTTTCTTGAGCTGGTTTCATAACATTTGGTATCAGAGCTTTGGATTCTAGGGTTTCGCTGCTCCAAACAGGTCATCGTGGAATTTTCGCTATAAATTTTCTTCTGTGACGTTTCAGAAGTCTCAAAAAAAACCCATTTGAGAAGAAATCGCGCGGAACCTTGGCTCCAAATTTCAGATCTTTTCGCGCGATATTTGCGGAGATATGATCTACGGAAGTTGGTCTTTTTGCAGACTCCTGAATTACATTCAAAATAGGTGACCTCGGGAAAATCGTCATAACTTTCTCTCTAGGGATCAGATTGAAGTTTCATAAGAAGTTACAGAAATAGGACGGACTGTAGTTTCTTGTGGGTATTTTTCAGATCCAAAGGTCGAAACAGTGACTCGCGGCTCGTCATACAAGTTAGCTCTACTGAACTAGTCTATAATCAAGTCACTGTGGGAGATTTCGCATAACTCTTCCTTGGAGAATCCAATTTGGGTCAGACTTGTGGCATTGGAAAGAGGACACAGAGAGCTACTGCAGGTCACAAGTTCAGAACCAGATGATTGGAAAGTACAGAGATACGTCAAAGGAAATATCGAGCTCCTACAAAGTGAAAAAAGTTGTGTAGATTTTTTTAAATGTTTGCTTGAGCTTGGTTTGAAAATTTATTTTGAATGAATTCAAAGGGCATAGTAGAGAATTATTATCGGTAACTGATACCCCGAGGAAAGAAAATGCAAACACCTAGTAAGGAACCTGAAAGCTCTAGCATGACTCATGAAGAAGAGGAAGAAATGCTACATGATATATCAAAATTACAAGAACAAGTGCAACAAATGTCACGCTCACAAAAGTTAACAGATGCTAAGATAAATGGCGTGGAAGCTAAGATGAATGGCATGGAAGCTAAGATGGACAATTTGAAGATAGATTTGAACACAAATTTGAAGACAGGCATGACAGATTTGAAGACAGATTTGACTAATTTTCTACAAGAAATACTAAATACTGGTGAAAAGGTAGTAAAGGAAACTCATGATGAGAACAAAAGAAATGTTAATCATGATTCCATAGACGCTAATGTTGGATCGAAGAATCACCACATTCCAAAAATCGATATGAGGAAGTTTGATGGCAAGGATCCCGCCACATGGATATTACAGATGGAGCAATTCTTCGATCTCAATAATGTGCAAAACACACAAAAGGTACGTATGGCAACTTTATATTTGGAACCAAATCAGTTTGTATGGTATCAATGGCTTTGTTCTCGTAAACAATTTATCACTTGGGCAATTTTTACGGAAGAATTGATAGCACATTATGAGGATACAAAAAGCAACACTTTTTTTAGCCAATTGATAAGTCTCAAACAAAAGGGTTCAATAATGGAGCACATTGAGGAGTTCCAAAAATTGAACATAAGGGTAAAAGATATTCCAGAGGAGCATAGGATTGATGTGTTCATAGGGTCTTTAAAGGATAATATCCAACATGATGTGCGCCTTTGGGAACCTGATTCATTAGAGAAGGCATTCAGGTTAGCAAGAAAAATGGAAAGCAAAATTATGGCAACTAGGAAGCATACCATTCACAACTATAAAGACGGAAGTGTTGTTGCCCATAGTCTTCCACAACCTACAAGGTTGACACCACAACAATTGGAAGAAAAAAGAGCAAAAGGGCTTTGTTACAGTTGTGATAGCAAATACACAAAAGGTCATAAGTGTGCTGAGAAGAAATTATTCTACATAGATTGTGAAGAGGAAGAAGAAAAGGAGCAAGAAAGGTCAAAAGAAGAGGATATATTCCAGGAACAAAGCCTAGATGAAGAACAAATAAATCCGACCATATCTTGTAATGCATTGGCGGGAATTACCACTCCTCAAACCATCAAGATAGAAGGACAAATCAAGAAGAAAAAGGTAATAGTGTTGATTGATTCAGGAAGCACCCACAATTTTATTCATTGTAGGGTAGCAAAAGAATTGAATTGCTTCCTATATCCAGCACCAGAGTGTCAAGTGATGATTGCAAATGGAGGAACAATAAATTGTTCTGGAAAGTGCCATAATATCAAGCTATCCATGGGAGAATATGTATTGACTAGCCCAATGCTTTCCATTCCAATGGGAGGTGCTGATGTTGTACTAGGAGTCCAATGGCTACAATCCTTGGGTACAATAGCTTTTAATTTTCAAGAACTTTTCATGAAATTTTCTGTGGAAGGAAAGGAAGTTGAATTAAGGGGTATTGCAGGGAAACCAGGAAAGATAATCAGCTCTAATGGCATGACAAAGCTTCTAAAAAAGGAGCAAAGAGGTGTAATTGCACAATTATGTTCGCTAGATGTTTCCACATTGGAATCATCTATTTCTCCAGATCTCCAAAAAGTCCTGGACAATCATTCCAAGGTATTTGAGACTCCCAAAGGTCTCCCACCTATGCGTGATCATGATCATGCTATTCATCTGATTCCAGGAAGTGTTCCTCCAAACATCAGGCCGTACAGATATCCATATGTCCAAAAAAGTGAAATTGAACGTATGGTTGCAGAAATGCTAGAGGCTGGTATAATTCAACCGAGTCAAAGTTCTTTCTCAGCTCCAGTAGTATTGGTGCACAAGAAGGATGGATCATGGCGCATGTGTCCAGATTATAGGGAGCTCAACAAGCTCACTATTAAAGATAAGTTCCCCATTCCTGTCATTGATGAATTACTGGATGAATTGCATGGATCAATTTACTTCACCAAGTTGGATCTTCGTTCGGGATATCATCAAATCAGAATGAAGATTGAAGACATTCCGAAAACGGCATTTAGAACTCATGAGGGTCATTATGAATTTTTGGTCATGCCTTTTGGCCTTACCAATGCACCTTCAACATTTCAAGGTTTGATGAATTCAATTTTCAAACCATTCCTTAGAAAATTTGTGTTAGTATTTTTTGATGATATACTAATCTACAACAAGTCTTGGAAGGATCATGTTGAACATGTTGACAAGGTGCTACAACTATTGGAGGAGAAACAATTATATGCAAAAAGATCCAAATGTTTCTTTGGAGTCCAGGAGGTGGAATATTTGGGTCATATTGTATCTCATGAAGGAGTTAAGGTAGACCCTAGCAAAATTAAAGCCATTAAGGAATGGAAAATCCCCACATCCATAAAGCATCTGCGAGGATTTCTTGGGTTGACAGGGTATTATCGCAAGTTTGTTAAGAATTATGGGAGAATAGCAGCACCTCTAACAACATTATTGAAGAAAGATTCATTTTCATGGACTCCGGAAGCAACAAAGGCCTTTAAACATCTTAAAGAGGCAATGTGCCAAGCACCGGTCTTAGCTACACCGGACTTCACAAAAACCTTTATTGTGGAATGTGATGCTTCAGGAAATGGAATTGGTGCTGTTCTAATGCAAGATGAAAGACCCATTGCTTTTGAAAGTCGTCCAATCAAGGGAAAGTTTTTAAGCAAAGCTATTTATGAGAAGGAAATGTTGGCAATACTCCATGCACTTAAGAAATGGCGACCCTACCTAATGGGAAGACACTTCAAGGTAAAAACGGATCATGATAGCCTTAAATACTTTTTAGAACAAAGATTATCCTCTGAAGAGCAACAAAAGTGGGTCACAAAGATGTTGGGTTATGACTTTGAAATCATCTACAAAAAAGGGAAGCAAAATGTGGTGGCAGATGCACTCTCAAGAAAGGATGAGGATATGGAAGCATTGTTGTGTGCCATTTCTATTATCCAACCAGATTGGATAAACGAAGCAAGGAGGAATGGAAGAATGACGAAGAAGTGTGGGCACTTATTCGAAAGCTACAACAAGATTCCAGTACTTCTGATACATTTAGCTGGCAAAATGATTCGTTATGGTACAAAGATCGCTTATACCTCTGTAAGAATTCCCAGCTAAAACAAAAGATTCTTATGGAATTGCACACTTCTCCCTTAGGAGGGCACTCAGGATTTTTAAAAACTTACCACAGGGTTAAGAAGGAATTTTTTTGGGATGGCCTTAAATCAGATATTCAAAAGTTTGTGGCGGAATGTTTGGTTTGCCAACAAAATAAAGTTGAAACAATTAAGACACCGGGTCTATTACAACCTTTATCCATTCCAAGCCAACGTTGGGAGGAGGTTTCAATGGATTTTATCACAGGTTTACCCAAGTCTGAGGGAAAGAGTGTCATCATGGTGGTAGTTGACAGACTTACCAAGTATGCACACTTTTGTGCATTATCACATCCATTTAAAGCCAGTACAGTTTCTACTGCATTTATGGAAACAGTTCAAAAGCTACATGGAAACCCAAAGATTATTGTAAGTGACAGAGATCCCATTTTCACTGGAAATTTTTGGACAGAATTATTTTCTTGTCTTGGTACTCAGTTAGCTCATAGCTCATCTTATCATCCTCAATCTGATGGGCAAACTGAGATAGTAAACAAATGTTTGGAAGGATATCTTCGTTGCTTTGTATCTGATAAACAGACACAATGGGTCAAATGGTTGCCTCTGGCTGAATGGTGGTATAACACTTCCTTCCATACAGCAACAAAAATGACCCCATTTATGGCACTTTATGGGTATCAACCACCATCATCACATCATATTTAAGAGAAAATTCTAAGGTTCAGGCAGTGGAACATCACATCGAACATCAACAACAAGTCCTCCAACTCTTAAAGGATAACCTCGTGTTGGCACAAAATAGAATGAAACAACAGGCAGATCAACATCGCAGTGAAAGAAGTTTTGATGTAGGTGATTGGGTATTCCTACGGCTACAACCATATAAGCAAATGTCCCTAAAGCAAGCTAAGAAGGATAATAAATTATCACCAAAGTATTATGGTCCGTACAAGGTGTTGGAAAAGATTGGTACTATGGCATACAAATTGGAGCTTCCTGCAGCTTCTCGATTGCACCCAGTTTTCCATGTTTCATGTTTAAAGAAGGTTATAGGCGACAAGCTCCCAGTTCAAACAATATTTCCAAAACTTGACGAGGAAGGAAAAATTATATTGGAACCGGAAGCAATCACAGAAACAAGAACTCGACAGCTACGAAATCGATCAATTTCAGAGTATCTTATCAAGTGGAAGAACTTATCCGATGAAGATTCCACATGGGAGGATGAGAATTTTATATAGAATTATCCAGAACTGCTCAAGCGTTGAGGACAACACTTTTTTGAAGGAGAGGGGCATGTTGGGTTGTTGGAAATAATACTGAGAGGGGGGGTGAATCAGTATTATCAGAACTATAAAACTTTTTCAATGCTCAGAAACATATACGCTACTTTCGTTAAGTGAACCAGCGTGTACACGCAACTGTGAATAAAGAAAACAGTGTATAACTAGAAATCTTATAATTCAGTCAGTTTATCTTCAGTTAAGTGCATGAGGACATTATTCACCATATTAAGAATAAACAGATGCAGTAGAACAGATCACACAGAAACCACACATATGAACACCAAGATATAAGGTGGAAACCCAATGTGGGTGAAAACCACCTGCTGCAAGTCGTCTCTATCTTTCTTTAATATGAAACTTCAGTTTACAATCTTTTTGTACTGGTGCAGCCTTATACCAGTACGTAGGCTACAACCTGCAGAAGGCTAAAACCTTCTCTCGTTCTCCAAACTTCCTTGGAAGGGAGCTCCAACCCCCTCTGCTCTTGTACTAGCTAAGATACTAGTACGTAGGTGCTGACCTACAATCTTCTTTCTTTCAGGTACCACCTTTCATACATTTTCAGACTGGATATTCCTGAAGCACAACATTACAATCTGTAGACCACAAACAGATCATTGAAGCATAAAACAACCAATACTAGCATCATCAAACTTTGAATCACTGAACCACTGAACCCTGTCAATCACCAGTTGCCAGAACACAGAGCATACTACAGAACTCTGCAACAACAGTCAGACCCAACTGTAACTCAAAAATCAAGCTCCAAAATATATACGCTACTTCAATGAGAGAAACCCGCGTATACACGCGCTTTTACCAAAGCCAACCTGCGTATAGATCTAAAAATAAATTCTATCAACTTGCAGCTGTACCAGACATCAGTTAGACCCAGAACATAACATTGCGTCAGTATGCAGATCTAGAAATACGCATAATCAACCATATCATAATAGTGCATTTCAAATCATTAGATCCCGATCTATCCTCTAGATCTAGTCTTCCATCAACCGAAGTGATCTCTCCTTAGCTTAGATCAAGCAACCCTGAACCTGCATACCAGATCTCTTTCTTCTTCAGATATTCAAGCCTTTACAAGATGATTTTCCTAATGATCTTCTCCTCCTTATATAGCCTTAGGCCTAGCTCAATACCAAGAGCCAAAACCATAGAAATCCAAAACCATCAACTTCAAAACTAGAGATCTACACGTCTGTCGAGGTACTTTGGTCCAAAGACATGGGCACAAGTACCGAGGAATAACTACCATGGACCAAAAGGAAACTTCTCGACATATACACCCTTTTCGGTTCATGCATCTGCGTGTATACGCGCCTTCGTATATAGCTCTCCTGCGTATACGCGACTTAGTATGCATATCACCAGCGTGTATACGCAACTTGGACTTGATTAACCGACGTATATTAGATTTCTCTTTATTTTGTAGTCTGAACGGAGATCTGTCATCAAAGAGAGTTGCCATCAAGGACAACACCTGTATCAAAGCGCCACACCTGTGCCAAAATGCCAACAATCTCCCCCTTTGGACTTGATGGCAACCTCAAGATCCTTAGAATCATTCTCCCCCTTTGTCATCAAGGGCAGAGGGCTATGCTCCCCCTGAGTACATGCTGATACCTCTGCCTGGCTGTGCTGAATCATGCTCCCCCTGACTGTAGGCCAGATCTGTAAAAGATGTTCTTCAACAAGAACCAAGACTTCTACACCATAAGGAACCTTCCTATCACCAAAAGACTCAATACATACATCCATACTCCCTACCAAGAGGGGACACTTCAGAAACAACCAATTATATTACATCAATCATCCCAGGCATAGTGGGGAAACCAACCTAGGCCGTTACATGACCTTGACATCATAAAAGAGATATCACAAAAGAGATACATGACATAGAGACAACAGATCTAGACCAAGACTTATGAAAGTCACCAGCAGCATCTGATAAACATCTTTTAGATCAGCAACCAGGATTTCTTTCTGAGCTCCTTCTCCTGAAACCAATAACCAAAACATCTAAATGCCAACAATGCTTTATGAGACTTTTTAAGCTGCTCCCCCTGAACCTGTGCCTGCTGCACCTCCTGAAACTGTGTCTGAAGGATTCTGACATACCCATCTCAGACCTTTTCAAACCAGAGTTTGCCCTTGCTGCTCAGAACTCCATATACGCGATTTATCCTGCACAAAACAGCGTATGGACGCGGATATACTCTCTGCAACAAGCGTACACCATACACGCGACTTTCCCAGCATAAATCCACGTGTATACGCGTATATACCTTTCGTAACTTGCGTATACCAACTTTTCTGTAGAACAGACAAGCTTCAACAACAGGATGAAGCATCAACTACTCCCAGCTTTTGTCTGAGATATTCAAAAGTTTCCCTGGGCAATGGTTTTGTGAGAATATCAGCAACTTGTTCCTTAGAAGGAACATACTCCAACTTGACCTTCTGCTCAAGCACTTGTTCCCGGAGAAAATGGTACTTGATTGGTATGTGCTTGGTCTTTGAGTGCATGACTGGATTCTTTGAAATGCTGATTGCACTAGTATTATCACATAAGATAGAAACTGGTGGAGTGCAAGTGATTTGAAAGTCCTGCAAGGTCTGCATCATCCAAAGAAGTTGTGTGCAATAAGATGCCGCAGCCACATATTCTGCTTCAGCTGTAGATAAGGCAATCGAACTCTGTTTCTTGTTGAACCAAGATACTAATCTGGAACCCATGAAGAAAGCACCACCACTTGTGCTTTTCCTATCATCCACACTTCCAGCCCAATCTGCATCTGTGTAAGCATGAAGAGTGAGATCTGTATTTCTAGGATACCATAAGCCATAGTTTTGGGTCCCTTGAAGATACTTGAAGATTCTTTTGACTGCCTGAAGATGAGTTTCCTTTGGGTTGGCTTGAAATCTTCCAACAATTCCTACTGCATGTGTAATATCTGGTCGGGTACCTGTCAAATAGAGTAAACTCCCAATCATGGATCTATAAGTGGGTTGGTGAACTGCTGCTGATTCATCATTTGCACTGAGGCTGCATCCTGTAACCATGGGTGTACATACTGGCTTTGACTCTTCCATGCCATACTTCTTCAAGATCTGCTTGAGGTATTTGGTTTGAGACAAGAAGATACCTCCTTCATTTTGTTGAATTTGCAATCCAAGAAAATATGTCAATTCTCCAAGTAGTGACATTTCGAATTCTTTCTGCATAACCGAGGCAAAGTTTTGACTCATAGTCTCTTCATTGCTGCCAAAGATAATATCATCTACATAGACAACAAGAATTACCAATTTGTTATTTTCAACTTTTATATAGAGATTGCTATCTGCTGATCCTTTTGAAAAGCCTTGTTGGTGAAGATATGTATCCAACCGATAGTACCAAGCCCTTGGGGCTTGTTTGAGTCCATAGAGAGCCTTTTTCAATCTGCATACAAGGTTTGGATCATTCCCAAGAATGAAACCATCTGGCTGCTCAATATATACTTCTTCTTCTAAGTCTCCATTCAGAAAGGCTGATTTCACATCCATTTGAAATACCTTGAAGTTTTGAAAGCTTGAGAGAGCAAGGAACATTCGGATAGCCTCAAGTCTTGCCACAGGAGCAAAGGTCTCTTCAAAATCTATTCCTTCTTGCTGTGCATACCCTTTACAAACGAGTCTGGCCTTGTTCCTAATTACTTCTCCATTTTTATTCAATTTATTCTTGAAGACCCATTTTGTTCCTATTACATTTTTATCTTTTGGTCTAGGAACTAATTCCCAAGTGTTGTTCTTTTCGATCTGCTCAAGCTCTTCATCCATTGCTTTGACCCAACATTCATCCTTGCATGCCTCTTTCACATTTTGTGGTTCAGTGGAGGAGAGTAATGCCAAATAGCTTGAAGCTTCTGCAAGTGTCCTCCTTGTTTGTACTCCTGCTTCTTTCTGCCCCACAATATGAGATTCCGGATGATTCTTTTGAACATATCTGGATGGAGTCTTCTCTTCTATTCTTGTCTACTCCTCTGGTTCTTCTTGAGGTTCTTCTTCTTCTTGAGGTTCTTCTTCTTCATCATTCCGTCTTTGAGAGTAGCCTTCATCTTCTTCAATGTCTTCATGGTGAACTTGCCTAGGAATATATCCCTTCTCATCAACCACTACATCAATGCTGTCAACAATTTTGCCAAGTCTTTTATTGTAGCACTTGTATGCTTTGCTATGTGGAGAATAACCAAGAAGAATGCCCTCATCTGCTCTTGGTTCAAGTTTGCCAAGTTGCTCATCAGTATTTTTAATATAACATTTGCTCCCAAAGATTTTGAAGTGCTTCACCGAAGGAGTCTCACCACTCCAGAGCTCATGAGGTGTTTGAGTTTTGTTTACTCGGACATTTGTTTTGTTAAGAATAATAACCGCAGCATGTGCAGCTTCACCCCAGAAGGTTGCGGGAGTACCTGATTCATCAAGCATAGCACGAGCCATTTGTTGGATTGTTCTGTTCATTCTTTCCACAACCCCATTTTGCTGAGGAGTTCTAGCTGTAGAGAATTCTCTTCTTATCCCATGTTCTTCACAGAAATCGAAAAATTCGTTTGAGGTAAATTCCCCACCTCTGTCAGATCTGAGGCACTTAATTTTGTGTCTTGATTCATTTTCAACCAAGGCTTTGAAAGATTTGAATTTTTCGAATGCTTCATCTTTGTGCTTCATGAGCCCTAACCAAACAAATCTGGAGAAATCATCAATGAATAATATCAGATATTCTTCTCCTCGAGGTGTCCTCTTCCTAAATGGACCACATACATCTGTATGGACTAGCTCGAGAGGCATGCTAGCTGATCCTTCCTTCTCTGGAAAGTTAGTTCTGGTTTGCTTTCCAAATTGACAAGATTTGCATATGGTATTGTCTGGAATTTTGATATCTGGAAGACCACGAACTGCCTGATATTTGCATGCTTTCCTTATTTGTGAAAAGCTTAGATGTCCCAACCTTCGATGCCATAACCAGTGCTCTTCATCCTTGCTTAGATAGCATTGTTGTTGTCCTTCTTCAAATATGTACAGATTATTTGGAGTTCTTTTGCCTTTGAGTACTGTTTTACCTGTATCAATATCACGAACAATACATCCATTTGATCTGAAAATAACCTCGGTTCTTTGATCACACATCTGGCTAACACTTAGAAGATTATGCTTCAATCCATCAACATACAAAACATTTCCAGCTTTGACCTTTCCTTTTAACTGAGCAATGCCTTTTCCTTTTATAGTTGCAGGAGTATCGTTTCCAAAAGAGACTTTCTTTCCTTTTTCTAGAACAGAATAAGATTCAAGTTTTTCTTTATCACCTGTCATATGCTTCGAACATCCACTGTCAATGTACCATAGATTTTCCTGTCCCTCTGCATAAAATGCTATTCCACATCTTTCTGTTTGAGGTTCCTTTATTCTCCATGTTTTGGTGCTTGAGGCTTGCTCCTTTTTCTGCTGAAACCTGCTCCTGCATTCAGATTCTTCATGACCAAAGTTATTGCAAATAGAACATTCGACTTCATTTTCAAGAACCGAAAAGTTGTTATAGGTCCTTTTTGTCATCCCTGTCATACTTCTTTGTTTTTGAGCTTCCCTAGTCATGATTGTTTTATATGCAACACATTGAGCTGCTTTGTGACCAAAATTATGGTAAGAAAAGCATTGTCCATTGAAGAAGCTTCTGCGGTTATTGAATCTACCTGCCAACTGATTGTAATTTCTATTTCCATCTATTCTTGAACCAAACTGAGAAGATTTTACATGTGGCTGGTTGTAGCTTTTATTCACCCTTAAGATGGATTGCCCCTGATAGTTTCTGTTTGTATTTTGTCCCTGCTTTACCTGATTATCTTCATTGTTCTTCTGCTCATTTCTTCTTGCCGCATCAAGATAACTTTTTGAGGTGGATGCTTGAGAGGTTTCTCCATTGTAACCCAAACCTGTCTTGTTTAGAGGAGACCGCTGCACATTGATAATCTCATCCAAAGTTTCAGATCCTTTGACAAACTTAAGATTAATAGCTTTTGTTTTCTCAATTTCTTTTCTGAGACCAACAATTTCACCTTCTAGTTTTTCAAGATGTTTTTCTTTTTCATCAATTTGAAATTGTAGAGTATCAATGTTCACATTCTTTTCTTCTATACATCTCTTGAGTCTAGTAATTTCATCATAGAGGTTATTCACATCTACAGCATCCTCATAATCATCATCTTCAAATGCCATTAACAACTTATATTTATTACCTTTCTCATCTTCATCACTGTTTGATAAACCATCACTATCTTCATGGGTGTAGTAGCTTTTCTTATTTGCACTTTGTTTCTTGTTCCATCTAGCAGGTTCCTTTCCTTTATCCTTATAAGGACATTTTGCAGCATAATGACCTACTCTTCCACAAGCAAAGCATTTGAAAGGTAGCTTACCTCTGAACCTTCCAGAACCCCTTTGAAGATTTCTGACAAAATTTGATTCTTCTTCCTCTTCTTCTGGAACATGGCTTGCTTCATAGTAATCTTCTTTGCCTGATGCCTTAAAAGCAGCTTCCCTTCTGTCTGATGGACCTCCCTTTCTCATTTCATAAGCAGTTAGAATTCCATGTAGCTGAGACATAGTGAGAACACGGAGATTTTCCTTTTCTTCTATTGCAGATACTTTAGATTCAAACTTGGGGGATAATGATCTTAGAATCTTTTGAACTACTATAGCCTCTTTTATTTCTTCACCCAAATTTTTCATACAATTAACAATCTCATCTACCCGAAGAAAATAATTAGCAACACTTTCATCATTATACATCTTGAGAGTCTCATATTGAATCCTGAGAGTTTGAAGTTTAGCTTGTTTTACCTGTTCATCTCCTTCATAGCTCGTGACCATTTTGTCCCATATCTCTTTTGCTGATTTGAAGTGCATTACCTTCATGAATTCTGTTTGGGATATACTTCCTAATAGAGTACTGACTGCTTTTGCATTTGTTTCATACTTCTTTTTCTCAGCTAGATCTGTAGGAGTAGCTGAAGGAAAAGCATAGCCTGTTTCTACAATGTCCCAAACTTCTGTACCAAGAGATTGAAGATATGCAGTAACTCTTACCTTCCAATAATTGAATTTTGTCCCATCAAAAATCGGTGGCCTGATTGATGTTTCTCTCTCGTAGTTGCTCATGATGAATGATCTACCTTCAAGCAATCAAGCTTCTCTGAAGGACCTGGCTCTGATACCAAGAGCCAAAACAATAGAAATCCAAAACCATCAACTTCAAAACTAGAGATCTACACGTCTGTCGAGGTACTTTGGTCCAAAGACATGGGCACAAGTACCGAGGACTAACTACCATGGACCAAAAGGAAACTTCCCGACATATACGCCCTTTTCTGTTCATGCATCTGCGTGTATACGCGCCTTCGTATATAGCTCTCCTGCGTATACGCGACTTAGTATGCATATCACCAGCGTGTATACGCAACTTGGACTTGATTAACCGGCGTATATTAGATTTCTCTTTATTCTGTAGTCTGAACGGAGATCTGTCATCAAAGAGAGTTGCCATCAAGGACAACACCTGTATCAAAGCGCCACACCTGTGCCAAAATGCCAACATGGGTCCCTATAATACTAGTGATTACCCCATTACTATTGTAGTTATACCCCTTATTTATATTGTTGTGCCCCTATTACCCCCATATTGTTATTTCTGTGCCCCATAGAATCCCTCTATTGTTATTTTTGTGGCTTTATATTATTATTGTTAGGTCGGCTGGATTATATTGTGACTCCTTAGACTCCTATATATAGAAAGGAGGTTTTGTCATTTGTATCATCCAAGAATTGTTCATCTATGTAATGTAAAGGAGGTTGCCCCCTCGAAGAGGCTGAATTCTAAGGCGTTGATCTTTCTTTTCTATCTTTTCTTGAGCTGGTTTCATAACATAAACTCACCTTTTCACAATTCTGCGGCTTTCACACAATTCCCGAGGTTTAACTTTATTGGGTTCATTCTCCACGATAGATTTCAACCCCATGATTTGACAGTTGATATCCTTTCCATGATTAATCAAACTTGCATGACCATCCTTCGCCGTAGATCTGCACTGAAAGGATCCAATAGTCTTTGGCAATTTTGGAAGGAAAACTTGCATGATGATTACTCATCGAAATGGGTGGTTTTTCTCTCTCCTCTAGTGGCTACATGTCGAACGATGAGTGGAATCAAGCAGACTCACGAGATTATTACTTACCACTTTTTATGCCCTCAAAATACCGTTTCCTATGCGAAGACCACCTTTTTTGTTGGTTATCTCCCGCGCACCTTTTCCAAGCGATGACCGTTAGATTTTTCGATCTATTGATCAAACGGCTATTGCTCCCCTTCATCTTTTGACTCAAAATTGTCGGGTTTTCCTCTGTTCCGCTATAAATTTAACACTTCCAGCAGTTTATATTGGAGTCTTGGTATGGAGGAGCTCTGATACCAGAGTGTGAACCGAAGTGGTGGGGATCGAAGTGTGAACAAGGTAATACCATAGAGGAGCGAGCAATGATATAATCAGGCCTGACAGACAACACCACAAGTCAAGTCTGACACACAACACCAAATCATAGTTTAGACAAGTGGTTTGGAGAGCCACGAATGGCGGTTCACTTCAATGGAGCTGACAATCCATAGGCTAAGGATGACTGTCATTGGTTCACACAAATGCCCTTCTTGCACAACACCTCCAGGTAGCAACTTCATGTTCGAGTTGGGGCTATGGTCAATGTATCAACACAAATATTCAATAATATGTGTAGAGAATAAAATTCTCAGTCGAATTTGAATGGACTGACCTTGAAACGCACAACAATGATGTACTAGAGTTTCTGCTTATAATGCATGGCTAGCGATTCACGTCTGCCATTGGAATTGGAATTGGAATGAATTGAAATAGAATAGAACAGTGAACTAGACAAGTATTCAAGACTTTGAAGATGCCTTTTCCAGTGTAGGTATGCTTTCGTATTCAAAAGGAATGCTTGCCATTACCAGAGGAAAAATTCAAGGCTGCCTTAGAGGTAATAGATAGATAGGCTTAGATGGTAGAGCCCTAAATTTGACAAGACCCCAAGTCAATTTCAAACCAAACTCAGATTGGAGAAACTATGAACCAGCTATGAACCAGATAATATACTACTCACAGTAATCTCAACGGATATATAAATACAACTAAAATTTACTGCAGGAGTAACGCTATAACTTAGCATATAAACCTTGAACTTCAATTAATGCACAGAGAAAGAATTTATATACCAGGAATATAAATGTTCAAGGAGTTACTCTATATAAAACTAATTTGGGACCTGTGCTCTAACCAGTGCAGATAGATTCTGGAAAGTGTGTTAAGGCGGTTCACAAAATTCAGGGTATGGTACATAGTTTTTAACTCTTGATGATCTCATTTGACAACAGAGATTTTACAGAGATGGTAGTATAGAACAGAGGTATAGGACTCATATTTATAGAAAGGCCACAGAACAACAAGCTCACATAAACAAGTGGCTCATACTTGAGCAAGGCAGGAGATCACCCGCTCTGATACCATGTTAAACACACACATGGCAGCAACAGAATGTTAAAGATAAATAGGAGACTACCTCTATTATTAAAAAATGATATACATCTACATGGTGTGACCGCTGGGTTCCACATCCTAAAGTCTCTTGGACTTCCTTAGTCTATTTGGCTTCCACACCAACCCTTAGAAGATTATTTGTCCAACATGTACAATGCAATAATTTAAGCCTTGAGATTATTTTGCTAATTTTGTTGCAATAAAAGCATAGGGTAAATGGACTCAAGATAATCTACCACCTTTGGTAACCAATTAGGCAACTAGCCAAAGGATTCTAGCAACCATCAATCTAGAGATAGGGATCCTTTCCCTGGCAGCTTTGGATCATAAGTGGACAGGTTACATAGAAAAATGAAAAATTCAAACAATGATTTATATTTTGAAAGGATTATTGATAAAGCTAATGATAAAGAGTTAAAAGACCATAAAATAAACTCATTAATATAGAAGGAGGGATGGTAATATAGCACTCGAGGTGTTGGGCTCCATAACTGCTCCTCTAGTTCATAAACACTTAAGCTCAACAACTACCTCTCTCACAACTACCTTTGTCCATCAAGGTGTTTCTCATTGGTCCCTAACTTGGACACTATCAAGCTCTCCTCCAACAAACCATAAGTGCCCAATCTTGTCCACACTTGGTCCACTCTCACACTGCCCTCCAATAGACCACAAGTGACCAAGTCCATGATGTAGTATCTACACCTAGCTAGGGCATCCCCACACCTAGGATACCCTTACATACGGCTGCAACAAACTTCACCAATCCTCCCTTTGCTTCTGCAATAGAGGAGATATTGCATAAATTTGGGCACCAATCATGTCCTCACCTAGGACATCTATCCAACTTTCATCAAGGAAACATTTGCAACTCTCCTTGCTACTGTCCTCTTGCCTCTCATTTGATGTGATTGTTGTCACCTTGGTTGCTTGGTAGGCTTCCCAACAGTCCATGTGGGCTCCTCCAAATAGCTCCTAGGGTCTCCTACAACTTCCCATCAAACTGATCCAAGCACTCGTCAAAGTATTTGACCCAACATCCCTCCAAAAAGACTATTGTAATAATGTTTTCACCTTGTTGTTCATGACACCTAGTTAGGGCACTTTCTACAACCCTAAATCCTCCCAACAATGACAAAACAGGCCCTTAAATGGTTATGACACACCTTAAGAGGCCTCCTCCTCACCCACATTTCTTATTTAGGGCATATGTCAACCCTTGAAAACCCTTAAACAAGCCTAGTTGTGTGCTATGGCCTGTGGCCTAATACAACAATCCTCCAACAATGAGACAATCCTCAAAATGGTGCCCAAACACACTCCAAACAACAATGTTATTGCCCACAAGGAACTCAGCCTAGCAGCCAACCTCCTCAACCCTTATCATAGCAAACTCAGACCCCTGTTCCAACCCAAAAACAATCCTTGACCTCCCTGTGGTGTGCCTCTCTTACTGTGGCTAGGTATTGACCTCTTTCACATTGTCTAGGCCTCTTCTTGCATCCCAATTTCAGAGCTCCTTTTCCTTGAGAGGATGTTGCACAATGGATGATATAAAACACATCAAATCACCCTCTATTTATATCCAAATGAGGGGCTCCATGAATTAGTGAGGAGACACATCTATTGGACAAATTTTACTTCAAGCCTACATGACTTGAAAACCAATAGTTACTTGTCAACTTCAAAAATTCATTTCTCCTCAATGACAACTCGGAATCAGATGATTCTCATTGCGTTAGAATCATCTTGATGAGCACTATCATCCTTATCCATCACATGTTGAAAACTCATCATGGTTTTGGCCCAAACATCAAAGGGTGGAAAACTCCATACTTGGGTCCCAAGCCCCTGAGCCTACTTGTGGTGCTTTGACCTGCAACACTCGAACACTAGGGCTTGGAGTACCTCTCAAGCTACACAAAAATCAACATTGTATATTTCCCAATGAAATTTCTATTGATTATGGTTTTAGATGTCGTCTCCCCTCGAATGTTTGTAGTTTATGTAAGATGCACTGACCAAAGCTCATATATAGATGTTAGGTGGCTTGGATGAGTCTTAAATCCCACTGGTACCAACGCTAACCACAACTCCATTGTCAAAGATAAAATCATTTGCTTGGAGTTGAATTTGGGTTTTCAAGCTAAAGAATTTAGAGTTGAAGTTGGGTTGTCAAGCTAAAGCAAAGGAGAGGTTGTGCACCCTGCTAAGAAGTCTAGAGCTACAACTAAATATGAAGGTAGCTGCTAATTTTTCTCAGGAGAAGAATAAGAAGACTAACAATTTTCTTGTTCCTTATACACCACACCAACATGCACATATCCATCTAGCCCTCTTCAGTGTTTCCATGGTTATATGTAGCATTTAATGTTTATAAACTAATGTTAGCATTAGTTTCAAATATTGGAAATATGAATCAAATAAATGCATGGAACAAAGATATTTTATGAATAATATCAATGATATTGTTCGTATTCCTTGGGAAGAGTCCAAACGATACCATCAAATATCTTATTGGTCCTCAAAGTTAAATTGACAAATTTATTGGTTGAGAACACACCGAGAACAATGGTCATTTTATGAACATGGCAAAGTTCATAAAAACTCTGGATTAATATGCACAAGTACTAATGTTAACTAATACAATCGATCACTATAGTCCCACATCATAGACGACAAGGACTAATAAGAAAAATACCCTCATCTTCATGTCTCATAGATTAAAGTCTAAACTCTAAAGAGAGACTGAACTAACAAACTCTCAATGAATTTCTTTCTCTGTTGAAATATTTTGAGTTTTGTAATTACTTCTATATATGGTTGATACTATTTCTTGCCTAGAGGTAGTGTGTTTTGAGTGCACACTAAAGATGTTGTTTAAAAAAAAAATCTCTAGTGTTCCTAAGGGTTTTCGAGGAATCCCTAGCGAGACATGTTGCATGCGGAAACTCTTTAACACTTTCTCTATCCCACTTGCATAATTTGTTTCTATGTTTCAACATGCTTTGTTTGTTTGATGTTGTGGAAAATCTAATAGATCATTTTCAATATACTCTTCAACATAAGTGTGGATGGAACCTCAACTATGAGTGACAATTATGAGTCATGAAGATAGGGTCAATTTTGGGACTCTCCTTCGAAGGATCTAGCTCTGGCCATATGTCATTTACTGGGATTCACTCATCAGCTTTGAACACTATTATTCTCCCATCATGGGGTTTAAGAACATAACCTTTGAATGTAGTCGGTCAAGTTTCTTTTATTACTTATCACATCAATAGCTTGGAAAGTGGATTGTTTGGGCTCTTCATAGTGAGTCTAGCAGGGAAAATAGTTTTTCAATGCTCTGCATGGTGAGTCCACTCCAAGGGTTCCTCCAGTGTGGACACGGTAAGGACATGGGTATTTTTCAAATCTCCAATAAATCGAGAGACTCCAAAAACTCCATCCTTTTGCAAATCTTGGCTGAACAAATGTGGGACCAATAATGCCTATTGCTATAAACCCTCCTTACCCATCAATAACATGCCTAAAAACAACTAAAAATATGGTTTTTTTATGTATTATTGTGCATCGATTCATATTTACTTTCATGGTAGGTCTTCAACATTCATTGTGGAAACAGATACATATTGTGATGGATCAACTACTTAAGAGTTGATATCAAGTGAGGTAGTTTTAGTCCAAATGAATAAAATCTTATCATTCATTTGCATACCATTTTTAGAAAAAGGTTGGTTTAAGTTTCATCGATTTAATAGTTCTTGGTGGTGCATTAAAGGATTAACATTAAGATATATTTTAATGGATTAGATATGTGCATGTGGGCATACATAGCATTCCATCCACCTAGAAGAATAGATAATGATATTTAAAATTACTATAAATCTTGGATAAAGAAAGAGCTTGTTAAGGGTGAGAAGATCTCAAAGAATATTGAGGCTTCCAAAGTACAGATTAAATTTCCATAGTTATTGTTCGAAGAATCTACATCTCTCAGCAATGAGAGTAAGCTGTTAAAAATTCAAGAGTTTTAACCATCTTTAGAAAAAAAAAATTTAAGAACCGTAATTTGAAATATATATTACAATGTCACAATGATCTATAGGTTTGAGGACTCCTAGTTTCAAATACATTGCATGGCTACAATTGGAACCCAATTGAAGGCTCCTTTTGTTATAATCCAAATTCAAAAAAAAAAATGGACTTACACTACGTCATCCATGAATGAAAGTGACTACATGAGATCCCCAAATATGGCACTGTTAATTTATTCTCATCATGAAACATTGGATCATGTTGATCATGCTAACATAGCTAGATTGTTGGAATTTGGTTCCAACTATAATGGGGTTGTTTTAGGATATTTCAAGTGCTTATACAATAGTGAACATTATAACCATGGCACTCAAAATAGTTGCAGCTATTTGCCTCCACTTTATGATGCCAGTGAAGAATCTGCAACCATTGATTTAAAAGATAGTGACAACAATTCATTAAGATATCTAGAGAAAAACCAAAAAAATGAGATCAATATAGCCCAAGAAACATGAACATAATGTGAACAAAGTAATTTAAGATGCAAGAAGCGGAAACATTGATATAACCAATAAATTGAAGATAATAAGCCAAACACTAGGAACAAAGCAATTGTCAACATATAAATATCCGCACCACCTCATTGTCCACTCTAGGACAGGTCTTTCTTGAAGATATAGAAACTTCATTTACATCAAAATATGCCTGCCAAATCATGAATACATTTAGATAGACTTACAAATTTTAATCAAATGATCTAGAATATAAAACATCAGTATGAAAACAATGATCAAATGGGAAAAGGGTTAGATTTTAAATGTGTGTAAGAACCAACTCTTGAGTTCAAAAACCTAGATTGTAGTTATACCCTCATCCAAGGTATTCATGCATAGTTCACTAAAGGTGTATCAAGAGGCTATTAGTCTCTTGGCTATAGAATTAGATTGTTTTATTTGTAACTTAGAGAAATGGAAAAGCTATGGAGACAAGCCACATTCTTCTTCTTTCACTGGTCCATGAAAAATGAATAAAGCAAATAGTATCAACCCCTTGGAAAAGGAAAGTTGAGAAAAACAAATATCATGAACAAACAAAGAATATAATGAGTTGAAGGGATAAAAAACATACCACCCATAACAAACCTTTCCATCCAAAGATTATTCTATGTTGGGCCACAACAAAACATTTTTATGGAAAATTCAAGTAGCCTACTACTACAAAGGAAATTCAAACCCAAAATTGTTGTTCCACTTCTAATTTACCTAAATTACCTCATATTTAAAGCTATCAACATATCTTAAACCAAAAAAAAAGAGAAAAGATAACCTTTGGAGAAATAGGATCATCAAACGAAATTGAACCATACATATTAATGAACCTTATTTTATATATTAATTCTAGGATGAACCTATGTTTCTATTGGAAAGAGGGAAAATTTCATACACACTAACAAATCCTTATACATTACCTGCATTCGAATGAGTTAACAAAAATTAATGGCACCAGGAGAGTGATGATATTATGTTTTTGGTAGAGATATTTTACCTCTTCCTCCAACACCAATATTCTTCTTGTTTGTTGCAATAAAAATGGAAATCCCCAGTGGAGATCATTGTCGTCACAATTGCTCCAATTCTACTAGTGTCTTGGGCATAAAATTGAACTCTTTCCCACTAGAGCTATTAGATTCCATTTCATTGAGCTACAGTGATAGGTGAGAGTTGTGCATAGCTCACCAAAGGTGTATCAAGAAACTATTATTCTATTGGCTATAGAATTAGACTCTTTTTATTTGTAACTTAGCGAAATGGAAAAGTTGTGGATACAAGCTCCATTCTTCTTCTTTCACTGGGACATGTTAAATAAATGAAGAGAATAGTATCAAAGGGAACGGAGGTTGAGAAAAACAAATAGCATGAACAAACAAAGAATCCAATGAGTTGAGTCGAGAGGGGTATCCCTTTGTAAAAAAGCATCCATAGGCTTGTTAGAGTTAGTATGAATCTTTACTAGAAGTTGAGTATTATTCACATCACCAACCACATCCAATGGAAAGGTACCAACCACTACAATACAAATGATGTCTCCAAATAAGGTGTAGTCAATACCAATAATATCATGTTTTGAATCTATTCTCAAACTTAAATGCCTCGAAATCTAATGCAAAGAGGTCATCATCAACTACAATCATACCAACTAAATCACACATGTTATTCACTTATTTATTGGAAGCTTCACCATCATCAACAAGGTCTATTGTTGGATTCATCAATTCACAACTCACTTTGCAGTCACCATCCACATGTGTCTCGCCACTGAAGTCCCACTGCACAACTAACCTTCCACTAGATCCTCCAATATTTGGAACTAGTTTAACTGAAAACAACTTGAGATAACTGACTTTGGTTGCTACAAATTAGCAATTCCACATCCTTAACTAAACTCTATCTCCTCCAACTCTAATTTACTGAGTAAACTGAGTGACACAATCCATGTCACACAAGTTAACTTCATCCAAGTTGTTTATTGATGTGGAAATTCAAATTTTATCAATTTAATCAAGGAAAAATCAAATTGAGAATTTCTTTCTCCATTTTTCAACACTCCCTCTCAGCAAGAAAGGGATTATCAACCACCCCTATCCTGCACCTGTGGAACTCAAATTTCCCTCTTGACAAATATTCTTTTAAAATGGCAGCATCTTGTTCCTCTATCGGAATGTAGTGTAGCGACATTATCCGTCATTGCACACAGTGTTAGGACCCTATAATACTAGTGATTCCCCCATTACTATTATCATTGTATCCCTTATTGTTATTATTGTGCCCCTATTGTCCCCATATTGTTATTAGTATGCCCCATAGAAACCCACTATTGTTATTTTTGTGCCCTTATGTTATTACTGTTATGTCTGCTTGATTATATTGTGAACCCTTAGACTCCTATATATAGAAGGGAGGCTTAGTCATTTGTATCATCCAAGAAGTTTTCATTTGTGTAATGCAAAGGAGGTTTCCACCTCAAATAGGTTGAATTATAAGTCGTTGATTTATCTTTTCTATTTTTTTTGTGAGCTAGTTTCGTAACATTTAGTATGAGAGCTTTGGATTCTAGGGTTTCGCTACTCCAAACTGGTCATCGTGGAATTTTTGCTATAACTTTGTTTCTGCGACATTTCAAAAGCTACAAAAAACACCCATTTGATGCAAAATCGTTCTGCACTTCGGGTCCAAATTTTAGAGCTTGTATCGCTATATTAGCGGAGATATGATTTGAGGAAGTTAGGGTTTTTGTAGACTCTCGAATTACATTCCAAACAGGTGACCTGGGGGAAATCGTCATAGATTTTGTTTAGAGAATTAGATTGAAATTCTATAAGATGTTTTAGAAATAGGATGCCCTGTAGTTTTCGGTGTATCAGTTTCAGGTAATAAGGTCGAATCATTGACACGTGGTACATTGTACAAGTCTGCTCTACCGAATTAGTTTATAATTAGGTCACTGTGGGAGATTTTGCATAACTTTTCCTTGGAGAATCCAATATTTATTAGAATTATGGGGTTAGAAGGATGACTCAAAGGGCTGCCGTAGGATCAGATTTCAAATATTTGAGATCTGCAGTTACAAAGATACAATAGATTCAATATCGAGCTCTTATAAAGTGAAAAAAAGGTGTGTATTTTTTTTAATATTTTGCATAAGATTGGTTTCAAAAATTAGTTTGAAGGAATTCAAATGGAATAGTGAAGAATTATTAGCATTAATTAATGCCTTAAAGAAAGAAAATAGAAACACCTAGTAAGCAACATTAAAGCTCTAGCATAACTCATGAAGAAGATGAAGAAATGCAACATGATATATCAAAATTACAAGACCAAGTATAACAAATTTCACTCTCAGTAAAGGTAAATGAAGCCAAGATGAATGGCGTGGAAGCTGACATGAATGGCATGCAAGTTAATATGGATGGCATGGAAGCTATGATGAATGGCATGGATGCTAAGATGAATGACATGGAAGATAAGATGGAAGAATTGAACATAAATTTGAATAAGTTGCTACAAGAAATGGTCACTAATGCTAAAAGGGTAGTGAAGGAAACTCATGATGAGAATAAAAGAAATGTTAATCATGATTTCATATACTCTAATGTTGGATTAAAGACCCACCATGTTCCAAAAATTGATATGATGAAGTTTGATGGCAAGGATTCCAAAACATGGATACTACAGAGGGAGCAATTTTTCGATCTCCATAATGTGAAAAACACACAAAAGGTACGTATTGCAACTTTATATTTGGAACCAAATAAGTTTGTATGGTATCGATGGTATTTCTCTCATAAACAAATTGTCACTTGGGCAATTTTTGCAATTTTTACTGAAGAAATGATAACACATTATGAGGATACAAAAAGCAAGACCTTTTTTAGCTAATTGATAAATCTCAAGCACAAGGGTTCAATGAGGGAGCACATTGAGGATTTCCAAAAATTGAACATAAGGGTAAGATATTCCAGAGTAGCATAGGATTGATGTGTTCATAGGGACTTTAAAGGATAATATTCACCATGAGGTTCACCTTTCGGAACCTGATTCATTGGAGAAGGCATTCAGGTTAGCAAGGAAAAGGGAAATCAAAATTATGGAAACCAGGAAGCCTACCACTCACAACTATAAAGATGGAAGTGTTGTTTCCCCTAGCCTTCCACAACATACAAGGTTGACACCACAACAATTCAAAGAAAAAAGAGCAAAAGGGATTTGTTATAGTTATGATAGTAAATACACTGAAGGTCATAATTGTACTGAGAAGAAATTATTCTACATAGATTGTGGAGAGGAGGAAGAAAATGAACAAGAAATGTCAAAAGAAGAGGATATACTCCAGGAACAAACCCTAGATAAAGAAGAAATGAATCCGACCATATCTTGTAATGCATTGGCTAGAATTACCACTCCTCAAACTATCAAGATAGAAGGACATATCAAGAAGAAAAAGGTAATAGTGTTGATTGATTCGGGAAGTACCCATAATTTTAATCATTGTAAGATAGCAAACGAATTGAATTTCTTCCTATATCCAGCACCAAAGTGTCAAGTGATGGTTGCAAGTGGAGGAACCATAAATTTCTCTAGAAAAATATCAGTCTATACAAGGAGAATATGTATTGAATATGCCAATCCTTTCCATTCCAAGGGGTGGTGCTGATTTTGTACTAGGAGTCCAATGTTTATAATCCTTGGGTACAATAGCTTCTAATTTTCAAGAACCTTTCATGAAATTTTGTGCAGAAGGAAAGGAAGTTGAATTAAGGGGTATTGCAGGGAAACCGGCAAAGATAATCAGCTCTAACGATATGACAAAGCTTCTAAAGAAGGAACAACGAGGTGTAATTACACAATTATGTTTGCTAGAGGTTACCACATCAAAATCATATATTTCTCCAGATCTCCAAAAAGTCTTGGACAATCATTCAAAGGTATTTGAGACTCCCAAAGGTATCCCACATATTCGGGATCATGATCATGCTATTCATTTGATTCCAGGAAATGTTCCTCCAAACATCAGGCCGTACATATATCCCTATGCCCAAAAGAGTGAAATTGAACATATGGTTACAAAAATGCTAAAGGCCGGTATAGTTCAACCTAGTCAAAGTTCTTTCTCTGCTCCAGTGATATTGGTGCACAAGAAGGATGGATCACGGTGCATGTGTCCAGGTTATAAGGAGCTCAACAATCTCACTATTAAAGATAGATTTCCCATTGCCGTAATTGATGAATTATTAGATGAATTTCATGGATCAATTTACTTCACCAAGTTGGATCTTCATTCAGGATATCAAAAAATTAGAATGAAGACTGAAGAAATTCTTAAAACAACATTTAGAACTCATGAGGGTCATTATGAATTTTTGGTCATGCCTTTTGGCCTTACCAATGCACCTTAAATGACAATACTAGATATCTATATGCATGGATCAATCATGAAATACAAGATTCTCAGAGAGTTTGATGCAACTCTGAGTGTGACAGTAGATCAAAATTGGATCCATCATCTGACCAAACAGTCCAACAAGTATCTTACTCCTCCATATTGCCTCACATGTTGCTTGACTTGTAGCCATGTATTCTACTTCTTCCGAGCTTAGCACCACATATCTTTTCTTCATGTTGTACCAAGAAACAACTGCAAACCCAACACTGAAAATTCCACCTGATGTACTCTTTTGGTCTGATGGACTTTGTGCCCAATCTGCATCTATGAAGCCACACAACTTCACTCCCTCTGTCTATCTATACCATAGTCCAAACTGGGTAGTGCCTCTGAGGTACCATAAAACATGCTTAACTGCCTTCCAAAATAATTTGGTTGGCCTAACTATAACTTGGCTTAGCTGGTTTACTGCATAGCACATATATGGTCATGTGTTCACAAGATACATGAGTGAGCCCACTAGTTGTTGATAAATGGTAGCATCCACTTCTTCACTTGAAGTGACATCCTCCTTCCTCCAGTTGTTTGCTAGAGGTGTCTCCATGGGTTTACATCTATCCATGCATAATCTCTGTAGTATCTCATTTGCATACTTTCCTTGAGAGACAAACAATTCCCTGTAGTCTTCCCATACTTCCAACTAGAGGAAGTACTGCATGAGACCCACGTCCTACATTTCAAATAACCTTGCAAGGTCCTCCTTGCAATATCTGATCATCTTTTCATCATTATTTAGAATCAAATCAACAACATATAAGACAATAATAAGAAATTTACCTTCTACTAAGACGTGGTTGAGGTTTGCATCCACTTCAATTTTGGTGAAGCCCAAACCGACGAGATAACTATCAATCCTGGTGTACCAAGCAGAGGGTGCTTGTTTGAAACCATACAACACTCGCTTGAGTTTGCACACATGAGATTCTTATTCAAATGTCTCAAAATCTTCTGGTTGCTCGATGTACACCTTGTCCTCAACAACCTTATTGAGAAATGTTGTTGTTACATCCATCTGGTGGATCTTCCACCTCATTTGCATAGCTAGAGCAAGAATTGATATAGTAGATGAGTACCTTGCTACAGGAGCAAAGGTATCATCATAGTCAATTCTTAAATTGATATGTTTTTGTCTTAATTGTTAATTGTCTTAAATGAGTTTCGTCTGAAGTGGTCATTGTTTTAAATATAAAGTTTTGTCTTAAAATATTTGTCTCAAACTATTTTTGTCTTAAATATAAAGTTTTGTCTTAAAATATTTTTGTCTCAAACTATTTTTGTCTTAAATATAAAGTTTTCTCTTTAAATATTTTTGTCTCAAAATATTTCAGTCTTAAAATTTATATTTAAGACAATTTAATTGATATTAAATTTTAATATAAAATAACTAAAGTAAAAAATGACTTTTTGAGACAAAAGATTTATTTTGTCTTGAAGGTGCCATTGGTGTAGTAGTGTGGTTTTGGTAAATCGTAATATTGATCAATGATCTTAGAACAAAGCCTATTTACAAGTACGGGTGATTATTTATTGTAAACTAAAGGTGAATTATTGTGGTTAAGAATCTTATTAGATGTTTTTTTAAATGTATATGTGTTTAGCTCATATATTATTCTTTTAATAATAATAATAAAGTTATATTTAGTTAATATTTATGGTTTTTTTAATCCTTTCAATATGAGAAGTATCATGATACAAGTATTTTGATGCTTATGATCAACATTGACATAAAGATTGGGTATTGTTGCATTGCTAAGCCTTTAGTTTTTTCACTTTCATTTTTTTCCCAATGTCTACTGTAGTTTTGCAATAGTATATTTATTTTGTTGTTACTCTTGTGATCTACTGTATTTTTGCAATGGTATATTTATTTTGTTGTTACTCTTGTGATCAAAGGTGTTGTTGGTTGACTACACCTTCAATTTTTCCACTTTCATTTTTTTCCGAACATCGACAGTATTTTTGCAATAGTATAGCTATTTTTCTGTTGCTCGTGTATTGATTGACTGTTGGTTTTGATGCAGGATCGAAATGTTGTTGCATTGATAGATTGCTAGTTTTGACACAAGGCCGCAATGCATTTGGTGGGATGTTAAGACATATGAAATCTCTTGAGAAGGTCGTCCATAGAGTTTTAATAGATCCAGAAAAGATGATGTTGTTAAGCACATGGATAGGCTTACTCGTCGGACCAATGCAGTGAAGGAAGTTATGTCCGATCCAGCCAACATTTTGGAATTTGTATCTGCAACAAAAACCATATACGCATCACTTGCTGCTTGGAATTATCAAAAGCCACAAAGGTCTAATAAAATACGGGGGAGATAGCTAGATTATATTTAGATGATTTGTTTTTGCAATATGATCTTTCTTTTTTTAAGTTGTCGGGCTCAGCTTGAACGTTGTTAAGCTCATTGCTTTTTTGAGGTCCTGGTGTTTGATTTGAGTTTTCATTCCAATCTGTTTTGAGCCATTAAACAAAATTAAAATTTTAATTTATTTGAAATAGTGTAATTGATAATGTCCGTGAAAATAAAGTCTTATTGAATTAGAAGTCTTACTAAATTAGAAGTCTTGGATTCAAACCCAAACCCAAATCTTATGCTATCTAGAGAAGTCCCTTTTCAGTGAAAACTTGAAACTGAACCATTTTTATAAGAAAAATTTAAGTTTAAATATCCAATTATGCGTAGTTTTGCCATTAGAAGTCGTTTACAGTGAATTAAACAAAAATACATTAAAAAAAAATAATTTTGAAAACAAATATGCTACCAATAAAACTGTGAATTTGAGGATAGTCTTCATAATGGTCAATTCCGTCTATGGTAAAAAAGAACTAAGCTGGAAATGGTTTCATGTATGTTAAAAGAGAATTATCATAGAAACGATTGTAACTTACGTGTTGCTCATACCCTTTCAGCACTATTAAATTCGATATTAACTTATCTCTTCGAGTAAATAAAGAAGCATAACCTACACCTGCTTTATAATATTGGAACTTGCGGTCATGAGCTTGGATTAGTATATATCTCTATTACACTTCGGTAAGAGCACATAAGCACAAAATATATATATATATATATATTTTTGAGAAAATAAAAACTAAATTTTCAATTTATATTACATTTATATCAAGTGTCATAAAAGTTTTAATTATATTTTTAATAATTTAGAATAATTTAATGTTTTTATTATTTTATATAGATTTTTATTTATTTAATTTTTGTCATGATAAATATTTATGAAACACCAAAAAAATTATATATTTATAATTATTAATAACTAGTTTAGATTTATCTTAATTTTATATGTACTAATAATAAAAACTAAATTTAAAATTAATGATTATAATTATCAATGAAATAAAACATTTGGATTTGGTGAAATTACATAAAAATTAAAATTAAAATATAATATAAAATTAATAATTATAATTATAATTAATAATTAAATAATCTCATATCTATTTTAATTCTAGATCTACCAAACACAGATAGCTGGGATCAAATCTCTCAAAATGAAAACCTCTTTTCGAATGAAGAGAGATTTGGTCCCTCTCCCTCTTTGATCTTGATTTAAGCTTGATTTATGTTGGTTTAGAAATAAAGTCCTATAGTTATTAGAGTGCCATGACACTGTGAAGTGATTCAAATTTATGGAGATGGAAATTGATGCAAAGATTCATTATAAGGAAAATCATAGAAATCAACCATTTCAAGAAGTAGAATGAAATTAACATGTTTAAGAAGTCTATCTATTAATTATAAGAAAAATATTCAAAATAAATGAGATAAATGGAAAATCAATTATAGGAAAACCATTCGAAATAAATAAAATTAATTAAAAAAAACATTTTAATATAAGAAAAAAGAGTTTACAAGAAAAAAGATTTTAAAATCAATTACGAAATTGCTAAATCATTTATAATTTTAGAAAAAAATAGAAGAGAAAACATGCAGAAAAACATTTTAAAATCAATTATAAAAACTGCGAAATGATTTGATTATAGTAAAGAAATAAATTGAAATAAGAAAAATGATATGGCAAAATAGTTCAAATAAATTTAAAAGAAAAATGACATTGAAAAAAATTACAAGGAAGAAATAAACTTAAAACAAAATAATATTGAAAGTTATCTAATAAAGAAATAGAAACAAGCTTAATAAAAAAATGATATGGAAAAAGAGTTCCAATAAATTTGAAAGAAAAATGATATTGAAAAATTAATTACAAGGAAGAAATAAACTTAAAAGAAAAATAACATTGAAAATTATTTAATAAAGAAATATAAACAAACTTTTAACTTTTTCATATAGAAATTAAGTTTAATCGCAAAAAAATATATTTAATAAATAGAAATACATTGTTTATTTTTTATTTTTTAAACAAATTAGGTTTAATTACAAAATTGAATATAATCAACTAAATTAATTTCATAATTATATAATTATTAAATTTATTTATATAAATTTTATTAGTGTTTAAATATTTTCCATAATTTAAACATAGTCAGTGAAATGGGTTAATTAAATAATCATTCGAAAAAACACATTTTGATAATTAATTACTCTAAAAAACAACTTAAAATAAAAAGCAATGAGGTAATAATGTTGTGTAACATTTTATTCGTATATTTCTATAATCGAATGAAAAGAATCAATTAAGTTGAAATTAAATTTTAATATGAAAATCAATGATCATCCACATATATATAAATTGTGAATCAAACATTAATATAAAAATAACTATAATCCATCTTTATACATAAAATAATAATAATAATAAATTAACTAAATTTGAATTAAATGAGCTAAATTTTAAGAATTGTTTTTTGTCAATTAGTCAAATGTCATTACTTTCTCAAAAGAGTATTACAGATAGAATGCCTATTTGGCATTGCTCTCACAACTTCACTCTTACTAGATTTGTTACCTAGGAGAGAAATATGGAAATTTAAAATGTACTAATAGTAGCTAGAAGGTTTACTCATTCAAAAAGAAATAACTACATAGAACACTAACAAAACCAAAATGCAATTTGCAAAAAGAATCTACAGAGGAGTGGGTAGTGCAACCACTGCACCCGGGACCATAAGGTGGCCCAGATCTTGATGAACATGGAAATCAATATGAGCCAAGTGTGACTTAATTTCGTCCAACCTTTCACTGTTGCGATGATCGCTTCAACAAATAGAGGCAATACGATTAAGGGTTTCTTGTTGGCTGAACTAGATGTCATTGACGTAAGAAACCAAGTTGTTGTGATCCTCGTACCATTCCTCTCGCAACACATCTAATCTATCAGCCAGAACCCACAACTAATCAGATCTTGTGGCCATTAAGGGTAGTGGAACCACTCTTCCGAGATAATGTAGGGTTGTGACCTCTGCCTCCTCTTCAACATTGCTTCTAGATTCATGTTGCCTCTCCCCTAATACTACACATTCACCCTGCAAACCTCTCAGGCTCACTCTCCACTGTGCTCGCCTCTTTTGATGATTCATTTGTGGCGTGTCAGTCGAACACAATGGGGAAAGACACCCCCAATTTTCAGCAAAGGTGCACCACCAAATGTTTCCTTCCCAACTGTTGTAATGAGGCATGGATGCCCTCCACCCACACTGCCCCCTTAGTGTCTTCTTTCTCTGCAATTGATTATTAAAATAACCTTGACAACCCATAGAGCAACCACGGAACCCCATCGTGACTCTTAGCCTCAAAGAAACTTCACCGTAGTACACTTCACTACCATAATTAAGGTCTATCAAACTACCACCAACCTCGCACAAGACTCTCTCAGCCAACCACTTATCCCACCAAGATCAATCACATAGAGGGACACACCCACAAAGAGAGCCAAGACCATACCTCCTATATAGAAACCAAAGATGAAACTTTGCATAAAGAGATAATAGTAATAGACACTTACCAATCTACTACTACTAATTAAGCAATTATGACCATGACATGAAGATGAGTTCAGTGTGTCATGATCAAATTTGACCCACTGCACTGTGTGGCTGGGTTGCGACTAACCCTTGTTCCAAGTTGCTGGATCCCACACTACCCATCTCTTCACAACAACCACCAACTCCGTGTAGTCACTCTCCTTTGCAACAAACTAGAATTCACACTCCCTACAAGGACCGAAGAGGATGCACAGGGAAGGAGCCTAAGCACACTTAGTCATTATGGCCTTGTTCTCCTTCCCTCCAATACCACAATGCCTAACATTGTGGAAACCAATAGCCTTGTAGGTTTTATAAGTTGTCATTTCTTTATCGATTCTTCTACAATGTTGCCTCCACCTAACTTGGCCACCACCCAAGTCCATGCCACATATTAGCTTAATGATCTGGTTCATGTCAACTAGCAACTCATACCATTATGACTAATGGGTAACTCACCCCCATCAAGATATCCAAATTAGCTATGACCAAGTGTTCTAGTTGGATAGACCAATCTAATTCATCTTGCAAGGGCCAGGGCTGAAAGCTTGAGAGAGAAGGGTCTTGGTGTCCCTAGTTTTCTAACAAGCCTACCACTTTGTTTCCAGAACGCAACGAATGAGCAGTGGTGACATAGGGAATAGAGAAAACCAAGGTTTGGATCCTCTGAATTATTAGATCTAGATGCCAACTTTTGATTACCTTTTGAATTAGGGATCATTTTAACAATTTCTTGACTACCACTATCACTAATAAAGAGTCTTCATCCAACTATAATTTTCCATATCAATTTTCCAGGGAAAGAGTCGTGAAATCATAACTGTTGTTGCTCATGTGGCTATAATAGCTTGTAAAAGCACCCATAGTCTAACCAACATCATCGTGAAATATTCCACCATATCCTGCTATACCATGGTTTCCTTTGGAGGTTTCATCAAAATTTAGCTTGACAAATCCTCGCAAAGGAAGAATGAAGGATCCAAGCGAACAAATCAAGTTTTCCATCGGCTTGAATGAGAATCATGACACCCCTTCTAGAGTAATTTCTAGGTTCCTCAATATTTGGGCTTCCTGGCCCTCAGCCTTCCATTCTTTCTCTGCCTAGATCTCTGTTAACACTATGAGCTGAATATTGGTGTGAGGTGTGTCCCAAATTTTTCCCCTATTGACTCTGTTATCTTTGAATATGAGTTTGTCACTTGCCTTCCACACATTCCAGAGGAGTAGGGATGGGGCTAACCTCCATGCCCTACTGACTATAGTATTATTGAAAGGATGGAGTTGCCACATTATAATGGTTTCCCATAAGCGATGCTTACCTATGTGCAAAAGTTGAAAGATATCTTTTATCGTTTTCTAGAGACCTTCCATCTAAGGGCAAGTATTTAACAAGTGTGCCATCGTTTCCACCTACTCTTTACACATGGAACATCGAGAGGGGTTGGATATTAATTTTTGGTGGAGAAAATACCAGGTCAGTAGTCAGCACAAACCTACCAACCATAGAAAAGTGGCCACCTTTTGGCCACAATTTCCCACTCCATATATTCATTGAATACACTTCCTTAGGGACCTCATCATGTCTAGCTATAATGTGGTAGGCTTCTTTGATAGTAAACGTTACCTAAGCTTGGTGCCCCCAGTGAAGGCAGTCGTTATCTTAAGCATATTGAATATTTTGATCCCTAAGGGTGTCCCCTAGGTGATGCCAGTTTGAGGGGTTTATTGCAGGGTGCCACACTGTGTGATCTTTCTAGTCTCTCCACTGGACCTAATTTGGTAATGGAGTTTAGTAGTCTACCACTACCTTTTCTCCCACCATTTGAGTGATCTCTCTGATGTTCTGAAGGTTCTCTCATTCAACTAGTTTGGGCATCTGGTGCTAGGACTCTTCCCAGAACCATGTTGTGCATTTGTTTCTAACTTCCCAAAATATGTGGTCCTTAATTAACTATCTTTGATCTCTGGTTAAGTTCTAGATCGAAGATCCCTCTGGTAGCCCATAGTCCCTAACCATGTCTATGTTGGGTCCCTATAATACTAGTGATTACCCCATTACTATTGTAGTTATACCCCTTATTAATATTGTTGTGCCCCTATTGCCCCCATATTGTTATTACTGTGCCCCATAGAATCCCTCTATTGTTATTTTTGTGGCTTTATATTATTATTGTTAGGTCGGCTGGATTATATTGTGACTCCTTAGACTCCTATATATAGAAAGGAGGATTTGTCATTTGAATCATCCAAGAATTGTTCATTTATGTAATGTAAAGGAGGTTTCCCCCTGGAAGAAGTTGAATTCTAAGGCGTTGATCTATCTTTTCTATCTTTTCTTGAGTTGGTTTCATAACATTTGGTATCAGAGCTTTGGATTCTACGGTTTCGCTGCTCCAAACAGGTCATTGTGGAATTTTTGCTATAACTTTTTTCTGTGAAGTTTCAGAAGTCGCAAAAAAAACCAATTTGAGAAGAAATTGCGCTGAACATTGGGTCCAAATTTCAGAGCTTTTCGCGCGATATTTGCGGAGATATGATCTGAGGAAGTTGGTCTTCTTGCACACTCCTGAATTACATTCAAAACAGGTGACCTGGGGAAAATCGTCATAACTTTCTCTCTGGGGATCAGATTGAAATTTCAGAAGAAGGTACAAAAATAGGATGGATTGTAGTTTCTTGTATGCATGTTTTAGATCCAAAGGTCGAAACAGTGACTCGTGGCACATTGTACAAGTTTTCTCTAATGAACTAGTTTATAAGCATGTCATTGTGGGTGATTTCACATAACTCTTCCTTGGTGAATCCAATTTGGGTCAGACTTGTGGCATTGGAAAGAGGACATAGAGGGCTACTACAACTCACAAATTCAAAACTAGATGACTAGAAAGTACAGAGATACATCAGAGGCAATATCGAGCTCCTACAAAGTGAAAAAAGTTGTGTAGATTTTCTTAAAATTTTTCTTAAGCTTGGTTTGAAAATTTATTTTGAAGGAATTCAAAGGGCATAGTAGAGCATTATTATCGGTAACTGATGCCCCGAGGAAAGAAAATGAAAACACCTAGTAAGGAACCTGAAAGCTCTAGCATGACTCATGAAGAAGAGGAAGAAATGCAACATGATATATCAAAATTACAAGACCAAGTGCAACAACTGTCCCTTGCACAAAAAGGAACAAAATCTAAGATGGATGGTTTAAAGAAAGATGTAGAAGCTAAGATGGATGGTTTAAAGAAAGGTGTAGAAGCTAAGATGGACTGTTTAAAGAAAGGCGTAGAAGCTAAGATGATTGACGTGGAAGCTAAGATGGATGATTTGAAGATAGATTTGAAGACAGACATGGACGAATTGAAGATAAATATGAACAAGTTGCTACAAGAAATGGTCCCTAAGGGTGAAAGGGTACTAAAGGAAACTCATGATGAGAACAAAAGAAATGTTAATCATGATTCCATAGATGCTAATGTTGGATCGAAGACTCACCATATTCCAAAAATCGATATGAGGAAGTTTGATGGCAAGGATCCTGCCACATGGATATTACAGATATTATAGATGGAGCAATTCTTTGATCTCAATAATGTGCAAAAAACACAAAAGGTACGTATGGCAACTTTATATTTGGAACCAAATCAGTTTGTATGGTATCAATGGCTTTGCTCTCGTAAACCATTTATCACTTGGGCAATTTTTACGGAAGAATTGATAGCACATTATGAGGATACAAAAAGCAACACTTTTTTTAGCCAATTGATAAGTCTCAAACAAAAGGGTTCAATAATGGAGCACATTGAGGAGTTCCAAAAATTGAACATAAGGGTAAAAGATATTCCAGAGGAGCATAGGATTGATGTGTTCATAGGGTCTTTAAAGGATAATATCCAACATGATGTTCGCCTTTGGGAACCTGATTCATTAGAGAAGGCATTCAGGTTAGCAAGAAAAATGGAAAGCAAAATTATGGCAACCAGGAAGCATACCACTCACAACTATAAAGACGGAAGTGTTGTTGCCCCTAGTCTTCCACAACCTATAAGGTTGACACCACAACAATTGGAAGAAAAAAGAGCAAAAGGGCTTTGTTACAGTTGTGATAGCAAATACACTAAAGGTCATAAGTGTGCTGAGAAGAAATTATTCTACATAGATTGTGAAGAGGAAGAAGAAAAGGAGCAAGAAAGGTCAAAAGAAGAGGATATACTCCAGGAACAAAGCCTAGATGAAGAAAAAATAAATCCGACCATATCTTGTAATGCATTGGCGGGAATTACCACTCCTCAAACCATCAAGATAGAAGGACAAATCAAGAAGAAAAAGGTAATAGTGTTGATTGATTCAGGAAGCACCCACAATTTTATTCATTGTAAGGTAGCAAAAGAATTGAATTGCTTCCTATATCCAGCACCAGAGTGTCAAGTGATGATTGCAAATGGAGGAACAATAAATTGCTCTGGAAAGTGCCATAATATCAAGCTATCCATGGGAGAATATGTATTGACTAGCCCAATGCTTTCCATTCCAATGGGAGGTGTTGATGTTGTACTAGGAGTCCAATGGCTACAATCCTTGGGTACAATAGCTTTTAATTTTCAAGAAATTTTCATCAAATTTTCTATGGAAGGAAAGGAAGTTGAATTAAGGGGTATTGCAGGGAAACCAGGAAAGATAATCAGCTCTAATGGTATGACAAAGCTTCTAAAAAAGGAGCAAAGAGGTGTAATTGCACAATTATGTTCGCTAGATGTTTCCACATCAGAATCATCTATTTCTCCAGATCTCCAAAAAGTCCTGGACAATCATTCCAAGGTATTTGAGACTCCCAAAGGTCTCCCACCTATGCGTGATCATGATCATGCTATTCATCTGATTCCAGGAAGTGTTCCTCCAAACATCAGGCCGTACAGATATCCCTATGTCCAAAAGAGTGAAATTGAACGTATGGTTGCAGAAATGCTAGAGGCTGGTATAATTCAACCGAGTCAAAGTTCTTTCTCTGCTCCAGTAGTATTGGTGCACAAGAAGGATGGATCATGGCGCATGTGTCCGGATTATAGGGAGCTCAACAAGCTCACTATTAAAGATAAGTTCCCCATTCCTGTCATTGATGAATTACTGGATGAATTGCATGGATCAATTTACTTCACCAAGTTGGATCTTCGTTCAGGATATCATCAAATCAGAATGAAGACTGAAGACATTCCGAAAACAGCATTTAGAACTCATGAGGGTCATTATGAATTTTTGGTCATGCCTTTTGGCCTTACCAATGCACCTTCAACATTTCAAGGTTTGATGAATTCAATTTTCAAACCATTCCTTAGAAAATTTGTGTTAGTATTTTTTGATGATATACTAATCTACAACAAGTCTTGGAAGGATCATGTTGAACATGTTGACAAGGTGCTACAACTATTGGAGGAGAAACAATTATATGCAAAAAGATCCAAATGTTTCTTTGGAGTCCAGGAGGTGGAATATTTGGGTCATATTGTATCTCATGAAGGAGTTAAGGTAGACCCTAGCAAAATTAAAGCCATTAAGGAATGGAAAATCCCCACATCCATAAAGCATCTGCGAGGATTTCTTGGGTTGACAGGGTATTATCGCAAGTTTGTTAAGAATTATGGGAGAATAGCAGCACCTCTAACAACATTATTGAAGAAAGATGCATTTTCATGGACTTCGGAAGCAACAAAGGCCTTTGAACATCTTAAAGAGGCAATGTGCCAAGCACCGGTCTTAGCTACACCGGACTTCACAAAAACCTTTATTGTGGAATGTGATGCTTCAGGAAATGGAATTGGTGCTGTTCTAATGCAAGATGAAAGACCCATTGCTTTTGAAAGTCGTCCAATCAAGGGAAAGTTTTTAAGCAAAGCTATTTATGAGAAGGAAATGTTGGCAATACTCCATGCACTTAAGAAATGGCGACCCTACCTAATGGGAAGACACTTCAAGGTAAAAACGGATCATGATAGCCTTAAATACTTTTTAGAACAAAGATTATCCTCTGAAGAGCAACAAAAGTGGGTCACAAAGATGTTGGGTTATGACTTTGAAATCATCTACAAAAAAGGGAAGCAAAATGTGGTGGCAGATGCACTCTCAAGAAAGGATGAGGATGTGGAAGCATTGTTGTGCGCCATTTCTATTATCCAACCAGATTGGATAAATGAAGCAAGGGAGGAATGGAAGAATGACGAAGAAGTGTGGGCACTTATTCGAAAGTTACAACAAGATTCCAGTACGTCTGATACATTTAGCTGGAAAAATGATTCGTTATGGTACAAAGATCGCTTATACCTCTGTAAGAATTCCCAGCTAAAACAAAAGATTCTTATGGAATTGCACACTTCTCCCTTAGGAGGGCACTCAGGATTTTTAAAAACTTACCACAGGGTTAAGAAGGAATTTTTTTGGGATGGCCTTAAATCAGATATTCAAAAGTTTGTGGCGGAATGTTTGGTTTGCCAACAAAATAAAGTTGAAACAATTAAGACACCGGGTCTATTACAACCTTTATCCATTCCAAGCCAACGTTGGGAGGAGGTTTCAATGGATTTTATCACAGGTTTACCCAAGTCTGAGGGAAAGAGTGTCATCATGGTGGTAGTTGACAGACTTACCAAGTATGCACACTTTTGTGCATTATCACATCCATTTAAAGCCAGTACAGTTTCTACTGCATTTATGGAAACAATTCAAAAGCTACATGGAAACCCAAAGATTATTGTAAGTGACAGAGATCCCATTTTCACTGGAAATTTTTGGACAGAATTATTTTCTTGTCTTGGTACTCAGTTAGCTCATAGCTCATCTTATCATCCTCAATCTGATGGGAAAACTGAGATAGTAAACAAATGTTTGGAAGGATATCTTCGTTGCTTTGTATCTGATAAACAGACACAATGGGTCAAATGGTTGCCTCTGGCTGAATGGTGGTATAACACTTCCTTCCATACAGCAACAAAAATGACCCCATTTATGGCACTTTATGGGTATCAACCACCATCCATCACATCATATTTAAGAGAAAATTCTAAGGTTCAGGCAGTGGAACATCACATCGAACATCAACAACAAGTCCTCCAACTCTTAAAGGATAACCTCGTGTTGGCACAAAATAGAATGAAACAACAGGCAGATCAACATCGCAGTGAAAGAAGTTTTGATGTAGGTGATTGGGTATTCCTACGGCTACAACCATATAAGAAAATGTCCCTCAAGCAAGCTAAAAAGGATAATAAATTATCACCAAAGTATTATGGTCCGTACAAGGTGTTGCAAAAGATTGGTACTATGGCATACAAATTGGAGCTTCCTGCAGCTTCTCGATTGCACCCAGTTTTCCATGTTTCATGTTTAAAGAAGGTTATAGGGACAAGCTCCCAGTTCAAACAATATTGCCAGAACTTGACGAGGAAGGAAAAATTATATTGGAACAGGAAGCAGTCACAGAAACAAGAACTCGACAGCTACGAAATCGATCAATTTCAAAGTATCTTATCAAGTGGAAGAACTTATCCGCTGAAGATTCCACATGGGAGGATGAGAATTTTATGCAGAAGTATCCAGAACTACTCAAGCGTTGAGGACAACACTTTTTTGAAGGAGAGGGGCATGTTGGGTCCCTATAATACTAGTGATTACCCCATTACTATTGTAGTTATACCCCTTATTAATATTGTTGTGCCCCTATTGCCCCCATATTGTTATTACTGTGCCCCATAGAATCCCTCTATTGTTATTTTTGTGGCTTTATATTATTATTGTTAGGTCGGCTGGATTATATTGTGACTCCTTAGACTCCTATATATAGAAAGGAGGTTTTTTCATTTGAATCATCCAAGAATTGTTCATTTATGTAATGTAAAGGAGGTTGCCCCCTCGAAGAGGCCGAATTCTAAGGTGTTGATCTATCCTTTCTATCTTTTCTTGAGCTGGTTTCATAACAGTCTACTTTCCCCTTTCGTAGATTGTATTTCTGTTGCCAATTTTTTTTCCATATTTCGACCCCCTTAATGACTGAGCAATTTTGGATCTTGAAGACCAAGACCTCCACCTACTTTTCGAAGACAAACTTTGTCCCAAGCCACCAACACCCACTTTCTGGCTTGTTGAACACCCTACCAGAGATATTTACAAAATATTGCCACAATATCCTTATACACCATTTTTGAGTCGGAAGTATAATTAGTTGGTAAACAGGGAGTGCCTACAACACCACTTTAAGGAGAATAATTTGACTAGGAAGATTTAGGGCTATAAAAGCCTATTTTGACAACTTGTGAGTGATTTTTCCTTGAGCTCCGACCAAATAGAGTCCTTCTTTGAAATAGAAACCAAGGGGACACTAAGGTATTTCGATGGGAGGGTTCCAATGAAAAATCCCAGTATTCTAGCCAAATGCCTTTGAACCAGAATGTTAGTGTTGAAAAAATAAATATTTGATTTGTCACCATTTACCAACATACCTGAGGCCTCTGTGAAGTCATTGAGGATCTTTTTAATGGTCTTGATCTCTTGCACAGAAGTTGTGTCAAACATCATAATATCATCTACAAATTATTAATGGGATAGAGGCAGGTCATGTCCCCATAGCTAGAGACATTTGAGGGTGCCATTATTGACATCTACCTTAATGTATCAACCAAGGCCTTATGTTGCAAGGATAGAGAGGAATGGGGAAATAGGATCACCTTTGCACAAGCCTCTAGAAGCCTTGAAGGTCTGGGAGGGGGAGCCATTGATGAGGATAGAGAAGAATGGTATTGCTATAAGAGATTTGATCCAACCTACCCACTCGGGGGAAAATCCAAAAGCTTCTAGCAGTTTTCCTAAATAGTCCCAATTAAGTCTATCATAGGCCTTCAAAAGGTCTAGTTTTAGCATCATACTTGATTTTTTCCCCACGTGAGTGAATGTAGAAATTCATGCACAGTAACGACTCCATCAATGATTTGGCGACCTTCAATAGTTCCTTAAAGTTTCGGGCCTATAACGTGTTTCAAGAGCAGTTTGAGCCTACGGACTACTACCAAGGAGAGGATTTTGTAGAGTACATTACATAGAGCTATGGGCTAAAAGCCCTCGACATCTTTAGACTGATTAGCTTTGGGGATCAGGGTCAAGAATGTGGCATTCACCCCCACCCAGACTTGTCTCCAACATCTTGATTCCTCCACAACCTCGTGCATCTCTTTCCCAACAAAGGGCTAGCAGGCCTTAAATAAATTAGTGGTGAATCCATCTCAGCCTAGAGCTTTGTTACTAGGCATATCCATGACTACTTCCTTAGCTTCTTGGAAGGTTATTCCCCCCATCAGGGCGTCAGTTTTCTCTTGGGAGACCAACTTAGTGATGTTCTAGATGATTCTATATATAGATTTTGAATGGTCTACCTGATCCTCAGTTAATATATCTTAGTGGTAGGTGAACAATTCTTGTTCTATCTCTTCACGCTCCATCAAGCGAGAACTTTGCTATGAAGTTAGGGAGAAAATGTGATTATGGTGTTGACGTTTGACTAGGGCCATTTGAAAGAAGCGAGTGTTCCTTTCACTGTTGCATAACCATTGGACTTTGGATTTATGTCACGAGTATGTCTCTTCGTCCTTCCCCTAGCTTTAAGATCTATCAATACATGACCTTCCTCCTCCACTGGAGCTTCATTGCTCGCATTTCCAATGGTAGTAGCTTATATCTCCTTCATTCTTTGCTCTAAATGTTGTTTTTCTTGAAAAATGTCCCCAAATTCCTCCTAGTTCCATTGTTTGATGTGAAGCTTCAATTCCTTTAGTTTGAGTTGTAGCATGAGCATTGAGTTTCTCCCTTGGCCCTGGATTTCATTCCATCATTTGTCAACTTTGAGGAGAAACTCCTGATATTGTCCAAACCCGTCGAACATAAAAGGTATGTTCTTAAGATAAAATTGAACTTATTATTAAAAAAAATAGCACTACATTATTAATATTTTTTTTTTTTTCTTACTTCAGGATTCCTCACGCTTTTAAATACATCTGATCATGTAGAAATTTCCATAAACACATCTACCAAATCACTAAAAACACATAACAATTTGTGAATTCTCAACAAAATTCTTGTTTCATAGGGTCTTAATTATACCCGTTAGGGCTACTCAAATGTTCATAGGAATTATTATTCCCGTTAAGGTGCCTAATGATTATAGTGACATGCACGAACGCATTTTCACCCCTGCAATGTTGTTGCAATGGTCACAAGTTACAATGCGTAACAATTATGCCATTACAAGAATTTTACAATAAGACTTTGTAAGCCCTCACTAACATGAATGAAAACCATGCTTCCATCACGTGTTTCCTATTCATGAACCTAACCAACTTTGACTCTAAAGCTTTCAAAAATCTCGGAAGCTTTTAATCGAATTAATAATTTCATGGGGCGTGTACCTTATCTGACTGTCCGTCCAATTCCCTGAATATCTGATGAGACCCTTCATTCGTCATAGATCACCCAATAGTGTTACAAGTATTTTCTGAAGAGTGCACAAATTCCAAGATTGCGCGTTAAACCAAATTAAATGTATTTTCTGAACATTGCACAATTCCAAGATTGCACGTTAAACCAAATTAAATTAAAAGAAAAGAAAATCGTGTTGTTAGATGGTGTGTTGAATAAAAGCACGAATGTTGTGTTAGCGTGCATATAATTGTTTGAAAGTGGATATGCTATTTTCATAGTCAAATTAATAATTATTAGGAAGGCAGTTGTTTTAAGTGTGATTTTTTTGAAAACAAATTGGTTTGTTTTTCTATTTAATTTGTTTAAAATTATAAGTTTGACTGGTGAATTTTGCATAGTGGAAGTGCCCTAGAGTGAAGTGCTAGAGAGTTTTTCAGGGCTTTAAATTTATATATAGTTAAAATATCAATTTAAACAAATCAAGATTTGACCACAATTTTTTCATCATATTTAAAAAAAAAAAAAAAAAAAAAATTAAAAAAATCCACTTAACAACTCCATTTTAAAAATATAAATATTCAATAAAATCAAACAACATTGAATTTAAAAATATAAATATTCAATAAAATCAAACAACATTGAATACCCAATAGTAATGTGTAGACAACGTAGATAACATTTAATACTACATACATTGTGAGAATAAATATACATAGCATTCAATACTGCATAGCAGTGCGCTCAGTGTGCTAATAACTTAAATAATGTTAAGAGTAAATATACTTCTAATAAGTATATCTTTTTCAATGAGAACTTAAAATACTTAAAAATACATACAATTTCCATAGATTCTTAATGCTACTCTGATCACAGGCAGCATTTGGCTTTCTATCGTTAGCCGGCATGGACACTAATATCTTTCTGTATTCCGAATTTTTCATTTACACAGAAAGAGTCACGAATGAATTTTATCCGATGCAGTGAACCTTCCATCCCTTGAATTGAATGATAATTATAATGGAAATCGAGGAATATGACATGACTTTTTGCATGATGTCTTTATTTTTGTATCAAAAAATATTCTGAAATATTTGCATGATGGAAACCAGTGATATTTCCAAATTATGTAAATATTTTAATTATGGAATTATGTAAATATTGTAATTTGATATTATTTTAATTATGGAATTATTTTTGAAACTCTTATGCATAAGTGAATTGACTGTTTTACTTGCTAAGTGGTTAAGAAAACAATTATTGTCCCTAACTAATTTCTTGAGTATTTACTCAAAAAACGATCAAGAGGATAGGGGTATCTGAGATCAGGGAGAAAGTGAAGAAGGAAGTGTGTGTTGAGACGTCAGGTAGAATTCTGATGCTACATCTCGTTTGGACCAGATAGCCATCAGAGATATTAAAGATCTCGACCAAGAGATACTAAGAAGTGTACCTAGGTACAAGAACAACTTGGGGGGAGACTACCACTAAAGTAGTCTCAAGGTTGGGAGGCATATTGTTGAGCATCAAGTCTAAGCTGCACGATAAATATGGAAAAGCTTTGTGAACCAGATAAGTAAAATTATCATACAGATAAATCTAGAAGATTTTGTTATGTATTTTCTGTAAGTATTTATGTATATTATATATGTCTAGGGCTATTAGTATGAGGAAAGTATAAATAGTTATGTAGGAGTTATATCTATAGGAAACTTGTAATAGATTGTAGAACATGTCAAAATAGCCTGAGAACTAGTAGGCTAGCATGCAAAAACGTGCATCAAAAGATAGACAAATAGAATGTTAAATTACAATTCCGGAATAGGTATAGATTAAAAGGAAGAACTTCATAAAAGAATATTAAAAATCAGATAAGAGAGTTGTATACTAGCATTAAGTGAAGGAGAAACAAACATTAACAATTTTAGATATTATGCCAGCATTAATGATAATTTTTCTGTAGTAGAAACATTCTAGAATCAAGAACAAGACTTGTAATACCAAGATTATAATGTTTTCTAAAATCATTCTGCCTATGATTAATAACATAAAAACTTCATGATAAAATGGGGCAAAAACCCTGACAGCAAGAGAAACTTTATGTATTCGCTGCACTGTATTAGTAATGTACACAAACCGCATGTAAAACTCTAGAACAATTTTAGATAGTAGCAGAACCTTGGTGTCAGTGAGGAAGCATTAAAGAACGAATCACATAAATTGCAAAAACCCCTACTTAGTTCAATCTGAGTAATATAAAAGGACCAGAGAGATACTGTTCAAACCCTCTAATTATCAGAGCATTCCTAGTTTGAACAAATATTAAACTCAGAAGGTACGATAGCCACTTATCTCAAATAAAAACATCACATATTATATCTAAGCCACAATAGGAAAACAGAACAAACAACGTACTGCAACCGGAGTAAACAAAGAGTTCAAAGGTGACTTAAAACACTCTATAATCTTGTAAAATACCCTGAAGGGTTTGAACCACAAATTTCCACAACTAAAACCTTGAATATGTTAAAAGTCCAGTATCAATCTATAGTCTGTCTATAGAGCTTGACCACAAGGACCAGGCCGATTTCGAATAGAAACCAGCAAGCATCGGCCTCGCCTCATACGCCCAAAACCAAATACATACACCGTCTCAGGTTGGCTAACCCTCCATGCAATTAAAAAAAGAGAGAACCACAAGTATATGACATGTATGCTCAAAATCGTTATCAATCTTTAAAATATGAAATTCATCCGCAATAAAACTCTAAACTAGATTAAATACTTGGTAAAGGGATTGGGCTTCTAGCATGAAGCTTGATGAGATGGACAAACGGTTCCATCCACACTTCACCTGGGAGTTCGGTCCACTTGCAAACCACCACCTCCCGACTAGGAGGAGAACACATGTTAAAGTGCATCTAACGAAGGAAGAATGAAGCTTGATACCTGTACATTTTAAAGGCTCGCAACATTGTTGTATCACTGAACCGGAAGACACCAGATAGCTGACAAGGCAATAGCAAGGACCACCATAGCAGGAAAGGAAAGCCTCAACATCCAATGACTCCAACACTCAGCTAAGGAACAACATCAACGTTACACGGAAACTGTCTTGCATAGCCAGTTGAAGACTTCGATCAGAGGGGAGAAATAGTGAGCCAGGACTGCCAAGCCATTGAAGGCAAATGGACTCAAGAATGTTACCAACCGTCAGATTGATGCCAACGTCTGATGACCGTAGATAGGGTCTGGATTCCAAGGATAGCAGAGGCGCCTCATGACATTGAAGAATCTGACAGGCTGAACCTTTTCCCTAGACTGCCACAACAGCTAGAGTAACTTCAACATTAATGGAGACCAGATGGAGGATGAGTGCGGTATTAAAGAGTTAAATCATACTTAAGAAATTAACAAGTAAATCCTCAACCTTAGTCGATAGGACAGGTTGATCCAAGGTGTATTTAATGCAACTGTAAATCTGCAGTACTGACAAATCCTGAGAATATTCGAGGACCATCAAAACAATCTCAGAAACCTTTGATAAAAGGGAATGATATTAAAGCAAGGTTATGACCATGATGTAAAAATTAATGTAATAGTAGATTGGAAACATTAATGTTATAAGAGATGACATAAAATTATAATGATAAATGAATGTTTATTATTCGAACTTAGTAGATAGTTGAGTATTTACATTAGAGTAGTAGTTTGTAAAAGAAAAAGTATATATATATATGGTTGTTTTCGTATATGGTGTTAGGTCCCTACAATACTAGTGATTCCCCCATTACTATTTTCATTGTATCCCTTATTGTTATTTTTGTGCCCCTATTGTCCCCATATTGTTATTATTGTGCCCCATAGAATCTCACTATTATTATTTTTGTGCCTTTATATTATTATTTTGGTCGGCTTTGGTTATATTGTGACCCCTTAGACTCCTATATATAGAAAGGAGGTTTTATCATTTGAATCATCTAATAATTGTTCATTTGTGTAATGTAAAGAAGGTTTTCCCCTCGAAGAGGATTATTTCTAAGGTGTTGATCTATCTTTTATATCTTTTTGTGAGATGGTTGCATAACATATGGTATCAGAGCTTTGGATTCTAGGGTTTCGCTGCTCCAAACAGGTCATCGTAGCATTTTTGTCATAACATTTTCGCTAGAAAGTTTCAGAAGCTAAAAAAACCCCATTTGAGATGAAATCGGTCTAAACCTCGGGCTTGAATTGTAGACCTTGTCTCGCTATATTTTTAGAGAAATAATTTGAGGAAGTTAGGGTTTGTGCAGACCCCCGAATTACATTCCAAACAGGCAACCTTGGCAAAATCATTATAAATTTTTCTTGGAGCATCAGATTGAATTTTCGTCAGAAGTTATAGAAAGAGGATAGACTGTAGTGTTTTGGATATCATTTTCAGAATCTTAGGTTGAAATAGTGACCTGCAGCATGTCATACAAGTTTGCTCTATTGAACCAGTCTATATTCAGGTCAACGTGGGAGATTTGGCATAACTCTTCATTGGAGAATCTAATCTTGATTAAACTTGTGGGGTTAGATATATTACTCAGAGGGTTACCACAGGAACAAATTTTAGTCTTAGAGATCCAAAATTATAGAGATACATCAGATTCAATATCGAGCTACTACAAAGTGAAAAAGGTTGTGTAGTTTTATTTTTATTTTTGCATAAGGTTGGTTTGAAAAATTAGCTTGAAGGAATTCAAAGGGCATAGTGAAGCATTATTATCGATAATTGATTCCCCAAAGAAAGAAAAAGGAAACACCTAGTAAGAAACCTGAAAGCTCTAGCATGACTCATGAAGAAGAGGAAGAAATGCAACATGATATATCAAAATTATGAGACCAAGTGCAACAAATTTCACTCACACAAAAAGTAACAGAAGCTAAGATGGATGGTTTAAATAAAGACATAGAAGCTAAGATGTATGGTTGGAAGCTAAGAAGGATGGTTTAAAGAAAGGCGTCAAAGCTAAGATGAAAGTTGTATAAGCTGAGATGAATGATGTGGAAGCTAAGATGGACAGTGTGGAAGCTAATATTGATGATTTAAAGAAAGGAATGGAATATTTGAAGACAGATTTGACAAATTTTCTACAAGAAATGCTTACGAATGGCGAAAGGTTAGTAAAGGAAACTCATGATGAGAATAGAATAAATGATAATCGTGATTTCATAGACTCTAACATTGGGTCGAAGAATCACCATGTTCTAAAGATCGATATGAGGAAGTTTGATGGCATGGATCCAAGAACATGGATACTACAGATGGAGCAATTTTTCGATCTCAATAATGTGCAAAACACACAAAAGTTACGCATTCCAACTTTACATTTGGAACGAAAGCAGTTTGTATGGTATCGATGGCTCTGATCTCGTAAACAGATTATCACTTGGGCTATTTCTACGGATGAAATGATAGCACATTATGAGGATACAAGAAGCAACACTTTTTTTAGCCAATTGATAAATCTCAAACAAAAGGGTTCAATGATGGAGAACATTGAGAACTTCCAAAAATTGAATATAAAGGTAAAATATATTCTAGAGGATCATAAGATTGATGTGTTCATAGAGACTTTAAAAGAAGTTAACCTTTGGGAACTAGATTCACTAGAGAAGGCATTCAAGTTGGCAAAAAAAATGGAAAGCAAAATTATGGCGACAAGGAGGCCTACTACTCACAATCATAAAGATGGAAGTGTTGTTGCCCATATCCATCCACAACCTACAAGGTTCACACCATAACAACTGGAATAAAAAAAAGAAAAAGTGCTTTGTTACAGTTGTGATAGAAAATACACTAAAGGTCATATGTGTGACGAGAAGAAATTATTTTACATATATTGTGAAGAGGAGGAAGAAAAGGAATAAGAAACGTTAAAAGAAGAGGATATACACCAGGAAAAAACCCTAGAAAAATAAGAAATGAATATGACCATATCTTGTAATGCACTGGCTTGAATTACCACTCCTCAAACTATTAAGATAGAAGGGAATATCAAGAAGAAAAAGGTAATAGTGTTGATTGATTTGCGAAGTACCAATAATTTTATTCATTGTAAGATAGCAAAGGAATTGAATTGCTTCGTATGTCCAACACCAGAGTGTCAAGTGATGGTTGCAAGTGGAGGAACCATAAATTTCTCAGGAAAGTGCCATAATATCAATCTATCCATGGGAGAATATGTATTGAATAGTCCAATTCATTCCATTCCAATTGGTTGTGTTGATGTTGTACTAGGAGTCCAATGGCTATAATCCTTGGGTACAATAGCTTTTAATTTTCAAGAAATGTTCATGAAATTCTCTTCAGATGGAAAGGAAGTTGAATGAAGGGGTATCGCAGGGAAACCGAGAAAGATAAATAGCTCTAACCGAATGAAAAATCTTCTAAATAAATAATAAGGAGGCATAATTGCACAATTATGTTAGCTAGAGGTTCCCACGTCAAAATCATCAATTTTTCCAGATCTCCAAAAAGTCTTGGACAATCATTCCAAGGTATATGAGACTCCCAAAGGCCTCCCAGCTATTCATGATCATGATCATGCTATTACTTTGATTCCAGGAAGTGTTCCTCCAAGCATCAGGCCTTATAGATATTCGTGTGTTCAAAAGAGTGAAATTGAACATATGGTTGCAGAAATGCTAGAGGCTAGTATAATTCAACCTATTCAAAGTTCTTTCTCTGCTCTAGTAGTATTGGTTCACAAGAAGGATGGATCATGGCACATGTGTCCAGATTATAGGAAGCTCAACAAGCTCACTACTAAAGATAAATTTCCCATTGTTGTCATTGATAAATTATTGGATGAATCGCATGGATCAATTTACTTCACCAAGTTGGATTTTCATTCAGGATATCATCAAATCAGAATGAAGACTGAAGACATTCCAAAAACAGGATTTAGAACTCATGAGGGTTAGTATGAATTTTTGTTCATGCCTTTTGGCCTTACTAATGCACCTTCTACATTTCAAGGTTTGATGAATTCCATTTTCAAACCCTTCCTTAGAAAATTTGTGTTAGTAGTTTTTGATGATATACTAATCTATAGCAAGTCTTAGAAGGATCATGTCCAACATGTTGACATGGTGCTCAAACTATTGGAGGAGAAACAATTATATGCAAAAATCTCCAAATGTTTCTTTAGAGTATAAGAGGTGGAATATCTGGGTCATATTGTATCTCATGAAGGTGTTAAGGCAGACCCTAGCAAAATTATTACCATTAAGGAATGGAAAATCCCCACATCCATAAAGCATCTACGAGCATTTCCTGGGTTGATAGGGTATTATCGCAAGTTTGTTAAGAATTATGGGAGAATAGCAGTGCCTCTAAGAACATTGTTGAAGAAAGATGCATTTTCATGGACTCCAGAAGCAACGAAGCCCTTTGAACATCTTAAAGAGGAAATGTGCCAAGCACCAGTCTTAGCTACACCGAACTTCACAAAAACATTTATTGTGGAATGTGATGCCTCAAGAAATGGAATTGGTTATGTTTTAATGCAAGAAGAAAGACCCATTGCTTTTGAAAGTCATCCAATCAAAGGAAAGTATTTACACAAAGCTATTTATGAGAAGGAAATGTTGGCAATATTACATGCACTTAAGAAATGACGACTCTACCTAATGGGAAGACACTTCAAGGTAAAAACAGATCATGATAGTCTTAAATAACTTTTGGAACAAATATTATCTTCAAAAGAACAACAAAAATGGGTCATAAAGATGTTAGGTTATGACTTTGAAACCTTCTACAAAAAAGGGAAGCAAAATGTTGTGGCAGATGCACTCTCAAGAAGGGATGAGGATGTGCAAGCATTTCTTTGTGCCATTTTAATTATCCAACCATATTGGATCAACGAAGCAAGGGAGGAGTGGAAGAATGATGAGGAAGTGTGGGCACTTGTTCAAAAGATACAACAAGATCTTAGTAAATCTGATACATTTAGCTGGAAAAATGATTCGTTATGGTACAAGTATCGGTTATACCTATGTAAGAATTCCAATTACAAACTAAATATTCTTAGGGAATTGCACACCTCTCCCTTAGGAGGGCACTCAGGATTTTTAAAAACCTACCATAGGGTTAAGAAGGATTTTTTTTGGGATGACCTTAAATCAGATATTCAGAAGTTTGTGGCAGAATGTTTAGTTTGCCAACAAATAAAGTTGAAACAATTAAGACTCTAGGACTATTACAACCTTTATCCATTCCAAGAAAATATTGGGAGGAGGTTCGAATGGATTTTATCACAGATTTACCCAAGTCCAAAGGAAAGAGTGTTATCATGGTGGTATTTGACAGACTTACCAAGTATGCACTCTTTTTTGCATTATCTCATCCATTTAAAGTGAGTACAATTTCTACTGCATTTATGGAAACAATTTAGAAGCTACATGGAAACCCAAAGATTATTGTAAGTGACAGATATCCCATTTTCACTAGAAATTTTTGGACAAAATTATTTTCTTGTCTTGGTACTCAGTTAGCTCATCTGAGATACTAAACAAATGTTTCGAAGGATATCTTTGTTTCTTCGTATCTGATAAACAGACACAATGGGTCAAATGGTTGCCTCTGGTTGAATGGTGATTTAATGCTTCATTCAATACTACAACAAAAATGATCCCATTTATGGCACTTTATGGATATCATCCACCATTCATCACATCATATTTAAGAGAAAATTCTAAGGTTCAAGTAGTGGAAGATCACATCGAGCATCAACAACAAGTTCTTCAAATCTTAAAGGATAACCTCACCTTGGCGCATAATACAATGAAAAAGCAGGTAGATCAAAATCACAACAAAATAAGTTTTGATGTAGGTGATTGGGCATTCGTACGGCTACAAACATATAAATAAATGTCCCTCAAGCAACCTAAGAAGGTAATAAATTATCACCAAAGTATTATGCTCCGTACAAGGTGTTGCAAAATATAGGAACTATGGCATACAAATTGGAGCTTCCTACAGCTTCCCGAGTGCACCTAGTTTTCCATGTGTCACACTTAAAGAAGGTTATAGGTGCAAGCTTCCAGTTCAAAAAATATTTCAAAAACTTGATGAGGAAGGAAAAAACAAATTGTAACCTGAAGCAATCAAAGAAACAAGAACTCTACAGCTACAAAATCAATCAATTTCAGAGTATCTCATCATGTGGAAGAACTTACCCGTTGAAGATTCCACATGGGAGGATGAGAATCTTATACAGAAGCATCCAGAACTACTCAAGCGTTGAGGACAACACTTTTTTGAAGGAGAGGGGCATGTTAGGTCCCTATAATAGTAGTGCTTCCCTCATTACTATTGTCGTTGTATCCCTTATTGTTATTGTTGTGCCCCTATTGTTCCCATATTGTTATTACTGCGCCCCATCGAATCCCACTATTGTTATTTTTGTGCCTTTGTATTATTATTTAGGTCGGCTTTGGTTATATTGTGACCCCTTAGACTCCTATATACAGAAAGGAGGTTTTGTCATTTGAATCATCTAAGAATTGTTCATTTGTGTAATGTAAAGGAAGTTTCTCCCTAGAAGAGGCTTATTTATAAGGCATTGATATATATTTTTTATATTTTTTTGAGCTGGTTTCATAACATATGGATTCATGACATGTGTTGTCAGAGCGCTCAGGTTACCAAGCTGAGACCTCTTTAATAAACAAATAACAAATTCGGTGATATGCACGTAGGAAATAGGAAGCAGTCAGTATGAGAAGAACTGAGAATTTACCACCCAAATCCATAATAGGGATGGGGCCCACGTCACTTCAAGAAGGAAATCCTGAGGTTTGGGTACAATTGGGTAATGAGCTGTAGAATACCAACCCAAATATTATGGTGACAGTACAAGAATTAAAGGGTGAAATAGGAGAATTACAGGTAGAAAATGAAAGACTAATGTAGGAACAAGAAAAAACTATGAAGAGTCTATCCGATAGATAGAATAATCAGCCACTAGTACCTAGCCCCAAACACAGAAATATGATAGAAGAACAAGAGTTTCAGACAGGGGATGTGGAAACTGAGGGTGATGAGGAAAATCATCAAGAAGAATCATATAATGTGTCCAATCACATGACATAGAGAAGGTAGAAAGTGGAACTTCAAGGGGAATTTCGAAAAATAAAGCCTCCTCTTTTCGATGGCAAACAGGAAGAAGCAACAGAAACATTGCTCATAAATATGAATAAATATTTCTAACTATATGAATATGACCATAATCTAAAGGCTTGCCTGGCTATTTTTAAGCTACAAGGAAAGGCCACGCCATGGTTGGAGGAGGTAAAGACAGTTTGAGGAGTAAATGAACAAAGTATAACTCGGGAAAAATTCGATAGATATTTTAAAGAAAAATATCTAACTGAGAGATTTTATGATGAAAAATCAAAACAATTTCATGATCTCTGGCTAGGCCAAATGTCTATGGATGAGTTCATAACAAAGTTCACGTCGTTACTTCAGTATGTACCTATTGTTCTATTCAAAAACCGCCCATTTATTAATAGCAGTAGTTAATATTACATTAATAAATGGGGACCCTTTAAAAAATCCCTCAAAAGATAAACTTAGCATTTAGGAATTTGTCTTATTTAATTTTGGAATAAAGCAAGATATCAACCAAACCTTTTTTTCAAAAGAACTACTAAATTCTTGCCTTCCCGCATATCGCATGATTAAGCATCATCAAAAGCCTTGCTAACCCACCAAATCTAGTGAAAAATGATTAAAAGAGGACTCTACACTTTATACATCGAAACTATCATATTTTTTACATAAACTAGGTTCTAATGTTTTTCTCTTCAAAACCAAGTCTCACATCGCATATTGTTATTTATGAAGAGCCCGCCTTAAAAGGTTATCTCAAAACAAGTGAAATGTGAAATTACGATGGCATCGCAACCTTTATCGCATCATATTTCGAGCATTCAAAAGAACACCGCAAACATACCATTGGTTGATATTGTGCAATGCGATCAAGACCTAGACCCACTCATTCAATACATTACGAACAAATGTTTAGGTACGTCGCTTATTAAAAATGGTCTTTACATAGAAAAACGTGACAAGTAGCTATGTTTTGAGACAATGAACGAGCAGCTTGCATTAGGCATCTCGCAGAAACACAAGGGAGGGTAAGAAAAGAGAAAAGGCATAATGCGAGATTGCAATCTATGATATTGCTTCACAAATCGTAAATTTACCATTATCGCAACTCAAAGGCTCACCACCCTAGCAGTTTTCTTCCTGATTTATGATGAACACATTTATGCGCAATAAAGCTAAGAGAGAATGAAGCATTAGTGGAAAATTAGTAAGAGTTAACTGCATTTATGTGTGAAAATCCATTTAACGTGATATGATATATTCTCACATATGTTCGAATAAAACTCCTTTTATCACCATTACAAGTTATCTACATTATTCCATTTTACGTTCGTTTTCATCTTTGTGTATCCAATAGTTGTTGTTCTTCACTTTCAGGGAGAATCCATAGAGAAAATTGTTGGGAGCAATGGTGAAGAAAGGTAAGGCAGTTGTCTCTTAGAAATCAGAAATGACTCCTCTATTTATGGATACAACATGTAGCAGAGAGGGAGGAACTTCTACCTTGGAAGCCATGTATAATATATCGGAGGAAGAGCAACCAATGATTCTGGAAATGAAGGTTACAACTGACGGACGTGATTCCTTAGACGCTTCCATGTTTGAGAAAACATGCTCTTTTTTGCATTGCATAGCTACGCGTCTGAAGATAACCCCTTATACAAACATGGTTAAATGGGTTATTGATGAAGCCGACATCTTAGACAGAGAATTCAAGACCAGAAGCCAAGAGGTTATGGGATCTTTTATGCCAGACAAACTGCAGTTCATGTACTGCCTACCATAGCCACAAGTCATTTACAACAAGAAATTCATCGAGGAGTCTGCTAAAGAGAATGAGGACCCAGCAGATTACACCTAGACTTGGTCAAATAATGAGGGAAAAATAAAAAAGACAAGAAATTATGTACTCTACTATGTCTATTTGTCCCCTTCATAGATTTGCAGCGGCCATGCTATGTAGACTATTTGGCAAACTCGATAGCACAAAATTTTCCTCAGAATGGCTCCCATTAATAGATGCAGTCATAAACACAACTATAATGAATTGATAACAAATTTTGTCTGATAATTTAGTAAGAACAATAATGGATTATAGAAGGAAAAGAAGTGTTTCTTCAAGGGTTTACTCTCCATTTTTTATGAGCGCATATGTAGTGGATGCAATTTGTTGGTTCGAAATTTCCTATCATGGAATGGAAGTGGACTGTCGAAAATCCACTTCTCATTCACATATACCATAAAAACATGTGGGAATCTCAGTTTCAACCACAATTTTACAAAATTTGTCATGGAGTATTTCTACCTATCCACAAACAACTTTATAACCAAGATCCACCCAGGTTTTCCAAAGAAGCCAAGGTAGATATCCTCCCAGTGGCCGGATGTTTTGGGGAGGAAACATTTTCGTATATTAGGGTATTTGGCAACATTACCTCCCCCCATGTCCTCCCATACTATATTCCAGACAAACTAATGGCTACATAGATAGCCTATCAAATAGCTAGTGAGAGAGGGATGAGCAAAACATTAAAGGAAGAAAAAAAGGCCATTTGGCCTACATTCGCTTTATAGTGTGGAGAATTTGCATTACATGACCTAGGGCATGTATTCAAGGAAGCATAGATTATGTTATCCTAGAATTTACCTACATTCCTAGGAAGGAAATATGACCCATTCGTCATTTTCACAGACTTTACCACCATGGTAAAAATAAAAGTATTTAGTAATCAGGAAGATGCATTTGATGACATATTTTTGTAGAAGAACATTTTCACAGAGGCAAAGCATATGGCATAATTACTATTTGACAGTGGAGATCTTGAAAACTTTTACGAGTTTGAATTTGTTTTGAGAATTGAGGAGATTCCCCCTCTAGATGTGTTTTATAGCCCACCACACAAAGCAGTTGTTAAAAGACAAAGGAAGAAAAGGAATTTGGATTCTACTGTTATTACTACCCCTGATAATGAACCGATGGATTTTGTCTGGAAAGACTGACCCATCAACCCATCCACCAACCCTACTAGAATATCGCAATTTGTAGGTGCCTATGCTACAACCACCATCGAAAAAGAAACAGAGGTCCAATGTTTCTTAAGGAAAAAGAAGATAAAATTATGTCACTTGAACAAAAATTACAACAATCAAAATCTAACTAGCAAGAAAAGACACAGTTAGCTAAGCTTCAACAAGAGTTCGAGTAGATGCAAATAAAACATCAAGTTAGCTTAGCAGAGAAGTAAGCGCAAATACAAGGAATAACTGATCTACATAAAGATGATCCAAAAATTGATCAGTTTATTACTCAAGTGATTAGCTTTAACTCCCAACTGATGAACCAAAAAGAACTATTATGCCATAAGATTTCTCAATGGAATTCTTATTGCGAAACAAGTGACAAATTGACAAGTCAAGTCATGGAAATGGGACTTGATTATGATGAAATCTTGAAAAAAGTATCCAACCTCATCACCTAGCAGAATTCAGAAGATGGGAGAAAGGCCAACCTACCCGAACTAGAATAGTCACACAAAGAAATCTTATTTGCAAACTAGGATTCTCGGCTTAGAGAGGCAGAAAAGGAAATAGCGGACACGACAGAAGCAACAAAAATATTATTGAAAATATTAAATAAAATTTACATAGCACCAACCTTGTGGCAGAGTCCATTCCATGTTTTCTTCCTAATGTAAAACAACTTGAACTACAGTGGAGTTAGGCAACAGAAGAAAAAGAAGAAGCAATTAGCAAAATGATTCAGTTAAATTGGGAAGCATATTGGCGACATTTAGTGAGACCTCACAGCCAGTGGATGACCCTGCGATGCCTAACCACTTCTATGGAGAAAATGGTGCCGACACTGACCGATGTCATGTTCACTGGGTAGCTGAAAGCTAAAATTGGCCAAACAATATAGCTCAAGCCCATGACGGATAACTGTGATCTAAAAGATAAAATGCAGAACAGTTAGTCACCATGCTCATTTCTATTTTTTTTTTATTTTGCATAATTTGGGTAAGGTCATTTAAACCTACTCAACTATTTTTGTAATAACCTATTTTTAGTTTTATAGTTTAGTATTTAAACCTGCCTCATTCATTTAGAGAGGGGTCCATAAATTTTATCAGAAACAATTTTCAAAACATGCACTTCTGTCCCTTTGAGGAAGTTTTGGTGAAATTAATGGGACATGATTTATTTTTATCGTATTTGGCATCTTCTACTGAAATTTCACTTTTGTACTCTTAGATGGTGTTGGATGGATTTGAAAGTAGATCAATATTGCTGAAGCACATGAGTAGGATGTATTATAAATGGTACTTGTATCTTGTAATTCTCTTTTACTTATGTATTAATCGATATTTTCTCTTCAAATTGTTTATGTATGAAAGTTTGAATCTTGGTTAGCATTATTTCAGTTTTGTATGATGATGGCCTATATTTTATGCTAAATACATGAATAATTTATTATGTGATATACCCTTCACAATAATTTCGGCTAACTTTTTATACAAAATGATTATTGTTAAATGATTTCACTTCTCATTGCAATTGAATGATCTTTATTACTAAATTCTTTTGGACATTATTGTAGATCACATACTTTAATTTATTCCTGGGTATAGTCATAATTAGATAGTGTTTAAATTATGATAAAATGCGTGTGATTATTAGTTTATATTAGATTACTTTTAACTTAAACATTACTCAAAAATATCACAAATCACCCCATCAGCACTATTATAAATTAGATTGGAAAACTAGTCCCATTATCCCCAGTGGGAGCCACTACACCAAAGGGAAAAGGAGCTGCCAACCAAGGTCTGGATCGGGTGGTTTTCCCCCATGTTGAAGCAATGATTTCTGAGGTTTCAACAGTTTTGGTGCTAGAAGGAGGGCCTAACTATGAATGGCAAGTAAATCCAAATCAACAGGTCATTCTAAGAGTAAAACTCCCTCGCCATCACCCCGAACTTCTTGAAAGCATTCCAAATCTCCTAATCGTAAGTGAGAAGTTGCAAAAGAAAATTACGGAACCCATTGTTGAAATCCCAAGGAAACCATATCATTCTTCTTTTTCTGAAGCCCCTGAAGTCCAATATTTGATTCATAAATTATAGGGGATTTCATTATCTCAAGAAGAATTTGAGTTATCCCAAGATAGTGTTACCTCTCAATTTACCCCAACTCAATGGCTAACTAGAGCATAGAGTGAAAAACTTGGAATCCCCTTTTCCAATTCCCTCTGCCAAGCCATAAGAAAGCTAATAAAACACCATTTGAATCTCATAGCGAGGTTCTTTCATTAACACAATCTTCATCTTCATTCATTCTGTCTATACCATCATAAGATCAATCATCCACCTTGCCACTCCAGATCATGATTCACACAGGTACAGGAACTACATTCTCCTCTACCCAATCACCTTCAACCACTGCTACACCTTCTCCTACTCACATACTAGCAATGGCACAGAATCCTCCAAGGCCATGGACAAATCGAGGAGCTGTTAGGATGGCTAGGCCTTTACATCAATTACTAGCTCATCCAGAGAAATGGTTACCCAAATTCAATCCTGATAATAGCCTACTTGCTGAGGAACATATAAACGACTTCATGTTGTCTATTAACTTGAATGAAGTAGTGGAAGAAGACGCAATTGTAAGATTATTTCCATATACTTTACAGGGAGTAGCAGGATCATGGTACTTCACATACCATGAAGTTCTATTAATAGTTGGGATGCTTTCGAAGAGCATTTTTAAACTAAATTTGGAGATGATAGATCCATAGTTACCCTAATCAATGATCTCTCCAATTTGAAAGCCGAACCAAAAGAACCCATTAAAGACTTCAACTCTCACTTCAACAAATTGTTGAATAAGATACCAACGGTGTCTAAGCCCAACGATGAGGTCCAAAATGAGTAGTATATTTCTGCTCTACCTTCAAACACAACTATTTCCATTGATAGAGCTGCAAATTCGACATTGGCAGAAAATATGAAAGAGGAAATAGCTGTGGAAAAATGCATTCTAGTTCTAGGAAAGAAAAATGTATTAGAAGAATGAAAACATAAGAAAGTGACTTTTAGGGATGACTCCAAGAAGAAACCACCTAAATATCCTTTTGATCTTGAATGGTTATAGAAAGTCCTCAAGACCATGTCTAACGAAATGGTTGATATCAAACAATAGGTAGCAAAGACTTCCTCTAAGAAATCTTTTAGACCATTTAAAGGGAATTCCCCTGCTGATCCTAAACCTCCAAATGTTATTCAAATGTCGAATCATATGCAGAGGAGGATGAATTTTCGACAAATGAAGAACAAACGAACAATGAGGAAGTGGAAGAGTTACAATGAATGTGGGATTTTATCCTTCTCAATAAGGAAACTCAAGAAGCATTGCCTTTTGCTACCCGAAGTAAAAACCCTGTTGAGTTTTCACAAACAAATTCAAAACAGAAGGCTTCAATGCCACCTCCCAGGGATAAAACAACAGGTAAGAAGTCTTCACCAAAATCCAATCAAACTTCTCCTTCTCAAATGGATTCTTCACCTTCAACTAAAACTCTGATAGTTTCTATTGAAATGGAATATAATATTGTTGATGATATGAAGAATACTGGGGAAAACATCACCTTTCATGAGCTTAACAAATTGAAGCATCTACTCCTTAAATAACTCAAAGCAGTACCTATTGCACCGTTTCCCCCTATCGTGATCTCACAAGCCACACAAGAAATCTAAAGGCCCCCTAGCACCTCTTTAAACAAGATTGATCCAACTGACATTGCTCTAATTGGAGGAAGATCTAAATATCATACTCCTCCATTCCTCCTTATTTTTTAAGTCTTTAATAAGAATTTACACAATTGTTTAGTTGATTTAGGAGCTTCATCTAACATCTTACCTAGAATAGTTTGTGCAAATTTGAATTCTCTGCCTCAGAAATATGTTTTACGTATAGTACAGTTAGATCGATCTCAAGTCGAAGTTGTTGGGGAACTTAATTAAGTAACCATCAGACTTTCATCAAATCCTAAAGTTTGTCAAGTCATTGACATACTTGTAGATAATATTACTGAGTTCTGTGGCTTAATCCTTAGTAGAGACTGGTCGGAAAAAGTTCATGGTTATTTTGCAACTGACTGGTCTCACATTTGGCTTCCCTATAATGGAAAGCCAAATCAAATAAGGGTTGATCATGAGAAACATTAAAAGTACATAGTCACAGATCTAGAAGGAGAAAATAAACCAGTCGCGTATAGTAACAATATCATCGGAAACTACTCAGTAGAATAATTTCTAGGAAATTTCAATGCTCACACTTCACCTTTCTTAGAAAACTTTGTTGTATCTCAAGTCAAAATTTTTTCCCAAATAAACACTTCTAAATGTGTAAACTTTGTAGATAAACCTGTAGTTAGCTCTTTATTTTGGAAATTATTTTTTGATGAATCTAAAACTAATGATGGAGTAGGAGCAGGATGCATATTAATTAGCCCAGAGGGGGAAAAGACTATGTTAGCATGCAGACTTGAATTTGATTGCACAAACAACACTACTAAATATGAAGCACTAGTTGAAGGTTTGTATAAGGCAATTGGCCTTAACATCAAACACCTCCAAGTATTTCGAGATTCAAAAATTGTAATAAAACATGTCAGAAATACTATACACTCTTTGTCAGGACATTTGAGACACTATTAGTCGTTAGTCCAAAACTTCACCTATCAGTTTACAGTGTTTAATATTTCACCTATACCAAGACTCCAAAATGCTAGTGCCGATCTTCTAGCTAATGTCACTTCCAAGCTTATTCCACCAGATGATTATAGCCTTGATCGATTCTCCATTGAATTTATTTTTAGGCCTTCTATTCCTGATAATCTCACCAACTGGAGAAACTTTAATAACAATCCAAATATCATAAGCTTCCTAACTTCAGAAGGCCCTTCTGATGACTAGATAGTTGATGAAGACTAGCAGGATAACCAACTTAAACAAGAAATAGTCAATAACGCTATACCAAAAACTATAGTTAAGTTGGAAGATTTATATGACCTCCAAGACAAATTTAAATGACCCACCAATTCAAAACTTGAGAGTTCAGCTCTGAGGTTTGAATTGATTAATCTTAGGACAGACCTAAAGTCTCAAAATATTAATCTAGGTCTCGAACTTACATCAGACGAAAAATCAGCCTTTATAGGTTTGTTGAAGAGGTACAAGAATGTCTTCGCATGGAACTATGAAGATCTTAAGACATATGACACCTCTATTATTCAACATAATATTCCCATGACATCTAATGAAAGACCTATTCAGCAGAAATTAAGGAAGATCCATCCTAATTTAGAAAGTCAGATTAAATTTGAATTGAATAAATTGTTGAAAGCCAAGATTATTTTTCCTGTCAGATATTCCCAGTGGGTCTCCAATCTTGTCCGAGTCAGAAAAAAGAACAATGATATTTAGATATGTATAGACTTCCACAATCTCAATAAAGCTTGCCAAAAGGAAAATTTCCCATTGCCCCCTATGGAACAGATATTGTAATCATTTGCAGGTTTAGAACTAATGTGTTTCCTAGATGGGTTCTCAGGTTATAATAAGATCTTAGTACATCCAGATGACCAGCTACAAACTACATTCAGGACAAAATGGGGCACTTATGCTTATCAAAAGATGCCATTTGGACTGATTAATGCTGGTGCCACTTTCCAGAGAGCCATGGACCTATCCTTCAAAGGTTTAGTAAACAAATTAGTAGTAATCTACTTATATGATATAACTATATATTCCAAAAAGTGTAGCAATCATCTAAGGGATTTAAATAAAATATTTGAACGTTGCCAAAGGTGTGGGATTTCTCTTAATCCCAAGAAGTCTTTTTTCGCTTTAAGTTAAGGAAAGCTCCTTGGATTCATTGTGTCCAAAGCATGGATTCATATTGACCCTAATAGAATTAGAGAAATCTCTTCAATACCTTTACCACATAACAAAAAGTCAATGCAATCTTTCCTAGGTCAAATAAATTTTGTTAAAATATTTGTCCCTGACTTCTCACAAATTGTTTTACCTCCTCAATCCATGATAAAGAAACATTTTGTGTTTAAATGGGGACACTTGGAACATGAAGCCTTTAACTTGATCAAACAAGCAATCATAAATGCCCCATCTTTAGAAACACCGAACTTTGAAAATCATTTCATTTTATATACTTTTGCTTTCGAGAAATCATATGAAGTCATATTGACACAAGTAAATGAAGAAAAAGCTGAAGCCCCAATCTCTTTCTTTAGCTCCAATTTGTAGGGAGCTGAATTGAATTACTGAGACATTGAAAAACAAGCTTTTGCTATTTTTGAATCAATAAAACACTTCATACCTTTTCTCCCCAAAATCCACACCAAAGTAATAGCACCATTCTCAGTAGTGAGAAATATGTTAATACAAAGGGATGTAGGTGAGAAAAGAGAAAATTGGGTTACATCTCTACAGGAATACAACATCGAAATCAGACCAGCAAAAATTGTAAAGGTCAAGGTTTTTGCAGGATGTTGGCAGCTGCATCAAATCTACCAGCATTACAACATTCAGGTGACGATGTACAAGTCTATGAGGTAAGCCTTAACGACACTAAGTCAAGATATGTTGATATCATATTTTACTTAAGAAATCGATATGCCTTAATGCAATTAAATTACACAAAGAAAAGGGCCTTGAGATTAAAAGCTAGACAATATCAAATTGTGAATGATGTGCTGTTTAGAATAAATTATGATTCTGTTTTACTTAGATGTTGTGAGAAATCTAATGGAGAGAAGGTGTTAAAGGAACTTCATGATGGGCCATCTAGCGGTCACTTTGGAGGAGATACCACTCAACAGAAAATCTTGCATGCCCGCTATTACTGGCCAACATTATTCAAAGATGCACACAGTTATGTAAGGGGATGTAAACATTTTCTGACAACTGTGGGAAGGCATAGGAAACCCGCATTACCATAATAGCCAGTAAACATTGACCAACCATTTGAGCAATGGGGATTGAACATAATAGGTGATATCGTTCCTCATTCTTCTAAGTAGCATAGATATATCCTTACAACCACTGATTATTTCACAAAATGGGTGGAATAAATTCCAGTCAAGGTAGCCAATTCTGAAAACATTATTGAATTCATAAATCAAGTTATCATTACTAGATTTGGCCTACCATCTGCCTTGATGTTTGATGATGCATCTTATTTTTCAAGCAATGCTACGACAGAGTTTGCTCTTAAAAGAGGTTTCAAGCTTAAGTACTCTGCTAATTATTATCCATAAGGAAATGGGTTAGCTGAATCCACAAACAAGAATCTCATTAGGATTATTAAATGAACTATTCACCAAAACCAGAAGAATTGGCATAAGTCTTTGATGTTTGCTCTATGGGCAGATTGAATAACTTAGAAAGCCTCCATTGGCACTTCTCCTTTTAATTTGGTCTATGGGAAATAAGTTGTCTTACCTACAAATGTAGCTATTCCCTCCTTTTTCTTAGTTTATTTCATTGAGGAAACTCCTTCCTCATCTATGCAAGTTAGATAGTTACAAATCCTTAAGCTCGAAGAGGAAAGAGAAAGGTCAGGATCAAACATGCACATCATCAAAAATTAGTCAAAGATTCCTTTGAATCAATTTTTGTAAGTTCAAAATCTTTTCAACTCGGAGACCTAGTATTGAAATGGGATAAAGCGCACGAAAAGAAAGGTAAGCATATAAAATTCCAACAAATGTGGCTTGACCCATTTCATATTATGGAACAAATAGGCCCATCAACGTTTCTATTATAAGATTTATCAGGTAAGAGAGAATCTCTACCTATTAATGGGAAGAATCTAAAGAAATAATTTCCATAGAAGATGATCTCTTCTATTCACTTTATATTATTTCCTTCAATTTATTTTTTAGAAAGAATAATAAAAGTTGAAAAACATTTACTTTTGGCTTTACAAATGATAGTATCTTTTTAATTTTGACTTTTCACTTGTGTAAGTAAAGATTGTTATGAAAGTAATCTTCACATATGAAATATATAGTTAAGTTCTATTGCTTCAAAACTGCCTGTTCTCTGCCAAAATTATATGATCTTTGATGAAACTTAGGTTTAGAAAGAAATCTTTCCTTTACATCAGTCAAGAAAAGTATCAATAACAAACCAAAGTCTCTCTACAGAAAAGCATCTTTAAAACTCTACAATTGTCATCCAGAAGCTCTTAAGGAGCCATTGATTCTTCCCACCTAATCAATTTTCAGTTTTAGAGTGTAATTTTAGAATATACTTAAACTTAAAGGATAATACGTCTCATCAAGAGCCGGCTTACCATGATCATAAGATTGTAATTAACTGACATTACCAACACTGCATATCAAAACAGGGTAATGGCTTGAGATTATATTAATCAAAAGACAAGGGGTCTCATCAAGAGCCAGCTTGTTAAGTTAAGTTACAAATCAAGTGAATGGCATTGTCAATATTGGTCACCAAACCAAGACATTGTCCTTTAAGAGATAAAACATGAAAATTTGAAGGAACAATGGATTACTTTAGAAAATAAAGAAAGCAATAAGTATACAAATGGGCTTATCTTTAAAATTGCATTTTGACCTAGGTGGGATACTAAATCATTGATGGTTAAAAGGTAACCATGTCGAGGCTATGAACACCTATTGGCAACAGATGAACACCTGTTGGCAGTAGAGGCTCTACCTATGACAACTGAGTATACCAAAAATTGATATGAGAGGAGCCTCCTTGTTTTTATCCTTAAAACCAGGTAATGAATGATGTATACAAATTGACCTTCTTATGAGAAAAGAATAATAAAAAAAATGATAGTTAAGTAGATGTTGTTTTATTAATAATGAGCAGTATTACTTATCCTATATTCCATGTAATTTTTACTTTTATTTTCAAAACTATATTTATTTTGGAAGTTTTAGAAATTTCAAAAAACTCTCAGAGATAACTAGTTCTTCCAAGTGAATCGCCAATTGTTGTGCTATTCAACCACACCCCATTTATTTGTAGTAGTAGCTAATATTACATTAATAGATGGGGACCCTTTAAAAAATCCCTCCAAAAATAAACTTAGCATTTAGGCATTTTTCTTATTTAATTTTGGAATAAAGCAAGATATCAATCAAACCCCTTTTTCAAAAGAACTACTAAATGCTTGCCTTCCTGCATATCGCATGATTAAGCATCATCAAAAACCTTGCTAACCCACCAAATCTAGTGAAAAACGATTAAAAGAGGACTCTATGCTTTATACCTCGAAACTATCATATTTTTGACATAAACTAGGTCCTAAAGCTTTTCTCTTCAAAACCAAGTCTTGCATCACATATCGCTATTTATGAAGAGCCTACCTTAAAAGGTTATCTCAAAACAAGCGAAATGCGAAATTGTGATGGCATCGTAACCTTTATCGCATCGCATTTCGAGCATTCAAAAGAACACTGCAAACTTACCATTGGTTGATATTGTGAAATGCGATCAAGACCTAGACCCACTCCTTCAATACATTACGAACAAATGTTTAGGTCTGCCGCTTATTAAAAAGGGTCTTTACATAGAAAAACCTGACAAGTGTCTATGTTTTGAGACAATAAATGAGTGTCTCGCATCTTGCACTCGCAGAAACACAAGGGAGGGTAAGAAAAGTGAAAAGTGAAAAGGCATAATGCGATATTGTGATCTGCGATATTGCTTCGCAAATCCCAAAATCTCCATTATCGCAATTCAAAGGCTCACCACCCTAGGAGCTTTCTTCTTGATTTACGATGCAAACATTTATGAGCAATAAAGCTAAGAGATAACAAAGTATTAGTGGGAATTTAATAAGAGTTAACTGCATTTATGTGTGAAAAGCCATTTAATGTGATATGATATCTTCTTACATGTGTTCGAATAAAACTCCTTTTATCACCTTTACAATTTATCTGCATTATTCTATTTTACGTTCATTTTCATCTTTGGGTATCCGATATCTGTTGTTCTTCACTTTCATGGAAAATCCACAGAGAAAATCGTTGGGAGAAATGATGAAGAAAGGAAAGGTAGTTGTCTCTGAGAAATCAGAAATGACTCCTCTATTTACGGATACTAGATGTAGTAGAGAGGGAGGAACCTCTACGTGGGAAGCCATGTATAGTATACTGGAGGAAGAGCAACCAAGGATTCTAGAAATGAAGGTCACAGTTGATAGATGTGATTCTTCAGAAGCTTCCATGTTTGAGACAACATGCTCATTTTTGCATCGCATAGTCGCACACTCGAAGATAATCCCTTATACAGGCATGGTTAAATGGGTTATTGATGAAGCCAAAATCTCAGATAGAGAATTCAAGACCAAAAGCCAAGAGGTTATGGGATCTTTTACGCCAGACGACCTGCGGTTCATGTACCACCTACCAGATCCACAAGTCATCTACAACAAGCAGTTCACTGAGAAGTTTTCCAAAGAGAACAAGGACCCAGCAGACTGCACCTGGACATGGTCAAATAATGAGGGAAAAATAAAAAGAAGACAAGAATAGTATGTACTATAATGCGTCTATTTGTCCCCCTCATAGTTTTGCAGAAGCCATGCTATGCATACTATTTGGCAAACCTAATAGCACTAAATTTTCCCCAGAATGGCTTTCGTTAATAGATGTAGCTATAAACGCAACTATAATGAATTGAGCAAAAATTTTTCATGATAATTTAGTAAGAACAATAATGGATTATAGAAGGAAAATAATTGTTGCTTCGAGGGTTTACCCTCCATTTTTTATGGGCGCCTATGTAATGGATGCAATTTGTTTTGGTTCAAAATTTACTGTCATGGGATGGAAGTGGACTGTCCAAAATCAACTTCCCATTCACAAATACCATAAAGACATGTGGGAATCTTAGTTTCAACCACATTTTTACAAAAATTTTCATGGAGTTATGCTCCCTATCCACAAACGGCTTTATAACCAAGATGCCCCGAGGTTTTCCAAACAAGCCAAGGTAGATATCCTCCTAGTGACCACATGGTTTTGGGAGGAAACATTTACGTATATCAAGGTATTTGCCAACATTACCTCCCCCCATGACCTCCCATAATATGTTCCAGACAAACTGACGGCTAGAGAGATAGCCTATCAAACAGCTAGTGAAGGAGGGATGTGCAAAACATTAAAGGAAGTAAGAAAGGCCATTTGTCATACATTCCCTTTAGAGTGTGGAGAATTTGCATTACATGACTTGGGGCATGCATTCAAGGAATCAAATATTATGTTATCTCTATAGTTACCTAAATTCCCAGGAAGGCAATATGACCCATTCAGCACTGGCAAAGACTTTACCACCATGGTAAAAATAAAAGTATTTAGTAATGAGGAAGATGAATTTGATGACATCTTTTTGCAGAAGAACACCTTCACAAAGGTGAAGCATATGGCACAATCAATTTTTGACCGTGAAGATCTTGAAACATTTTACGAGTCTAAAACTGTTTTGAGAATTGAGGAGATCCCCCCTCTAGATGTGTTTTATAGCCCACAACATGATGCAGTTGTTAAAAGAAAAAGGAAGAAAACGAAGTTGGATTCTACTGTTGTTACTACCCCTGATAATGAACCGATGGATGTTGTCTGGAAAGACTCACTCTTTGACCCATCCGCTAGCCTTACTAGACTATCACAATTTGCAGGTGCCTTTGCTACATCAACCATCAACAAAGCAATAGAGGTGCAAATGTTTCTTAAGGAAAAATAAGATAGAATTTTGTCGCTTGAACAACAATTACAACAAGAAAAATTTGACCAACAAGTAGAGATACAGTTAGCTAAGCTTCAACAAGAGTTTGAGCAGATGCAAATAAAACATCAAGCTAGCTTAGTAGAGAAGGAAGCACAAATATAAGGAATAACTGATCTACATAAAGATGATCCAAAAATTGATCAGTTTATTACTGAACCACTTTGCCTTAACTCCCAGCTGATGCACCAAAAAGAACTATTATTCCAGAAGATTTCGCAATGGAATTCTTACTGTGAAAAAAGCAACAAATTGACATGTCAAGTCATGGAAATGAGACTTGAATATGATGAAATCTTGAAAAAGTTTCCAACTTCATCACCTAGCAGAATTCAGAAGATGGGAGAAAGGAAGACCTACCTAAACTGGAAGAGTCACACAAAGAAATATTATTTACAAACTGGGATTCTCAACTTGGAGAGGCAGAAAAGGCAACAACAGATGTCGTAGCAACAAGAAATAGTGTTATCTAAAATATTAATTAAAATTTACATATTTCCAACCTTGTGGCGGAGTCCATTCCAAGTTTTCCTCCTAATGTAAACCAGCTTGAACTACAGTGGAGGAAGGAAGCAGAAGAAAAGGAAGAAGCAATTATTAAAATGCCAAGGTTAAACTGGGAAGCATATTGGCGACATTTAGTGAAACCTCACAGCCAATGGATGACCCTATGATGCCTAGCCATTTCTACAAAGACCCTGTGATGCTAGCACTGACGAACCCCGTGTTCACTGGGTAGTTGAAATCTGAAATTGGCCAACTGACATAGCCCAAGCCCATGATGGACATTTTTGATCTAAAAGATCAAATGCAGAACAATTAGTCATCATGCTCATTTCTATTTTTGTTTTATTTTGCATAATTTGGGGAAGGTTGTTTAAACCTCCTCAACTATTTTTGTAATAACCTATTTTTAGTTTTATAGTTTATTATTTAAACTGCTTTCATTCATTTAGAGAGGGGTCCATAAATTTTATCAGAAACAATCTTCAAAACATGCACTTCTATCCCTTTGAGGATGTTTTGGTGAAATTAATAGAACATGCTTTATTTTTATCTTATTCGGCATCTTCTTTTGTACTCTTAGATGGTGTTGGATTGATTTGAAAGTAGATCAATATTACTGAAGCTGTTGGGTCCCTATAATACTAGTGATTACCTGATTACTATTGTAGTTGTATCCCTTATTAATACTGTTTTGCCCCTATTGTCCAGATATTGTTATTACTGTGCCCCATAGAATCCCTCTATTGTTATTTTTGTGGCTTTATAATATTATTGTTAGGTTGGCTGGGTTATATTGTGACTCCTTAGACTCCTAAATATAGAAAGGAGGTTTTGTCATTTGAATCATCCAAGAATTGTTCATTTATGTAATGTAAAGGAGGTTTCCCCCTCGAAGAGGTTGAATTCTCAGGTGTTGATCTATCTTTTCTATCTTTTTCTTTAGCTGGTTTCATAACATTCGGTATCAGACCTTTGGATTCTAGGGTCTCGCTGCTCCAAATAGGCCATCATGTCATTTTCCCTATAACTTTTCTTCTGCGATGTTTCAGAAGCAAAAAAAAACCCATTTGAAAAGAAATCGTGCTGAATCTCGGGTCCAAATTTCAGAGCTTTTCGCCTATATTTGTGGAGATATGATCTAACGAAATTGGTCTTTTTGCAGATTCTCGAATTACATTCCAAACAAGTGATCTGGGGAAAATCGTGATAACTTTATCTCTGAGCATCAGATTGAAATTTCGTAAGAAGTTACAGAAAGAGGACGGACTATAGTTTCTTGTATATATTTTTCAGAGCCAAAGGTTGAAACAGTGACTCGTGGCATGTCGTACAAGTTCACTATACTAAACTAGTTTATGATCAGGTTACTGTGGGAGATTTCGTCTAACTCTTCCTTGGAGAATCCAGTTTGGATCACACTAGTGGCATTGGAAAGAGGACACAGAGGGCTACTGCAGGTCTCAATTTCAGAACTAGATGATCCGAAAGTACAGAGATACATCAGAGGCAATATCGAGCTCCTACAAAGTGAAAAAAGGTGTGTAGATTTTTTTAAAATTTTTACTTAAGCTTGGTTTGAAAATTTATTTTGAGGGAATTCAAAGAGCATAGTAGAGCATTATTATCAGTAACTGATGCCCCGAGGAAAGAAAATGCAAACACCTAGTAAGCAACCTAAAATCTTTAGCATGACTCATGAAGAAGAGGAAGAAATGCTACATGATATATCAAAATTACAAGACCAAGTGCAACAAATGTCACTCTCACAAAAGCTAATAGAAGCTAAGATGGACGATTTGAAGATAGATTTGAAGACAATTTTGAAGAGAGACATGGCAGATTTGCAGACAGATTTGACAAATTTTCTACAAGAAATACTTACTAATGGTGAAAAGGTACTAAAGGACAAGGATAATTTTAGGGGCGAATGTTCGCCCTTTGGCGAAATTAAGGGGTTTTAAATTTTTAGTGGGCGAATATTTTGTATCATAGTACATTTTTACAAATCACCTCAAATAGCCCACCTTATTTTAAGGGAGAGGGTAAAAAAAGGTAAATTTAGCCCTTGAAATTAGGACTTACAACCTTCCATTCGCCCATTTTCAAGAATAAGTTTTATTTAAGTGAATCCATTCGCCCATTTTCAAGAATAGGTTTTATTTAAGTGAATCCTATGGGCCAAATACCATATTTATAAAAGAGGTATGGTAAATTAATAAAAATATAAATAAATGAGAGGTATGGTAAATAAATAAAACATTTTTTATATTTACTCCATAAGTCACCTTATATACATGTAAGGGTGTAAACAAATAAAAATATAGTAAAGTGGAGGTATGGTAAATAAATAAAACGTCTTTTTATACTTACTCAAAAGGTATGGTAAATAAATAAAAATATAAATAAACTAGACTTATCGTAAATAAATAAAACCTCTTTTTATATTTAAATAACCCTCGTTCTATTTATGAAGGCTCAAGAAAGAGGTTTTATTTAAGTGAATCCTATGGGCCAAATACCATATTTGTAAAAGAGGTATGGTAAATTAATAAAAATATAAATAAACGAGAGGTATGGTAAATTAATAAAAATATAAATAAACGAGAGGTATGGTAAACAAATAAAACATTTTTTTATATTTATTCCATAAGTCACCTTATATTTACGAACACTCAAAAAATGGGTTATATTTAGGTGAAGCCTATGGCCAAAATACTATGGGACAAATACCATGGACTAGATTGTTATTAATACCATGCAAAAAACCATTATTAACCCTAATATTAGAATTAATAAAAATAAAAATGGCACATGGTATTGACCCATGGTATTCACCAAAATGGCACATGGTATTCACCTGGAATGTAGCCTATTTAAATGGGGGAATTAAACCAGCATGTAGCCTCTGCTAAGATTCACTAGGACTTTACAAAGTTTTATTATTTAGTGAAAGACTGGCCAAGATCTTACAAGATTTTATAATTGAGTAAAATATTCGCCATGCCTGGTGAGAGATTCGCCCATTTATTATATTTATAAATTTAGGGGGGGTTCTTAAAATTTTCCCTGCTAAAGGAAACTCATGATGCAAAAAAAAGAAATGTTAATCATGATTTAATAGACTCTAATGTGAGATCTAAGAACCACCATATTCCAAAAATCAATATGAGAAAGTTTGATGGCAAGGATCCTGCAACATGGATATCACAGATCGAGCAATTTTTCGATCTCAATAATGTGAAAAACAGACAAAAAGGTGTGTATTGCAACTTTATATTTGCAACCAAATCAGTTTGTATGGTATCAATGGCTTTGCTCTCATAAACAAATTATCACTTGGGCAATTTTTACAGAAGAATTGACAACAAATTATCAGGATACAAAAAGCAACACTTTTTTTAGCTAATTGATAAGTCTCAAACAAAATGGTTCAATAATGGAGCACATTGAGGAGTTCCAAAAATTGAACATAAGGTTAAAAAATATTCCAGAGGAGCATAATATTGATGTGTTCATATCGACTTTAAAGGATAATATCCAACATGATGTTCGCCATTGGGAACCTGATTCATTAGAGAAAGCATTCAGGTTCGCAAGAAAAATGGAAAGCAAAATTATGGCAACGAGGAAGCATACCACTCACAACTATAAAGATGGAAGTGTTGTTGCCCCTAGTCTTCGACAACCTATAAAGTTGACACCACAACAATTGGAAGAAAAAAGAGCAAAAGGGCTTTGTTATAGTTGTGATAGCAAATACACTAAAGGTCATAAGTGTGTTGAAAATAAATTATTCTACATAGGTTGTGAAGAGGAAGAAGAAAAGGAGCAAGAAACGTCAAAAGAAGAGGATATACTCCAGGAACAAAGCCTAGATAAAGAAGAAATGAATCCAACCATATCTTTTAATGCATTGGTGGGAATTACCACTCCTCAAACCATCAAGATAGAAGGACAAATCAAGAAGAAAAAGGTAATAGTGTTGATTGATTCAGGAAGTACCCACAATTTTATTCATTGTAAGGTAGCAAAAGAATTGAATTCCTTCTTATATCCAGCACCATAGTGTCAAGTGATGGTTGCACATGGAGGAACAATAAATTGCTCTGGAAAGTGCCATAATATCAAGCTATCCATGGGAGAATATGCATTGACTAGCCCAATGCTTTCCATTCCAATGGGAGGTGTTGATGTTGTATTAGGAGTCCAATGGCTACAATCCTTGGGTACAATAGCTTTTAATTTTCAAGAAATTTTCATGAAATTTTCTGTGGAAGGAAATGAAGTTGAATTAATGGGTATTGCAGGGAAACCAGGAAAGATAATCAGTTCTAACAATATGACAAAGCTTCTAAAAAAGGAACAAAGAGGTGTAATTGCACAATTATGTTCGCTAGATGTTTCCACATTGGAATCATCTATTTCTCCAAATCTCCAAAAAGTTTTGGACAATCATTCCAATGTATTTGAGACTCCCAAAGGTCTCCCACCTATTCGTGATCATGATCATGCTATTCGTATGATTCCAGGAAGTGTTCCTCCAAACATCAGGCTGTACAGATATCCCTATGCCCAAAAGAGTGAAATTGAATGTATGGTTGCAGAAATGCTAGAGGAGGTATAATTCAATCGATGCGAAGTTCTTTCTTTGCTCCAGTAGTATTGGTGCACAAGAAGGATGGATCATGGCGCATGTGTCTGGATTATAGGGAGCTCAACAAGCTCACTATTAAAGATATGTTTCCCATTCCTGTCATTGATGAATTACTGGATGAATTGCATGGATCAATTTACTTCACCAAGTTGGATCTTTGTTCAGGATATCATCAAATCAGAATGAAGACTGAAGACATTCCGAAAATAGAATTTAGAACTCATGAGGGTCAGTATGAATTTTTGGTGATGCATTTTGGCCTTACCAATGCACCTTCAACATTTCAAGGTTTGATGAATTCAATTTTGAAACCATTCCTTAGAAAATTTGTGTTAGTACTTTTTGATGATATACTAATTTACAGCAAGTCTTGGATGGATCATGTTGAACATGTTGACAGGGTGCTACATCTATTGGAGGAGAAACAATTATATGCAAAAAGATCCAAATGTTTCTTTGGAGTACAAGAGGTGGAATATCTGGGTCATATTGTATCTCATGAAGGAGTTAAGGTAGACCCTAGCAAAATTAAAGCCATTAAGGAATGCAAAATCCCCACATCCATAAAGCATCTGCAAGGATTTCTTGGGTTGACAAGGTATTATCGCAAGTTTGGTAAGAATTATGGGAGAATAGCATCACCTCTAACAACATTATTGAAGAAATATGCATTTTCATGGACTCCAGAGGCAACAAAGACATTCGAACATCTTAAAGAGGCAATGTGCCAAGCACTGGTCTTAGCTACATCGGACTTCACAAAAACCTTTATTGTGGAATGTGATGCTTCAGGAAATGGAATTGGTGCTATCTTAATGAAAGATGAAGGACCCACTTCTTTTGAAAGTCATCCAATCAAGGGAAAGTTTTTACACAAAGCTATTTATGAGAAGGAAATGGTGGAAATACTCCATGCACTTAAGAAATGGTGACCCTACCTAATGGGAAGACACTTCAAGGTAAAAGCGGATAATGATAGCCTTAAATGCTTTAAGAACAAAGATTATCCTCTAAAGAGCAACAAAAGTGGGTGACAAAGATGTTGGGTTATGACTTTCAAACCATCTACAAAAAAGGGAAGCAAAATGTGGTGGCAGATGCACTCTTGAGAAAAGATGAGGATGTGGAAGCATTGTTGTGCACCATTTATATTATCCAACAAGATTGGATAAACGAAGCAAGGGAGAAATGGAGGAATGACGAAAATGTGTGGGCACTTATTCAAAAGTTACAACACTATTCCAGTACGTGTGATACATTTAGCTGGAAAAATGATTTGTTATGGTACAAAGATTGCTTATACCTCTGTAAGAATTCCCAACTAAAACAAAAGATTATTATGGAATTGCACACTTCTTCATTAGGAGGGCACTCAGGATTTTTAAAAACTTACCACCGGATTAAGAAGGTTTTTTTTTGGGATGGCCTTAAATCAGATATTCAAAAGTTTGTGGTGGAATGTTTGGTTTGCCAACAAAATAAAGTTAAAACAATTAAGACACTGGGTCTATTACAACCTTTATCCATTCCAAGCCAACGTTGGGAGGAGGTTTCAATGGATTTTATCACAGATTTACCCAAGTCTGAGGGAAAGAGTGTCATCATGGTGGTAGTTGACAGACTTACCAAGTATGCACACTTTTGTGCATTATCACATCCATTTAAAGCCAATATAGTTTCTACTACATTTATTGAAACAATTCAAAAGCTACATGGAAACCCAAAGATTATTGTAAGTGACAGAGATCACATTTTCACTGGAAATTTTTGGACAAAATTATTTTCTTGTCTTGGTACTCAGTTAGCTCATAGCTCATCTTATCATCCTCAATCTGATGGGAAAACTGAGCTAGTACACAAACGTTTGGGAGGATATCTTCGCTGCTTTGTATCTGATAAAAAGACATAATAGGTCAAATAGTTGCCTCTGGCTGAATGGTGGTATAACACTTCCATACAACAACAAAAATGACCCCATTTATGGAAATTTATGGATATCAACCACCATCCATCACACCATATTTAAGAGAAAATTCTAAGGTTCAAGTAGTGGAACATCACATCAAACATCAACAACAAGTCCTCCAACTCTTAAAGGATAACCTCATGTTGGCACATAATAGAATGAAACAACAGGCAGATCAACATCGCAGCAAAAGAAGTTTTGATGTAGGTGATTGGGTTTTCCAACGGATACAACCATATAAGCAAATGTCCCTCAAGCAAGCTAAGAAGGATAATAAATTATCACCAAAGTATTATGGTCCGTACAAGGTGTTGCAAAAGATTGGTACTGTGGCATACAAATTGGAGCTTCCTGCAGCTTCTTGATTGCACCCAGTTTTCCATGTTTCATGTTTAAAGAAGGTTATAGGTGGAAAGCTCCCAGTTCAAACAATATTTCTAAACTTGACGAGGAAGGAAAAATTATATTGGAACCAGAAGCAGTCACAGAAACAAGAACTTGACAGCTACGAAATCGATTAATTTTGGAGTATCTTATCAAGTGGAAGAAATTATCTGCTGAAGATTCCACATGGGAGGATGAGAATTTTATACAGAATCATCCAGAACTACTCAAGCGTTGAGGACAAAACTTTTTTGAAGGAGAAGGGCATGTTGGGTCCCTATAATACTAGTGATTACCCCATTACTATTGTAGTTGTATCCCTTATCAATACTGTTCTGCCCCTATTGTCCCCATATTGTTATTACTATGCCCCATAGAATCCCTCTATTGTTATTTTTGTGGCTTTATATTATTATTGTTAGGTCGTCTGGATTATATTGTGACTCCTTAGACTCCTATACATAGGAAGGAGGTTTTGTCATTTGAATCATCCAAGAATTGTTCATTTATGTATGTAAAGGAGGTTGCCCCCTCGAAGAGGGTGAATTCTAAGGCATTGATCTATCTTTTCTATATTTTTCTTGAGCTGGTTTCATAACAAAAGCACATGAGTAGGACATATTATAAATGGTACCTTTATCTCGTAATTCTCTTTTAATTATGTATTAAGCAATAATTTCTCTTCAAATAGTTTATGTATGAATGTTTGAATATTGGTTAGCATTATTGCACTTCTGTATGATGATGGCCTATATTTTATGCTGAATACATGAATAATTTCTTATGCGATACATCTTTCACAATTGTTTTGGCTAACTTTTTATACGAAACAATTATTGTTAAACGATTTCACTTCTAATTGCAATTGAATGATCTTTATTACGAATTGCTTTTGGACATTATTGTAGATTGCATACTTAAATTTATTCCCAGGTATAGTCATACTTAAATAGTGTTCAAATTAGGATAAAATGCATGTGATTATTAGTTTATATTATATTACTTTTAGCTTAAAAGTTACTCCAAAATATCACAAATCACCCCATCAACACTATTATAAATTAGATTGGGAAACTAGGCCCATTATCCCGAGTCGGAACAACTACACCAAACAGAAAAGGAGCTGCCAACCAAGGTCCGTACTAGGTGGTTTTCACCCATGTTGAAGCAACAATTATTGAGGCTTCAACAATACCTTACATATGCAAAGAAAAAGCGAAGCTGTAATGGTTCATCATTAGTCTACACAATCCAAAAACAATGGATGAAGTTATTCATAAGGCACACATCTGCTATTAGCAAAACAAGCCAAAGGGAGACATGAGTAAGAGATGGACTGATAAAAAAGAAGTAAATTTGTTCCCAGCCACAAAGGGAATAAGGGCCCAGTCAATAAGGGATTGTACAAGGGTCAAATAAATTGGAATTTTTATAAAAATCAGCCCAAATTTAAAGTACCAGGGGAAGATAGAACTGAGGAGCAAACTGGTAGAACTGAAGCAGAGTTAACTACTAGGCCTCATGTACAGTGTTGGGGATGTGGAGGCACACATGATGTCAAAAAATGACCAAACCGTAAAGGAGCTAACTATATTTCACAAATACAAGAAGCTTCCATGGTAGGAGAAATAGCAAAGAGCCTCCCTAAAATTAATGCCGCTCTAGGAGATCATCAGCAGAATTTCAACCAACAATGATCGAATTTGAAGGTAAACATTTTAACCGAAATGTTTCTATTTTGATTGATCCTGGGGATACTTTGAGTTATGTTAGCCCCAAGATTTTGTAACAATTTAAACTACAAGAAATAAAGTTTAAAAATATAGGGCTAGTACAACTAGCCATAGGAGCCAAAAGGAGCGGTTTGGCCAAAGTCAATAACTCTCCTCCAGAATTAGCTAACTAGTCCATCATGGCATATTTCAACGTGTTACCCTTAGGGTCATATGATGTCCTCATAGGCATGGATTTGCTAGAAAGACATTGGTCCCTTATTAATTGCAAGACCAAAACCATTAATTTTCGAAATCAGCAGCGAGGAAGACAATAAATTCAAGGTATTCAGAAACCTTTGCAAATAAGACCTGTAACAGCTTCCCAAATGGATAAATGCATCAAAAAGTGTTACCAAATTTATGCCATACAAGTAGGTTATGCTGACTCTAAAGAGAAATCTACTACTCTAGAAAATATACTAGTGATATAAAATTTTCCGGATGTTTTCCCTGAAGAAATCCTGAGTCTACCCCCAAAACGAGACATAGATTTTACCATTGAGTTAATTTTGGGGGCTACCCGAGTTTCTCGAGCCCCTTACCGTATGAGTATACTAGAGCTAACAAAGTTAAAAATGTAGCTACAGGAGCTACTAGATAAAAATTATATATGACGTAGTGTATCCCCTTGGGGATCTCCAGTACTTTTCATTAAGAAAAAAGATCGAACATTACAAATGTCTTTGGATTACCGTTATTTAAACAAATTGACTATAAAGAAAAAACACCCCTACCTCGTATAGATGAGCTATTCTATTAGATAAAGGGTGAAACTGTATTCTCTAAAATTGACCTCCGATCACGCTATCATTAGATCTAGAAAAAGGAGGATGATATAGCGAAAACAACATTCAGAACTTGATATGGACATTAAGAGTTCATGGTGCTACCTTTTGGGCTGACTAATGCCCCTGCAACTTTCATGTGTCTCATGAACAACATATTTCATCAATACTTAGACAAATTTGTGCTAATGTTCACTGATGACATACTAATCTACTCCAGAAGCATGGACGAACATAAGGACCATCTCTAAATTGTTCTTCAAAACCTAAGAGAACACTAGTTATATGCCAAATACAACAAGTGTAACTTATTTAAGGAACAAATCGAGCACTTGGGACATATTACCACCAAGTATGGCATCACAGTAGATCCCAAGAAAACAAGAACTATCATGGAGTAGTCAGTATTGAAAGATGTGGTAGACATAAGATCGTTCATGGGCCTAACTAGGTATTATAGGCGATTTGTGGAAAGGTTTTCTAGCATGGCATACACTATTACTTCTCTACAAAAGAAAGGAAAGGCCTTTAGATGGACCCCAGACTGTCAAAGAAGCTTTGATCAGCTTAAACATCTACTCACCACCGCCCCTATTCTGAGTATTTCTGATCCTAACAAAGAATACGTAGTTTGTACGAATTCTAGAAAAGAAGGTGTACATGGCATGTTAATGAAAGAAGGTAGGGTTGTAGCCTATGAATCAAGAAAGCTTAAAGAATACGAACATAAATATTCTACATATGATTTGGGACTAATAGCAGTAATTCACGCCTTGAAGATGTGGTGACACTACTTATTGGGCAACAAGTTTCTGTTATTAACATATCATCATAGTCTGACAAGCTACTTCAAACATCCCACTCTAAATGTTAGGCAAGCCTATTGGGCTGACTTCCTAAGCGAATTTTATTTTGAGATCAGACATTTTAAGGGAAAAGAAAACAAGGTTGTGGATGCTTTAAGTCGAAAGGTGAATTTCTTATATGAAATTTCTTTTAGTGAATCTTGAACTACTTTCTATGAGCAGATTCATGAAACAACCATGGAAGATTTAGCTTATAAACATTTATGGCAACAAGAAAAAATTGTAAACAATCATGAACAACAATTAGGATATGAGGGAAATCCAAATGAATTACCAATTTATAGGAAGGGGTTATATGTACCTAACTAAAAAATTCTTAAAAATTCAATCTTAGATGAGTATCATAAAAGTCGTTATCCAAGGCACCCAAGATACCAGAAAATGGTTTCTGCCCTTAGAAAAGAATTTTTCTGGCTTGGTATGAAGAAAGAAGTAGCCGAGTATTTAGGGCATTGTCTAGAATGCCAGCAAGTAAAGGCAAAACACCAACACCCAACAGGGTTGCTCCACCCACTACCGATCCCTGAATGGAAGTGGGAAACCATATCTATTGATTTCATCATTGAACTTCCTAAATCAAAAAGGCTAAACAACTCTATCCTAGTGGTGGTAGATAAATTGAGCAAATCTTCTCATTTCATAGCAGTTCAATCAACTTACAAAGCAGTGCAAATTGCAAACAATTTTATGCAGATTAATTTTAAGTTACATTAGCCTTTTGGAAGGCCCTTTCTGAGAGATTGGGCACACAACTACACTTCATTACTGCATACCATCCTCAAAAGGATGGACAAATGGAAAAAGTAAATCAAGTAGTCGAAGAAATGTTGCGAACTTATGTAACGCAACAACCTTCTAAGTGGGAGGATTACTTGCACTTAGTAGAATTTGCCTACATCAATGGATACAATTCATCTTTACTGATGAGTCCCTTTGAAGTGTTATACAAGCATAAGTGCAAGACACCTTTGAGTTGGAGTGTTCCAGAAGACAAACTAATGCTAGGACCAAATATGCCGGAGGAGATGGAAAATATAGTAAAAAGAGTATGAAGCAATTTAAAAGCCGCTCAAGACTGGCAAAATAATTTTTCTGGAAGAGGAGCTTTCGAGAATTTCAAGTAGGAGAACACATTTACATTCGGGTACGACCCAAGAAAAGCACCTTGTAGTGGACCGGATGTGCTAAAATAGCACCTCAATGTTGCGGACCTTTCCAAATTCTAGCACAAATTGGGCTAGTGGCTTACCAGCTTGCTTTACCTAGCCATATCCATGTACACAATGTCTTTAATGTTTCTTCACTTAAGATATACATTTATGATGCTAATCATATAATCAATTGGAGGAACATACAGGTCGAACCGGAAGGCGAATTACTAGTTGACCCTCTGGGTATACTCGATTGGAGAGAAGTAACGCTGCGGAAACAAGTTATCACCGAGGTTAAAGTGTAGTGATAGCACTATGGGCCAGAAGAGGCCACCTAGGAAGATGAGCAGGTTATGAAGGAAACCATTCCAGAATTATTCTCAGGAGGAAAACATCAGGACGATGTTACATCTTCAGGGGGGGGGGGAGATGTGATATCCCCAAATTATGTAAATATTTTAATTACTTCAAACCAAACAATTTGATATTATTTTAATTATGGAATTATTTTTGAAACCCTTATGCATAAGTGAATTGCAGTTACTTGTAAATATTGTTTTACTTGCTAAGTGGTTAGGAAAATAGTTATTGGCCCTAACTAATTTCTTGAGTATTTACTCAAAGAAGGATCAAGGAGATAGGGGTATCTGAGATTAGGGAGAAAAGGAAGAAGGAAGTATGTGCTAAGACATCAAGCAGAGTTGTGACGCTACGTCTGGTTTCGACCAGATAGCTGTCAGAGATATTAAAGTTCTCAACTAAGAGATAGTAAGAAGAGTTCCTGGGTATAGGAACAACTCGGGGGGAGACTACCACGAGAGTAGTCTCAAGGTTGGGAGGCATATTGTTGAGCAACAAGTCTGAGCTGCAGGATAAATCTGGAAGAGCTTTGTGAACCAGATAAGTAAAATTATCCTATAGATAAATCTAGAAGATTCTGTTATGTATTTTCTGAAAGTATTTACCTATATTATATAGGTCTAGGGCTATTAGTACGAAGAAAACATAAATAGCTACATAGGAGTTATATTTATACGAAACCTATAATAAACTGTAGAACATGTCAAAATAGCATGAGAGCTAGTAGGCTAGCATGCAAAAAAGTGTATCAAAAGATACACAAATAGAATGATAAATTACAATTCCAGAATAGTTACAGATTAAAAGGAAGAACTTCCTAAAAGAATACTAAAAATTAGATAATAGAGTTGTATAGTAGCGTTAAATGAAGGAAGAACATGAATTAACTATTTTAGATATTATGCCAACATTAACGATAATTTTTCCATAATAAAAACCTCGTAGAATTGAGAAAAATACTTATAGTATCAAGATTATATTATTTTCCAGAATCATTCTACCTATGGTTAATAACATAAAAACTTCATGATGAAATGGGGCAAAAACCCTATCAGTAAGAGAAACTTTATGTATTAGATGCACTGTATCAGTAATGTACACAAACCACATGTAAAACTTTAGAACAATTTTAGATAGCAATGGAACCCTGCTGTTAAGGAGAAAGCATTAAACAACGAATCACATAAATTGCAAAAACCCCTACTTAGTTCAATATGAGTAATACAAGAGGACCAAAGAGATATTGTTCAAACCCTCTAAATATCAGAGCATTCCCAATTCAGACAAATATCAAACTCAGAAGGCATGATAGCCATTTGTCTCAAATAAAAACATCACATATTATATTTAAGCCACAATAGGCAAACAGAGCAAATAATATACTGCAGCCAGAGTAAACAGAGAGTTCAAAGGTGACTTAAAACACTGTATAATCTCGTAAAATACCCCGAAGGGTTTGAACCACAAATTTCCACAACTAAAACCTTGAATATGTTAAAAGTCTAGTATCGATCTACAGTCTGCCTATAGAGCTTGATCACAAGGACGAAGCCGGTTTCGAATAGAAACTAGCAAGGCTCAGCCTCGCCTCATATGCCCAAAACCAAATACATACACTGTCTCGGGTTGGTTAACCCTCCATGCAATTAAAAAAACACAGAACCACAAGTATATGACATGTATGCTCAAAACTGTTACAAATCTTTAAAAGATGAAATTCATCTGCAGTAAAACTCTGAACTAGATCAAATACCTAGTAAAGGGACTGGGCTTCTAGCTTGAAGCTCGACAAGATGGAAAAACAGTTCCATCCACACTTCACCTGGGAGTCTACTCCACCTGCAAACCACCACCTCTTGACCAGGAGGAGAACACAAGTTAAATTCCATCTATATGAAACCCATAAGTATACAAATAACTGTAGTTTGCATCTAATGAAGGAAGAATGCAACTTGATACATGTACATTTGAAAGGCTTGCAGCATTGTTGTATCACTAAACCGGAAGTCACTAGATAGCCGACAAGGCAATAGCAAGGACCACCATAGCAGGGAAGGAGAGCCTCGACATCCAACGACTCCAACACTCGGCTAAGGAGAAACATCAAAGTTGCACATAAACTCTCTTGCGGAGCGGGTCGAAGACTTCCATCGGAGGGGAGAAACAATGAGCCAAGACTGCTAAGCCATTGGAGGCAAAAGGACCCGAGAATGTTACCAATCGTTTGATCAATGCCAACATCTGGTAACCCTAGATAGGGTCCGGAGTGCAAGGATAGTAGAGGCGCCTCAAGGCATTGAAGAATCCGGCAGGCTAGACCTTTTCCCTAGGCCGCCACAACAGCCAGAGTAACTTTAGCATTAATGGAGACTAGATGGCGGACAAGTGCAATATTAAAGAGTTAAATAAAACTTAAAAAATTAACAAGTAAATCCTCAACCTTAGTGGATAGGACATGTTGCTCCAAGGTGTCTTTAATGCAACTTTAAATCCACAGTACTCACAAATTCCGTGAATATTCGAGGACCATCAAAACAATATCAGAAACCTTGATAAAATGGAACGATATTAAAGCAAGGTTACCACCACAATATAAACATTAATGTAATAGAAGATTGTAAACGTTAATGTTATAACAGATGACATAAAAATATAATAATAAATGAATGTTTATTATTCAAATTAAGTAAATAGTTGAATATTTACATTACAGGAATGGCTGGTTAAAGAAAAAGTTTTGTTTTTTTTATATATGGTTGTTTTCATATATGGATTCATGACACAACTTTGGCCAATGATAGTTGATGGACAAACTAACACATCAAGATCAATGCCATGTCTAAAGTACTTCGAACATTTTTTTACCATATTCAATTTACCATGGGCGCTGTACAGCTGTCAATCAAATGGTCGCAATTATGCAGCTTTATGGAATTACTCTTTTTGGTTGATTGTAGATTTTGGATAGGTTAATTTTGATTTCAGATTTTGTAATATTTTAGAAATATGATTTATAAAAATTAATGTTTATTTTTATTAATTTTCTTAATATCTGAATTATGTTTATCTATTGTAGATTTTAAAATATTTTCAAACTATAATATAAATAAGTTAGATTTTCATTTTATTAATTTTCATTAAATTTCTAAATATTTAAATTATATTTATTTTTATAATAAATTTTATAATGTTGTGAAAATATCACTTATATGAATAACTCAATTATTTGATTGTGCTTATTTTCATTAAATTTTTTGAATATTCTAAAATTTACAATTAAATTGTACTTATTTCAATGTTTCAATAAACCATTTAAATAAATTAGAATATCTCATACTAAATAGTACTTCACAGGATGAAAAATTACCTGTTCAATATTTTATATACATATGTTAGGATTGCAGATTTCCTTATTCAATTTTGAGGTTTTGGTTTTGTACAACAAACTAAGATTCTATTAAAAAGCTACTGACTGAATACCCCTTTATACCATACCTACTAAATCAATAAAGGTATCAATTAAAAAAAATATATTCACTTCATTTATGTACACTAAACTCTATAGTTATAGAATGTACCTACTTGCTGCAGAAGGAATATATTGCATCGTATAGAGCCTACGGGATTTGGAAACCTGTCAGAGCATGTTGTAATCTCACAGGAACAGGATAAGAATGAAGTTGATAGAAAAGAACTTGCCATTACTGAGAGTCAATCCAGTGAAAAATGGAGGAATTTTCTTTGAATGGTGACCGAAATAAGTGGTAAAATAACCAATGCTATTAAAGCATGGATAATGTTAAACAGTATAAAGCATGGATAATGTTAAACAGTATAAAGCATGGATAATATTAAAACATTATATTATAAAGCAAGGATAATATTAAAACATTATAAATAGGAGATTTTTAAAGTATAAAATCTAAATGATGTTTATGTTTATTTTATTTTATTTTATTTCTATATATATGCTGTATATAAAATAATGTTAATTTTTTAAGAAATCGAAATAGTTTTTAAAATTATATACAAATTATCAGTGAATGGTTGTGAATATGAATCTGATTATTGCAGTAGATTTTTCAAAATTCATTACAAATTTTTCTTAATATTTTTTATTGGTTTTAGATTTGGTAGTTAATTGACGTTTTTGTTTAATTAATTATCTAGTAAGACGTTTTCCCTTGAAAAAATTTCTCAATTACCATTATGCACTATTCGATCCAATGTTAACAGATTGAAATTTCTTTCAACCTTAGATCCTGTTGCTTTAACTCATAAATAAATCTTAATTTATACAAAGGCTCATGTAAGTTGATCTTTATTATAACCCATGAACATATAGCATGTTCATGATTAGCAACGCGACCATGATTAGCAACAGATGATGCACACTAATGCCCAAAGAGAATTTGATTGAATAACCTCCTAAGTTGCCAGCATACAAAGACTACAGTTGGACGACATGGTGTTGAGATTTTCTATTTTGCATAAGGTAGGCAAAATCTCAGTAGATGATAACAATAGGAATCAATTCCTAGATTAGCTCTAGGTTGTTGGGAGATGATTAATGCCTCCTATATTTGATGAAAGTGAGTTAATGAAGTTGTTAGATTCCCTTTGCTATAAAACAGGCAACCATTCGGATTGTTTGGAATGCGGGTGAGAGTTTGTGAGGATTGAATTATGTAATCTCCTGTTTGACTAATAAGATTATCGATGCCTATGTTGTGTGGACGTAGCCCAGATTGGTTGGGTGAACCACGTTAATTCCTGTGTCTTTATGTGCTTGATTTATCTGCTGTGTATTTTGCTTAATTAGTTGTGCATCTGATCTCCAACAACTGGTATCAAGGCAAGTTGGAGGCGTTGTGTGAGGGTGCTGAGTGTGCTGCGTGGATCAACTGATTTCTGGTTTGAAGTGAAGCTGCGTAGAAGACCAGACCAACAGCTGCGTGGAGTGCTGGTGACATTCACCTGCTGCTGTGTGCGTGTGTGTGCTAAAGTATTGCGTTCTGGGGGCAGCGTGCGTTGGGCCGTTGTTCATCTGCATGGAAATAACATTGCTGGAGGGTCGTTTGGTGATGTTTAGAAACCCGTGGTGCAGACATGGATCAGATTGCTGCCTAGACTGCACACACTTCGATTGAAACACTATAAAAGGTTGTTTATTACCCTGGAGCGATCATATCTGTTTTAACCGCGGGGTGAGGCAGCTATTATATATATGCAAAGAAAAACGCCAATTGAGTTAATTGTTTTGCTTCCCCTCTTCCTCAGAGCTGATTGGTTCCTTCCTTGGAAGACGACATATACTCCTCTCTGCAGAAGAGTATGGTGTGATCGGTTCCTTCCTTGGAGGACGACATATACTCCTCTCTGGAGCCGCCTGTTTTGCAGACATAGTCTTTTTAAATGCAGACACACAAAATTCTTCCCATACGAAAGAAGCAAAGCCACAAATTCCTTGAAACCATCACTCTCTAATGCTGTGCGCTTGCCTTTGGCATCATCTCTGTTTGTTGCATTTTCTGAGAAATTCGGGTTGGTTGAGGCAGGTGATTCGAGCTCTAGCTGGTGCGTATGTGTTTTATTTAATAAGTCAGAGGGTGTGATTGCCAACGTGTCTTGGGCGTACGGGATTGGCGTAACTCAAAGGTTCATTTCCCACGGAATAATGCACAACTTTGTTTTATGTATGCAGTGTCAAAAGTACTCAACGTTTGTGCTTTGAAAATCAACATTTGTATACTCAATTTTTTTGCAACTTGGTGGTAGTATATAGTTGCATGAAACTTGTTTCTTCAAGTAGATTTCTCTCTTACTTTATTTTGACTAAGCATTTTTTGTTTGAGAATTCATGAATACAAAGGCAATGTCAGATAAGGCATAGGCAGTTTTTTTTAAAAAGTTGGATGTTGGAGATTATTTTGTTTTTTGGTTAATATAAGATGGCGAAAACTCAGAGTACTCGGTTTGAAGTCGAGAAGTTTAATGGCAAGAATAATTTTGAGCTCTGGAAGGTGAAAATGCATGACTTGCTTGTCCAACAAGGTGTGGTAAAGGCATTGATGCGTAAATCCAAACAACCTTACAAGATCACAGACGATGAGTGGGACGAGATGGATGAAAGAGCAGTAAGTGCTATTCATTTATGCCTAGTAGATGATGTCCTGTTTAATATCGTGTCGGAGACAACAGCTGCTGGTTTGTGGGCAAAACTAGAGAAACTGTACATGACCAAATCCTTAACCAATAGGATTCTCCTAAAGCGACAGTTGTACAGTTTGCGAATGAAAGAAGGTACATCGATTGCTGATCGTTTAAATGCTTTTAATACTCTTCTTGTGCAATTACAAAGTATAGAAGTAAAAATTCCATCTGAGGATAAAGCTATTACTTTATTATGCTCGTTGCCCGAGTCATGGGATCATTTTGTTACTTCTATAAGTCTTAGTTCATCAGAAACTATTGAGTTTGATGATGTAGTTGCATCCTTATTATCAGAAGAAACAAGGAGGAAGTCGCATTCTGAAACCTCTACATCAGAAGCTATGATGGTTAGAGGTCGTTCGAAAGAAAGACGCCCGAGGAAGCCGAGCGACTCACGTTCAAAGTCGAAAGGGAAGAAGAGTAAGCTAAAGTGCTGGTTTTGTGGCAAATCAGGGCATTTAAAGAAGGACTGCTGGAAGTGACAACAGCAAATTTCAAAACAGATTCTTCGATAGAGAAGAAGGAGGAAAATGCGACAGATACAGGTTCGACATCTGGTTCAGGTATGAGTGATGAAGTATTATCAGTTAATGTGTCAAATCATGGTCAACATTGGTTGCTAGATTCCGGTGCATCAAACCACATGTGTATCCATAAAGAATGGTTTAAGGAATATAAATCAATTAATGATGGAGTTGTGTACATGGGTAATGATGTAACATGTAATATTATGGGGATTGGGAGCATAAAACTACAAATGTTTGATGGGACAACTAGAATATTAACTGATGTGAGGCATGTACCAGATTTAAGGAAAAATTTGATTTCATTAGGAGCACTTGATTCAAATGGATATAAAACTGTAATTCAAGGTGGAGTAATGAAAAATTACAAAGGCATTTTACTAGTTATGAAAGCTAAGAAAGTAGGAAATCTATTTCAGTTAGAAGGAGGTACAGGGTCAGATTTTGTGTCTACTGTGTCTGAACATGACAGTAGTTCCATTCACTTATGGCATCAAAGATTGGGGCATATGAGTGAAAGAGGGTTGAAAATTTTGGCTGATCGCAAGTTACTTCCAAATCTGAAGTCTGGAAAGTTAGATTTCTGTAAGCATTGTCTGTTTGGAAAACAAAGTAAACAAAAGTTTAAAACAGGCAAACATACTAGTAAAGGCATACTTGATTATATCCATTCAGATGTTTGGGGACCAGCCCCTACAACCTCATATGGTGGTTCGTCTTATTTTGTATCATTCATTGATGACTTTTCTAGGAAAGTGTGGGTCTACATGTTGAAAAGGAAGTCTGATGTTTTTTCAGTTTTCAAGCAGTTTAGAGCATTGGTAGAAAATAGCACTGGTAGAACAATAAAATGTTTAAGAACTGACAATGGTGGTGAGTTTACTTCCAAGGAGTTTGACAGCTATTGCAAGGATGCAGGGATCGAGAGACATAAGACCACGGTTTATACTCCTCAGCAGAATGGAGTTGCTGAATGCATGAACAGGACTCTTCTAGAGAGAGCAAGAAGTATGCTGAGTAACGTCGGGTTGCAAAAGGAGTTATGGACGGAAGCAGTGGCAACAACTTGTTATGTGATAAACCGATCTCCATCAACGGCGATAGGCTGCAAGATTCCAAAAGAGGTATCGAAAGGACACCCTTGTCATTATTCTAAACTCAGAGTGTTTGGTTGTGATGCATATGCTCTAGTGCCTAAACATCAGCGAACTAAATTAGATCCAAAGTCAAAAAGGTATATCTTTGTTGGGTATGGTGTTGGAACAAAGGGATATAGATTGTGGGATCCTACTACCCGCAAAATCATCATCAATAGAGATGTAAAGTTTAATGAATCCTCTCTTGTACAGTTAGATGTAGATAGTAGATTGAAACAGGATGATGTATCTGATTTTCAGCACATTCAGTTTGATAGCATTTCTAATGATAGTCATGATGACCATAGTTTAGATACTAGCAATGAACAGGTTTTAGAATCGGATCATGAACAGGGTTCAGGTTTAGATCATGATCAGGTCTCAGATACTGATCGGCAAGAAGTTACTACAGATGGTTGTCAACCAATCGAGGAAGCGCTAGAAACATCATTAAGGAGGTCGACAAGAATCAAACGGCCACCGAGAAGGCATGATGATTCTGTTACTTCAGTTGCATTTACTGCTAATGACGATGAACCTCTGTGCTATCAGGAAGCAATAGAAGGTTCGAAGAGTGATAAGTGGAAAGCAGCCATGAAGGACGAAATGATGGCCTTTGGTAAGAACGACACATGGGATATGGTTGAGCTTCCAAAAGGCAGGAAAATTGTGGGGTGTAAATGGGTTTTCAAGCTGAAACGGGGCGTGAATGATACGAAAGACAGATACAAAGCGCGGCTGGTTGCAAAAGGGTTTTCTCAGAAAGCCGGTATTGACTTTCATGAGATTTTTTCACCAGTGGTTAAAATTGTTTCAATTAGAATTGTGTTAGCATTAGTGGCTTTGCTTGATTTAGAGTTGCAACAATTAGATGTTAAGACTGCATTTCTACATGGAGACTTAGATGAGGAAATATCTATGGAACAACCAGAAGGGTTTGTTCAGCATCGCAACGAGAAATTTGTCTGCAGGCTCAAGAAGTCTTTATATGCCCTGAAGCAGTTGCCTTGGCAGTGGTATAAGAAGTTTGATTCTTTCATGTTGAGTCAGAAATATGTTAGAAGTGAATATGATCATTGTGTTTATTTTAAACAGTTAAATAATGGCATATTCATTATCTTAGTATTGTATGTTGACGATATGCTTTTAGCAAGCAAAAGCATAGAAGAAATGAACAGGTTGAAGGCTCAGAGGGCAAGGACATTTGATATGAAAGATCTAGGAGCAGCAAGACAGATTTTGGGCATGGAGATTTTCAGAGACAGAAGCAATGGTAAGCTATGGCTATCACAACAAAAGTATATTAAGAAAATACTTTTGAGATTTGGTATGAATAACGTGAAGCCTGTGTCAGTCCCTTTCGCTTCCCATTTCAAGCTTTCTTCGAGTTTATGTCCTAATTCAGATGAAGAAAAGGAATTTATGTCTCGAATTCCATATGCTAATGTAGTAGAGTGTTTAATGTATGCGATGGTGTGTACGCGACCAGATATTTCACATGCAGTTGGGGTTGTCAGCAGGTACATGGAAAATCCAGGTAAAGAACACTGGTCAGCAGTGAAATGGGTGCTTCGGTATCTGAGAGGCACAAGTAGTTATTGTATCACTTACAATAAGAGTAGTGAATTTGTTTGCGGATTTGTTGATTCCGATTTTGCAGGTGATTTGGATAAGAGAAGGTCAACTTCAGGGTATGTCTTTACTCTTGCAGGTGGAGCTATAAGTTGGATGTCAAAGCTACAGAACATTGTCGCTTTATCCACTACTGAAGCAGAATACATTGCTGCTTCGCATGCTTGCAAAGAGGCGGTTTGGTTGAAAGGTTTGCTTGGTGAGTTTGGTAGGTTACAGGACAACATCAGGTTACTTTGTGATAGTCAAAGTGCAATACATTTGGCTAAGAATCCGGCCTATCATAGTAAATCAAAGCATATTCCAATTAAATACCATTTTGTAAGACAGGTTATCACTGAAAGGGGAGTCTCTCTTGAAAAGGTGCATACAAAGGAGAATTGTGCAGACATGTTCACGAAACCAGTTTCGTTAGAGAAGCTACGTTGGTGTTTGGCTTCTCTTGGCTTGCAGAAAAGATAAAATAATAATAACAAGGCATCAGGCTAATTGTTGTCAAGGTGGAGATTGTTGAGATTTTCTGTTTTGCATAAGATAGGCAAAATCTCAGTACATGACAACAATAGGAATCAGTTCCTAGATTAACTCCAGGTTGTTGGGAGATGATTAATGCCTCCTATATTTGATGAAAGTGAGTTAATGAAGTTGTTAGATTCCCTTTGCTATAAAACAGGGAACCATTCAGATTGTTTGGAATGAGGGTGAGAGTTTGTGAGGATTGAATTATGTAATCTCATGTTTCATTAATAAGATTGCCGATGCCTATGTTGTGTGGACGTAGCCCAGATTGGTTGGGTGAACCACGTTAATTCCTGTGTCTTTATGTGCTTGATTTATCTGCTGTGTATTTTTTTTAATTAGCTGTGCATCTGATCTCCAACACATGGCTACCCGTATTGTTGTGGCTCGTGATGGGTATTTCGTGGTCTACGTCGGTCCAGATCGCGCCCGGTTTGTGATCAAAACAGAATTGGTGAATCACCTTCTGTTCCGGATGATGTTAGAGGATGCAGAGAAGGAATATGGGTTTGATTTCGTGGGGCCTCTCACTCTACCTTGCGGTGTTGCTACTTTTCGCAACATTCTAGGGCGGTGAACAGTACCAATTATGATCCTGGTCGTGAGAATTCTCTGCACAACGAGGACGTTCGCTGGGGCTTCTCATCCCCAAGGCTATGGGCATTTCCAACGCTTAGGATCGAGAGCCAAATCGGTATGTCTGTTGATTATGATTTTGTGAGATGCAATTTCTGTTTTCTTTCAATTTAAACTATGGCTTCACACACAGTCATGGTCATCAGTCCGCTAACATCCAGCATCAACGTTATCCTTGTCCTGAATGTCAACGCCTCCACGTGTTGAAATCAAACAATTAATGTACCTATTATAAGATTCCAGATGTATGTTAACATATAGTCTGGAAATAATAGAACAATTCAGTGTAAAATGTGCCATTTTGTGAATTTTGTATGCCTTACAAGAATTGAGGTGAATAAATGCTATATTGTTTATCAAAAGTTAAAATCAAAAGGAAAAGGATTTCTTTCGTGAAAGTATATAGTAGAAGATATTATTATAAACATGGAGAGGTGCTATTTATTATGGAAAAACAATTATATTAAATTTTATAGAAGATATTGTTTAGTATATATATATGGATGAATATTTTAAATATTAATGTCAAATTCATTTTAAAGTAATATGTTATTTTGCATTTTTTAATTCTATGTTTATAATTTAAATAATATAAATAAAAATAATGTTGTAATTATGAGGTTTTTAAAATTTTAGTTTAAGTATCCAGATTTACTATGGGATGAAAAATATTTAAATTCCATATAATATTTTAGAATATTATAGTAGTATGTAAAATTTAAAAGATAAGATTTATTTTTAAAGTTTTGTAGCTTTTTTTTTTTTTTAATTAAGTTTATTAATTTAAAAATAAGGTCATACCAACCAACGTCATATGAAATTGGACATGTAGTATTGATAAGCTATAATATTGGCGTATGGTATCATGTTACAAGTATGGTAAAATAGGTGGATCTCCATGATTCAGAATCACAAAGTGATTGTTTTGATGTTTATCATGGATTTTTGATTATCTGTGGTTACTAGTCATTTAATTTATATAAAGTGTTATAATAATATTAGAAAAGCCACTAATATAATAATGGTTTTTTGAAATCCATTATATCTCACTTCATAACTTGTATTCATGCATTTGGTATGTACGTGATTATGTAATCTCTTATATCTCCATCTATAGTGAAATAATTTTTCAAATTAGGATCAATCTTAAGAGTAATATACAATATTGATACTTACTACCTTCCTCTTATGTAAAAAATCATTGATAATTTTAAATAATAATATTTTATTAGCAATTTTAAAATTATATATATATATATATATATATATATATATATATATATATATATATATATATATATATATATATATTTTAAACCTACTCTAATACAAAATTGAATTTATATAATTACATTGTAAAGTGTTGGTTCCTCTAGGAAGAACTTCCCCTGCCACTTTGCACTGTGAGAGCCAATGTAGACAAAAAAAAATTCAAAGTTAGATCCCATTAATTGTCAACTAAGAACTCCCAAATCCCCCTACCACTCTGCACTATCAGGTCCAATGTAGAAGATTGAAAGTTTTTCATTGTTAGATCCCATTAACCGTCAACAAAATCTTGATTTGTGCAGCCATTCAACTTGTTGTTCTTTATTATAACCCGTGAACATATTGCAAGTACTCACTAGTTGTGTCCATGATCAACAATAGATCTTTTGCAGGGGTTCCCAAGGAGAATTTGATTGAATAACCTCTGAAGTTGCAAGCGTACGAAGATTCCTTAACATATTCCTTTCTTTTGTTTATCTTGTCATGGCCATGATGTATCTTGTGCTTCGCTTCTGGGCTCAATCTTGATGAGTCTCTCGTAATATTTATCAAGGCTCGAACCCCCAATCGCCTCCTGCACATGAAGTCCTAGATGTAGATACTCTTTTCTTCTTTGATGTCTCGTGATTATTTCAATATTGTTTTTACACATTATTACAGAGTGTTGGAGAAGCAACATGAGGAGGAGAAACAAATTGAAATTTGGCTCATTAATTGTAATATGGAGGCCCTTCAAACAACATGAGGAGTAGAAACAATGATGTCGTGGGCATGGCCACATGTTGAGAATCCTGCAGAAAATGAAAAATAAGCAAAATTGAAATTTGGCTCATTAATTGTAATATGGAGGCCCTTCAAACCCAAATTGAGTGGCTATGGATAAAGACAATGTCTTGGATAACATCCATAGATTTCATTAACCCCTTCTTCTGGCAAGCATCTTGATGTGAGCCAAGCATTATGAAGAATTGTCATTATGATTTTCCCATGTTTGAATGTGAAACTTTGCATATTTACAATATTTTTACTTTATAATCATAAACAATTTTCATATTATATGATTTCATACTTGAACTTTTTATTATGAAATTTCAAACAAAGTTTTTCACTGCATAATTTTAACTTTTATAATTTTATATTTTTAAATTTCAATCAAAACTTACAAAAAAAACCCACTAGATTATAGTTTTAGAAAATTGACACTATGTGATTAAGAATAAATTACAAACATTAGGTATTTAAAAATTAATAAGAGGAAGGTAAACGAGGGTCATGTAATTAATGTGATCCTTTGTACTATTTTTATTCAAAATAGCAATTTGTATTTTTATTTTTATAAATGAATATTGTTAAATGTGTAATTGAGTAAAATGTATTAAATTGATATTTTAATTTTTAAGATATTTATTTAAAAAACATACAGTGAGTTTTTTAATTAAGCTTTATTCTAGCTGTCGTCAGAATGAATCTATCTCAAGTACCAAATAACATTATCCATACACCGCTCAATCTAGCTTCCCCTGTTCTTATTATAGCTTGCACCTTTACACTCCCTCCTTTCACAAATTTAAATGCAAATTTATAGTCTTCTATACAAGATAAAAAACGTTATGCCCAATAGCCAACAATTGCTATCAAATACCTCTCAATGTTGAGTTGTTTTCTCAATAGACTTGTTTTTAATGCTCTTGAAGTGAATCCACCATTGTTGCATATAGGAGAATTTATATATGGTAAGAAAAGTGTGATAATCTACAAATGTGATGGTAAGCCTGCTCTGAATGTTGGAAATTTCATGGTTAATGTAGTATAAGCTAAATCAGAATTTAGTTTCTTCTATACAAGATGAAGAAAGCTATGCCCAATATCCAGCACCACAATTCTACAACTACTACCATATATTTCTCAGTGTTAGAGTTATTTTCTCAATAGCCTTGCTTTTACTGCTCGAAGTGATGAAATCCATATCTCCATATATTTTTTACTATCTGAATAAAGAAAAAAATTGACCAACTTCATATGAGCTACTGAAATACAAATCAGTTCCTTTTAAGACACTCAGAAATACAATGAAACCCCCACAAATGCTAGGGAGATCATACTATGAAAATATGTTCCTATGGTTTTTTAAAGGGTTCAAATACATAACAGGAAACAAGAAAGTCAATATTGAGATATAATAACTAAGTTTTGAATCATTGTGACAAACAAAACATCACAGTAGCTAATAAAATATATCCAATGTTGCAATGCTTTGAGATGATGACTGAGTTTTGAATCATGATAACTAGGTGAGAACTAATACTAAATTGTATCAACAAGAAAAACACTACATCAACTCAAAGAATTAATCCAAGGTTGTGATGAACCCCATACATATTGTTGGACCTCATAGGTATTTTAGTGCACGTAAAACACCACCCTAAAAATTCTATATTCTTGATCAATTAAGAATAACCTAAGATGTCTAGAGAGGAAGCCGAGTGGGGTTGTACAAGAATTGAGGATGCTTTTTAAAGGGTAAGGGCATTTAGTTACATTGTTTGGTATAAATCACAATGATGCTATTATTAGGCGCAAATTAGTATTAAGGTAGGAACATAGACAAAATAACGTTATAGAAGTAGGAAACTAGAGGGCACAGTTCATTTGGATCTATTAAAACTGAGCATACTGGACATGCTTCTCAAGGAAGTCCATATATTCCAAGTTACATGATTTCTACTAAGTCAGAGGAAAAAAAGCTTCGTGGTCATTCTCCAACTCCTATAATATGGAGACATTCTCTTCCAACAACTCCTAATGGGAAACCCAATTCTGTATCACAAAGGACTCATAGATTGTTACCAAAAGTTCAATGAACCAAGGGGCACATAAAAAAATAATCAATCTCTTGGCACTAGTAGGAAGTCAATTCTCTTATGATTTGGAGATTTATCTTTGTTAATATTTCTTCAGAGCATTTTCTTTAAATGTTGACATTTTGTCTCTAGTTTTGTTTTGTTTTGTTTTGTTTTGTTTTTTTTTTTTTTTTCTTTCAGAAAAGACAATGCTTGTTGAAGTTGATTGGTGAATGTGATCAGTATTTGAGTTTCTCTTGATATTTTTGTGCATTTGGAGTAACTTCTTAGTTAGTAATAAATGTGAGTCTTTGGAGAGACCTTTTATATATTATGAGTTTAGATTAAGTGTGTTGGACTTGATATTCACTCTAAATGTCTTCTAAGTCATAAAATGTACCAAATTATGTTATATATACAAAGAATATACCACGTTTCATATTCATGACGTGACTCCCAGTTTACATTTTTATGGGTTCACATGGGAAAACTGATTAATTGATGGTAAACTGTTAGATTGCATATATTTTTTTAACTTAAAAATGTTTTGAGAAGGGTTTGGACATTATGTGTGCTTTGAGCTAATATTTTTTTGATTTTAAGATGTATAATAATATGGGTTTCACTTCAAAGATAATGACTTGTACTTGACAAAGCAGAACCAATTTTTTCTTGGAAGGGCATTGATGGATGTCATAAAATAATTTGGACTTGCGAGTGACTAAATTCTCATGGGACCACAAAGGTCACTATGTACAATTTCCACATGCATGTTTTCCCTTCATCCAATTTTTTTGTCAAATTTATCCCTATGTTTCTTGTGTAAAATGTGGGTTTTATAATAACTCTTTCATGTTTTTACCAGTCAAATAGATGAGTAGGTTATATAAAATTTGGGGCCATTATTTTAAAACCAAGGTCAGGTGTGGTCTTTTGATGTAAAAAAATAGTGTTTTCATTGTGGTGCTTATAGCCCACACTTTATTTATTTTTAATATAAAATGATTTAAATGATTTTGAATGATGTCTACATTATTTTCAACTCCATGACCTGGGTGAGATTTACTTAACCAGAAACTGTTGGAATAAAACAAGAACATGGCAGACACCAAGGAGACTAGTGGTAAAGAGCAATGTGATATTTTGAATAGTTTCAAGGATCATGAAGGAAATAATATAGAGGAGATTCAACATTCAAAAGAGAAAAACAAGAAATTTTCTGAAGCGTGATTGGTGATATGTGCATTTTTATTCAACTGTAGATCTTAATTCACATAGAAATTCAAAATATATTTACAAAATTGTTATATTCCTTTGTAGACACATGTTTCAAACTATAAAAGATTTTCTTTGTACTAATTAAGGTTGTCTATAACAGGAGGAAGTGATCATGAAGACATATGGAGAAATTGTACCAAAACGACCTCCGATTTCGAAGGTAGGAGATCACAATCTATTTCCTTATTTACGAGGCACTCATGTTGGCATAATTAGACAAAGTATTTAACTTCAACACACCCCTCATGATTTGTAAAGCTCAAGGAAGCATAGTAAGAATTCATTGTGGCATGTTCTTTGCCTTTTATTGATATTTTTTTTCTTTCAATAGTTTTCAAAGAAGGATTTGCTATATGATATTTCCTTACGACATTTCCTTTGCAACATCGGGTGAAATTGCTAGTTAAATCAGTATAAAAAGAAATACATATATCATTTTTAATATACATAAAGATTCATCCTCGGAAAAAATGCATCAAAAAATTAAAGTTCAACTCTAGTGCTACATATGGTGTTTAGGTTGGAAGGGGAGTTTCATTAATATGGATAAAATTAAACTTATCATAAAAAATCACTAGTAAATTATCAAAATTTTGTTATTTTTATCTTTTTATGCCCCAATATTCTTCACACTTCTAATTACATGTGATCATTGAAGAAATTGGGAGGCTTCTTGGCAGCTTGTGATAAACACATCTACCAAACTAGTAGGAACACATGACAACATGTTGTGAAATATCAACAAAGTTCTTGTTTCATGGGTCTGTTTGACCCTTAGGGCCTTAATTAGCATAACCACATTGATAAATGTGATTTACATACACCATAGAAATATATCAAATATATGCACAACCACATTAGCAATTTTCTTCCAATTTAATTGAAAAAAAAAAGAATAAAGTATATGACATTGAAATGGTTTATAAACAATTCTTTTCATGCATATATCGATCCTTATTCCATAATTAATGGAATGATTTGAATTTAAAATTTATGAAAAACAAATACAAATAATAATCCATAAATAAATTTAAAAATATTTTTTTAAATAATAACATCAAACACAATGAGACAATTCTATCCAGAAATAAGAAATATCACACACGGAGCCATTCCAAACCTTCATAATCTCTCAATTGAATCGTTCACAATAAACTAAACTAAAACATTTATAAACATTAATATTTTAGCACAAGAAACTTCTAACACTAATGTGCGGTGCAGATGGGGATTATAATTCTACTGTGCATGGCTGTCAATCAACACTAAAATCCATTGCTATAAATCTAGAGTGAAATTGGATTTATAGTATAAAATTGAAATGAAATTGGTTTGTGAATATAAAGATAAAAGAGTACAAAAATATTTAAAGATAAAATGTTTAAGTTTACATCAAATTTTAATGTGCATTGCACAAATCTATTTTAAAGACAAATGTGTAACATCACTACACATAACCGATATTGAACTTTTAAATATTATAAATTACAATTTCATTTTATTTTAATTCTCCATTACTGTTATCTTATTCATTTTAATTCCCATTGCATTATGCCTATCTTTTATAATATTTTCATTATCATTATCTTATATAATTCTTCGATTGATATGAAAGTGTTAATCTGAACTGGCTTTGTGCAAAATTATCGACACATCCCCCACTTCAACAATCATCTCAACACGTAACAAATTCTTCAAGAAAAATAGAGATTGAAAATTTTAGATTTCAATTGCATAAATAAACTACTTCGATCATGTTTGGTGTTATTTTGCATGCTAAAATATGAATCATCACCGACACCATGATTAAGAGAATAAGCTAATTATTTTGGAAAACAAAATGACTTTTTTCTCACAAGAAAAATATTTGACCGTTCCTCACATTGGAATTGGATGACACCTCAATAGTTAGCACACAGAGAAATGTTTTCATTTTTTTCTTTGCAACTGAAACTTTTGTAGCTGGCAGAAGCTCCTCATCCATTTGTTTTACTTAACAGAGTGGATCATGCATTTCATTATATACGACAAACTGGACCTCTCCAAATGCAAAAGTTAGAGGTCTTCTCACAATCCATTTCACCTGTCACTCTCACATTTAGCTCGCTTATTGAGCAATCACAACATGTCTTGTTATCATATGTCAAAATGGATTGAAATGATTTATGTAAATCCAATACTTTCCCTCACATCAGACAAGAGAGTAAAAGCATCATCACATAAATGATTTAGATATATTGACAAGCCTTTTAATCGGTAAAGGGAGACCCATCGATCTTTGATCTAAATATGGCACATACCTCACACTACCTTCGATCAAGAAATCCACGTCAACCGACATTCCAGCGATCCACTAGTATGTTTGCTAATCAATGCACATGATAATGATCCACCATCACTAGTGTGCACTTTAAATGGTAAACCTTCTTGTAATCTATGTGCTTCTGCACCTTCTCGTAATCATATCGAATTAGAGAAACACTCGACATTGATGAAGAAATGGAAACGAAGAAAAACATATTGGAACGACAAAAACGCTTATAAACCCTTGGTTTTTGAAACTAAAATGCATAAGATGAAGAATATTCAAGTTTCTTAAATCTATAATGTCGACATAAATTTTATTATTTAAAGAAATTAAATTCTTCGTATGATTCCAATATAGACGACACCTATCTACTTAATTATAACTGTTAGGCGTTCTAAAAAAAGCTCATCTGCCCTTTTTATGCCCACTACGGTGCCTAATATGCATGTTCAGTGCTTAGTGTGTCGGGAACTAGTGCATTTTCACCCATGCAATGGTGTTGCAACGATCACAAGCTACAATTGTCACAATTAGGAAATCAAAAGAATTTTACAATAAGACTTCGTAAGTCCTCGCTAACATCGATGAAACCTATGAGTAATCGTTAAAAGTTTCAAAAAAATCGTGAGGATTAACACAATCATATTGACACTTAATTGCATGATCAAGAGCTATTGTAATTTGAATACAACCAATCCAATTGTAAGCAATGATTTGAACCAACTATTCATAATAATTTGCTGTAGATTTAGTAGTGCAATAGAAAAAATAAGGAAAAGGCCAAATGTCGCATTTTGATTGATAGCAGGTCAAAACATTACATTTCGATATTCCTCAATCGTCAACCCCATATTGCTTTTTCATATACCTGATACTACATTTTCACATTCCCTCACACCATTTTATCAACTTTTCTAAGAATATATGGTCATACACAATCTCTTGGTAGTCAAAAGGCAGTCTTCTAAGTAAACTTTCCAAAACGTGATAAGATTTTTAATCTTTTAATTATCGGTTATTAGTTCATGCCTCCGGAATAGCAGGGACTATAGCGATCGATCGTCGATATATTTCATATTAGTTCAGGTGTACCGTTACATTTAACCAATGCTTTAAAAAAACATGTCGTGGTTTTTTTTGTTTTATCCAAAGTTTTGTTTTGGAGGTCTTATTGCCGGGACATCGATTGATTTCATATTAATACGTCGTACTGATCCATTTAACGAATGTTTCCTGGTATTGCAAGACGTCAACACGTTTTATTTCCAGCAGATATTGCGACATGCCAACACATTTGCATGGACCACAAGTGTCACTTACAAATGTGGTAAGTGTCCAGGGCTCGCTGTGATTATTATCTTATTTGGGTTGCTACAATGCAAACATTTCTGCATTCTCTGTAGTGTTTGAGGTCCTACAATGGTGCATGTTCCCTTCATCCCGAGTTGCTTTCCTTAACCAGACTTCGAGGTCCTACAATGGTGCCTGTTCCCTTCATCCCGAGTTGCTTTCCTTAACCAGACTTCGGAGGCATGAACTAACATGTATCAAGGTTCTAAATATGTAGACTCAGCAGCAGCTATGCAAGGAGCCATGATGACCGCAGAAGCAGAGATGGGGGCAGTGAAAGAAAAAAGATAGAGTAGGTGTGCATAACTGATTCTGCAAGCGGAGGGCGGCCGACGCCGGGTTCGTTCCTTCGATGCAGGCTAGTACTTTTTGTAATGTTTCCCCAATTTCATTCGTACTTTTTGTAGTGTTTCCCTAATTTCATTCATACTAGCTGTCCTTTTAGTTCTTGCGCCCCCGAGCCGAGGTCGACTGGGATCTGAAATGAACCTGCAGCTTTCCATTATTAAATCAAATTTGATATTTTAGTTTTTTTGAGATGTTCAAGTGGGGAAGATAGCATAGAAGCAGAAGGGTTTTTTAAATTTGTAGGTTAAGCAAGGAACTAACATACATACCTGGTATGGTTACAGCTAATAGCCAAAATCATAGGGACAACGACACTTCACCTGGCTCGTGTTCCCTGGTCTGCCTTTGGAGTTATCGATAATCTTTTCAACACTGCAAAATAAGTCATTAGCAAAATACTTGAGGTATTGCATCTCCTTCGATTGCAGTCTTAGTTCTGCTCATAACTGTCTCAAAAAATTTATGCTCATACCTCTGTTAAAAAAGCTGCACATAGCTTCTAATGAAAGTGAGATTCTCCATATGAATTGGCATGAGATTCTTGGAACCACAATGTTGGGAGGGAATGGCTATGGTCTGCCCTGCAATACCGCCTCTCGAACCACAATGTCATAGGCTTGTTCCAAAAAAAAGCAATAATAATTATACTTTCATTCATACAGTTGAATTATGAAATGAAATGCAAGTATACCTTTACTAAATGCTTCAGAATTCAGTGAATGCTTCAGAATTGGATTTTGCAGGCAGAATTCAGGGGATTGGAGACGAAAAATACTCTGCATCGCTGGCTGGTTGAGCCATGAAATCCTCGTCCTGGCCCTGTCCTGTATCTGACGACTTTTGCTGTTGTGCATGATCAGGTCCCTGGCCGTTATCTCTCAGCCATACATTTTCATCATCTTTTCCCATCGGTTTATCAGAAATGGCAGAGGAACTAGGTAGGGCAGTTTCAGAATTTGCATTGTCGGCCCTGGGTCCAGTAGCGTGATAGTAATTGACCAGACCTCTTAAACTTTGTAATACTAACCAAAAAAAATCTAAACTCTGTAGTAGCGCGACAAAACCCCTCCACTCACTTAGATAAGGTGATATCAGGCATGCGAATATTCATTGAACAATTTTCAGCGAAAATACAGTGCTGAAGCAAACAATTCGTGGGAAAACAATGCGCCAAAACAATATACAAAACAGGATTATAAAAATTAATGGCCACGTATAAATAGCAGGATAATAATAAATTTCAGACCATTACAACCATGGCTAAGAATGAATATAATCTACTCGTTGAATATGATTTAGATGGTGTTATATCTGAGCTTAAAACATAAAGCTGTATAAAAATGAGAGCTTAATTCATCAATTACATATACATATACATAGCAATAACAGAGTCGTTTGGAATTTTCATATACAAAGAATTGGTGGTTGTTTTAAGAGATCTCACATTGAAGAAAGCATCCATATCAGAGATAGGGATGGTTGAATGTGTTTACCCTTGGTTCCAAACTATTGACATTTCACAAAATATTGCCTTGCCATAAACATTAGCAAGAATGAAATTGCCAGGAATTGGACAGTTTCAAGTCTCATAAACCTTAAATTCCTCAACTTAAATGGATGCTTAGCGCTGGAGAAAGCTCAGTCTACAAGGTCTGATATCTTTGTACATAGTTGAAACAGAGCAATGGAATACCACCAAGCATTATGTAATGCATTGTAGCTACTCGAAATGATTTTGATTGAACACAGCAGGTTCCAATCTCCTAACCTATGGCTAATGAAAATAGAAGGAAATTATTGGGCTGCCCTTGCTGAAAACAAGCAGAATTGCAGAAATATCAGCACTAAATTCTTTACCTCTGCTTCTCAAAGAAGGCGTTTCGCCTCCGCCTCCCTGCGAATTCCGGCTGGACGAAAGATTCCTAATCGACCCACAACTGATATCTGTTGGCTCTAAAATTGGAGAAGGCACCCATGGAAAGGTCTATAAAGGAAAGTATGTCTATCCTGCTATCGTTCAATTGCTAGAAAATTTTATGTTTTGTTCTGCAAATTTTCTCTTGAAGGTCTAGTGGGATTCTTTATGTTAAAATCGATCAATAGTATTCTGAGGCGATCCCGGCAAATTCATGATGGCTCCGTTGTTAGACAAATTCATGGTGGCTCTGTTGTTCTGCCCCGCGAGCGTAATAATTCGAATGCCCGCCCCTTCCTCAACTTGCCCGCCTTCCTGATTCTGATTGTTACATCAACGCGTGTAATACATGCATAATACATGCAAGTGGGTCCATGGTAGCTAGGTGCACGTGGGTCCATGGTATGTGCGTGTCCGAATGGTTGCCACGGTTTTGCTACTTCAATAAATTGTGAAGTTTCATGTGATCCTTAAATTGTTAAAATATTACTTATAATTAAATATCTGTGATTTTATTGCCTTTCAAGATCTAGCTTTGGCCTCTGAAAAAAAATCAAAAGCCTGTCCATTTCAGACAATTGCCAGCTGTCTGTTACAGAACATGTCCACTTTATTTCAAAGGATTTGTTATTTTATTTCATATCTTTATTCTTTCTAGAGGTATCCAATGCACAACAATGAAAACAGATGCATGCATTTTTCATTTTCATAACATTCTGAAAAATTAAAGGAGAACATTCATTACATTAAGAAGAAGAGGAGCCCAGCCTTGAAATTACAGTGCTTTTTCCCCATGGAATATGAAACCCAACAAAAATTTAGTGAAAAGAATGAACTTATTGGTAAAAATATACATACATTCATAAATAAACTCAAAATTATTTCACTATTTGGATTTGTCTTTTCGAACAGCATTCCAAACACTGTTGGGACTGTCATTCAGCAGTGCAGTGCAATGCTTGCTTCTGCCAAAGTTTCTCCAAATCAAATCTCACAGTTCTCCATTACACATTATTATTAAATCAGACATAGAAAAAACTTGCAATCGCCAGTACGAGTCCTGCACTCAAGCCAAAAAACCTAGATCAATACTGAATAAAACAAGCATAACCGTACTATACACAGCAGGAGGAAATTGGGGAATATGGCTGTAAACCAAGGCCTACCACCCCAGGGCAGCTGTAGAGACCAGTGCAGATTTGGGAGCTTCCAGTGTCGCACATATAGTTTGTGGGACTGTAAAGGCAGGAGGAAAGAGAGCAGTTGAGGAGGACGAAAATGTCGTTCTTGAACTTGAAAGGCGCAGTGGAGTCAAGGCCGAAGCTGCCGCTGCTGGTCATGCTGGCACAGGAAGACATCCGTGGATCGGCTAAATAAATAGTGGTTTGGCTGTAATCGATGTATGAAATAATCAGTATCTGTCATTCGAAGCAAATTAGCATAGTGAGGGTGGAATGATGTTACAAGCTCAAATGTATTACAAAATGGAAAGGGATCACAAGGTTAGGTTGCATGCAAGAAGGGCAACGGGCGAAGAAAGAACCCAAGATAATTACGCGCAGAGCCCATCACATTGCTGCCAAAGTCATTGTGTAAACAACGCGAAACAATGTTGGAATTTCTGATAATTCTAAACAAAACTGAAAAATAGAAAATACTCTATTTTAAAACAACAGAAATAAAAATCGTTTGCGAAATACGGTGTTTCAGCAACGCAGTTTCGTCAGTTGCTGTTTGCAGTGTATCAGCAACGGTGTTTCAGCAATGCTGAAACTTGTGTATCAGCAACACTCTATTTAGACGTCAAGACTATTTTCTGGTTACTGTGTAACAACAACGTGCAACGGTGTAACAGCAACGTAAAAATAACTTGTATTTATAAACAGTAAACCAACTAATACAAATTCTTCTTCCTCACATAGAGGGATTTTCACAAAAGATTTATGCTGAAAAGCATCTTCCTCTTGACAGAGGGATTACAACAGGAACGCTTCAGTTCCACAAACTAATTTCTCACTGTCTCAGAAAATTACAGTTTCAGCCACACAGTCTGTTGCTGAAACACATAGACAGTTGCTGTTACAGCCTGTAGAATCCATTGCTGCTCCAAAACATAGCGACTCTGTTTTCTTGCTGTTTTCTCTGCTCTGCCTGCTTCTCTATCTTTTTCTACATTCTTCTAACTTCAAACAGAACTGTTGTGTGATACATTTATATGTTAAAACATATCTGATTTAAACAATAAAATAATCAAAATATATCTTAACGCTTATCTGCGTATTGAATGCAACAAAGCGGTGATGCCTTTCTCAAGAAATTAAGTCGCCGATTGCAGGGGAATTCAATTCTGAGAATTTAATGCACATTAATGTGCAAAATATCAAGCGCTACTTTGATACATCGAACAGCCTGGAATATCTACAGAAAATCAGATTTCTATCCAGCTATTTATGTTGCAGTTGGAATTAAATTCCAACACTCCCCCTTAATTTCAACTGCTCGGTTTTTCTGCATACCCAGGCATTTCCTGAAATGATAAAAACTTTTCCTTCCCAATGGTTTTGTCAAGATGTCAGCGAACTGATCCTCTGTTCTGCAGTGCTGCAAAACAATCTCACCATTGTTAACCAATTCACGTATGCAGTGAAATTTGGTGTCTATGTGCTTTGTCCTTTTATGTAAAACAGAGTTTTTAGACAATGCTATTGCTGAGCTATTGTCACAGTAAATGGTTGTGCCATTTTCTTGTTCATGACACAAATCTCTGAGAACTCTTCTCAGCCACACTGCTTGGCATGCTGCTGCTGTTACTGCCACATACTCTGCCTCTGCTGTTGACAAAGACACTACTGGTTGCTTCTTAGAAGCCCATGAGATGGCTCCCGATCCCATATGAAACACATATCCCGATGTGCTTTTCTTATCATCAACACTTCTAGCCCAATCATTGTCAGTGTAACCTATCAACATGAAACTTTCAGAAGAGGGGTATAAAATACCAAACCCCTTCATTCCATTCACATACCTTAGAATCCTCTTGGCTGCCTGCCAATGAGTCTCTTTCAGTCTTTCCATAAATCTAGAGATTAAACTCACAATGTGCATAGTGTCTGGCCTAGTTGCAGTCAAGTACATAAGGCTACCAACTATGCTCTTGTACAATTTTGGATAAAAATCCTTGCTGCTCTCTTCTTTGGTCAATTTCAACCCCATTACAGTTGGAGTCACAACTGCCTTGCTGTTCTGCATATTAAATCTCTTCAACACTGCTTCTACATATTTATCTTGAGAAATGAAAACACCATTGTTACTATGGTCTACTTCAATTCCAAGAAAATATCTTAAGAAGCCCAAGTCAGTCATTTCAAATTCACTTTTCATGACTGCTTTAAAATCAGCAATGAAAGAAGCACCATTGCTAGTAGAAATCAAATCATATACATATAAAACAACAATAATAATCTTACCGTCATTCTGTTTTATGTAGAGTGTGGGTTCACCATCACACTTATCAAACCCATTCTCAGTCAGATAAGCATCAATTCTATTGTACCATGCTCTTGGGGCTTGCTTCAGCCCATAAAGAGCCTTCTTCATTTTACAAACTTTATGCTCTTGGCCTTCAACTTCATAACCTGGAGGTTGTTCAACATAAACCTCTTCTTTTAACACTCCATTCAGGAATGCAGATTTAACATCAATCTGATAAATCTTCCATTTGTTTTGTGCTGCAATAGACAACATTGTTCTAACTGTTTCCATCCTTGCTACTGGTGCAAAGGTTTCATCATAGTCTTTGGCTTGTTGCTGCTTGTAGCCTTTCACAACAAGCCTTGTTTGTGCTTATCAATCTTGCCTTCAACATTGCTTTTGGTCTTATAGACCCACTTAATTCCAATTGCATCCTTTCCTTTAGGGAGGTCAACTAACTCCCATGTTTTGCTCTTCTCAATTGCACCAATTTCTTCATTCATTGCTTCAATCCATTTATCTTCATTTACAGCATCTTCAAAAAGAACTGGGTCATCAACATGACAATACAAAGCGAATAATGAATTCAGCCGGTATTGTTACTTACCTCTCCTTATTCATAAATCTCATTCAGATTTCTGAATCTTGGTCTTCTTGGTGTACTTGGAGTTCCATCCGAACTTGAGGGTATTTCTGATCCCTGTGGTGTGCTTGGAGAAGCACTTCCTTGACTTCTTAAGGTTGTTCGAATTCCAGCTTGTGGTGTGGTTTGTTGTACTTGCTGTGGTGGAGGAGGAGACACCAAGTAAGAATTATTTGCTGTTGTCCCTTCCTCCTCTTCTTCATGAGACACTATTGTCTTCACATTCACTATGTTTTCCAATCTTCCATCCCAAGCTTCATCTTCAATGAACTGCACATCTCTGATTACTATCAATTTCTTGGTGGATGGATTATAGATTTTGTATGCTTTTGACTCATCACAATAGCCAATAAAGACACACTTCTCCCCCTTACTGTCAAGCTTCTTCCTTAGCTGATCTGGTACATGTGCATATGCTACACAACCGAATACTCTCATGTGAGTGACAGTTTGCTTTTGACCACTCCATGCCTCTTCTGGTATTTTGTTCATGACAGCTTTAGTTGGGCATCTATTCAAGATGTAAACTACGCAAATGATAGCTTCTGCCCAATACTCATGTGGCAAGTGTTTTGCCTTCAGCATACTTCTGACCATGTCAAGAATGGTCCTATTCTTCCTTTCGGCAACACCGTTTTGCTGAGGTGTATACCTTGCGGTGAACTGCTTTTGTATGCCATTCTCTCTGCAAAAATGCAGAAAGTCTTTGGAGATGTACTCTCCTCCTCTATCTGTTCTGAGCACTTTGATATAATGCCCACACTGCTTCTCAACAAGAGTTTTGAAGTGGCGGAATTTCTCAAAAACTTCACTCTTCTGTTTCAGCATATACACCCATGTCTTTCTCGTGTAATCATCAATGAAAGTTAAAACATATTTATTTCCGGCAAATGATGGTATTTGCATCAGTCCACACACATCAGAGTGAACAATTTCCAAGGGTGCTTTTGCCCTTATACTCTTTCCTGCTGGAAAGCTTTCTTTTTGTTGCTTGCCCAAGATGCAGCCTTCACAAAGGCTGTCCGGTTTCTCAATCAATGGCAATCCCTTTACCATTCCCTTCCTGTGCAACAGATTCAAGCCTCCGAAATTGAGATGTCCAAATCTCAAGTGCCACAACCAATTCTCATCTTTCACTTGTTCCTAAAAGACTTCTTGTGTAACAGCTGCAATAGTTCTTCCTTCCTTCAAATCTGCTCTGAGTTTGAGAGGAAACATTCTATTGCTGGTCATCTGCAACTATGCAATGATCTTCTTACTTAGAGGTATGTATCTGATTGTACACATACCATCTTTGAAGAACACATTGTAACCTTTGTTAATGAGCTGTCCAATGCTCAAAAGATTACATTTCAGACCAGGTACATAGTATACCTCTGGCACAATCATCTGTTCTCCATTTCTTGCTCGGATACTGACTCTGCCTTTACCCTTGACAAATATCTTACTATCAGTCCCTGTTGTTACCTCAGATTTCACATTTTCATCCAGATTGGAAAACATTGCAATATTTCCAGTCATGTGATTACTACAACCTGAGTCTAAGAACCAAAAATCTTCTTGTTTGTCTTGTGCAATGTTACATGTTAACAACACATTCTTTGGATTCTTATCTTCTTCATTTGCAAAATTAACATTCTGCCTATTATTCATGTCATTTTGTTTTTCCCTACATTCATTGGTGTAGTGCCCATATTTCTTACAATAATGACATTGGACTTGGGATTTGTCATACCTTTGTCCATGAGCTTGATGTTTGCTTGAACCTTCATGTTGGTTCTGATTGCAGCTCCTTCCGCTTGTGCTTGCAGGATAATTTCTGCCTCTTTTTTGGCTTCTTCCACGACCTCTGTTATATGCTCTGCCTCGACCTTTTCCTTGGCCAAAAGGCATCTGAGTCTTGAATGCTTGCTCAAGAGAGGAATCTGTTCCTCTACTTAGTCTATGTTCATGAGACAAAAGAGAAGCACTCAACTCATCTACCATGAACTGTGAGAGATCTTTTGTTTCTTCTATTGCTACCACAATAGATTCAAACCTTGAGGGTAAAATTCTCAAGATCTTCTCTATAATCCTTCTTTCTTCAAGAATTTCACCATGAGATCTCATCTGAGTTATCAACCCAATAACTTGAGTGAAGAATGAATCTATTGAATCAGATTCCTTCATGCTGAGATTTTCAAAGTCTCTCCTCAACATCTGCAATTTTGCGGTCTTCACCTTCTCCATGCCTTGATAGGTAGTTTTGAGAATATCCCATGCCTCCTTAGATTTTTTTGCTGCTGTAATCTGTGGAAAAACACTTTCATGTACTGATTGGAAGAGGAAAAAGAGGGCTTTGGCATCCTTCTTCCTGTCGCTCTTCAACTGGTCTCTTTCTTCTACTGTCAAAGCAGCCAACGCTGTTGCATCTGCAAGTTCAGCATAGCCAGTTTCAACCAGCTCCCATATTCCTTGAGAAGCAAACAATGATTTCATTGTTATGGACCAATAACTGTGATTTTTCCCATTAAACTGTGGCAGTTGGTAATTTTTCAAACCTGTTCCAGCATCTGCCATCTTCACTCTGTATAAAATAAAGAAAAGATACTGACTGTATAATTAAACACAATCAGAAACTTTCTCTGCTGGAGAAAAATCTGCTCAACTAGCTTCTTACAGCTCCTACAGTGAAAAACAAGCTCTATTTTTTACTAACTGAGTGTCTAGACCAGCTCTGATACCATGTTGGAATTTCTGATAATTCTAAACAAAACTGAAAAACAGAACAATACTCTGTTTTAAAACAGCGGAAATAAAAATCATTTGCAGAATATGGTGTTTCAGCAACGCTGTTTCGTCAGTTGTTGTTTGCAGTGTATCAACAACAATGTTTTAGCAATGCTAAAACTCGTGTATCAACAACACTCTGTTTTGACGTCAAGACTATTTTCTGGTTACGGTGTAACAACAACGTGCAACGGTGTAATAGCAACGTAAAAATAACTTGTATTTATAAACAGTAAACCAACTGATACAAATTCGTCTTCCTCACATAGAGGGATTTTTGTAGGTTTTAACTCTGTACAGAAATTACCTGCATACGAATTCTTAAACAAAGAAAATAAACAATGCGAGAGCATAATCCATAAAACACATATGCACAAAGATTTTTCCCTGGATCCCAAAACCGGGATTACCAGCTTGATTTTTTCATTATGTTCCTTTCAATGTTACAATACATATTTATACATGCCGAAGCATCCAATACCATGGACCGAAAACCATCGCGTGCAATACCATGGACCGAAAACCATCGCATCCAAAAAACATGTGCGAAAATCATGCACAAAACCATAGGTGGGTCCGCCCAACCTAACATATGCTCCAAAACCAAAATTTTCCGGGGCGCTGCCCCGGACCCCATAAAGTGGGGTTACGGGTGCCCTTCAAACCCCCTATTAACTACGTGGAAAGAATATAACACAACCCAACAATCTCCCACTTGTTGTTTTCTTTCCACAGGGGGCCACAGGAGAGCTTAGTCATTTTTTCAGCCCTAAGATTCCCATTGCTTCTCTACACCAAGAGAACTTCTTAGAGCTCACAGATTTTGTCAATGCATCTGCAGTATTCTTCAAAGTGTCCGCCTTTACCAACAACACCTTTCTGTCTTCTATCATATCCCTCACAAAGTGATACTGAACATCAATGTGCTTTGTCTTTGAATGATAAGCAGGGTTCTTTGCTAAGAAAATTGCACTTTGGCTGTCATAGTCTATTCTTATAGCTCCTTCTACTAACCCGATACTTGAACGCAATCTCTGCAACCAAATTGCTTCCTTGCTTGCATGAGTGGCTGCCATGTATTCTGCCTCTGTAGTTGATAGTGCCACTACAGATTGTTTCTTACTCATCCAACTGACTGCACCTCCAAATAGGTTAAACACATACCCACTTGTAGATCTTCTCTGATCCAGATCTCCAGCCCAGTCTGCATCAACAAAGCCATGAATATCCAACACTCTGTCCAATCCTGGTCTTCCTTGGTAGCACAAACCATATTCACTGGTGCCACGCAAATACCTGAAGACCCGCTTCACTGCTGTCCAGTGCTCCTTCCCAGGTTTTGACATAAATGTGCTCAATACTCCCACTGCATGTGCAATGTCTGGTCTAGTACAGACCATTGCATACATCAGGCTACCTACTGCACTTGCATATGGAACACAAGACATGTCCTCTTCCTCTTCTTGTGTCTTGGGACACTGTTCAGCAGATAACCTCACACCTACAGGAATAGGAACCTTCACCGGTTTACTATCTTGCATATTAAACCTCTGGAGTATTGTCTCGACATACTTCCTCTGGTTTAACCAGAGCTTCCTCTTTGACCGATCTCTTTTAATTTCCATGCCCAAAATATAGTTTGCAGCACCAAGATCTTTCATGTCGAATTTGGAGGACAATTGGGTCTTCAAATCCTGGATAATTTCTTTGTCATTTCCAACCAGCAACATATCATCCACATACAAGACCAGATAAATAATACGGTCACCAATTAATTTAAAATACACACAATGATATGCTTTGCTTTTGGTGAAGCCAAGTCCCCGTATAAATGTATCAAATTTCTGATACCACATCCTTGGTGACCGTTTTAACCCATACAGAGACTTCTTTAACTTGCATACCAGTTCTTTCTTACCCTTCACCGCAAAACCTTCAGGTTGCTTCATGTAGATTTCCTCTTCCAAATCCCTGTGAAGAAATGTTGTCTTCACATCCATCTGTTCTACCTCAAAATCAAAAGCAGCAGCAACAGATAAAAGTAATCTAATAGAAGTTACCTTGGCAACAGGAGAAAAAATATCACCAAAATCAATTCCTGGCACCTGGGAATAACCTTTTGCTACCAACCGAGCTTTGTATTTCTCCACCTTTCCTTTTGCATTTGTCTTCTTCTTGAACACCCATTTGCTGCCAATGGGTTTCCTTCCAGTCGGCAACTCCACCAGATCCCAAGCCTCATTTTTGTGCAAAGATGCCATTTCATCGACCATGGCCTCTTTCCAGAGTTTTCCATCCTCTGAATCCACTGCTTCCTTCACAGTTCTGGGATCATTATCAGTAACAGACAAAGCAAAATTTGAACTGAAAGCAGATGGACTATACCTTTCTAGCTGCCTTCTTTCTTGAACTGATCTTCTCACAGCCGGAGTTTGTGGCTCTTCATCTTCTGATTCCTCCTCTGCTGCAGAGTCGGATTCTTCCTCCTTTGGCTCAAACTCTATCTTCTCAGGTTCCTTTGGTTGGACTTCATGTTGAATAACATCTTTTACCTCTCTGAACAACACATCTCGGTTGTACACAACCTTCCGTGTGACTGGGTTCCAAAGCTTATAACCCTTTAAACCATCCTTATACCCAATAAAGATGCACTTTTCAGATTTACTATCCAACTTGGTTTGTTTCTCCTTTGGAACATGTACATATGCATCACATCCAAATACCCTTAGATGTGAAAGAGAGGGTTTCTTACCAGTCCATACTTCTTGTGGAGTCTTATCCTCCAACGCTGATGAAGGTGATTTGTTGATCAGGTAACATGCAGTATCCACCGCCTCTGCCCAGAATTCCTGTCCTAACCCGGCACCACTGAGCATGCTTCTTGCCCTTTCCATCAACGTCTTGTTCATTCTTTCTGTGACTCCATTTTGCTGAGGTGTATATGGAGTAGTCTTCTTCCGTGCTATACCACACATCTTACAAAATTCTTCAAATTCCTTGCTGCAAAATTCTCCACCATTATCTGTCCTCAACACCTTTATCTTCTTCTCTGTCTGATTTTCCACCAGAGCCTTAAATTCTTTAAACCTGTCAAAGACTTCAGATTTCTTCTTAAGAAAATATATCCATGTATTCCTGGAGAAGTCATCTATGAATGATACATAGTACACAGACTTACCCAGTGATGGAACCTTCACAGGTCCAAACACATCACTGTGCACAAGCTCTAATATCTGTTTTGTCCTCTTAACACCTGAGGGGAAACTCACCCGATTCTGCTTCCCATATACACAATTTTCACAGAAATCAAAATCCAGAGAGGTATTATTCATACCTTCTACCATACCTTTACCATGAAGTATTCGAAGGCCCTTCTCTCCAATATGTCCAAGCCTCTGATGTCACAACATGGTCTTCTCTCCAGAGACCACTAGATTCTTTACTCCATTTTCAGGAACCATAGAGCTATTGCACCCATCAACAATAGTTCTACCTTGCAGCTTGTACAGAGTTCCAATCTGAACTCCCCGCATTAATATCAGTGCTCCTCGAACCATCTTGCAGGTATCTTTCTCGAACACCGTCTTTACACCTGCATCATCCAACTTGCTTACAGAATCAGATTTCTGGCCAATGCAGGAATATGTAGAACACCCGGAAGTGTTCTAACCCTTCCACCTTGCAACTTCAACTTTACTTTTCCCCGACCAATGATTCTAGCCTTCCTATCATCTCCTAAGAAGACATCACCACCATCGTATTTCTCATACTCACAGAACCACTCTCTATGGGGAGTGAAGTGAAAGGATGCACCTGAGTCAATCAACCATGCCTCATGATCTACATGTGTACTTGAAGAAGCCAAGTACACATCCCCACCTTCATCTGAGGTGGTTTTCGCCTCTGCAGAAGGAGCATCATCAGATCCCTTTCCTTTATCAGGAGCTTTAGATTTAAAATCTCTTCTGAAGTGCCCTTCCTTTCCACATTTCCAGCACACCACCTTTGTAGGTTTTCCTGGAGATTTAGATCTCCCTCTAGATTTATGTCTCCCACTCGATGACTTATTTTTGTTTCTGTTCTGGGACCATCCTCGTACAGACAAGGCATCACCATTCTGGTTGTCCATATTTTTCCGTCTCATCTCCTCCGTCAGCAAGGTTGAGACTATTCCATCAAACTGCAAAGCAGTTGCATTGCTACCTATTGCAATAACCAGACTATCCCATGAATCTGGTAGAGAACACAACAGACTGATGCACTTATCTTCATCTGAAATTTTAATATCAATAGATAATAACTGACTTACCATAGTATTAAACGCATTCAGATGCTCTGTCACCGAGTCTCCATCTTTCATCCTCAGGTTATATAGCTTTTTCCGCAGGAACAGTTTATTCACCAGAGACTTAGATTGGTACAAAGTCCCTAACCTGACCCACAAAGCCTTTGCCGTAGCTTCCCCTGATACATTCAGCAATACTGAATCTGAGACACACAATCGTATTGTGCTCTTTGACTTCCGATCCAACTTCTTCCATTCTTCATCGGTCACTCCCGATGGTTTAGTACCCGGATCTACCATGATCCATTGATCTTTATCCACCAACAGATCCTCCATCTTGAGTTTCCACAACTCAAAATTCTGACCATTGAACTTCCCAATCTCTATCTTTCCACTGCTCGCCATCTTCTTTCACCACCAGAATCGATCTCGCAGATCTCCCACTGAACAGGGTCTACCACAGGCCCGAGTGAAACCCCTCAGCAACAAAGGTGTCCCCTTGAAGCCAAAACAGCTCTGATACCAAATGTAGGTTTTAACCCTGTACATAAATTACCTGCATACGAATTCTTAAACAAAGAAAATAAACAATGTGAGAGCATAACCCATAAAACACATATGCACAGAGATTTTTCCCTGGATCCCAAAACCGGGACTACCAGTTTGATTTTTTCATTATGTTCCTTTCAATGTTACAATACATATTTATACATGCCGAAGCATCCAATACCATGGACCGAAAACCATCGCGTCCAATACCATGGACCGAAAACCATCGCGTCCAAAAAATATGTGCGAAAATCATGCACAAAACCATAAGTGGGTCCACCCAACCTAACATATGGTCCAAAACCAAAATTTTCCGGAGCGCTGCCCCGGACCCCATAAAGTAGGGTTACGGGTGCCCTTCAAACCCCCTATTAACTACGTGGAAAGAATATAACACAACCCAACAATTTTCACAAAAGATTTATGCTAAAAAGCATCTTCCTCTTGATAGAGGGATTACAACAGGAACGCTTCAGTTCCACAAACTAATTTCTCATTGTCTCAGAAAATTATAGTTTCAGCCACATAGTCTGTTGCTGAAACACATAGACAGTTGCTGTTACAGCATGTAGAATCCATTGCTGCTCCAAAACACAGCGAATCTGTTTTCTTGCTGTTTTCTCTGCTCTGCCTGATTCTCTGTCTTTTTCTACATTCTTCTAACTTCAAATAGAACTGTTGTGTGATACATTTATATGTTAAAACATATCTGATTTAAACAATAAAATAATCAAAATATCTCTTAATGCTTATCTCTGTATTGAATGCAGCAAAGCGGTGAAGCCTTTCTGAAGAAATTAAGTCGCCAGTTGCAGGGGAATTCAATTCTGAGAATTTAATGCACATTAATGTGCAAAATATCAAGCGCTACTTTGATACATCGAACAGCCCGGAATATCTACAGAAAATCAGATTTCTGTCCAGCTGTTTATGTTGCAGTTGGAATTAAATTCCAACAAACAACTGGCTCCAGGTTCTCAACCTCGGCAGGGACTACGATATAATTATGCGCAGAGCCCATCGCATTGCTGCCAAAGCCATTGTGTAAACAACGCAAAACAACTTGCTCCAGGTTCTCAACCCCGGCAGGGACTACCACTACGACAATGGTTATCTTGTTTTTTAAGTTGAGAAAAGACAATAGTAGGTGGAATTCAGTCTTCCCAGTATATAAAAGGGTTTGAAAACGAGAATCACTCAAAAAATGAGCACAATGATCGAAAATCCAATAATGTAGAAAACCATGATGTTAACTTCTTAATTGATAAAGACCATGATATATTTGTAATGAGATTATCATTGGGTTTGTTTAAAGAATTTTTTTTTTATTAGTTAAGACTAACCTAAGTACCCATGGGGGATTTGAACTGGTGACCTATCGCAAGGAGTGCCTTAACAGCGCACCCATTCACCGTCTATCGAAAGCCCCGTGGCAGTTTGTTTAAAGAATTGAGAAATATATATTTTACATTTAATCATAGTGGAGAGGATTTTCCTCCATTGAATGGTAGTATAACATAGTGAATCATCATTATAATTCACCAATTTCCTAAGTTTATACACGTGCACTTTTCCCTACAATCTTGTTAACCAAAATCTAACGAATAGAAGTAGACTTAATTCTACAATTCTTGTGTCAAAAAGGGTTGGTTTAGAATTACTTCTTTTACCGTATAACCAAGAGTTACCATATAACCAAGAGTTGATAGATGAGGATGAATGGGGAAATATTTTCAGTTCATTAGGTATTGGGTAGAAAGAAAGCTTTTATCGAAACTAGAGTTGAAATTACCATTAATTTCTTATATTCCCAAAGGAATTGTTATTGAAGTAATATCAATGATTTGCATAATATTGAGTTATGATGATGACAATTTTGCAGATGAAGTCATTCTAGGGTTTATTCTTATCATAACTCAATCATGATAGTTACATATCTAATACCCTTAGTGAGTAGCTAGAAATTTTTCATAGCTGGAAATATTCTAGACATTGGTCTTTCTTAGTTTATCTTCTCATATACTGCTGATCAGTGTGTTTCCCTCATCTTATGCTAATCAAAATGGATCAATATGGATGGGTTCTTCTAGCTTTTGAATGGGCATGGGTCTTGGAAAGGAGAAAAAACATAATAATTTCCGGTTATATGTCAATGATTTAATTTTAATGGTCTACATTGAATTTTATAATAAGCCTTATTCTAGGATTTTTCTTGAATGTAAAAATATTTTACAAATGAATCCAATTTTATACTAGTTTAACGGTTTGATATTGGTACCTTTCCAAATATTATAGAGTTATGACAGTTTCTAGTTTTGAAATAAAACCTATTCTAACGACATACACTTTGTATCAAGGACAAAAATAGTTTATTTTCCTTTACTAAAAAAATATATTTTCCTTTGTTTTCAAGCAAAGAAATGCTTATGATATTGTTAAAAATATGTTAAAATATTTTAGTTTGAAAAGGATATTGTCTAAGAATATGATCCTCTAATGCTAATATTTGAAACAAGAGTTTCATTAGGTGCTTCATCATATAGAAAATAAAGATGAGATAAAAAAATATTCATAAGAATAAGTTGAAGGAGGTATAAAAAAAATAGTCTTTCCTAGGGAAAATTCGTTGAAGGAAAAGATCGATATTGGGGTGGGTACTCCACAAACTAATGACTAATACAATAATACATTACATGATCAAATGGAATAATACACACCTGATCCATCAATGAAAATGGGAAAGATTGAGTTTAAGCCCTAGATGTTTTTGATGCAGAAAGATTACAAATCAAATAGTTAAAGAAAACATTCCTTGAAAATAAATGGTAATAGGCTTAGAGGTTCCATCATCCTTTTAACCTTCTCAAGTAACCAATAAAGTTATAAAGGGAGAAGAAGGTTTTAAATAAATTCAATTGGTTGAGAACGGTAAGGATGTATCCACTAAAATGTTTTTTAATAAAACAACGACAAAGAAAGGTAAACAAATGTTATCTCCATATATTAGCCATGAATATATTAATGTACTAACTAGGTTATTAATTGATTTGAATTATGATAAAGGAACTACATCCATAATGGATTAATAATGGCATATATCCATTACGACCAAATATTGTGGTAATGGACTATAATTAATTTTTTATCAATAAAAACGTACGTTATGAGAAGGTAAAATGAATATTATAAATCACCCTAAGTTCATTAACTGCATAAAATAAATCACATTGTCAATTAATTGTGGAAAGAATGACATATATTACATCTTTAAAAATATTTACATATGCATTGTATATAAGAAAATGCTATTCTATAACTCTAGGTTGTTTGCAAGGTTTCTTCCAGCCTTTCTCTTGACATGAAGAAAATTCACTAATGTCTTTGTTTCCTTTTTTAGAGGCCTTCGATTTTCTTGTAGTTGCACTTGACACACATTTTAATTGTTTTTAAAGTTATGAATTCATTCTGCATAATTTTACAATGTGTCTTGCAAATTTCTTTTATCTTCTACTAGAATTTTCAACATTTCCATGCTCTTCGTATACTTCTCCAAGTACCACTTTTTTTCTCCTTTGAAGCTCTTCTTTTGTTGATTTCAGTTATATGTTCAATCCGTTACTATGTCTTTCTTTTTCCGATTCTAGTTCTTTAATATTGGCTAATGCACTCGTAGATTTAACATTTCTCTCTCTCTCAACATATTTTCTTGTGCAACAAAGTCCTTCCTCAAGGAATTAGTTATTTTCTCATATTCTATAACCTATGGTTGATGGTTCTCTTGTTCCTATTTTAATTTATTTTTAAATTGGACATTTAAACTTTTAATCAATTTATCTTTCTCCTTCAGGTTCTAGCTTAATTCAACATCAAGAGTGCTCATAGTTTACAATGGAGGTACAAATAAAACCTCTATTCTACTTCTCAACTTCTCTTCAAGTCTTCTAATAGAGGTTGTATTTTTAGCCTTACTATATTTGAAATATTCCTTGATAATATCAAGATCTCTGAAATATTCCTCTCTAATTTTGGATACCTCATTTGTTAATCTATCAATAGTATTATTTTTTTTGTTCATATTTCTCATTGATTCTTGGACTTTTCACACAATTGTTGATTGAAAAACTATAATCTCCTTTATGCATTAAAAAATATCCTTGTCCTTTAGTTCATAATTTTCCTTCTAATTGTATATAGAGGAAGGATTGTATATAGAGGAAGGATCCTCCATTGAAACTTGTGTGTAATTCTTTATTCTATTAAATACTGAGGAAAAAATCCATCATCAAAACTATGTTTTGGGTTGTGCACATTTAAAACTATAGATGTTGAATAAGCAATAATAGGGGTGTTACACTATAGTGCCATATTCTAAGGAGGAATTATATAAGTTACACTTTTCAAAGTATCAAAAAAATCATCAGTTCCTATTTCCATATAATTACCCACACCAACTTCCCAACCCCACACTTCACTCATACAAACATTTAGCTCTATTAAAACCCTGGAAACATTAACTTATTCTTCGGTAGTTGTACTAGTAAAATATTTCATGCCATCAATGGAAGTCTATTAAGATATTTCCTCAATAGTTATCTTAATTTCCTATTTCCTAATGTCAGTTTTAATAGGTCATTTTTGAACATTAGGTCAATATAAATCAATAATTATTTATAGTGTGGTTGGTAGCTAAACTTCATCTTCTTGTTTTAACTTTCTTCTAGGGCATAATATAATTTTTGTTTTCAAACCAATGAAGGACATTCATGGCTCTATATTTAGCCCTATACGAAAGTAGCCTCATATATTCATTAGAAATATCATGCTTATGATGATTCATAATATTCCTAAAGTAAAATTTGAATCAAATATTTGTATAGACCCTCAGGAATATATTGCATTATAGATCATTCTTGGGAAAAATACCTTTTCCCACACATTTTATTGTGCATCTAAATCTTACTACCTTGAGCTTTTCTGTGGAGTTAAATGTTCCCACCTTTGGCATGGAATTTCCGTTACTCTTGTAATCGAAATAGGGTCTAGGGAAATTCTCTACCCATAAACATTCAATTGCATAACCATGTAATCATAATTAGATATGGCATAATCTATCTCCACATTTTGGAAATTAAAGTATCTAAAGATAAATTTATGAAATTTTTATCATCTCAAGATAGCTAGCATACATGTTGGATAGTTTTTTGTATCTCTTCATGCATCATCATACTCTTTGAATTTTTTGATTCTAAATCTTTCTTCTTGGGAACTCCCCATTTCAAGTAATACACCCATGGTAGAAGACACCCCTATTCTAGTTGCAACCATGGTTGTTTGGGTTCAAATTGACATTATGGACAAGAAACTATTGAATGCACATTGATGTCAAGGAGTGCCTACCAAGGAAAACCTTACTAGGAAAATGATGTTTTTATAACTAAATTTTGGTTAGACTGTCGTAATTTTATACAAAGAATTTTTACTAAGAAAAGTAATATAAAGAGATAAGATATAATTTAGTAAAATTAATAGTTTTAGAAAACACAATGTGCACTTTTTCAACAACTTACAAAGATTTGTAACCCTTTTTTTAAATTAGACTTGGAAATTTTGAGAATTCTTGAAAATTTTGCATCCCTCCTAGACTTTTGTAACTAGATGGAATAAAACTAGATGCAATATATATTTAAAAAATAGTGTCAAAAATGGTTGTGTTCGTTTGTCAATTGTGTGACATATTTGAGCTTATAATGAGTATATTATCGTAATGGTTTCATAGGTGTGGAGGACTTATGACTACCTCTAATTTTGGTACTTGCTAAAACCTTAGATATTGGATTTTCCCTTAGTGGCATCTAGAATTTGAAATGGAACTTATAATGTGCTATTTTCCAACTATATTATTCTTGAAAATGTGCTTCCCCTACTTAGTCTTAGAGCAGATATCACCTTCACATAACCTAGTTCCATTACATGGTTTAAAATTTTGTAATGGGTAAAATTTTGATAATACATCCCTTAAATTATTAACAATACCAAAGAAACATAGAACCAAAAAGTACCACATAACCTTGCATAAATTTGGGGTAACAACCTCACTAGCATCAATCATACACAATGCATTGACATCCACTTTTTTTAATTTTCTTATGTAATCCATTCATATGGGATAAGGAAGAGTCATTTAGGGTTCAAGACATAATGACACCAGAAAATATTTGAAGGGCATGTATTTGTCATTAAAGAGATTTGTGTATTCCTTGTTACTATGTAAACATGCAAGCCCATGCACTAAGAGTGCATTTTCTTTTTTTGCTGAAGTAAGAGTAGGACCTTCTTTAACATTAATAATGTACAAAATTTACAAAAAACCACACAGAAAAGTGGTGCAGGAGAGAGACCCTCCAAAGGAGCCGAGAACAGGCCAAGGCAAAAGTCTTAGCCTCAAAAAACTAGCCTTTCAACACATAAAAGATAAACAGGAATAAGCCAAAATTGAAGCTAAGCAGTGGACAAAATAGAGCAAAAGATAAAAGGGCCCCACCGGCCCTCCAAGACATGGAGAGTATTGTGCCCCAAAGAAACTAGCCTACATTGAAGGGCACATGCATAACCCACCAACAAACAAACCGTTCTCCTGAATCTTCATTGATGATCTGTCGGGCCCAATCCAACGACACTGAACAATATCGCAGAGGAAAGAAGCATGAAACTTAACTAGCATTGCCACCAACTTGCTCGACCTTTCCCCGCAATTGATTTACATAAATGTATCTGACAGTCATGGATCTTATCGCACCTACCAAGAATGTTGGATAATAGCATGCGATGGGGGTGGTATTCAAATTGGCCCCACCACCATGTGCCGCCTCCTTAAAGGAATCACTGCCAAAATGAAAAAACCACTTTCCACCTGCGGGGTATGCGATCTCCCTGAAACCTCTCCTAAGGCAGTTTTGCCGATACTATTTTAAAAACTCCCAGGAAAGCGGCCACCGAGAGTGCCAGTCGAGACTCCCATCCATCTTGAGCTAATGAGGCAGGAACCATCCAGCAAAAAGTTAGTTGGAAAGGAAGCAAGGCCAATCAACAAGAAGTCAAACACGAAGATCGAGTCAACTTGATTCCCGGGCCGAGGCTCTGCCACAAAACTCTGACCTATCATTTTTTTCCTGTATGTAAAATCGTCTTTAACCTACTCTGAGGAAGCTCATGCAATTTTGATGCCACTCTATTCTCTGTACTGATAACACCTTGGTTCGCTAGCAAGTCTGCCAATTTGTTTGCCGACCTTCAAACATGTTTAAAGCCAGCTGTACGAAGGATTTATATGTGGTGTTGAATCCATTGAAAGCCCTAAATTAGTCTCCAATTTTTTGAGACTTTTTTTGGCTTAGTTACCCCACCGATTTTCTTGACTGAATTGATAATAAGTTCAGAGTCAACCTCCACTATCACATTTTTCCTTTTTTCCTAATTTAGGAAATCCAAACATTGCTCCATAGCCATCAATTCTGCCAAGTTATTAGTAGCTTGTCCCAGATGCCAGTGGAAGATGAAGAGGACATTGCCATTCTCATCCCTTAACACCCCTCCATAACTAGCGGTGGCTAGGTTGCCTTTTGAAGCTCCACCTATGTTGCATTTCAGATAACCCTTTGGAGGAGGATGCCAGAAATCAATTGCATTCTTCAGGGAGGTAATATTTCTATCCAGACCTAGAGGAGATATGCCTTGCAGGCCTAGTTCACAAAGAATTCCTAGGTCAATAGCCGAAGAAGGGTTCTTAGGGAGATTTCACACTATGGTACTAACCGTTTCCTTGAGCTGTTTTAAGATCAGCTCAAAAATGCAAGGGGAAGTCCTCTTTTCATCTTTGAAGATTCGGTTTTTCCTCTCTTTCCAAACATTCAAAACAATGAAGCTCGGAAAGAGGGTCCAAGCAGTGGCGAGAAGTTCGTTGTCTGTAAAATCTCTCCTCCAGTTGGTCAGGGTTTTGCAGATATTATTTTTGTCTCTATCCATCTGATGGAAAATAAAGGCAACAGAATCCCACAGACTATAGGAGAACATACAACTGTTGAGAAGGTTCTCCATAGTTTCCTCTTAAGCTTCATAAAGCTGACATCTAGAAGGTCTCAAAATACCCCTCTTCCTAATATTGTCCCAAGTCAGAATTTTTCTATGCTGAACCAGCCACATGAATAGTTTAATTTTCATCCAGCCCTGGTGTCTCCAAAGGTTAAGCTAGGTTTCACCCGAAAATTGATAGTTAAGGTCAAGGAGAATGAGCTTTGCTTCTGTCAGGTTAAAAACCCCCTCATTATTGTTGCCCCATCTCAGCTGATCATGGCCCTCAGATTTCAAAATCTTCCTATGATCTAACATTTCCTTTAGAGTTTTTGCTTTAGCCTTCAAGGTGTTGTTATCCCTAAAATCGAAATTCCTCCAGATTCTCCATTTTTCATTGTTATTGGTTTGCTCCCAAAAGTCTTTCACCTTAGAAAGTCTATTGCTATCTGTGTTTTCCTTGATATCCCTTAGGTCTTCGTTTATTAAAATACGTTCTTGTTGCCATCTATCCTCCCAGATAGGCTAAGATTTCCTTCTCTGATTTCCCAAAAGTTGTTTCCTTGGACCAAACTCCGGTTATCCTAGGCCTTGTTCCAAATGTGCAAGCCCTTTCTGTGACCTGACATTCTTACTAGATCATGGTTTTGCCAGGTGCTGGCATATTTCTCTTTCCAAATCGTTGCCCACTATGCCTCTAGCTCTTTAACCCATCGTCACCATAATGTGGCTCCTAGAACCTTGCTAAGTATGTCAGGGTCATCCAAACCTAGACCACCAAAGCTCTTAGGTTTGGAGATTTTATCCCAAGCTACCAAGGCCCATTTCTTACGATCCTCCCCCTTACCTAAAAGCAAGTCTCTCTGAATGGATCTGAGTTGATGTAGGACACTTTGAGGAGCTGGGAGAACAGATAGCATAAAGACAGGGATGGATTGAAGGATAGCTTTGGTTAGCACTAACCTACCAGCCAAATTTAGAGATCTAAAAGTCCATTTCCTGACTTTGTCTTGCAATTTGTTAATTACAGGTTCCCATATGCTCTTGTGTAAGGGTTTGGCTGTAAGAGGAACTCCCAAATATTTTGAGGGGAGGAGCTCCCTTTGGAAGCCCATAATTCTGGCTATATTTCTTTGAATAGTAATGTGAGTATTAAAGAAAAAAATCTTAGATTTAGAGAGATTTACCTCCAAACTTGAAGCCATGGCAAAGTATCTTAGCATTTTCTTATAGGCAAGAGCTTCTTTGGTTGTGGGGATTCCCTGTAGCATGGTATCATCAACAAATTGTTGATGTGTTAAAGCGCACCCCTCTTCAGAAAGTTGGAGACCTTTGACCAAACCCACTACCTTGGCATGTCTAATCTTTCATTCCAGCCCTTCCATCATGAGTATAAAAAGAAAGGGAGAAAGTGGATCTCCCTACCTTAAGCCTCTTGAAGGAGTGAAAGTCTTCGAGGATGATCCATTAACCAGGATTGAAAAATTGGGTCAAGTAACTAGGGCCATAACCCATCTGATCTAGTTATGATCAAACCCAAAAGAAGTGAGAACTTTTCTGATATATGTCCAATTTAGCTTATCATAGGCTTTGGCTATGTCCAGTTGCATGATCATACTAGCTTTCTTATTGTTTGTCAACGAGTGAACCACCTCATGAGCTTGAATGATGTTGTCAAGGATTTGTTTTCCTTCCACATATCCTGATTGTTCCGCTGACACCACGGTAGGAAGAAGGAGTTTGAGTCTATTGGCTACCACTTCGGAAATAATTTTGTAGACAACATTGCACAAGGCAATGGGTCTGAACCTTTCAGGAGTTTGAGCCACATCCTGTTTAGGGATCAGGGCGATAAAGGTGGTGTTAAGCACCTTCAGGATAGTTTTATCCTTTCTAGAGTCTTCCACCACGTTCAGAATGTCATGTTTTACTATATTCCAACAGGCTTTGAAGAAGTCTACATTGAACCCATCTAGACCTGGTGCCTTGCCATTTTGCATCTCTTTAAGGACCTCACTGACCTCTTCTTCTGACACTGGTATGTTGAGGTAGAAATTGTCTTCTTTGGAAACCAGCTTAGGTATATGTCTAGAAATATCCCTGATAGATTGATCTATGTTAGAGCAGGTTTCCTGAGAAATGCCCCAAAGGTGTTGAACTAGTACTGCTTCGATTTCTTGCTGAGCATGTTACCTTTCTTGTCCTTAATAGAATAAATCCTGTTGTGAGCTCTATTCGCCATAGTGGATTTGTGGAAGAATTCGGTGTTGTAATCTCCTTCTTTTAGCCATTGCACTCTCGATTTCTGCCTCCAAAAAGTCTCCTTTTGTTTACATAATTTCTCCCAGTCTTGATGATATTTAGTTTCCAGTTCATTTTTCTCCTTATCAAAACCCTCTATAATAAGGGTTTGGTTGAGTTTCTGCATTTTTCCTTCCACACTTTTTTTTGCTTCAAAAATGTTACCATATTCCTTCTTATTCCACTCCTTGAGCCGGATTTTGATGTGTTTGAGTCTTTTTTGAAGAAGGAACATTCTTGTGCCTTGAATTTCCAAATCTTCTGTCCACCAGATAGCTATGTTGTTATGGATGTCGTGGTGGGAGAGCCAAATATTCTCAAATCTGAAAGGTCTATTGTTAGGTTTGCTAATGCCCTAAATGTCCAGTTGAACTGGCCAGTGATCCAAGCCTCCAAATGGAAGAACACTCGCAGCTATGTCCTTGTCCTTGATCATAAGATCTTCTAAAATTATAAATCTATCCAATTTGGAGGCCACTTAAGACTCTCCTCCTGTTTTATTGTTCCAAGTAAAAGTACCATTATACATAATGATATCCATGAGCTTCATACTATCTATGAAGGTTTGAAAAGCACAAGAATCATTGGTTAGAATTCTGGTTCCTCCATTTTTCTCCGATAGTGTTTTTATCATATTGAAATCACCCCCTAGGATCCAGGGGATTTTTGCATGATGTTCCCTGAGCTTCTGTAGTGAATCAAGAAACAAGAGTTTACCCTCCGTCCTTTTGGGGCCATACAAATTCGTCATCAAGTACATTTCCTTATCTCCCACTAGCTGAATGACCACTGAAAGATAATCTCTAGATGCTTCGGCATCTATCATGTCAGTCTTTTGGGGGTTCCAAAGCATGAGAATTCCTCCTACTGTATTCTCTGCTTTGACTTCCAGAAACTCAAATCTGTTGATCCATTTACTGTGAATCTCTTTTACTTTTTGAATGGAACATTTAGTTTCCTGAGTGAAGATCACATCCGGGGCTGCTTTTTCCATTCTGTTACTTTATAATCTTTGTTTTCTTTTACTACCTAGACCTCTTATATTCCAAGAAGTGAACTTCATTATCAAAGATTTGTAAAGGAGTAGCTGGATAGTTCTTTCACCTTACCTGAATCTATCATTAGCTTCCCACATTCCATCAACAATTCGTTCTGTTTTTTTTGGCCTCTTTTCTTTCCTGGGATTCTTGGTGCTAATCTTGGTGTGGCTTTCATAGCTTTCAGTCCTTCATTATCCTGTTTTTCGTTTTTCCTTAGCTTTTCAAATCCTTTGTTCTGATTTTTTTTAGATGAACAACTGTTGTACTCTATGGAACTCCTCTTGAGGTAACGAATCCACTCTCTCTTTGGTTCCTTGTTTCAAGAAGCCTTCTAGATCTAGATTTTCTTTCTCTAGAATTTCCTGTAGTTTGTGATCCTCCATCTCCATATCACTCTAGGTCATTTCCTGGTCCATTACCAGTTCTACGTCACCCATCATGTCTTATTTCTATTTATTTCTGTTTTGTGTTTGCTCCACGTTGTCTTCCTTCTCTTCCTCCATTGGACTACCTCCCTGGACTTGATATGCTCGTCTCATCACTTCTTCCTCTACTAGGGCTTGAAACCTATTTTGACTAGCCTGATGCTTGTCTTTCTGAGGTAGTTTCGGTCCTCGTTTGCTCCCTTTTCCTTTCTGGACCACCTTATGAAAGCTTTTTGAGTCTTTCATGGTGTTAGTTTTACTTGTGTTTCCTATTTTACTGAGAGGGAAATCTCTGAATAGGTGACCATGCTCATGGAATTTACGACATCTAAAAGGGATGTGTTCATAATCCACCATTTGTACCCATTCTTCATCCAATACTTCCAATATTACCTCATCTGGCAGAGCTCCTAAGAGGTCCATCTCCACACATATCCTTGCAAAGGATGTGTATTTTCCTTTTCTAGTGGCCTCAAAGGATTTGAAAAAATGCCCTAGCTTATTTCCTATGGCAAATAAGGATTCTAGTTGCCAATAATCGAAAGGTAAAGAGTATATTCTTACCCAGACCGGAACTGAGGTGAAAGTTTCGTGTTTTGGGACAAAATTCATCACCCATGGTCGCATATATAGGCCTGCAGCTGCGTAAAAGTAGGGCCCTCCTTCAAACACTCTGTCCTTGTCTTCAATATTTGCAAAAACTACAGTAAAGAATCCTTTTGATCCCAGGTGAAGTTCTATGCTACCTTTTGGTTTCCAGTTGTATTTAATCCATGTTTGTAAAGCTTTTTCAGTGGGCCATAAGCCCATGAATTTACAAATTATTGCATACGTCTGCATGTGTTCCCTATGCGCCCGCAGCGCAGGGTCATTCAACACTACTCTGGGCGCGATTGAGGTTTTGGGCTTGCATGGTCCCTTTGGTGCTTTGCCTTTTATATTCTGTTCTTTGTCTTCTTCCTCGTTGTCTTTAGTGTAGTTGCTTTCCCTGGTTTTAGCGCCATTCTGCCCTTCTTCTTTATCTCTCTGCCTTACATCTTCAGAAGGATCTCTGTCCTCCTCAACTGGTTTCTTGCCTCTGCCAGCCACTATCTACTTAAAGGAGGGAGTGGAGCTCCCTCCCTTGCATCCCTCCATGTAGAGCTAGCTCTGAAGTTTGCAACCCTAGCTCACCGGTCCACGCACTCCCCTGCAAGGATCACTAAGAGTGCATTTTCATCAATGATCTATTTTCATGTATTTTTATAATGTCAACATCCTATTACCAATTAGAGGCATCCACTTTTCTTCATAAGGTGTGATTTTTTCATAATTCCTTCCACATATTTTTCCCTTTTAGTGAATACGATTTTCACCATGGGACATGCATATGCTATCTCAAGGATTTGACCTTTCATAATCCTATATGTCCTAATATCATCATATCAATTTTACTATTGTTTTTGCTTTTCCCTCAAGATAATGCGCATTTTAATGGGACTAACTCTAACATTGGACTTGATTGTTTCACAAGGAACAATTTAGCCATTATGCACCCTAGGAGATTTCTTGTTTAAAAATGCATAATTTGTCCTTTAAAATGTAAGGCTAAGGTATACAATATTTTATGCCTTATTGTGGTATCAAGATTTTAGTCTTCATATTACTTCTATTATTGTACCCATTCAAATTCAAGTAATGTTTAAATAATTTCATAGTTATAAATATAAAACTACATATTTTAACCCTTCTATTTTTATTTTAACTCTCATTGTCATACTAAGGAGTTATATATTCCACCATTGGAGCATATCTGTTAACAAATGAACTACAACTATCAAAGGAATACAATGTAGTTATGTATTCAACTTTAAATAAGATTGTAAAATAGGTTTTTAATAATTTTCATTAAGGTTTAGAACAAAAATGATGTGTAAACTACCATGGAGATTCCATTGAATAGTTTGTCATAACAAATTAGATAAAATTATGCTTGAGAAACTGGAATCTACACTATGAGTGTCAATTTCTCCTTAGATTTTTGGATATGTTAATTATTGTTTATTGCTTATGCATGTAAATTATAGTGATGTAAAAAGTAGAGAAAAATAAAATAAAACTCACAATGGACAAATTAACACATGGTATAACATAGGAAATCCTTTCTAGATAAAATGTAGTTGGAAGGTGAGGTTGTGCTACTCTCTTTGTCTAAATGGAAATGGATGGAATTACAAAGAAGTGAGGCCTATGAATCATGGGCTACTACATTACAAAAATCCTCTCTATTTTCTCCCTCCCTCTCCACTCTCAACTACTCTACACATCTATAGAAAAAAATGCTCACATGTAGAATGGAACCTCTTTTCCTCCTTGTCACCCGATTATAACTCAACCTAATAGCCTAGCAGTGGTTAAGTTTGTCTCCTTCAACTCATAGCTAAAGTTACAACATGGAATATTCTAGAGTCTTTTTCATGATGATCATGTGGTTATACCCTTTTCCATGAGTAATAAGGTCTAGCGTGGTATCCTTTGGAATTATGTTGGTCAAAATAAGAAGGTTAACTTCCAAGTGACATAAATTTTGCATACAAAATTTAATTGAGGTGATTCTTCCACAGCGGGAAATATATTTTGTGTGGAGTAACAAAAAAATGGTGGAACTTAAGAGGAAAAAATTTGCCCTCAAAAAATGCCATTGCCCTCAAAAAATTCCATTTGATTCCCAAAATTTCTTCCTTAAGGTTTCATACTCCAATAAGCTAAACTAGTTCTTTCTAGTAAAAATGGTCTTGTGAGTTGATCGCTCCAATTTTTCCACTCTTAAAGCTTAAACATGGATGAAAAATATATATTGATTGAATCCGGATCAAGAAATATTTCATAGGCATATTACCATGAACTTTGGTTTCAATTAATGACATTCACAGAAGTTGCAAAAACTCAATATTCAAGTTTAACTACATAAGTCTATTTACAAACAACTTTTTAGACATTTGTATTGTTCACGGTGTTATAAACCGTCAACATAAAAGGGTTCTCCCCAATATGAAGTCCCAATTAGACCTCACACCATTTGTTTTGGGGGCCCCATCCAGAATATGGGATTGGCTACCACAACCTTATATATTTTCTTCAGCTGCAGTGGTTAGCATAAGGGAGAAACACACATGTACTTTTGAATGAGCAAGTGAGTAAATCTTCTGAAATGTTCAATTGCAATATGCATTAAGGTTCTTTCATCGGGGAAGAGGTAAAGTGAGTCTTTAGAGGGAAATTATTAGTACTATCATAATAAAGGCACACACATGTAAATATGAAAGAATTGTTAACCATCTAGAGAAATTGTTCACATAGAAATAATGATCATTAAAGAAAATACAACACACATGCAACAAGGTAAGCACCAAAGCCAATCAAGTAGATCAATTTCTTTAGTACATAGAACATAAACACATACTATAAACATTTAAAGAATGGTCTTATAATATTCGTGATATATGAATGAAAGTGTGTTGACTCAATGAGGTTATACTATAAAAAAAAAGTTACAAGATACATCGGTACAATGAGGCACCACTATCCCCAATAGAGGAGCATTATGTGTTATGTCCCTGTAATACTAGTGTATCCCCCTTATTGTGATTGTTTATGTAGCCCCCTATTGTTATTGTTGTGCCCATGTATCGCCCATATTGTTATTTTTGTTCACCATAGAAGCCCACTATTGTTATTGGTGTGCCCTTATGTTATTATTGTTATGTATACTTTGATTATATTGTGACCCCTTAGACTCCTATATATACCAAGGAGGTCTAATCATTTGTATCATCCAAGAATTTTTCATTTATGAAATGTAAAGTAGGTTTACCCATCGAAGAGGATAATTTTTGCATCATTTCTCTATCCTTTGTTCTTTTTTGAGTTGGTTGCATACCATTTCGTATTAGAGGACTAGATTTTAGGGTTTTGTTACTTCAAATAGGCCATCTTGGAATTTTCGCTATAATTTTTTTTCTAAAAAGCTTGAAAAGATGAAATCTTGACTATTCGAAGCCAAAATCTTGGTGAATTTTTCTCAGATATTTCATATATTTTTTTGCTATATTTTCTAAGTTATGGTCTGAATAATTTAGGGTTCTTTGCATGCTCCAGAATTTAGTTCCAAACAAGTGACCTAGGAAAAATCGTCATAAATTTCCCTACAAGTATCATATTTAAATTTTATGAAAAGTGAGTAAAAGAACACATAATTTAGTTTTTTAAGTATCATTTTCAGTGTTGAAGGTTGAAATAGTGACACGTGGTATTCTATACAAGTTCGCTCTACTGAACCATTCCATAACCATGTCATAGTGGGATATTGGGCATAACCTTACCTTGACCAACATGATCTCAGTATGACTTGTGGAATTATAAAGAAGACTCTTAAAGCTATCAAAAGATAAAATTTCAGACCTTCAAAAGCCAAAATTACAAATTAGTCATTGTTTCAATATCGAGCTCCTAAAAGCAAGAAAAAGGTGTGTGGTTTTTTTAAAATTGCATAACTTTTGTTTCAAAAATTTGCTGAAGTGATTCCAGCGGAGTATTGAAGCATATATATAAGAATTTAGTTCTAAAATTTCTCCCAAAAAAAATAATTCTACACCCATTAAGCCCTCAAAAATCTATACTATGACGCATGAAGAGGAATAGTTGCAACATGATATATCAAAATTACAGGACGGAGTTCAACAGATTTCTCTCTCACAAAGAACAACCAAATATGAACTAAAAGGGAACATGGGTGGCTTAAAAGGGGACATGGATGATTTCAAATAAGAAATAAAATGTTTTAAGGATTGTTTAAAAGTAGACATGGAAGTAATGATGAATGTCAAGATGGAAGGGTTGACAAAGTTGTTGCAAGAAAGGCTTCTCAGTGATGACAAGGTTATCCATGAAAATAATGAGGAGGATAAAAAGAATATGAATTATTATTTTCGAGAATCCATGTTGGGTTTAATACCAACCACATTACAATGATCGATATGAAAAAATTTGATGTCGAGGATCTAGTAACATGGATACTACAATGGAGCAATAGTTTGATCTCCATGAGGTGCAACACACACAAATGGTATGCATTCCATCTTTATATTTAAAACCGAATTAGTTTGTATGGTACTGATGGATTTTTTCTGGTAAACCACTTGTCACTTGGTTAAGTTTTATGGAGAAAATGATAACACATTATGAGGATACAAAGAGAAACACATTTTTTAGCCAACTGATAAATATCAAACAAAATGCTTCAATGGTGGAGCACATCGAGGACTTCCAGAAATTGAATATCAAGGTAATTGACATTCTAGAGGAGAATAGGGCTGATGTCTTCATAGAGACTTTATATGATAACATCTAACATGAGGTTCTGCAGTTGGGAACCTAATTCATTGGAGAAGGCATTCAAGGTGTAAAGAAAGGTTGAAAGTAAAATTTGTTGGCATTATTATGCATGTGTTGTCCTTGATGGCAACTCACTTGTAACAGAACAAGTATATGGTAACTAGATGAATCCACCGGTTAGTTCATATGTTAGAGAGTGATGGAACATAATAATAGAATGATGGGACAAAGGTTTATAGATAAGAATCAAAATTTTGATAAAGGTGAATATTTGAAGATCTATACATGGGTTCGTTAAGGAAAAGTAGCGTATACACAAAGGTACAAAAAAGAAAAGCTACATACATGCTGGCACACTACATTAAGAATATAAAGGGTCCTTGCCATGGTGTCCACAATATTGAGCACAATAATGGTTACTTGATCCCGTCCAAGATTACCACCAACACAAGTGTAGTTTTGACTCATGATATTGGCTAAGCCTCTAACTATCAAAGGTGGTGAAGATCAAAGTGCTACGTGTGCATGTTAAAGGGTTTTTGATGAATACTTCAATAGAAGTATATTTGCATTGTAAGGGCCATAGTTGACAGATAGATATAAAATAATTATGCATTGATGAATACAATTATGGATCATGATCATGAGACATGAAATGAATTTCCATTGTATCATATGCTCATGGTTTAACTAGATCTAGGTATTGATGGATGTTTTTATCTCTAAATATTATGATCTGGGTCTTTCTAAAGATCGAAGAGCTACGCAATGAGGTCAAAATTTTTAGATGTGTACATAGGTTGGTCTCAGTTAGGTTGCGTATACACGTTGGTTCATTTATTCAAAGTCACATACATAAAGGAAGGGTTTATGTTCATAAATGACTGATCAATCTAATCAGTGTTGATTTGGGTTCAGTGATAATGTTTGAAGTAGAACTGATTGAATAGTGAAGTTGAATTTGGTTACATGTTGATTGGCCGAAAATATTATTGATGCTACTAAATGTATGAGGGTTCTGTAAGCTAACAAAATATTTTTGAATAACTCTGATCAACTCTATGTCTAATTAAGAATTATAGGTTTTTAGTATATTGAGATATGTACACAGGTTTCTCTATAGAAATGTGTGTATCCACATGAGTTTCCATAGGTGAAGTAGCGTATACATGTTGGCATATGAATGATCAGGGTTGTAGTTGATTCTGTGTGTTGATGTAGTATTTTGAGTTCAATTTTGTGTTCTGGTTACAGTGACCTCACTGTTCTGGTTGAACTAAGTTGGTGTTTACTTCAATTGATCTACAAGTTATGATGTATTAAAGCGGGTGGATCCAATGTGGAAATTTATGAAACATGGTCGACGGATGTTGCTGAGGGTTGGAGAATTCATTGAGGAAGTTGAAGCTTCCTGCCAGTAGTAGCTAATTATCAGATCAGGGGGTTGGAGCTACTTTCCAGTAGGAGCTAGAGAGTGAGTGAAGGTTGTAGCCTTCAGCAGGCGGGTGCCTATGTACTCGCATGAGTCTGCACTAATACAAGAATTTAATAAGTTTTTGATAATAAGTTTGAAGAATGAGACAACAAGAGTGGTGGTTTTCTCCCACATTGAGTTTCCACCTTAAATCCTGGTGCTAACATGTGTTTCTTATGTGTATACTTTATTCTATTCTTAATACGCCTGCTTACTGCTTATAAAAAGCCTGATAAATCTCTTACATCCTTATTTAAGTTTAATAGATAAAATAATTAGTTGTTTTACAATTTTGCTAAGCATATTCTAGTTTCTTTTACAGCAGTCACTTACATACGCGAGTTGGGTTCAGTAAAATCGCGTACATATTTTAGAAAACAAAATTATTATTGTGAGTTTTTAAAATACTCATTCACCCCACTCTTAGTATTTTTCCCAGCAATTGGTATCATAGGAGGTCCTTCAAAAGAAGTTTGAAAACTTGAAGGAAGCTATCCCAAGATGAGAAATAAAGATGGAATGACATCTATCACACCACCACTCTTCAACATAAATAATTTAATATATTGAAAGATAAGAACTAGATCCTATATTCAGTCCCTTGGAGCACTTGTCTGGGAAATTGTGGAAGGAGATTACCAATATCCAGCCGTAGTTCCCATAGATTTAGAAGAAAGGAAGAGGTATGAAACCAATGCCAAATTTGTCAATGCATTATTGGGAAGTTTGACAAAATCAGAATTTGCTGAAGTTATGTAGTTAAGCAAAGAAAAAGAAATATGGGATAAAATTAGTAAAAGCTATGAAAGTGATATCAAGATAAAAAGTGTTAAACTATAAACTCTCAGAACTCAATATGAAACTCTCAGAATGAATAATGATGGAAGAATTGCTAGTTTCTTTCTACGTATAGATGATATTGTAAATCAACTGAAAATTCTGGGCGAAGAAATAAAGGACACCACTTTAGTAAAGAAAATCTTAATATCTCTAACTCCTAAATGTGAGTCAAAATTTTATTCCATTGAAGAGAAGAAACATCTGCAGACTCTTACTGTTAATCAACTTTGTTGGCATTATGATGTATGTGTTGTACTTGATGGCAACCCACTTGTAGCAGAACAACTCACTTGTATATGGTAACTAGATGAATCTACAAAATAGATATCAGATGTGACAGAATGTGATGAAATGCAGGGCAGCTTTAGATGTGACGAAATGCAAGGCAACTTCAAGGAATCTGTTCAGAAGGCAACTCACTCAGATGAAAGATCACATTATACCAGGAGAACAAAGAAGAATGAAAGATCAGTCTTCACATAATAAAGAAAGAGAGGTATACACAGGTTCAACATTGACCAAGTCACGTGTGCACGTAGGTTAATAGAACAAAAGGTGTGTATATTGTACACACGCACTTTCATAGAAAGGAAAGCATGTATACCTTGGAAAACTGATATTTGGTCCGAAGTATTTGGTCCATGATATTTTGATCCAAGGTACTGGTCCATGGTATTTGATCTGAGGTATTGACCCTTGGTATTTGATCCAATATATTGGTCCTAAGTGGTTTTGGTCCATGGTACTGAGAAAGGCCTAAAACTATAAAGGGAGGAGATGATCATTAGGCGAAGGCACTCAAGCATTGAATATCTGATGAACAGTGAGATCTAGTATGCATGTTATTGGGTTATGGTGCATTGCTAGATCTAAACCAAGGAGGAACCTTAACAGTTGATGGAGGATAAAATCTAATGATTGATCGGGATCTTAAGGTGTAAAGTGAACTAGCATTATGTGTTTTTGCTCATGAATATTCTAGATCTGAATATTGACGCATATATTATTCTATAAATGATATGATCTGGGTATAACTGGAGTCTGGTATAGCTGCAAAATTATGAATTAATAGTTGCAAATGTATACGGTAGTTGAATTTGAGAAAAGAATGTATACACGTAGGTTGGGCACAAGAAAGTAGTGTATACCTTATCATCTATGTTTTAGTTGTTGTTTTTTGTTGTTGAAGTGTTCTGGGTTCTGGATTGGGTTCTAGTTACTGTATTCTGGTGACAACATTTTAAAAGAACAGATTGATGGGTTTTCAAACTGATTGATTGATTTGGTTGGTTCAATAGGAGATTGGTTGATGTAGATATATTTGATGATGGAATGATGTTGTTGATGGATCCAGTCTGGAACTTTATGAACCATGGTCCGTGGAAGAAAGGAGAAGGTTGTAACCTTCTATAGGCCGACACCTATGTACTAGTAAACATATCAGCTAGTACAAGAGCTAGGGGGTTGTAGCTCCCTTCCAGTGGAAGCTGGAGAATGAGAGAAGGTTGTAGCGTTCTGCAGGTAGAAGCCTGCATACTCGTATAAGGCTACACCAGTACGAAAATTGTAAACAGAATTTTCTTATTATTAAAACAAGACAGAGATAATTGCAGCAGGTGTTTTTCACCCACATTGGGTTTCCACCTTATATCCTGGTGTTTATGTGTGTTTCTTATGTGTGATACTTTATTCTACTCTTACTGCACTGTCTAATGAATTTGATGATATACTGATTAAAGTTCACTACATGATAATTTAGGTAAATCAAAAGATCTCCGCATATATGATGGTTTCATTAAGTATAGTTGCACATACACACTAGTACATTGAGCTAAAGTAGCGTATACAAATCACTTTTGAAAATTAAATTATTGATCTGATAATACTAATTCACCCCCCCCCCCCCCCCCATTATTATTTCCAAAAATTGGTATCAGAGCAGGCCCTTCAGAAGAAGCCTGATCGCTTAAAGGTAGATCCATCATCATGAGTAATCAAGAAAGCAGGGGATCCATCAGACCACCAATATTTGATGGGAGAAACTTTGTTTATTAGAAGGTAAGAACCACAACCTATCTTCAATCTCTTGGAAGAAATGTCTGGGAAACCGTGGAAGGAGGATATATATTTCCATCAGCAATTCGTACAACTACGACAGGTAAAAAGCAATATGAAACCAATGCCAAGACTATCAATACATTATTAGGAAGTTTGTCATAGTTAGAGTTTTTCAAAGTTATGCAGATCAAATCAACCAAAGAAATATGGGACAAAACCGTTCTAAGCTACGGAGGAGACTCTTAGGTAAAATGTGCTAAACTACAAGCTCTCAGAATTCAATATGAAACTTTCAAGATGCATAATGATGAAAGTATAGCTAGTTACTTCTTGCGTATAGATGAGGTTATTATTTTCATGAAGAATCTAGGTGAAGAAATAAAGGAAGTTACCTTAGTTGAAAAAGTCTTAAGATCCTTGTCTGCTGAATTTGATCCAAAAGTATCTACCATAGAAGAAAAGCAGGATCTATAGAATATTACTATGATACAGCTTCACAGAATCTTAACTGCCTTTGAGATGAGAATAGGAGGTCCATCAGATATGAGAGAAATCGCATTTAAAGCTTCAGCAAAAGGAAAAGAAGAACTCAATGAATCAGGACATATTTCAGAAGGAGAAGAAGAAGCAAACTTTGTCAAGAACCTTCAATGGGGTTCCAAAAGATTCAGAGGTAAATTACCTTTCAAATGTTTTGCCTGTGGTAAAGTCAGTCATTATGCTGCCAAATGTCCTCATAAAGATAAATATGATAAAGGTAAGGAATATTCAAAATGGAATAGAAAACAAAGTGTAAGTAAAAAGAGCTACTATACTCATGAAGATAGCGATGGTTTATCAAATAGTGATGAAGATGAAAATAGTAATGACTATATACTTCTGATGGCTTAGGAAGATGATGATTTTTTGGATGATTTAGATGAAGGTGACCTTTATGAAGAAATCTCTCAACTTAAAATCTGTTTAGAAGCAAAGAATATGGTTATAGATACCTTGACATACCAACTTGTTGAAAGAGAAAAAGACAATGAAAAATTAGAATGTGAAATTGTGGGTCTAAGAAAGGATCTTGAGAAACAAAAGCTCTCAATCTTAGATTTGATAAAGGATCAGAAAACTTAAATGAAGTTATCAAAGTGCAACGTTCTCCTCTGATAAAGACAAGTCTTGGATATACTGAAGAAGCACCTCAATCATAGAATTCGTCAACCTCCACTAAAAGCTATCTTGATTCAGCAAGGAGAAGTGAACAATTTGACAATCATCAGCAAAGTCATAAAGCAGATCACCAGGTAAACTAGGCTCAATTTACTTCAAGGATGAACAAAATCCACAACCAACCTTAGGTAAATCATACTCAATTTGCTTCAAAGATGAATATCACTAGAAACTACAATCACTAGGTCAGTAGATTCAACAATCGCAGGAACTTCTTTAATGGTCAATGTTTCTCATGTCATGATTTTGGACACAAAGCTACTCATACACTTTGTATCAAGGACAAAAAGAGTTTATTTTCCTTTACTAAAAAATATATTTTCCTTTGTTTTCAAGCAAAGAAATGCTTATGATATTGTTAAAAGTATGTTAAAATATTTTAGTTTGAAAAGGATATTGTCTAAGAATATGATCCTCTAATGCTAATATTTGAAACAAGAGTTGCATTAGGTGCTTCATCATATAGAAAATAAAGATTAGATAAAAAATATTCATAAGAATAAGTTGAAGGAGGTATAAAAAAAATAGTCTTTCCCAGGGAAAATTCATTGAAGGATAAGATCGATATTGGGGTGGGTACTCCCCAAACTAATGATTAATACAATAATACATTACATGATTAAATGGAATAATACACACCTGATCCATCAATGAAAATGGGAAAGATTGAGTTTAAGTCCTAGATGTTTTTGATGCAAAAAGATTACAAATCAAATAGTTAAAGAAAACATTCCTTGAAAATAAACGGTAATAGGCTTAGAGGTTCCATCATCCTTTGAACCTTCTCAAGTAACAAATAAAGTTATAAAGGGAGAATAATGTTTTAAATAAATTCAATTGGTTGAGAACGGTAAGGATGTATCCACTAAAATGTTTTTTAATAAAACAACGGCAAATAAATGTAAACAAATGTTATCTCCATATATTAGCCATGAATATATTAATGTACTAACTAGGTTATTAATTGATTTGAATTATGATAAAGGAACTACATCCATAATGGATTAATAATGGCATATATCCATTACAACCAAATATTGTGGTAATGCACTATAATTAATTTTTTATCAATAAAAATGTATGTTATGAGAAGGTAAAATGAATATTATAAATCACCCTAAGTTCATTAACTGCATAAAATAAATCACATTGTCAATTAATTGTGGAAAGAATGACATATATTACATCTTTAAAAATATTTACATATGCATTGTATATAAACAAATGCTATTCTATAACTCTAGGTTGTTTGGAAGGTTTCTTCCAGCCTTTCTCTTGACATGAAGAAAATTCACTAATGTCTTTGTTTCCTTTTTTAGAGGCCTTCGATTTTCTTGTAGTTGTACTTGAAACACATTTTAATTGTTTTTAAAGTTATGAATTCATTCTGTATAATTTTACAATGTCTCTTGCAAATTTCTTTTATCTTCTGCTAGAATTTTCAACATTTCCATGCTCTTCGTATACTTCTCCAACTACCATTTTTTTTCTCCTTTGAAGCTCTTCTTTTGTTGATTTCAGTTATATGTTCAATACTTTACTATGTCTTTCTTTTTCCGATTCTAGTTCTTTAATATTGGCTAATGCACTTGTAGATTTAACATTTCTCTCTCTTTCAACATATTTTCTTGTGTAACAAAGTCCTTCCTCAAGGAATTAATTATTTTCTCATATTCTATAACCTATGATTGATGGTTCTCTTGTTCCTATTTTAATTTATTTTTAAATTGGAAATTTAAACTTTTAATCAATTTATCTTTCTCCTTCAGCTTCTAGCTTAATTCAACATCAAGAGTGCTGATAGTTTACAATGGAGGTACAAATAAAACCTCTATTCTACTTCTCAACTCCTCTTGAAGTCTTCTAATAGTGCTTGTATTTTTAGCCTTACTATATTTGAAATATTCCTTGATAATATCAAGATCTCTGAAATATTCCTCTCTAATTTTGGATACCTCATTTGTTAATCTATCAATAGTATTATTTTTTTTGTTCGTATTTCTCATTGATTCTTGGACTTTTCATGCAATTGTTGATTGAAAAACTATAATCTCCTTTATGCATTAAAAAATATCCTTGTCCTTTAGTTCATAATTTTCCTTCTAATTGTATATAGAGGAAGGATTGTATATAGAGGAAGGATCCTCCATTGAAACTTGTGTGTAATTCTTTATTCGATTAAATACTGAGGAAAAAATCCATCATCAAAACTATGTTTTTGGTTGTGCACATTTAAAATTATAGATGTTTAATAAGCAATAATAGGGGTGTTACACTACAGTGCCATATTCTAAGGAGGAATTATATAGGTTACACTTTTCACAGTATCAAAAAAATCATCAGTTCCTATTTCCATATAATTACCCACACCAACTTCCCAACCCCACACTTCACTCATACAAACATTTAGGTCTATTAAAACCCTGGAAACATTAACTTATTCTTGGGTAGTTGTACTAGTAAAATATTTCATGCCATCAACGAAAGTCTATTAAGATATTTCCTCAATAGTTATCTTAACTTCCTATTTCATAATGTCAGTTTTAATAGGTCATTTTTGAACATTAGGTCAATATAAACCAATAATTATTTATAGTGTGGTTGCTAGCTAAACTTCATCTTCTTGTTTTAACTTTCTTCTAGGGCATAATATAATTTTTGTTTTCAAACCAATGAAGGACATTCATGGCTCTATATTTAGCCCTATAGGAAAGTAGCCTCATATAGTCACTGGAAATATCATGCTTATGATGATTCATAATATTCCTAAAGCAAAATTTGAATCAAATATTTGTATAGTCCCTCGGTAATATATTGCATTATAAATCATTGTTGGGAAAAATACATTTTCCCACATATTTTATTGTGCATCTAAATCTTACTACCTTGAGCTTTTCTGTGGACTTAAATGTTCCCACCTTTGGCATGGAATTTCCGTTACTCTTGTAATCGAAATAGGGTCTAGGGAAATTCTCTACCCATAAACATTCAATTGCATAACCATGTAATCATAATTAGATATGGCATAATCTATCTCCACATTTTGGAAATTAAAGTATCTAAAGATAAATTTATGAAATTTTTATCATCTCAAGATAGCTAGCATACATGCTGGATAGTTTTTTGTATCTCTTCATGCATCAGCATACTCTTTGAATTTTTTGATTCTAAATCTTTCTTCTTGGGAACTCCCCATTTCAAGTAATACACCCATGGTAGAATACACCCCTATTCTAGTTGAAACCATGGTTGTTTGGGTTCAAATTGACATTATGGACAAGAAACTATTGAATGCACATTGATTTCAAGGAGTGCCTACCAAGGAAAACCTTACTAGGAAAATGATGTTTTTACAGCTGAATTTTGGTTAGACTGTTGTAATTTTATACAAAGAATTTTTACTAAGAAAAGTAATATAAAGAGATAAGATATAATTTAGTAAAATTAATAGTTTTAGAAAACACAATGTGCACTTTTTCAACAACTTACAAAGATTTGTAACCCTTTTTTTAAATTAGACTTGGAAATTTTGAGAATTATTGAAAATTCTGCATCCCTCGTAGACTTTTGTAACTAGATGGAATAAAACTAGATGCACTATATATTTAAAAAAATAGTGTCAAGAATGGTTGTGTTCGTTTGTCAATTGTGTGACATATTTGAGCTTATAATGAGTATATTATCACAATGGTTTCATAGGTGTGGAGGACTTATGACTACCTCTAATTTTGGTACTTGCTAAAACCTTAGATATTGGATTTTCCCTTAGTGGCATCTAGTATTTGAAATGGAACTTATAATGTGCTATTTTCCAACTATATTATTCTTGAAAATTTGCTTCCCCTACTTAATCTTAGAGGAGATATCACCTTCACATAACCTAGTTCCATTACATGGTTTAAAATTTTGTAATGGATAAAATTTTGATAATACATCCCTTAAATTATTAACAATACCAAAGAAACATAGAACCAAAAAGTACCACATAACCTTACATAAATTTGGGGTAACAAACTCACTAGCATCAATCATACACAATGCATTGACATCCACTTTTTTTAATTTTCTTAGGTAATCCATTCATATGGGATAAGGAAGAGCCATTTAGGGTTCAAGACATAATGACACTAGAAAATATGTGAAGGGCATATATTTGTCATTAAAGAGATTTGTGCATTCCTTGTTACTATGTAAACATGCAAGCCCATGCACTAAGAGTGCATTTTCTTTTTTTGCTGAAGTAAGAGTAGGACCTTCTTTAACATTAATAATGTACAAAATTTACAAAAAACCACATAGAAAAGTGGTGCAGGAGAGAGACCCTCCAAAGGAGCCGAGAACGGGCCAAGGAAAAAGTCTCAGCCTCAAAAAACTAGCCTTTCAACACATAAAAGCTAAACAGGAATAAGCCAAAATTGAAGCTAAGCAGTCGACAGAATAGAGAAAAAGATAAAACGGCCCCACCATCCCTCCAAGACATGGAGAGTATTGTGCCCCAAAGAAACTAGCCTACATTGAAGGGCACATGCATAACCCACCAAAAAACAAACCGTTCTCCTGAATCTTCATTGATGATCTGTCGGGCCCCATCCAACGACACTGAACAATATCGCAGAGGAAAGAAGCATGACACTTAACTAGCATTGCCACCAACTTGCTCAACCTTTCCCCGCCATTGATTTACATAAATGTATCTGACAATCATGGATCTTATCGTACCTACCAAGAATGTCAGATAATAGCATGTGATGGGGGTGGTATTCGAACTAGCCTCACCACCACGTGCCGCCTCTTGAAAGGAATCAATGCCAAAATGAAGAAACCACTTTCCACCTGCGGGGTATGTGATCTCCCTGAAACCTCTCCTAATCCTATTTTGCCGATACTATTTTGAAAACTCCCAGGAAAGCGGCCGCCGAGAGTGCCAGTCGAGACTCCCATCCATCTTGAGTTAATGAGGGAGGAACCATCCACCAAAAATTTAGTTGGAAAGAAAGCAATGCCAATCGACAAGTAGTCAAACACGAACGGCAAGTCAACTTGATTCCTGGGCCGAGGCTCTACCACAAAACTCTGACCTATCATTTTTTGCCTGTTCATGTAAAATCGTCTTTAACCTGCTCTGAGGAAACTCATGCCATTTTGATGCCACTCTGTTCTCTGTACTGATAACACCTTGGTTGGCTAGCAAGTCTGCCAATTTGTTCGCCGACCTTCAAACAAGTTTAAAGCCAACTTTACGAAGGATCTATAGGTGGTGTTGAATCCATTGAAAGCCCTAAATCAGTCTCCAATTTTTTGAGAGTTTTTTTGGCTTAGTTACCCCACCGATTTTCTTGACTGAATTGATAATAAGTTCAGAGTCAACCTCCACTATCACATTTTTCCTGTTTTCCTAATTTAGGAAATCCAAACATTGCTCCCTTAACACCCCTCCATAACCAGCGGTGCCCGGGTTGCCTTTTGAAGCTCCACCTATGTTGCATTTCAGATAACCCTTTGGAGGAGGATGCTAGAAATCATTTGCATTCTTCAGGGACATAATATTTCTATCCAAACCTGGAGGAGATATGCCTTGCAGGCCCAGTTCACAGAGAATTCCTAGGTCAATAGCCGAAGGAGGTTTCTTAGGGAGATTTCGCACTATGGTACTAACCGTTTCCTTGACCTGTTTTAAGATCTGCTGAAAAATGCAATGGGAAGTCCTCTTTTCATCTTTGAAGATTTGGTTGTTCCTCTCTTTCCAAACATTCAAAACAATGAAGCTCGGAAAGAGGGTCAAAGCAGTGGCGAGAACTTCATTGTCTATAAAATATCTCCTCCAGTTCGTAGGGGTTTTTCAGATATTATTTTTGTCTCTATCCATCTGATGGAAAATAAAGGCAAAAGAATCCCACAGGCTAGAGGAGAACATACAACCGTTGAGAAGGTTCTCCATAGTTTCCTCTTAAGCTTCATAAAGCTGACTTCTGGAAGGTCTCAAAATACCCCTCTTCCTAATATTGTCCCAGGTCAGAATTTTTCTATGATGAACCATCCACATGAATAGTTTAATTTTCATCCAGCCTTGGTGTCTCCAAAGGTTAAGCCAGGTTTTATCCGAAAATTGATAGTTAAGGTCAAGGAGAATGAGCTTTGCTTCCTTCATGTTAAAAACCCCCTCATTATTGTTGCCCCATCTCAGCTGATCATGGCCCTCAGATTTCAGAATCTTCCTCTGATCTAACATTTCCTTTAGAGTTTTTGCTTTAGCCTTCAAGTTGTTGTTATCCCTAAAATCGAAATTCCTCCAGATTCTCCATTTTTCATTGTTATTGGTTTGCTCCCAAAAGTCTTTCACCTTAGAAAGTCTATTGCTATCTGTGTTTTCCTTGATATCCATTAGGTCTTCGTTTATTAAAATACGTTCTTGTTGCCATCTATCCTCCCAGATAGGCTAAGATTTCCTTCTCTGATTTCCCAAAAGTTGTTTCCTTGGACCAAACTCCGGTTATCCTAGGCCTTGTTCCAAATGTGCAAGCCCTTTCTGTGACCTGACATTCTTATTAGATAATGGTTTTGCCAGGTGCTGACATATTTCTCTTTCCAAATCGTTGCCCACTATGCCTCTAGCTCTTTAACCCATCGCAACCATAATGTGGCTCCTAGAACCTTGCTAAGTATGTTAGGGTCATCCAAACCTAGACCACCAAAGCTCTTAGGTTTGGAGATTTTATCCCAAGCTACCAAGGCCCATTTCTTATGATCCTCCGCCTTACCTCAAAGGAAGTCTCTTTCAATGGATCTGAGCTGATGTAGGACACTTTGAGGAGATGGGAGAACAGATAGCATAAAGACAGGGATGGATTGAAGGATAGTTTTGGTTAGCGCTAACTACCAGCCAAATTTAGAGATCTAAAAGTCCATTTCCTGACTTTGTCTTGCAATTTCTTAATTACAGGTTTCCATATGCTCTTGTGTAAGGGGTTGGCTGTAAGAGGAACTCCCAAATATTTTGAGGGGAGGAGCTCCCTTTGGAAGCCCAGAATTCTGGCTATATTTCTTTGAATAGCAATGTGAGTATTAAAGAAAACAATCTTAGATTTAGAGAGATTTACTTCCAAACTTGAAGCCATGGCAAAGTATCTTAGCATTTTCTTATAGGCAAGAGCTTCTTTGACTATGGGGATTCCCTGTAGCATGGTATCATCAGCAAATTGTTGATGTGTTAAAGCGCGCCCCTCTTCAGAAAGTTGGAGACCTTTGAACGAATCCACTACCTTGGCATGTCTGATCTTTCATCCCAGCCCTTCCATCATGAGTATAAAAAGAAAGGGAGAGAGTGGATCTCCCTACCTTAAGCCTCTTGAAGGAGTGAAAGTCTCTGATGATGATCCATTAACCAGGATTGAAAAACTAGTTGAAGTAACTAGGGCCATAACCCATCTGATCTAGTTATGATCAAACCCAAAAGCAGTGAGAACCTTTCTGATGTATGTCCAGTTTAGCTTATCATAGGCTTTGGCTATGTCCAGTTGCATGATCATACTAGCTTTCTTATTGTTTGTCAACGAGTGAACCAGCTCATGAGCTTGAATGATGTTGTTAAGGATTTGTTTGCCTTCCACATACCCTGATTGTTCCGCTAACACCAGGGTAGGAAGAAGGGGTTTGAATCTATTGGCTACCACTTTGGAAATAATTTTGTAGACAACATTGCACAAGGCAATGGGTTTGAACCTTTTAGGAGTTTGAGGCACATCCTGTTTAGGGATCAGGGCGATAAAGGTGGTGTTAAGCACCTTCAGGATAGTTTTATCCTTTCTAGAGTCTTCCACCACGTTCAGAATGTCCTGTTTTACTATATTCCAGTAGGCTTTGAAGAAGTCTACATTGAACCCATCCAGACCTGGTGCCTTGCCATTTTGCATCTCTTTAAGGACCTCACTGACCTCCTCTTCTGACACTGGTATGTTGAGGTTGAAATTGTCTTCTTTGGAAACCAGCTTAGGTATATGTCTAGAAATATCCCTGATAGATTGATCTATGTTAGAGCAGGTTTCCTGAGCAATGCCCCAAAGGTGTTGAACTAGTACTGCTTCGATTTCTTCATGCGTGCTGAGCATGTTACCCTTCTTGTCCTTAATAGAATAAATCTTGTTGTGAGCTCTATTCGCCATAGTAGATTTGTGGAAGAATCTGGTGTTGCAGTCTCCTTCTTTTAGCCATTGCACTCTAGATTTCTGCCTCCAAAAAGTCTCCTTTTATTTACATAATTTCTCCCAGTCTTGATGATATTTAGTTTCCAGTTCATTTTTCTCCTTATCAAAACCCTCTATAATAAGGGTTTGGTTGAGTTTTTGCATTTTTCCTTCCACACTTTTTTTTGCTTCAAAAATGTTACCATATTCCTTCTTATTCCATTCCTTGAGCTGGAGTTTGATGTGTTTGAGTCTTTTTTGAAGAAGGAACATTCTTGTGCCTTGAATTTCCAAATCTTTTGTCCACCAGATAGCTATGTTATTATGGAAGTCGCGGTGGGAGAGCCAAATATTCTCAAATCTAAAAGGTCTATTGTTAGGTTTGCCAATGCCCTGAATGTTGAACTGGCCAGTGATCCAAGCCTCCAAATGGAAGAACACTCGCAACTATGTCCTTGTCCTTGATCATAAGATCTTTTGAAGTTATAATCTATCCAATTTGGAGGCCACTTTAGACTCTCCTCATCTTTTATTGTTCCAACTAAAAGTACCATTATTCATAATGATATCCATGAGCTTCATACTATCTATGAAGGTTTGAAAAGCACAAGAATCATTGGTTAGAATTCTGGTTCCTCCTTTTCTCTCTGATAGTGTTTTTATCATATTGAAATCAACCCCTAGGATCCAGGGGATTTTTGCATGATGTTCCCCGAGCTTCTATAGTGAATCAAGAAACAAGAGTTTACCCTCCATCCTTTGGGGGCCATACACATTCGTGATCAGGTACATTTCCTTATCTCCCACTGGTTGAATGACCACTGAAAGATAATCTCTAGATGCTTCGGCATCTATCATGTCAGTCTTTTGGGGATTCCAAAGCATGAGAATTCCTCTTGTTGTATTCTCTGCTTTGACTTCTAGAAACAAAAATCTGTTGATCCATTTACTGTGAATCTCTTTTACATGGAACATTTAGTTTCCTGAATGAAGATCACATCCAAGGCTGCTTGTTTCATTATGTTACTTAATAATCTTTGTTTTCTATTACTACCTAGACCTCTTATATTCCAAGAAGTGAACTTCATTATCAAAGATTTGTAAAGGAGTAGCTAGATAGGTCTTTCAGCTTACCTGAATCTATCATTAGCTTCCCACATTACATCAACAATTCGTTCTGTTTTTTTTTGGCCTCTTTTCTTTCCTGGGATTCTTGGTGCTAATCCTAGTGTGGATTTCATAGCTTTCAGTCCTTCATATCCCTGGTTTTCATTATTCCTTAGCCTTTCAGATCCTTTGTTCTGAGTTTTTTAGACGAACGCCTGTTGTACTCTGTGGAACTCCTCTTAAGGTAACGAATCCACTCTCTCTTTGGTTCCTTGTTTCAAGAAGCCTTCTACATCTAGATTTTCCTTCTCCAGAATTTCCTATAGTTTGTGATGCTCCATCTCCATATCACTCTAGGTCATTTCCTGGTCCGTTACCAGTTCTACGTCACCCATCATGTCTTCTTTCTATTTATTTCTATTTTGTGTTTGCTCCACGTTGTCTTCTTTCTCTTCCTCCACTGGACTGCCTCCCTAGACCTGATCTGCTCGTCTCATCACTTCTTCCTCTACTAGGGCTTGAAACCTATTTTGACTGGCCTGATGCTTGTCTTTCTGAGGTAGTTTCGGTCCTCGTTTGCTCCCTTTTCCTTTCTGGACCACCTTATGAAAGCTTTATGAGTCTTTCATGGTGTTAGTTTTATTTGTTTTTCTTGTTTTACTGAGAGGGCAATCTCTGAATAGGTGACCATGCTCATGGAATTTATGACATCTAGAAGGGATGTGTTCATAATCGACCATTTGTACCCATTCTTCATCCAATACTTCCAATATTACCTCATCTGGCAAAGCTCCTGAGAGGTCCATCTCCACACATATCCTTGCAAAGGATGTGTATTTTCCTTTTCTGGTGGCCTCAGAGTATTTGAAAAAATGCCCTAGATTATTCCCTAGGGCAAATAAGGATTCCAGTTGCCAATAATCGAAAGGTAAAGAGTAGAGTCTTACCCAGACCGGAACTGAGGTGAAAGTTTCGCGTTTTGGGACAAAATTCATCACCCATGGTCGCATATATAGGCCTGCAACTGCGTAAAAGTAGGGCCCTCCAAACACTCTATCCTTGTCTTCAATATTTGCAAAAACTACAGTAAAGAATCCTTTTGATCCCAGGTGAAGTCCTATGCTACCTTTTGGTTTCCAGTTGTATTTAATCCATGTTTGTAAAGCTTTTTTAGTGGGCCATAAGCCCATGAATTTACAAATTATTATATACGTCTGCATGTGATCCCTATGGCCCGCAGCGTAGGGTCATTCAACACTACTCTGGGCGCGATTAAGGTTTTGGGCTAGTATGGTCCCTTTGGTACTTTTCCTTTTATAATATGTTCTTTGGCTTCTTCCTCGTTTTCTTTAGTGTAGTTGCTTTCACTGGTTTTAGCACCATTCTGCCCTTCTTCTTTATCTCCCTGCCTTACATCTTCAAAAGGATCTCTGTCCTCCTCAACTAGTTTCTTGCCTCTGCCAACCACTATCTACTTAAAGGAGGAAGTTGAGCTCCCTCCCTTGCATCCCTCCATGTAGAACTAGCTCTAAAGTTCGCAACCCTAGCTCACCGGTCCATGCACTCCCTCGCAAGGATCACTAAGAGTGCATTTTCATCAATGATCTATTTTAAATTATTTTTATAATGTGAACATCCTATTACCAATTAGAGGCATCCATTTTTCTTCATAAGGTGTGATTTTTTCATAATTCCTTGCACGTATTTTTCCCTTTTAGTGAATACGATTTTCACCATGGGACATGCATATGCTATCTCAAGGATTTGACCTTTCATAATCCTATATATCTTAATATCATCATATCAATTTCAATATTATTTTTGCTTTTCCCTCAAGATAATGTGCATTTTAACGGGACTAACTCTAACATTGGACTTGATTGTTTCACAAGGAACAATTTAGCCATTATGCACCCTAGGAGATTTCTGGTTTAAAAATGCATAATTTGTCCTTTAAAATGTAAGGCTAAGGTATACAATATTTTATGCCTTATTGTGGTATCAAGATTTTAATCTTCATATTACTTCTACTATTGTACCCATTCAAATTCAAGTAATGTTTAAATAATTTCATAGTTATAAATATAACACTACATATTTTAACCCTTCTATTTTTATTTTAACTCTCATTGTCATACAAAGGCAGTTATATATTCCACCATTGGAGAATACTTGTTAACAAATGAACTACAACCATCAAAGGAATACAATATAGTTATGTATTCAACTTTAAATAAGATTGTAAAATAGGTTTTTAATAATTTTCATTAAGGTTTAGAACAAAAATGATGTGTAAATTACCATGGAGATTCCATTGAATAGTTTGTCATAACAAATTAGATAAAATTATGCTTGAGAAACTGGAATCTACACTATGAGTGTCAATTTCTCCTTAGTTTTTTGGATATGTTAATTATTGTTTATTGCTTATGCATGTAAATTATAGTTATGTAAAAAGTAGAGAAAAATAAAATAAAACTCACGATGGACAAATTAACACATGGTATAACATAGGAAATCCTTTCTAGATAAAATGTAGTTGGAAGGTGAGGTTGTGCTACTCTCTTTCTCTAAATGGAAATGGATGGAATTACAAAGAAGTGAGGCCTATGAATCATGGGCTACTACATTACAAAAATCCTCTCTATTTTCTCCCTCCCTCTCCACTCTCAACTACTCTACGCATCTATAGAACAAAATGCTCACATGTAGAATGGAACCTCTTTTCCTCATTGTCACCCGATTATAACTCAACCTAATAGCCTAGCAGTGGTTAAGTTTGTCTCCTTCAACTCATAGCTAAAGTTACAACATGGAATATTCTAGAGTATTTTTCATGATGATCATGTGGTCATACCCTTTTCCATGAGTAATAAGATCTAGTGTGGCATCCTTTGGAATTATGTTGGTCAAAATAAGAAGGTTAACTTCCAAGTGACATAACTTTTGCATACAAAATTTAATTGAGGTGATTCCTCCACAGCGGGAAATATATCTTGTGTGGAGTAAAAAAAAAATGGTGGAACTTAAGAGGAAAAAATTTTCCCTCAAAAAATGCCATTTGATGCCCAAAATTTCTTCCTTAAGGTTTCATACTCCAATAAGCTTTAAACTAGTTCTTTCTAGTAAAAATGGTCTTGTGAGTTGATCGCTCCAATTTTTCCACTCTTAAAGCTTAAACATGGATGAAAAATATATATTGATTGAATCTGGATCAAGAAATATTTCATAGGCATATAACCATGAACTTTGGTTTCAATTAATGACATTCACAGAAGTTGCAAAAACTCAATATACAAGTTTAACTACATAAATCTATTTACAAACAACTTTTTAGACATTTGTATTGTTCATGATGTTATAAACCGTCAACATAAAAGGGTTCTCCCCAATATGAAATCCCAATTAGACCTCACAACATGTTGTGGGGGCCCCATCTAGAATATGAAATTGGCTGCCACAACCTTATATATTTTCTTCAGCTGCAGTGGTTAGCATAAGGGAGAAACACACATGTACTTTTGAATGAGCAAGTGAGTAAACCTTGTGAAATGTTTAATTGCAATATGTATCAAGGTTCTTTCATCAGGGAAGAGGTAAAGTGAGTCTTTAGAGGGAAAGTAGTAGTACTATCATAATAAAGGCACACACATGTAAATATGAAAGAATTTTTAACCATCTAGAGAAATTGTTCACATAGAAATAACGATCATTAAAGAAAATACAACACACATGCAACAAGGTAAGCACCAAAGCCAATCAAGTAGATCAATTTCTTTAGTACATAGAACATAAACACATACTATAAACATTTAAAGAATGGTCTTATAATATTCGTGATATATGAATGAAAGTGTGTTGACTCAATGAGGTTATATTATAAAGAAAAAGTTACAAGATACATCGGTACAATGAGGCACCACTATCCCCAATAGTGGAGCATTATGTGTTATGTCCCTATAATACTAGTGTACCCCCCTTATTGTGATTGTTAATGTAGCCCCCTATTGTTATTGTTGTGCCCATGTATCGCCCATATTGTTATTTTTGTTCACCATAGAAGCTCACTATTGTTATTGGTGTGCCCTTACATTATTATTGTTATGTATACTTTGATTATATTGTGACCCCTTAGACTCCTATATATACCAAGGAGGTCTAATCATTTGTATCATCCAAGAATTTTTCATTTATGAAATGTAAAGTAGGTTTACCCATCGAAGAGGATAATTTTTTCGTCATTTCTCTATCTTTTGTTCTTTTTTTGAGTTGGTTGCATAACATTTCGTATTAGAGGACTAGATTTTAGGGTTTTGTTACTTCAAATAGGCCATCTTGGAATTTTCGCTATAATCTTTTTCTACAAAGCTTGAAAAGATGAAATTTTGACTATTTGGAACCAAAATCTTGGTGAACTTTTCTCAGATATTTCATATATTTTTTTGCTATATTTTCTAAGTTATGGTCTGAATAATTTAGGGTTCTTTGCATGCTCCAGAATTTAGTTCCAAACAAGTGACCTAGGAAAAATCGTCATAAATTTCCCTACAAGAATCATATTTAAATTTCGTGAAAAGTGAGTAAAAGAACACATAATTTAGTTTTTTAAGTATCATTTTCAGTGTTGAAGGTTGAAATAGTCACACGTGGTATTCTATACAAGTTCGCTCTACTAAACCAGTCCATAACCATGTCATAGTGGGATATTGGGCATAACCTTACCTTGAAGAACATGATCTCAGTATGACTTGTGGAATTATAAAGAAGACTCTTAAAGCTATCAAAAGATAAAATTTCAGACCTTCAAAAGCCAAAATTACAAATTAGTCATTGTTTCAATATCGAGCTCCTAAAAGCAAGAAACAGGTGTGTGGTTTTTTTAAAATTTCATAACTTTTGTTTCAAAAATTAGCTTAAGTGATTCCAAGGGAGTATTGAAGCATATATATAAGAATTTAGTTCTAAAATGGCTCCCAAAAAAAATAATTCTACACCCATTAAGCCCTCAAAAATCTCTACTATGACGCATGAAGAGGAATAGTTGCAACATGATATATCAAAATTACAGGACCGAGTTCAACGGATTTCTCTCTCACAAAGAACTACCAAAGATGAACTAAAAAGGAACATGGGTGGCTTAAAAGGTGACATGGATGATTTAAAATAAGAAATAAAATGTTTTAAGGATTGTTTAAAAGTAGACATGGAAGTAATGATGAATGTCAAGATGGAAGGGTTGACAAAGTTGTTGCAAGAAAGGCTTCTTAGTGATGACAAGGTTATCCATGAAAATAATGAGGAGGATAAAAGGAATATGAATTATTATTTTAGAGACTCCATGTTGGGTTTAATACCAACCACATTACAATGATCGATATGAAAAAATTTGATGCCGAGGATCTAGTAACATGGATACTACAATGGAGCAATAGTTTGATCTCCATGAGGTGCAACACACACAAATGGTATGCATTCCATCTTTATATTTAAAACCGAATTAGTTTGTATGGTACTGATGGATTTTTTCTCGTAAACCACTTGTCACTTGGTTAAGTTTTATGGAGAAAATGATAACACATTATGAGGATACAAAGAGAAACACATTTTTTAGCCAACTGATAAATATCAAACAAAATGCTTCAATGGTGGAGCACATCGAGGACTTCCAGAAATTGAATATCAAGGTAATTGACATTCTAGAGGAGAATAGGGCTGATGTCTTCATAGAGACTTTAGATGATAACATCTAACATGAAGTTCCACAGTTGGGAACCTAATTCATTGGAGAAGGCATTCAAGGTGGAAAGAAAGGTTGAAAGTAAAATTTGTTGGCATTATTATGCATGTGTTGTCCTTGATGGCAACTCACTTGTAACAGAACAAGTATATGGTAACTAGATGAATCCACCGTGTGGTTCATAGGTGAGAGAGTGATGGAACATAATAATAGAATGATGGGACAAAGGTTTATTGATAAGAATCAAAATTTTGATAAAGGTGAATATTTGAAGATCTATACATGGGTTCGTTAAGGACAAGTAGCGTATACAAAAAGGTACAAAGAAGAAAAGTTACATACATGCTGGCACATTACATTAAGAATATAAAGGGTCCTTGCCATGGTGTCCACAATATTGAGCACAAGAATGGTTACTTGATCCCGTCCAAGATTACCACCAACACAAGTGTAGCTTTTACTCATGATATTGGCTAAGCCTCTAACTATCAAAGGTGGTGAAGATCAAAGTGCTACATGTGCATGTTAAAGGGTTTTTGATGAATACTTCAATAGAAGTATATTTGCATTGTAAGGGCCATAGTTGACACATAGATCTAAAATAATTATGCATTGATGAATAGAATTATGGATCATGATCATGAGACATGAAATGACTTTCCATTGTATCATATGCTCACGGTTTAACTAGATCTATGTATTGATGGATGTTTTTATCTCTAAATATTATGATCCGAGTTTTTCTAAAGATCGAAGAGCTACGCAATTTTAGGTCAAATTTTTTAGATCTGTACATAGGTTGGTCTCTGTTGGGTCCCTATAATACTAGTGATTACCCCATTACTATTGTAGTTATACCCCTTATTTATATTGATGTACCCATGTAGTGCCCATATTGTTACTATTGTGCCACATAGAAGCCCACTATTGCTATTGTTGTGCCCTACAATATTATTGTTATGTAGGCTTTGATTGTATTGGGACCACTTAGACTCCTATATATAGAAAGGAGGTATTTTCATTTGTATCATCCAAGAATTGTTCATTTATGTAATGTAAAGGAGGTTTCCCCCTCGAAGAGGCTGAATTCTAAGTCGTGGATCTCTCTTTTCTATCTTTTTGTGAGCTGGTTTCATAACATTTGGTATCAGAGCTTTGGATTCTAGGGTTTCGCTGCTCCAAACAGGTCATCGTGGCATTTTCGCTATAACGTTTTTTCTGTGACGTTTCAGAAGTCGCAAAAAAAACCCATTTGAGAAGAATTGGCGCTGAACCTCGGGTCCGAATTTCAGATATTTTAGCGCGATATTTTCGGAGATATGATCTGAGGAATTTGGCCTTTTTGCAGACTCCTGAATTACATTCAAAACAGGTGACCTGGGGAAAATCGTCATAACTCTCTCTCTGAGGATCGGATTGAAATTTCGTAAAAAGGTACAGAAAGAGGACGGACTGTAGTTTCTTGTGGGTGAGTTTCAGATTCAAAGGTTGAAACAGTGACTCGTGGCACGTCGTACAATTTCGCTCTACTGAACTAGTCTAAAAGCAAGTCACTGTGGGAGATTTCACATAACTCTTCCTTGGAGAATCCAATTTGGCTCAGACTTGTGGCATTGGAAAGAGGACGCAGAAGGCTACTACAGATAGCAATTTCAGAACTGGATGATCCGAAATTACAGAGATACAGCAGATTCAATATCAGGCTTCTATAAAGTGAAAAAAGGTGTGTAGTTTTTTTTTTTAATTTTTGTGTAAGCTTGGTTTAACAGAATTCAAAGGGCATAGTAAAGCATTATTATCGGTAACTGATGCCCCGAGGAAAGAAAATGCAAACACCTAGTAAGGAGCCTGAAAGCTCTAGCATGACTCATGAAGAAGAGGAAGAAATGCTACATGACATATCAAAATTACAAGAACAAGTGCAACAAATGTCACGCTCACAAAAGCTAACAGAAGCTAAGATAAGTGGCATGGAATCTAAGATAAATGGCGTGGAATATAAGGTAAATGGCGTGGAATCTAAGATAAAGGGCATGGAAGCTAAGATGGATGGCATGGAAGCTAAGATGGACGGCATGGAAGCTAAGATGGATGGCATGGAAGCTAAGGTGAATGGCATGGACGCTAAAATTGATGGCATGGATGATAAGATGGATGAATTGAAGAAGTTGCTACAAGAAAGGGTCACTAATGGTGAAAAGGTAGTAAAGGAAACTCATGATGAGAACAAAAGAAATGTTAATCATGATTCCATAGACTCTAATGCTGGATCGAAGACTCACCATGTTCCAAAAATCGATATGAGGAAGTTTGATGGCAAGGATCCCGCCACATGGATATTACAGATGGAGCAATTCTTCGATCTCAATAATGTGCAAAACACACAAAAGGTACGTATGGCAACTTTATATTTGGAACCAAATCAGTTTGTATGGTATCAATGGCTTTGTTCTCGTAAACAATTTATCACTTGGGCAATTTTTACGGAAGAATTGATAGCACATTATGAGGATACAAAAAGCAATACTTTTTTTAGCCAATTGATGAATCTCAAACAAAAGGGTTCAATAATGGAGCACATTGAGGAGTTCCAAAAATTGAACATAAGGATAAAAGATATTCCAGAGGAGCATAGGATTGATGTGTTCATAGGGTCTTTAAAGGATAATATCCAACATGATGTGCGCCTTTGGGAACCTAATTCATTAGAGAAGGCATTCAGGTTAGCAAGAAAAATGGAAAGCAAAATTATGGCAACTAGGAAGCATACCATTCACAACTATAAAGATGGAAGTGTTGTTGCCCATAGTCTTCCACAACCTACAAGGTTGACACCGCAACAATTGGAAGAAAAAAGAGCAAAAGGGCTTTGTTACAATTGTGATAGCAAATACACAAAAGGTCATAAGTGTGCTGAGAAGAAATTATTCTACATAGATTGTGAAGAGGAAGAAGAAAAGGAGCAAGAAAGGTCAAAAGAAGAGGATATATTCCAGGAACAAAGCCTATATGAAGAACAAATAAATCCGACCATATCTTGTAATGCATTGGCGGGAATTACCACTCCTCAAACCATCAAGATAGAAGGACAAATCAAGAAGAAAAAGGTGATAGTGTTGATTGATTCAGGAAGCACCCACAATTTTATTCATTGTAGGGTAGCAAAAGAATTGAATTGCTTCCTATATCCAGCACCAGAGTGTCAAGTGATGATTGCAAATGGAGGAACAATAAATTGCTCTGGAAAGTGCCATAATATCAAGCTATCCATGGGAGAATATGTATTGACTAGCCCAATGCTTTCCATTCCAATGGGAGGTGCTGATGTTGTACTAGGAGTCCAATGGCTACAATCCTTGGGTACAATAGCTTTTAATTTTCAAGAACTTTTCATGAAATTTTCTGTGGAAGGAAAGGAAGTTGAATTAAGGGGTATTGTAGGGAAACCAGGAAAGATAATCAGCTCTAATGGTATGACAAAGCTTCTAAAAAAGGAGCAAAGGGGTGTAATTGCACAATTATGTTCGCTAGATGTTTCCACATTAGAATCATCTATTTCTCCAGATCTCCAAAAAGTCCTGGACAATCATTCCAAGGTATTTGAGACTCCCAAAGGTCTCCCACCTATGCGTGATCATGATCATGCTATTCATCTGATTCCAGGAAGTGTTCCTCCCAACATCAGGCCGTACAGATATCCCTATGTCCAAAAAAGTGAAATTGAACGTATGGTTGCAGAAATGCTAGAGGCTGGTATAATTCAACCGAGTCAAAGTTCTTTCTCTGCTCCAGTAGTATTGGTGCACAAGAAGGATGGATCATGGCGCATGTGTCCGGATTATAGGGAGCTCAACAAGCTCACTATTAAAGATAAGTTCCCCATTCCTGTCATTGATGAATTACTGGATGAATTGCATGGATCAATTTACTTCACCAAGTTGGATCTTCGTTCAGGATATCATCAAATCAGAATGAAGATTGAAGACATTCCGAAAACGGCATTTAGAACTCATGAGGGTCATTATGAATTTTTGGTCATGCCTTTTGGCCTTACCAATGCACCTTCAACATTTCAAGGTTTGATGAATTCAATTTTCAAACCATTCCTTAGAAAATTTGTGTTAGTATTTTTTGATGATATACTTATTTACAGCAAGTCTTGGAAGGATCATGTTGAACATGTCGACAGGGTGCTACAACTATTGGAAGAGAAACAATTATATGCCAAAAGATCCAAATGTTTCTTTGGAGTCCAGGAGGTGGAATATTTGGGTCATATTGTATCTCATGAAGGAGTTAAGGTAGACCCTAGCAAAATTAAAGCCATTAAGGAATGGAAAATCCCCACATCCATAAAGCATTTGCGCGGATTTCTTGGGTTGACAGGGTATTATCGCAAGTTTGTTAAGAATTATGGGAGAATAGCAGCACCTCTAACGACATTATTGAAGAAAGATGCATTTTCATGGACTCCGGAAGCAACAAAGGCCTTTGAACATCTTAAAGAGGCAATGTGCCAAGCACCGGTCTTAGCTACACCGGACTTCACAAAAACCTTTACTGTGGAATGTGATGCTTCAGGAAATGGAATTGGTGCTGTTCTAATGCAAGATGAAAGACCCATTGCTTTTGAAAGTCGTCCAATCAAGGGAAAGTTTCTAAGAAAAGCTATTTATGAGAAGGAAATGTTGGCAATACTCCATGCACTTAAGAAATGGCGACCCTACCTAATGGGAAGACACTTCAAGGTAAAAACAGATCATGATAGCCTTAAATACTTTTTAGAACAAAGATTATCCTCTGAAGAGCAACAAAAGTGGGTCACAAAGATGTTGGGTTATGACTTTGAAATCATCTACAAAAAGGGAAGCAAAATGTGGTGGCAGATGCACTCTCAAGAAAGGATGAGGATGTGGAAGCATTGTTGTGCGCTATTTCTATCATCCAACCAGATTGGATAAATGAAGCAAGGGAGGAATGGAAGAATGACGAAGAAGTATGGGCACTTATTCGAAAGCTACAACAAGATTCCAGTACGTCTGATACATTTAGCTGGAAAAATGATTCGTTATGGTACAAAGATCGCTTATACCTCTGTAAGAATTCCCAGCTAAAACAAAAGATTCTTATGGAATTGCACACTTCTCCCTTAGGAGGGCACTCAGGATTTTTAAAAACTTACCACAGGGTGAAGAAGGAATTTTTTTGGGATGGCCTTAAATCAGATATTCATAAGTTTGTGGCAGAATGTTTGGTTTGCCAGCAAAATAAAGTTGAAACAATTAAGACACCGGGTCTATTACAACCTTTATCCATTCCAAGCCAACGTTGGGAGGAGGTATCAATGGATTTTATCACAGGTTTACCCAAGTCTGAGGGAAAGAGTGTCATCATGGTGGTAGTTGACAGACTTACCAAGTATGCACACTTTTGTGCATTATCACATCCATTTAAAGCCAGTACAGTTTCTACTGCATTTATGGAAACAATTCAAAAGCTACATGGAAACCCAAAGATTATTGTAAGTGACAGAGATCCCATTTTCACTGGAAATTTTTGGACAGAATTATTTTCTTGTCTTGGTACTCAGTTAGCTCATAGCTCATCTTATCATCCTCAATCTGATGGGCAAACTGAGATAGTAAACAAATGTTTGGAAGGATACCTTCGTTGCTTTGTATCTGATAAACAGACACAATGGGTCAAATGGTTGCCTCTGGCTGAATGGTGGTATAACACTTCCTTTCATACAGCAACAAAAATGACCCCATTTATGGCACTTTATGGGTATCAACCACCATCCATCACATCATATTTAAGAGAAAATTCTAAGGTTCAGGCAGTGGAACATCACATCGAACATCAACAACAAGTCCTCCAACTCTTAAAGGATAACCTTGTGTTGGCACAGAATAGAATGAAACAACAGGCAGATCAACATCGCAGTGAAAGAAGTTTTGATGTAGGTGATTGGGTATTCCTACGGCTACAACCATATAAGCAAATGTCCCTCAAGCAAGCTAAGAAGGATAATAAATTATCACCAAAGTATTATGGTCCGTACAAGGTGTTGCAAAAGATTGGTACTATGGCATACAAATTGGAGCTTCCTGCAGCTTCTCGATTGCACCCAGTTTTCCATGTTTCATGCTTAAAGAAGGTTATAGGCGACAAGCTCCCAGTTCAAACAATATTGCCAGAACTTGACGAAGAAGGAAAAATTATATTGGAACCGGAAGCAGTTATAGAAACAAGAACTCGACAGCTACGAAATCGATCAATTTCAGAGTACCTTATCAAGTGGAAGAACTTATCCGCTGAAGATTCCACATGGGAGGACGAGAATTTTATGCAGAAGTATCCTGAACTACTCAAGCGTTGAGGACAACACTTTTTTGAAGGAGAGGGGCATGTTGGGTCCCTATAATACTAGTGATTACCCCATTACTATTGTAGTTATACCCCTTATTTATATTGATGTACCCATGTAGTGCCCATATTGTTACTATTGTGCCACATAGAAGCCCACTATTGCTATTGTTGTGCCCTACAATATTATTGTTATGTAGGCTTTGATTGTATTGGGACCACTTAGACTCCTATATATAGAAAGGAGGTATTTTCATTTGTATCATCCAAGAATTGTTCATTTATGTAATGTAAAGGAGGTTGCCCCCTCGAAGAGGCTGAATTCTAAGTCGTGGATCTCTCTTTTCTATCTTTTTGTGAGATGGTTTCATAACAGTCTCAGCTAGGTTGTGTATACACGTTGGTACATTTCTTCAATGTCACATACATAAAGGAAGGGTTTATGTTCATAAATGACTGATCAATCTAATCAATGTTGATCTATCTCTATTTTTTGTCAATGATGTCCTCATGTTGATTTGGGTTGAGTGATAATGTTTGATGTAGAACTGATTGAATAGTGAAGTTGAATTTGGTTACATGTTGATTGGCCGAAAATATTATTGATGCTACTAAATGTATGAGGGTTCTGTAAGCTAACAAAATATTTTCGAATAACTCTGATCAACTCTATGTCTAATTAAGAATTACAGGTTTTTAATATATTGAGATATGTACACAGGTTTCTCTATAGAAATGTGTGTATCCACATGAGTTTCCTTAGGTGAAGTAGTGTATACATGTTGGCATATGAATGATCAGGGTTGTAGTTGATTCTGTGTGTTGATGTAGTATTTTGAGTTCAATTTTGTGTTCTGGTTACAGTGACCTCACTGTTCTAGTTGAACTAAGTTGGTGTTTACTTCAATTGATCTCCAAGTTATGATGTATTAAAGCAGGTGGATCCAATGTGGAAATTTATGAAACATGGTCAACGAATGTTGCTGAGGGTTAGAGAATTCACTGAAGAAGTTGAAGCTTCCTGCCAGTAGTAGCTAATAATCATATCAAGGGGTTGGAGCTACTTTCCATTAGGAGCTAGAGAGTGAGTGAAGGTTGTAGCCTTCAACAGGTGGGTGCCTATGTACTCGCATGAGTCTGCACTAATACAAGAATGTAATAAGTTTTTGATAATAAGTTTGAAGAATGAGACAAAAAGAGTGGTGGTTTTCTCCCACATTGAGTTTCCACCTTAAATCCTGGTGTTAATGTGTGTTTCTTATGTGTGATCCTTTATTCTATTCTTAATACGCCTGCTTACTACTTATAAAAAGCCTGATAAATCTCTTACATCCTTATTTAAGTTTAATAGATAAATAATTAGTTGTTTTACAATTTTACCAAGCATATTCTAGTTTCTTTTACAACAGTCACATACATACACGAGTTGGGTTCAGTACATATTTTAGGAAATAAAATTATTATTGTGAGTTTTTAAAATACTCATTCACCCCACTTTTAGTATTTTTCCTAGCAATTGGTATCATAGGAGGTCCTTCAAAATAAGTTTGATAACTTGAAGGAAGCTATCCCAAGATGAGCAATAAAGATAGAATGACATCTATCACACCACCACTCTTCAACATAAATAATTTAATATATTGAAAGATAAGAACTAGATCCTATATTCAGTCCCTTGGAGCAGTTGTCTGGGAAATTGTGGAAGGAGGTTACCAATATCCAGCCGCAGTTCCCATAGATTTAGAAGAAAAGAAGAGTAATGAAACCAATGCCAAATTTGTCAATGCATTATTGGGAAGTCTAACAAAATCAGAATTTGCTAAAGTTATGTAGTTAAGCAAAGCAAAAGAAATATGGGATAAAATTAGTAAAAGCTATGAAGGTGATATCAAGATAAAAAGTGTTAAACTATAAACTCTCAGAACTCAATATGAAACTCTCAAACTGAATAATGATGGAAGAATTGCTAGTTTCTTTCTACTTATAGATGATATTGTAAATCAACTGAAAATTTTGGGTGAAGAAATAAAGGAAACCACTTTAGTAAAGAAAATCTTAAGATCTCTAACTCCTAAATGTGAGTCAAAATTTTATTACATTGAAGAGAAGCAACATCTGCAGACTCTTACTGTTAATCAACTTTGTTGGCATTATGATGTATGTGTTGTACTTGATGGCAACCCACTTGTAGCAGAACAACTCACTCGTATATGGTAACTAGATGAATCTACAAAATAGATATCAGATGTGACAGAATGTGATGAAATGCAGGGTAGCCTCAGATGTGATGAAATGCAAGGCAACTTCAAGGAATCTGTTCAGAAGGAAACTCACTCAGATGAAAGATCACAGTATACCAGGAAAACAATGAAGAATGAGAGATCAGTCTTCACAGAATAAAGAAAGAGAGGTATACAAAGGTTCACCATTGACCAAGTCACGTGTACACGTAGGTTAACAGAACAAAACGTGTGTATAATGTAAACACGCACTTTCATAGAAAGGAAAGCGTGTATACCTTGGAAAACTGAGATTTGGTCCGAAGTATTCGGTCCATGATATTTTGATCCATGGTACTGGTCCATGGTATTTGATCTGAGGTATTGACCCTAGGTATTTGATCCAATGTATTGGTCCTAAGTGGTTTTGGTCCATGGTATTGAGAAAGGCCTAAAACTATAAAAGGAGGAGATGATCATTAGGCTAGGGCACTCAAGCATTGAATATCTGATGAACAGTGAGATCTAGTATGCAGGTTATTGGGTTATGGTGCATTGCTAGATCTGAACCAAGGAGGAACCTTAACAGTTGATGGAGGATAAGATCTAATGATGGATCGAGATCTTAAGGTGTAAAGTGAACTATCATTATGTGTTTTTGCTCATGAATATTCTAGATCTGAATACTAACGCATATATTATTCTATAAATGATATGATCTGGGTATAACTGGAGTCTGGTATAGCTACAAAATTATGAATTAATAGTTGCAGATGTATACGCTAGTTGAATTTGAGAAAAGCATGTATACACGCAGGTTCAGCACAAGAAAGTAGTGTATACCTTATCATCTATGTTTTAGTTGTTGTTTTTTGTTGTTGAGGTGTTCTAGGTTCTAGCTTGGGTTCTAGTTACTATATTCTGGTGACAACATTTTAAAAGATCAGATTGATGGGTTTTCAAATTGATTGATTGATTTGGTTAGTTCAATAGGAGATTGGTTGATGCAAATATATTTGATGATGGAATGATGTTGTTGATGGATCCAGTCTAAAACTTTATGAAACATGGTCCATGTAAGAAAGGAGAAGGTTGTAACCTTATATAGGTCGGCACCTACGTACTAGTAAACATATCAGCTAGTACAAGAGCTAGGGGTTGTAGCTCCCTTCCAGTGGAAGCTGGAGAATGAGAGAAGGTTGTAGCGTTCTGCAAGTAGAAGCCTGCATACTGGTATAAGGCTACACCAGTACCAAAATTGTAAAAAGAATTTTCTTATTATTAAAACAAGACAGAGATAATTGCAGCAGGTGTTTTTCACGCACATTGGGTTTCCACCTTATATCCTGGTGTTTATGTGTGTTTCTTATGTTTGATGCTTTATTCTGATCTTACTACACTGTCTAATGAATTTGATGATATACTGATTAAAGTTTAGTACATGATAATTTAGGTAAATCAAAAGATCTCCGCATATACGCTAGTTTCATTAAGTATAGTTGCATATACACACTAGTACATTGAGCTAAAGTAGCATATACAAATCAATTTTGAAAATTAAATTATTGTTCTGATAATACTGATTCACCCCCCTCCCCATTATTATTTCCAAAAATTGGTATCAGAGCAGGCCCTTCAAAAGAAGCTTGATCGCTTGAAGGTAGATCCATAATCATGAGTAATCAAGAAAGTAGGGGATCCATCAGACCGCGAATCTTTGATGGGAGAAAATTTGTTTATTAGAAGGTAAGAACCACAACCTATATTCAATCTCTTGGAAGAAATGTCTGGGAAACCGTGGAAGGAGGATATATATTTCCATCAGCAATTCCTACAACTACGACAGATAAAAAGCAATATGAAATCAATGCCAAGACTATCAATACATTATTAGTAAGTCTGTCATAGTTAGAGTTTGTCAAAGTTATGCAGCTCAAATCAGCCAAAGAAATATGGGACAAAACCGTTCTAAGCTACGGAGGAGACTCTTAGGTAAAATGTGCTAAACTACAAGCTCTCAGAATTCAATATGAAACTTTCAAGATGCATAATGATGAAAGTATAGCTAGTTACTTCTTGTGTATAGATGAGGTTATTATTTGCATGAAGAATCTGGGTGAAGAAATAAAGGAAGTTACCTTAGTTGAAAAATTCTTAAGATCCTTGTCTGCTGAATTTTAACCAAAAGTATCTGCCATAGAAGAAAAGCAGGATCTATAGAATATTACTATCATACAGCTTCACAGAATCTTAACTGCCTTTGAGATGAGAAAAGTAGGTCCATCAGATATGAGAGAAATCGCATTTAAAGCTTCAACAAAAGGAAAAGAAGAACTCAATGAATCAGGACATATTTCAGAAGGAGAAGAAGAAGCAAACTTTGTTAAGAACCTTCAATGGGCTTCCGAAAGATTCAGAGGTAAATTACCTTTCAAATGTTTTGCCTATGGTAGAGTCAGTCATTATGCTGCCAAATGTCCTCATAAAGACAAATATGATAAAGGGAAGGAATCTGCAAAATGGAATAGAAAATAAAGTGTAAGTAAAAAGAGCTACTATACTCATGAAGATAGCGATGGTTTATCAAATAGTGATGAAGATTAAAATAGTAATGACTATAGACTTTTGATGGCTTAGGAAGATGATGATTTTTTGGATGCTTTAGATGAAAGTGACCTTTATGAAGAAATCTCTCAACATAAAATCTGTTTAGAAGAAAAGAATATGATTATAGATACCTTGACATACCAACTTGTTGAAAGAGAAAAAGGCAATGAAAAACTAGAATGTGAAATTGTGGGTCTAAGAAAGGATCTTGAGAAACAAAAGCTCTCAATCTTAGATTTGATAAAGGATCAGAAAACTTAAATGAAGTTATCAAAGTGCAACATTCTCCTCTGATAAAGACAAGTCTTGGATATACTGAAGAAGCATCTCAATCATAGAAGCCGTCAACCTCCACTAAAAGCTATCTTGATGCAGCAAGGAGAAGTGAACAGTTTGACAATCATCAGCAAAGGCATAAAGCAGATCACCAGGTAAACTAGGCTCAATTTACTTCAAGGATGAACAAAAGCCACAACCAACCTTAGGTAAATCATACTCAATTTGCTTCAAAGTTGAATATCACTAGAAACTACAATCACTAGGTCAGTAGATTCAACAATCGTAGGAACTTCTTTAATGGTCAATGTTTCTCATGTCATGATTTTGGACACAAAGCTGCTCAATGTGTTGCTTACAAAACCATCATGACTAGAGAAGCATGAAATCAAAGGAATGTGACAAGGATCAAGAAAAGTTCCTATAATAACTTTTCTCTTCCTGAAAATTAAATAGAATGCTCAATCTATAACAACTTTGGCCATGAAGAATCCGAATGTAGGAGTAAATTTCGGAAAATATCTCAAAAGGAGAAAACTCCATTGAATCCCAAAATATGGAGAAAGAAAGAACCACAACCAAAAATATGTGGTATAGCCTTATATGTAGAAGGACAAGAAAACAAATGGTACATCGATAGTGGATTCTCAAAACACATGACAGGTGACAGAGAAAAGCTACACTCATATAATGCCTGAGAAAAAGAAAAGAGTGTCTCATTTCGAAACGATGCTCCTGCTGTGATAAAAGGTAAAGGCTCTGTTTTCTTGAAGAAAAAGTTAAAGTTGGAAATGTTATGTATGTTGATGGCTTAAAACATAACCTATTGAGTATGAGTCAAATGTGTGATCAAGGAAATGAAGTAGTGTTTCGATCAAATGGATTTTTTGTTTGTGAGCTTGATATAGGAGAAATAGTGATTAAAGGTAAAAGAACTCCAAAAAACCTCTACATACTGAAGGGAGGACAACAACAGTGTTATCTAAGAAAAAATGATGAAAACATTCTATGGCACAGAATTGGGACATCTAAGCTTTTCTCAAATAAGAAAAGCATGGAGATTCTAGGCTATTCAAGATCTTCTAGATATCAACATTCCTGAAAATAATATATGAAAATTATGTCAATTCGGTAGGCAAACCAGATCTCAATTCATTGAAAAGGAAGGATCAGTTGGTAAGCCACTTGAAAAAATAACCTCATGGAGAAGAATACTTTATATTGGTCATTGATGATTTTTCCAAAATGTGTTGGATAGATCTTCTAAAGCATAAAGATGAAGCATTTAAAAAGTTCAAAGCCTTCAAAGCTTTGATTGAAAATGAATCAGATCACAAAATAAAATGCCTTAGATCTGATTAAGGAGGGGAATTTACCTCGGATGAATTCTTTGACTTCTGTGAACAACATGGAATAAAAAGGCAGTTCTCCACCACAAGGACTCCTCAACGAAATGGAGTGGCAGAAAGGATGAACAGAACTATTCAACAAATTTTCCATGCTCTGCTAAATGAATCTAGAACTCCTGCAATTTTCTGGGGTGAAGTTGCATTCGTTGTCATCACTATTCTCAACCAAGTAAATGTTCAGGTAAACAACACTCAAACTCCACATGAACTTTGGTATGGTAAAACGCCTATGGTAAAGTACTTCAAAGTTTTTGGAAGCAAGTGTTACATCAAAAGGACTGTTGAAAAACTTGGTAAGTTTGAACCTAGAGCATATGAAGGCATTCTTCTTGGCTACTCTTCCCGAAGTAAAGGATATAAATGTTATAACAAAAGACTTGGGAAAATTATTGAAAGTATTGATGTTGTAGTTGATGAAGCATGCAAAAATCCAAAACAGATAAAAAACAAAGATCATGACAATGAAGAAGATGAGGATCATTTTCCCACATCAAATCACACTGATTCTGAAGAAGAACCATTAAAGCACTAGAAGAAGAGATAACAATAGAAGAAAAGACTCTGTCCAAGTATGTTCAGAAAAATCACCCAGAAACTCAAATTTTTGGGGAAAAAGGGGCAGGCGTGCACACAAGAAGAACTGTTGCTGAAAACTCAAGCTATCTAGCATTACTATCCTCCATTGAACCTCAAAATGTGAATGAAGCATGCAGAGATGAATGTTCGGTCAAGGAATAATACTTGGGAATTAGTTCCTAGACATCATGATAAGAATATCATAGGAACTAAATGGATATTCAAAAACAAGTTGAACGAAAATGGAGAGGTTATTAGAAACAAGGTTAGACTTGTTTGCAAAGGATATGCTCAACAAGAAGGTATAGATTTTGAAGAAACTTTTGCACCTGTTGCTAGACTTGAAGCCATAAGAATTCTTCTTGCTCTTTCTAGTTTTCAGAAATTCAAAGTATACCAAATGGATGTAAAATCTCCCTTTCTTGATGGAGACTTAGAAGAAGAAGTATATATTGAACAACCAGAAGGATTCATTCTTGGAAATGATGAAAAACTTGTATGCAAACTCAAAAAAGCTCTCTATGGTCTAAAACAGGCTCCAAGAGCATGGTATTACCATCTTAACAAATATCTCCACCAACAAGGTTTTTCAAAGGGGTCAACAGATAACAATCTATATACAAAGATGGACACTGATAAATTGCTAATAGTTGTTGTGTATGTTGATGATATCATTTTTGGTAGCAATGAAGAATCCATAAGTCAAAATTTTGCCTCAGTAATGCATCAAGAATTTGAAATTTCCTTGCTTGGTGAGCTCACCTACTTTCTTGGTCTGCAAGTTCAGCAAAATAAAGATGGTATTTTCCTCTCACAAACCAAATATCTCAAACAGATCTTGATAAAGTACAGCATGGAAGACTCTAAACCAGTATGTACCGCAATAGTAACAAGATGCATTCTTAGCTCAAATGATGAATCAACAACAGTACATCAACCAACTTACAAATCCTTGATTGGCAGTCTGCTTTATCGAACAGGTACCCGACTCGACATCATGCATGCAGTGGGAATATTTGGAAGATTCCAAGCAAATCCTCAGGAAACTCACCTTCAGGCAGTCAAAAGGATTTTCAAATATCTTCAAGGAACACAGAAATTTTGTTTATGGTATGCTAGAGATACAGATCTTACACTTCATGCATATACAGATGCGGATTGGGCAGGAAGTGTTGATGATAGAAAAAGCACTAGTGGTGGTGCATTCTATATGGGTTCCAAGTTAGTGTCTTGGTTCAACAAGAAACAAAGTTCAATTGCATTATCTACAGCTGAAGCAGAGTACGGGGCTGCTGCATCTTGCTACACACAACTACTTTGGATGATGCAAACCTTGTAGGACATTCAGATCACATGTACTCCACCCATCTCCATTCTATGTGATAATACAAGTGCCATCCGTATTTCAAAGAATCCAATCATGCACTCCAAGACCAAGCACATACCCATAAAATATCATATTCTACATGAAAAAGTGTTGGAACAAAAGGTAAAATTGGAGTATACATTTCCCTCCAAATAACAGGTTGTTGATATATTCACTAAACCACTGCCTAAAGAGACATTTGAATATCTCAAACAAAATCTGGGAGTAGTTGCTACATCATCCTACTTTTAAATGTTATCTTCTTCAGAGAAAGGTAGTTATACGTGAGTTTCATGAAGCGTAGTCGCATATATACGTTGGTTTATGTGGGTACAATCACGTATATGTTGGTTTGAAGAAAAGCAGTGGGCCAGACTCAGGAGAAAGGGGTCTGATATGGTTCAGTGAATTCTCTGTTATGCTTGATGATGGTTACAGTCTATTGATGACATGTGGAAATATTTTTTCCCTCATAAGTTGTTGATAACTTGATATATATCTGATTGATGATGATGCCTTGATAACTCTTCTGATATATGAAATAATCAGATCTAATAGTGAACATCTAACACAGATTTAGGGGGAGCATATGCTCCTAATAATGCATTGTTGGAATTATCTCAGAAGATCTCGGTGTAGGTTTTGTCTCAGGCGGAACAGATTTAGGGAGAGAACATGGTTGCTGATCATGTATAAACAATTGATATATCAGCACTTGGTTGGGTGGATGAGTCAAATTTGGTATATCCCCACTTGGTTGGGAGATGGATGTATGTATGAGTCATTGGTGATAGGAAGTTCATTTGTGATGCATGTATAGAGTCATGTTCTTATTTTAGAACATATTTTTGTAGACATTACTTATGCACAAGGGGAGCATGGACTCGATCAGGGGAGCTCAATCAGCACACTTCAACATATCAAAAAATTCAACATGACCCTTTTCCCTTGATGTCAAAGGGAGAGAATGACTTGGTGTGGTTGTTATTGCCATCAAGTCCAAAGGGGGAGATTGTTGGCATTATGATGTATGTGTTGTACTTGATGCTTGTATATGGTAACTAGATGAATCTACCAAAGAGATATCAGATGTGATAGAACATGATGAAATGCAGGGTAGCTTCAAGGAATTAGTTCAGAAGGTAACTCACTCAGATGAAATATCACAATATACAAGGACAACAACAAAGAATGATAGATCAGTATTCACAGAATAAAGAAATAGAGGTATATGTAGGTTCAACCTAACCAAGCCACGTATACACGTAGGTTAGCAAAACAAATGGTGTGTATAATGTAAACACAAACTTTCACATAAAGGAAAGTGTGTATACCTTGGAAAAATGAGTTTTGGTCCGAAGTATTTGGTCCATGGTATTTGATCTGAGGTATTGACCCTAGGTATTCGATCCAAGGTATTGGTCCTAAGTGGTTTTAGTCCATGGTATTAAGAAAGGCCTAAAACTATAAGAGGAGGAGAAGATCATTAGGCCAGGGAACTCAAGCATTGAATATCTGATGAAGAGTGAAATCTAGTATGCAGGTTATTGGGTTATGGTGCATTGCTGGATCTGAACCAAGGAGGAACCTTAGCAATTGATGGAGGATAAGATCTAATGATCGACCGGGATCTTAAGGCGTAAAGTGAACTCTCATTATGTGTTTTTGTTCATGAATATTCTAGATTTGAATAATGACACATATAGTATTCTATAAATGATATGATCTCGGTATAACTGAAGTCTGGTATAGCTGCAGAATTATGAATTAATATTTGCAGATGTATATGCTGGTTGACTTTGAGAAAAGCAAGTATACACATAGGTTTAGCACAAGAAAGTAGTGTATACCTTATAATCTATGTTTTAGTTGTTGCTATGTGTTGTTACAGTGTTCTCAGGTCTGGCTTGGGTTCTGGTTACTGTACTTTGGTGACAGCATTCTGAAAGATCATATTGATGGGTTGTCAAAGTGATTGATTGTTTTGGTTGGTTCAATAGGAGATTGGTTGATGCAAATATATTTGATGATTGAATGATGTTGTTGATGGATCTAGTCTAAAAATTTATGAAACGTGGTCCTATGAAGAAAGGAGAAGGTTGTAGCCTTCTGTAGGCCAACACCTATGTACTAGTAAGCATAACAACTAGTAGAAGGTTGTAGCCTTCTGCAGGTAGAACCCTGTGCGCTGGTATAAGGCTGCAACAGTACCAAAATTGTAAACATAACTTTATTATTATTAAAAGAAGAAAAAGATGATTGCAACAGGTGGTTTTCACCCACATTGGGTTTCCACCTTATATCTTGGTGTTTATGTGTGTTTCTTATGTGTGATGCTTTATTCTTCTCTTAGTACATTATCTAATGAATTTGCTGATATACTGATTAAAGATCACTACATGATAATTTGGGTAAATCAAAAGATCTCTCCATATACACTGGTTTCATTAAGTATAGTTGCGTATAGACACTAGTTCACTGAGCTGAAGTAGTGTATACAAATCAGTTTTGAAAATTAAATTATTGATCTGATAATACTGATTCACCCCCTCTCAGTAATATTTCCAAAAAAATTTGCGGGATCCAGACTACTTTTGAAATGAGGAAAGGGGGTCCCTTAGAAGTCAGAGAAGTTGCATTTAAAGCATCTGCAAAAGGAAAACAAAAGGAAGAACACAAGGAACTAGGATATATATCAGAAGAAGATGAGGTGAACTTTGTAAAGAAACTTCAACTGGGTAGCAAAAGGTTCAGAGGTAAGATTCCCTTCAAATTTTTTTCTTCTGGTAGTGTTGGTCATTATGCTGCTAAATGTCCTGATAAAGACAATCATGAAAAAGGGAAGGATATTGCAAAATCTAATAGGATATGGTTTGACAATAGAAGAAGTTATCATACTCATGAAGATAGTGATGGCTTGTCAAATAGTGAAGAAGCAGAATCTAATCAAGATCTTAAATTACATATGGATTTTGAGAAAAATACTAATGAGTCTAATGATAAGTTTGTGGATGCTTTAGAGGAAAAAGAAATTACCTTCTTTTTCAAAGAAATTAGAGTATTTCTTTGAAGACATTACTCAACTCAAAATTTACTTGGAAGAAAACAAAGTAGCCATAGATACATTGAAGCATCAAGTCATAGAAAAGGAAAACCATAATGAGAGGTTAGAATGTGAATTAGTAAGTCTAAGAAAGGAACTTGAGAAAATAAAAACTCTGAATCTTAGATTTTATAAAGGATCTAAAACCTTAGATGAAATTTTAAAGGTACAATTCTCTCCTCTTATGAAGACAGGTCTTGGATATACTGGAGAAACATCCCAAATAGAAAAGTCTTTAGCGACCAGCAGAAGCTATCTCATTGTAGCAAAAACTAGTTAGCAAAGCTTTAGTCCTCAGGAAAACAATAAAGGAATTCCATAGGTAAATCATGTTCACTCTAATCCAAGGATGAACAACAACAAAATAACTAGTTAAAAGGTAAACAACACCAAAAGATTCTATGATCACAAAAATTTCTTCTTTAATGGAAAATGTTTCTCATTTCATAATTTTGGTCATAAGGCTGCTCAATGTGTTGCATACAAAACCCTCATGACTAGAGAAGCAAGAAAACAAAGGAACGAGACAAGAGTCAATAAGAACACCTATAATAACTTACCACCTCTTAAAGATGAAATTGAATGCTCATTTTGTACTAGCGTTGGACATGAAGAATTTGAATGGAGGATAAAATTAGAGCCAACATCTAAAAAAGAGAAAATATCAACAAATTCTAAGGTATGGAAAAGGGACTTACAGTCTGAAAGCTGTGGCATAGAATTGCTTGCAAAAGGACAATAAAATCCATGGTATATTGATAGAAAATTCTCAAAACACATGATAGGTGATATCAATAAACTTATTGCATTCAATGCTTTAGAGAAAGAAAAGAATATCACTTTTGGAAACGGCTCACCTGCTGTCATTAAAGGTAAAGTTTTTTCTTTTCTAAAAGAAAAAGTTAAAGCTGGAAATGTTATGTATGTTGATGGATTAAAGCATAAATTGTTGACTGTTAGCCAAATGTGTGACTAAGGAAATGAGGTGGTATTCTGATCAAAAGAATGTGTGGTGCGTGAACGTGACACATGAAAGACCATAATAAAAGGAATGATAACCCTGAGCAATCTGTATATATTGAAAGGTGGCCAGGAAAGATGTTGCCTAGGAAAGGCAGAGGAAAATTGGTTGTGGAACAGAAGGTTGGGACTTCTAAACCTCTCTCAAATAAACAAATCAAGCTGGATCAAAGCTATTCGTGATCTACCGAACATCACCCTACTAGAAAGTACCATATGTAAGTCATGTCAATTTGGTAATAAAACCAAAGTTCAATTCAATTTCAAGAAGGATCATAAAGTAAAACTCTTAAACTTATACATGCTAATTTGTGTGGACCACTAAGGAAAATGTCACCTTATGGAGAATAATACATCATCTTATTCATTGTTGACTTTTCTAGAATGTTCTGGATCAGTTTATTGAAACAAAAAGATGAAGCATTTGATAAATTTAAAGTCTTCAAAGCATTAGTTGAAAATGAATTAGACCTAAAAATCAAATGTCTCAGATCTGACCAAGGAAGAGAATACATATCAGATGAATTCTTTGATTTCTGTGAAAAATATGGCACAAAAAGGAAATTTTTTGTAGCTAAAACTCCTCAAAAAATTGTCGTTGAAAAAAAATGAATAGAAATGTTCAACAAATAGCTCGTGCTAGGCTTGATGAGTTTGGAACACCTGACACCTTCTGGGGTGAAGCTGCACATATCACAGTAAATATTCTCAAGAAGGCTCATGTTTGTGTGAATAGGAATAAAACTCCATATGAACTTTGGTATGGTAAGCTTCCCACTGTAAATCATTTCAGGGTTTTTGGAAGCAAATGTTTCAGAAGAAATAATGCTAAAAAACTTGGGTTTGAAGCTAGAGAAGATGAAGGAATAGTTCTTGGGTACTCATTTAGAAGCAAAGGTTACAAATGTTACAATAAGATACTTTAGAAAATTGTTGAATGCATTGATGTTGCGATCGATGAAGCATGCACAAATCCCAAAAAGGTAACATCAGCAAAAGAGGATTATGATGATGAATTCCTTCCCACATCAAATCTCAATGATATAGAAGAATAAAGTAATGAAGCAACAGAAGAAGACACATCACACAAAGAAAAGGCTCCATCCAGGTATGTTCAAAAGAATCATCTAGAAACTCAAATTATAGGAGAAAAGGAATCTCAAGTAAAAACAAGAAGAACCCTTGTAGGATATCCTAGTTATCTAAATTTATTGTCCACAATTGAACCACAAAATGTAAATCAAGCTAGTAAATATGAATGTTAAGTTAAGGCAATGGATGAAGAAATTGATCAGCTTGATAATAATGATACTTGGGAATTGGTTCCAAGGCCTAATGATAAAAAAATTATTGGGACAAAATGGATATTAAAAAATAAGTTGAATGAAAATGGAGAGGTCATTAGGAACAAAGCTAGACTTGTTTGTAAAGGTTATGCTCAACAAGAACGTATAGACTTTGAAGAAACATTTGCACCATTAGCCAGACTTGAAGCCATAAGAATGTTTCAAAAAATCACAATGATATAGAAGAAGAAACTAATGAAGCAACAAAAGAAGACACATGATCGAAAGAAAAGGATCTATCCAGGGATGTCCAAAAGAATCATCTAGAAACTTAAATTCTAGGAGAAAAGAAATTTTGGGTACAAACAAGAAGAACCCTTGTAGGATCTCCTAGTTATCTAACTTTATTACCCACCATTGAAACACAAAATTTAAATCAAAGTAAAGATGAATGTTAAGTTAAGGCCATGGATGAAGAACTTGATCAAATTGATAATAATTATACTTGGGAATTAGTTCCAAGGCCTCATAATAAAATGTTATTAGGACAAAATGGATATTCAAAAATAAGTTGAATGAAATTGGAGAGGTCATTAGGAACAAAGTTAGACTTTATGAGAGACTTTTCAGAGATTTTTCACAGAAGCCTCAATTCAACAAAGTTAGACTTGTTTGTAAAGGTTATGCTCAACAAGAAGCTATAGACTTTGAAGAAACATCTACACCAGTGGCCAGACTTGAAGCCATAAGAATGTTTCTTGCATTTTAAAGTTTTTAACATTTAAAAGTTTATCAAATGAATGTAAAATATTCTTTCCTTAATGGAGATCTAGAAGAAGAAATATATATGGAACAACCAGAAGGATTCATTTTGAGGGATGATGAAAACCTTGTATGCAAACTCAAAAAGGGTTTATATGGTCTCAAACAAGCTTCGCATTCATGGTATTATCATCTTGACAAATATCTTCAACAACAAGGTTTCTCAAAAGGATTTGTAGACATCAACTTGTACACAAAAATTAAGGATGATAAACTGCTAATTATTATTTTTTTATGTTGATGATATCATCTTTGGCAGTAATGAAGAATCTATGAGTCAAAACTTTTCTTTTGTTATGAAACAAGAATTTTAAATACCTTTACTTGGGGAACTAACCTATTTTTTTGGTCTACAAGTGCAACAAGAAAAAGAAGACATCTTTCTCTCACAAACAAAATATCTTAAGTAGATTCTGAAGAAGTATGGGATGGAATATTGCAAACATGTTTGTACTCCCATGATGATAGGATGTAGCCTCAATTCTATTGATGATTCTCCCATAGTAAACCAACTAGAGTACAAGTCTTTGATTGGAATTCTTCTTTATCTAATAGTTACTAGACCAGATATCATGCATGGAGTTGGGATTGTCGAACATTTCCAAGCCAATCCAAAGGAATCCCATCTTTAGGCAGTAAAAAGAATATCCAAATATCTCCAAGGAACCCAAGGCTTTGGTCTATGGTATCCTAATGATTGTGATGTTACCCTTAATGAATAGATAGATGCAAATTGGGCTGGAGATTTTGATGACCAGTAAAGCACTCGTGGAGGTGCATTTTACATGGGGCCCTAATTGGTATCTTGATTCAACAAGAAACAAAGTTCCATTGCCTTATCTACAACGGAAGCAGAATATGTAGTTGTTGCATATCTTTGCACACAACTTCTCTAGATGATGCAAACATTATAAGATATACAAATCAAATGTTCTACACCCTTCTCCACCCTATGTGATAACACAAGTGCTATTAGTATTTCGAAAAATCATGTGATGCACTCCAAGACCAAACATACTCCAATTAAGTATCACTTTCCTCCAATTAACGTCTTCCTAGAGAAGCATTTGAATATCTTAGACATAAACTGGGAGTTATCTCTACCTCATTTTTCTGTTAATATATTTTGCGCAGTCTACAACTGAATTTTTAGAAGGTTTCTTTCTGCATGTGAGTTTCATGAAATATAGTCACGTATATATGCAAGTATCCTTACAGAAAGTTGCATATGTTTTTATATGATAGAAAAACAGTGGGACAGATTCAAGATCAGCTTCTGACATGCTACTGACAACTATGATTTCATTTTTCTTGGTTTGGTGTTGACGGGTACAGTTTGTTGATATGATATTGAGTTATATTTTATCATTGATATTTATCTGATTGATGAAGATGCTTTGATGAATTTGTTGTTGACAATGAACAGGTAGCACAGGTTCAAGGGGATAATTAGCCTTGTAGAATATAATACATTGTTGGCATTATGGTTGTTGAATTATGCTACAATTAAAATATTTTAGTCTCATTTATTAATGTCATATTTGTGATGTAAAGGTCATGATGATACCTATGATGTAATAACTTTCATATTCAGTCATGTATGCACTTTTGAGGTCATGTCAAATATGTAATCCCACTTGGTTGGGTGGTTGAGTCAAATATGTATCCCCACTTGGTTGAGTGATCGATGTAAGTATGAGTCCTTTGTGATAGGAAGTTCATACTCAATTGAGTTATATAGTCATGTTATTCATTTGAAAATCTTTCTAAACATTCAACATGTGCTCAGGGGAAGCATGGATAATATAGTGAAAATCAGATCCAAAGGGGGAGCTTTGGTCCGCCCTTTTCCCTAGATGTCAAAGGGGACAGTATCTTGGTGTTTGAATAATGGCTATTTGATGTATCTAACGGGTTTCTACAGGTTCAAGTGATTAATACCAACATGGCTTCCATCAAGTCCAAAGGGGGAGATTGTTGGCATTATGATGCATGTGTTGTCCTTGCTGGAAACTCACTTGTAATAGAACAAGTATATGGTAAGTAGATGAATCCACAGGTTAGTTCATAGGTGAAAGAGTAATGGAACAGAATAATAGAATGATGGGACAAAGGTTTCTAGATCATAATTAGAAGTTTGATAAAGGTGAATATTTGAAGACCTATATGCGGGTTTGTCAAGGCCAAGTCGTGTATACACATAGGTACAAAGAAGTAAAATAGCATACATGATGGCACACTAATTTAAGAATACCAAGGCTACTTACCATTGTATTATCCCACAATATTTAGCACAGTGATGGTTACTTGATCCCATCCAAGATTACCACTGACACTAGTGTAGTTTTGATTCATGGCATTGGCTAAGGTTGTAACTATATAAGGAGGTGAAAATGAAAGTGCTAAGTGTGCATGTGAAATGGGTTTTAATGAATACTTCAATATGATGTATATTTGCATCGTAAGGACCATAGTTCACACATAAATCTAAAATAATTATGCATCGACGAATACAATGATGGATCTATATCATTAGACCTGATGTGGATTTCCATTGTATAATCTACTCATGGATTGACTAGATCTAAGTTTTTATCTCTGAATATTATGATCTCAATCTTTCTTAAATTCTGAATAGTTGTGTAATTTTAGGTTAAAATTTGCAGATCTATACGCAGGTTGGTCTCGATTAAGTCGCATATACATGCAGGTTCGTTTCTTCAAAGTAGCTTACATAAAGGAAGGGTTTATGTTCATAAATGACTGATCAACCTGATCAGTGCTGTTATATCTATGTTGTTTGTCTCCTCATGTTGATCTGGGTTGAGTGATAATGTCTGAAGTAGAAGTGATTGAATAATGAAGTTGAATTTGGTTACATGTTGATTGGTTGAAAATATTATTGATGTTGCTAACTGTATGAGGGTTCTATAAGCTAACAAAATATTTCAAAATAACTATGATCAACTACGTGTTTGATTCAAAATTACAAGTTTTTAGTACATTGAGATCTGTACATAGGTTTCTCTACAGAAAAGTGCATATACACGCAGGTTTCCTTAAGTGAAGTAGCATATACATGTTGGCATATGAATGATCATGGTTGCAGTTGATTCTATGTGTTGATGCAATATCTTGAGTTCAGCTTTGTGTTATAGTTATAATGATCTGATTATTCTCATTCAATTATGTTGGTGTGTGCTTCAGTTGATCTACAAGTTGTGATGTATTAAAGCAGGTGGATCCAGTGTGAAAATTTATGAAACATGGTCCATAGATGTTGCTGAGGGTTGGAGCCTTTAGTGAAGAAGTAGAAGTTTCCACCTAGTAGTAGTTGGTAATTAGATTAGGGGGTTGGAGCTCCCTTCCAATAGGAGCTAGAGAATGAGTGAAGGTTGTAGCCTTTAGCAGGTGGGTGCCTACGTACTGGCATGAGTTTGTACCAATACAAGAATGTAAGAAGTTTTTATATTAATAATTTTGACGACTGAGATGACAGTAGCAGTGGTTTTCTCCCACATTAGATTTCCACATTGAAGCCTGGAGTTCATGTGTTTTTCTTATGTGTGATACTTTATTCTGTTCTTACTACACCTACTTACTTCTTATCAAATTCTTGATAAATCTTAAATTATGAGTTAAGTTTAACAGTTAAAGAATTGTCTATTTTATAGGTTTACTAAGCATACATTATTTTATTTTACAATAGTCATGTACATACACGAGTTGGGTTTTGTAAAGCTGTGTAATAATTTTGTACACATGCCCCCTCTGAGTATTTTTCCCAACAAAATTATGGCAACAAGGAAGTCTACCACTCACAACTATTAATATGGAAGTGTTTATGTTCCTAGCCCTATACAACATACAAGGTTGACATCACAACAATTGGGGGAAAATGAAGAAAAAGGGCTTTGGTACAGTTGTGATAGAAAATACACTAAAGGTCATAAGTGTGTTGAGTATAAATTGTTTTCCATAGATTGTGAATATGAGGAATAAAAGGAACAAGAAACATCAAAAGAGGGGGTTATACACTAATACCCAAACCTAGAGAAAAAAGAAATGAATCCGACCACCACTCCTCAAACCCTCAATATAGAAGGATATATAATGAAGAAAAAGGTAATAATGTTGATTGATTTAGGTAGTACCCATATTTTTATTCATTGTAAGATAGCCATGAAATTGAATTACTTCCTTTATCCCACACTAGAGTGTCAAGTTATGCTTGCAAATGGAGGAACCATAAATTACTTTGGAATACATAATACCAAGCTAACCATTGGGGAATACTTATTGAATAGTCCAATGCTTTCCATTCAAATGGGTGGTGCTGATGTTGTACTACGAGTCGACTGATTATTATTGCTGGAAATGATAACTTTTAATTTTCAAGAACTTGAATTTTTTCTTGGGAAGGAAAGGAAGTTGAATTAAGGGGTATTGAAAGGAAATAGGAAAGATAATAAGATCCAATGACATGAAAAAGCTTCCGAAGAAAGAACAACAAGGTGTAATTTCATAATTATTCTCACTAGAGGTTCAAACATCGAAATCATTTATTTCTCTAAAAATCCAAAAAGTATTGGACTATCATTCCAAGGTATTTAAGACTTTGAACGGCCTCCCACCTATTTTTCATCATGATCATGTTATTCATTTGATTCGAGTAAGTTTTCCTCCAAACATGAGGCCTTACAAATATCCATATGCACAAAAGAGTGAAATTAAACATATGGTTGCAAAAATACTAGAGGTTGGTATACTTCAACCTAGTCAAAGTTCTTTCTCTGCTCTAATAGTATTGGTGCACAGGAAGGATGGATCATGGCATATGTGTCCAAATTATAAGGATCCCAAAAAGCTCACTATTACAGAAAAATTTCCCATTATTGCCATTGATGAATTTTTGGATGAATTACATGGAGAAATTTGCTTCACCAAGTTATATCTTTGATCAAGATATCACCAAATTAGAATGAAGACTAAAGAAATTCTGAAAAAAACATTCAAAACTCATGAGGGTCATTACGGATCCTGGTCATGCCTTTTGGCCTTACTAATACACCTTCCACATTTCAAGGTTTTATGTATTCCATTTTTAAACCTTTCCTTAAAATGTTAGTATTTTTCGATGGTATACTAATCTACAATGAGTCTTATAAGGATAGTGTTCAACATGTTGACAAGGTTCTCAAACTATTGGAGGAGAAACAATTATATGCAAAATCTTTGGATTAGAGGAGGTGGAATATTTGGGTCATATTGTATGTCATGAGGGTGTTAAGGTAGACCCTAAAAAAATTAAAGCCATCAAGGAATGGAAAATACCCACAACCGTAAAGCATATTCGAGGATTTCCCTGGTTGACAAGGTATTTTCAAAAGTTTGTTAAGAATTGTGGGAGAATAACAACACCTCTAAAAACATTACTTAAGAAAGATGCATTTTCTTGGACTATAGAAGAAAGAAAGGCCTTTCAACATATTAAAGAGGCAATGTGTCAAGCATTGGTCTTAGCTATGCCAGACTTCACAAAAACCTTTATTGTCGAATGTGATGCCTCAAGAAATGGAATTGGTGTTGTTTTAATGCAAGAAGGAAGACTTGTTTCTTTTGAAAGTCATATAATCCAAGCAAAGTATTTAAAAAACCCTATTTATGAGAAATAAATGTTGGCAATACTACATGCACTAAAGCAATGATGACCTTAGCTGATGGGAAGACACTTGAAGGTAAAACAAATCATAATATTCTTAAATAATTTTTGGAACAAACATTGTGTTTAGAAGAGAAACAAAAATGGATCACAAAGATGTTGGGCTATGACTTTGAAATCATTTACAAAAAAAGGAAGCAAAATGTTATTTCAGATGCACTCTCAAGAAAACATGAGGATGTGGAAGCATTTCGTTATTCCATTTCCATTATCCAACCTAATTGGCTAAATAAAGAAAGGGATGAATGGAAGAATGATGAAGAGGTGTGGACACTCATTCAAAAGTTGCAACAATATCTCAGTACATCTAATACATTTAGCTAGAAAAAAAATTCATTATGATACAAATATTTCTTATATGTTTGTAAGAATTCCCAACTCAAAAAAAAGATTCTTTTGGAATTGCACACATCCCCCTTAGGGGGGACTCAATATTTTTAAAAGCTTACCACAGGGTCAAGAAGGAATTTTTTGCTGATGGTCTTAAATATGATATTGAAAAGCTTGTTGTAGTATGTTTGGATTTCCAGCAAAATGAACCTGAGACAATTAAGACCTTAGGTCTGTTACAAACTTCATCCATTCCAAGTCAATGTTGGGAGGAGGTCTCAATTGATTTTATCACAAGTTTACCCAAGTCTGAAGGAAGGAGTGTCATCATGGTGGTAGTTGATAAACTTACCAAGTATGAACAATTTTTTTCATTATCTCTTCTTTTTAAATCCAATATAGTTGCTACTGCATTTATGGAAACAATTCAAAAGCTACATAGAAACCCAAATATTATTGTAAGTGATAGAGAAGCCATTTTCCCTAGAAATTTTTGGACATTATTATTTTCTTGTCTTATTACTTAATTAGCTCATTTCTCATCTTATCATCCTCAATCTGATGGGAAAACTGAGATAGTGGACAAATGTTTTGGAAGATATCTCCATTGCTTTTGTATCTGATAAACAAACACAATGTATCAAGTAGTTACCTCTAGCTGAATGGTGGTATAAAAATTACTTCCATACTATAGAAAAAATTACCCCATTTATGGAACTTTAAGGATATCATCCACCATCGATCACATCATCTTTAAGAGAAAATTCTAAGGTTCAAGAAGTGTAAGATCACATTAGGAATAAACAAAAAATTCTCCATGTCTCAAAAGACAACCTCACTCTGGCACATAATCGAATGAAGCAACAGGAAGATCAAAATCACAGTGAAATAAGTTTTGAAGTATGTTACCGAGTATTTTATGGCTACAACCATACTAACAAGTGTCCCTCAATAAATATACAAACGATAATAAATTATAACCCAAACACTATCGTCATTACAATGTGTTGCAAAATATTGGTACCATAGAATACAATTTGGAGCTACCTATGTCTTCCCGAGTACACCTATTTTTCCATGTTTCAAGCTTAAAATAAGATTACCGATGAAAAGCTCCCAGTTCAAAAAATGTTCCCAGAACTTGACAAAGAAGGAAAAACCATATTTGATCCTAAAGTGGTCATGGAAACAAGAACTTGAAAGCTACAAAATTGATTGATTTAAGAGTATCTCATTGAGTGGAAGAACTTACCTGTTGAATATTCTACATGTGAGGATGTGAAATTTATATAGAACATCCTTTACTACTCAAACATTGACGACAACACTTTTTTGAAGGAGAGGGGCATGTTAGGTCCCTATAATACTAGTGTATCCCCCTTATTGTTATTGTTAGTGTAGCACCCTATTGTTATTAGTGTGCCCATGTATCTTCCATATTTTTATTGTTATGAACCATAAAATCCCACTATTTTTATTTTTGTGCCCTTTCATTATTATCGTTATGTAGGCTGTGATTATATTGTGACCCCTTAGACTCATATATATACCAAGGATGACTTATCATTTGTATCATCCAATAATTCTCCATTTATGTAATGTAAAGGAGGTTTCCCCCTTGAAGAGGATACTTTTTAAGTCATTGATCTACATTTTCTTCTATTTTGTGAGTTGGTCTGATAACATTAACCCATTTCTTTCTCCTCAAAAGGATTATCTTCTCCCTAATTCCTAGTTCAAGAAGTGAAGGTGAAAAATCCCTTTGCTTGAGTAAAGGGGCATCTTTTATGACAAGAAGAATGACCTTTCATATCCCCATGAATCTTGACCTACCCTCATGACTCTCAGACTTATAATATGACCTTTGTAATTGCACAAGCCTTTTGGATTTTTCCTAGTGACTCTTTTTTTCCACATATGACTCTGGACTTCCCAAATATTTACATCTACAATATTCTCCAAAATACATAATCATTTTCCACATCATATGGTGGTGACAACAAGACAAGCCATTGATATTAGTGAGTTGGAATCTGACAACTTGTAACATGAAGTTGTTTAAGAAGTAAAAACACTGCAACGATGTCTTTGATACTTTGTATAGACGTTCCATTGTGATTTCTTTCTACCCTCCAAAGGGTCTAGACATGTTATGGAGTGCTCGCAGGTCAATTTGATCATTATAGTCCAAGATTCTTACATTCCTTCAATTGTCGCTACATGATGTCTTAGTACTTTTGTCTTCAAGAATTCCTTCTTGGACAACTGATTCTAGTAGATCTCCTAGAAAATTTTCTTCCATGTTCACTGAGTGTACCTATGGGTGAATATCACTCATGGAAAGCAAACATCAACCTAAAAATATCCTACTCTAGTGTGATTCATGCAATTTAACATTTGAGGATAAAAAATGTGCAAGGGGAAGGAAGGAGAGCCTTATAAGTGTAGTGCCCAATTGCAAGAGACAACGAGGTAGGGATTGATGACTAGAAACGAGCAGTGAATAGTTTCATAGGGGAGAGAGGCATGTTGTGCACATGGCACAATTACAAGAGGCAAGGGTGTAGGGTCTATCCATTGAGATTGTGCCACGTGCTAAGGAGGAAGCCCAAGGTCATAAGAAGAGTGCAAGGTCTAGTTCTATGGAATAAGGGGAGGCACTACTTCCCACTAGAAGTGTGCAGTGCACTACATTGGGTAGGCAAGGTCAGAGTAATCACATGGAGAAGTTTCAAGTATCTAGGAGGATGTCTTGTTCATTGTAATTACACAGTGTGCACAAAAGGGAGAGTGTGGCCTTAGGATAGTGCAGTGCACATCACCAATTGAAAAGTAGGGTCAATACTAGGCTCTGGAAGTGTGAACTTCTTTCTTCCTAGCTAATAGGGTAAGTTTCAAGGTCAACAAATTGACTAAGTATGGAAGCGAGAAATAGGGAAAAACACAATGCGTTAGGGACTTGAATTATCTACACACATCTCAATTCATTAATAAATATTCAAAAGGACCCAAGAATAAGAAATATACATCAAAACTCTAGTTCAAAAACACTCTCCATGTGAAATAGGCCAAGAATGGGTGATTGTGACACATAAATGTCATTTTGTGACTTGAAAGTTTGTTGTGGTACCAAAGTACACCACAAGTTGTCTTGACACTTCTATGTCACTGAAGAAGGGACATGTACACTAGGAACATGTTTATAAACATAAAACAACACTTTTTGACCAAAATCAGCACTTCACATGATAAAGCGTAGGCTCCAAAATTCAAATATAGAAACTTTTGGAGGGAGTTGTAGTAATGACAACATGTTTATGGTTGTTACAATATTTCCCATATTATAATCAACAAGAAAAAATAGAACATATATTTTTTATTCATCTTATGAGAACCATTCATATGGGATAAGGAAGAACCTTTTAGTGTTAGGTCATCATAAGGTTGAAAAACATTTCAAGGATGTGCATTTTTATAGTGCAGATATGCATTTGTCATTAACAAGATATATGTATTCATCCTTACTATGTAGACATGCAATCACGTGCACTAAACATGCATTTTTAAATTCAGGCATGAATTTTCCTCAATACCCTATTTTTAAGTAATTTCTTAAGGTGAACATCCATTTATTTTCTATGTGGTTCATGGGCCCCAAATATCACTGGCCGCTACATCCACAAAATATTTGTACCAGGTAGATCCACCGAAAGGGATCACTTCCTGTCATTTCAACCATGAAGCCTAACACCAAAGGCATGGAGAGAATTGAACCCATGGCCTCTCAATAGAAAAGGTGCTTTAATGATGGGTACTTAAACAATTTAGCTAACCCTTGGGGGTGGGTCAACATCCAATTACCAACACAAGGCATACTTTTTTCATCATGTCTTGTTTTCGTGCATTTTTTCCTTCTATGTTGTGCATAGTCTACCTTTAATTTTGGATGATTCATAAGCCTATTTTTGACATCATCATCCCAATTTCATTATAGGACATGCATTCCCCTCAGGCTCATGTGCATTTTAATAAGGCCAATTTTAACAATTTGACCTATTTGTTTTATGAGGTATCTTTCAAAATTTAGGACAATGTCTTTTAGCCTTTATGTATAGAGAATTATGGTGTTTCAAGACAATGTGAGGAGATATTTTAATCAAAGATTCTATCGTAAGTGGGTTGGTCATACATTGTTAGATATGATCCAAGAGGAATGCTTGTAAATATAACATAGTGAAATAAGATTAAGTAGAGGACTAGGGAGATGTGGTAGACAATGAAGTTGAAGCATTTGAGCTAGAAAACAATGTTCTTGAGGATGATATTGATGATGTAATTATGAAAAACGAAATTGCTAATGGAGTTGTTGTGACCAATACTTTCAGTGCCAATTATAAAATGGATGATACCAATGTGGAGTTGCGTAGAGAAGAGTACACTAATATTGAGTTGGTGAAATTTAAGAGGTATGCAATTATTATTTTCTATGATTCATTCTCTTTAAAGTATTTGTCTTATATGATTTAATTTTATTTTGTTAAATTTTATGCCATATTGTATATATCATTGGTTTGTTAGAATTAACTTACATTGATTCTCTCATAACCCACCAACCTATAACATCATAACCCATATTAAGCATGTGATGATTGATTTTAACATTCAATCAACATTGATAATATAGCACAATAGTTTAAATCTCCACTCACTAACCTTTGTGATGTTCTAACCCTCTACCCTCCTCCACCAAAGGAACCATGTGCTTTCTCGAAAACTATTACTCGGCACTAAATATAATAGTTTATTTGCAACTATCATATGGTATCCCTCAGAAGGTTTAACATAGAGAACATGTCTTTTAGGATTTGGACATCACTTATGGTGAGGGGTTAGGAGTTATGGATTGAGGAATTACGGCGTTCAAAGATTAGTTGTTAGTGGGGTTACGTATATCTATATAACAAATATTCTATAGAAATACAAATATAAAATATATTATAAATTAATAATAATTAAAAAAAAAAGGAACAATAAAAAAACAAAATTTAAACATAAAAAACACTCTCGCATCAAAACCCTAACCAAATAACCCCACTCCCAAACCCATTGACCCATGATAGACCTCACCTTCCAATAATGATAATGCACATAGGATAAACCCATTGAAATTTTCATTTTATTAAGCCCACATGTCATTACAGAGAGTGTGAAAAGAAGGAACCCACTGAGATTTTCATTATATTGACTTCACCTACTACTAATAGGAGTTCACAGTGGAGAAGACCTGTACAAGGAGAAAATGACCCCACCTACTTCTACAATGATTTATCAACCCCATGACTTCCTTGGTTTGTCTTCTACAAAATCCTTTGTCATATTACTTAATTTTTAGGGTAAACAATTCCACCTCACTCATATGTTATAAGACTAGGTAGAACTTGAAGTCTAGGTTAATAAATTTAACAAATTCTATAAGCCGCTTACTAGTGGCTAACAAAGAAGAAGTAGAGCCTTGGCCTATTTTTAGAGTAGGAATGTATGTGATGTTTATAGGATTGATACCCAATTGATACAAAATGAGGCTAGATGAGGTGAGTCAAGAACAGTCACACCATCACTCCTCTTCCTTGATTCAACTTATCAAAACCTCAATGTTTTGAGGTAAAATCATAGTGAAAGTAATTATAAACCAAAAAATAGTTAATTTGATTACCTGAAAACACAAAATGTTGATATATTATAACATAATTCTAATATTTCAATTTTAGTTTTTTGATATTTGTCAAGTCATTGACATTGCATAAAGAAACTACCATTGAGAACTATCTAAGGAATGAATTCCATATCATATCCATTTTCATTCCTTCTAATCCTTGCTAATAAATCATATAGATTCCATGTCAAGTAGGTTATAGAGAAACTTGCAAACATTTTTGTAAGGTGTTGACTTTAGTATTCTTTTAAAAGTCCCCTTGTGTATCACTTGCTTTAAATCTGTGTGTGTGTGTGTGTGTGTGTAAGTGTTTTCTAAAATAACATATAGAAAGTAAGTGTCATTGGTCACATATGAAATATGATTGTTTTGATATGCTTTCATCTCAAACCAAAATTAATATACATAATCTTTTATGACAATTTTGTCAACAATTACATTACAACATACTTTTCCTCAAATAATCATTATTTTTTGTCAATTTTTTATATGTTAGATGCAAGTCTGAACTTTGATGAGAGGCAAAGTTATATTCAAAGAAAATGTAGAAAATCAAGCATGTGATAATATGCATAGATAAAAACACCAATAAAATTTTAATTTGAGTTTAAGGGTAAGATACACATGTTGGTTTGGGGTAATTCAATGAAATAATATGCAAATTTATATATAAATCATTAAAATTATTTATAGTGATCTGATGTTAGATTATTCTAGAGATGCATAAACACGTATGGAAATTAACCATTCCAAATTTTTACTTTTACAACAATTGAATAGGAATTTAGGCTATGAAAATCCATGCATGAATGTTAATTTTCTAAACAAGCACTATGTTAGTTATATGTTTGGTTTGAGAACATGGGAAGGCTAATTAATAAAATTAAGTTTTTTATTTTTTTATAGAAACCCTATTCCAAATTTGTTATCAACAAGTGCTATATATATATATATATATATATATATATATATATATATATATATATATATATATATATATATATATATATATATACATATACATATACATATACATATACATATACATATACATATACATATACATATACATATACATATACATATACATATACATATACATATACATATACATATACATATACATATACATATACATATACATATACATATACATATATATATATATATATATATATATATATATATATATCTGTGTGTGTGTGTGCGTGTCTTATACTTGTAGATCATATTTCATTTGATAGATGAATGATACCACAAGTTGTATATTTTGGTTGTAAGATGTTATATCATATGAGCATACTGAACAGGATGCTTATGCATATGGGACAATATCAGGTATGGTATTTATGACCTTCGATTGAAAGGTGTTCTTTAGCTACATATTTCACTTTTTCAACCTAATGTGAAATTTGAATAATTATTTTGTACATGCTAATTTTTATGCAAGTTGAATTTATTGTAAATGTTAATGGGTTTGTAATATTCATCTTTCCACATAAATTTTGGGTCTAATACCATCATGTTCAAGTAAAAATTCTACTCTTAAAGCATATGTATACAATACAATAAGTTTTTCACCTATAATTGTTATTAGTATTTGATGCAATGTTCAAACAAAATAAGCCATAGAAATATTCAAACAACAAATATCACAGTTAGTAACCTATTTCCTTTCGGCCCACAACCACAATGTTTCTTCCCATTATATTTGATGTTTATCCAAGTGTTAGTTTTATAGGAGAATTTGTTGGTATATTAGATCATGTGCCAAGAATTATTGACACACACATGCATGCAAGAAATTCTAACTTATAACTTTATGTTCTTCTATTGCCTACATCTAGTAAAGCCTCACTTGTGGGTTACTAAATAGAGATATCATTGTCTCCTAGAGGAGCCCCAATAAGTTTCCCCATAAGTGAATGTACCTATTATGTGGATCAGAGAAAATTTTAAGGATGAAAATTTATTTTAAGGTTTAGAAACCTTGGCGAATTTCACTAGTCCATGATATGAAATCTATAAAACGTTTGGTGATATTTCCATAAATATATTCAAGTTTATAATAATCTTATATAGTTTCTATATAAAATTTTGGAGATATTTAAGGTAAAATACTTTTATACCATAAAATTTGTGTCAAACTTTTCTAAAAAAATGGAAATTAACAAATATTTTCTTTGGAGAAAGCATGCAAAATTAGCCCACCTGCGAATATTAGCCCCTAAAGTTTTCCACTATGTGGATAAAACTATCATTTGCATCATTTTTATCTTTGAACATATGTGGAGCAATGGCTTTAAGCCAAAAAATTGTTTGATTCATCAAATACTCCTTGATTTAGAGGCACACTACTTATTAAGGATTTATTTTTGGGTGCAACAATGGTGTATTACTATTGTTTGTTTTAACAAGTTTAAGATACTTTTTATGCTAACATGGATAACTCTTTAGCAAAAAATCTAGTCTAATAAATAAAAAGGAAAGAAAAATAAACTTATATATAAATATTATCATTTTATGTGATTTGATTTAATAATAGAGCAGGCCAGCAAGGCCTATTTTTTAGGAAATCCAAGTGCAATAGGTACATCAATAGTCAATGGAACTGGTACAATCCATAGGGACATAAAAATAGGATTATTGTTGAATAACGAAATAAAGTGAATAGGAAATCAAAAACCAACATATCAACCACTAGCACAATCATCTTGATACACAGTATAACAATCTCTTTAGACACAACACATTCACCCTACAAAATAGTTCCATGCCACATCTTAGTATTGTCCAACACAACAATTTGGATCCTATCAAAAAAGTTCTAAACCAACTGTTAGTACAGTTGATAGAGGGAGCCAACCTACCAAGAGAGGGTGTTCGATATGTGGAGCTCCAAACTATGAGAGATATTGATCTCAGTTATAGGGGAAATCTAACTAAATATTTCATTAGAATACAATTAGATATCTTTACAAGGACCACTAGATTCATGTAGTGGTGAACAATTTCCAAGATAAACATTAGTCGAATACTCTATAGATTACAAGTAAAATTGATGATGTATATTTTTTTTAATTTAATAATCCTAGTGTTAGAAAGTCATTTATTTTACATAATTCATTACCCAATGTTATATGGAAAATCCATTTCTGCAAACAAAAAAGTACTCCTTAGATCTAGTGATTTGATCTAGAACAGCAGAGGGCCAAAAAATCTGTGTTTTCCTTAGAGAGATTAGAATACGAAAAAGAGACCTACGTGGTATCTGCAATAAGTCCTCCCCTTCTCTTTTCTTGTCAGTTCCAACTCTAGATCCACACACTATAAATAGGACCTACAACAATGACTATAACATGCAAGAGAACTACAATATCCACATAGCATAAAATAAAGTCTCTAATCAATGAGTCAGAATGGCATTGAAATACATAAGCATCAACATGACACAAGTATAGGAAAACATAAGTCTTTTTGTATTAATAAATAAAGGAGAGAGTTACAACCATTAATAGATGTTGACTTTGTAGATGTCTCCCCAATTTTCATTTCCTTCCTTACCACAAAAAAACCCTCACATTCAACCATAATGAATAAATGGATGATCCTTCCTTAAGCTCAAAGCATCAACATAAGGGCACTAGTAATGTCTAAAATCCAACCCAAACTCTATTGGAGGAAAAACAAATATAGGGTGGAAATGGTAGTTTAGGATTTATTAATCTAAGCTTGAGATCCACATGTGAAGGAGGATAAGCTCAACAGATAAGAGATAAAGTCTCCAAGTTAGGATAGGATAGGAATTCGAGATCTCTATCAATGGTAAATAGTTAAAACCACCTTACAATATTTTGGAAGGAGAATATTCGAAAATATTTTTTATATCTCCTAAAATTCTAGAATCATCACACCTGTAGAGTAATGAAATCTACACTAATAAGTGTAGGTGCTCAAGTGCATAACATGTTGCCATTGTAGGTGGAAATTCATGTAGATTATGTTGGGTCTAAAAACACTATTTTTGAGTTGATTGACCTAGAAAATCAGAACTTTTTGGAGAGGTGATGATTAGGGATTTGAAAAGGGATAATGACAGAGTGTTAAAGGTTGTTGTTTGATATTTTTTTAAGGTCTTTTGAGTGGATGTGATAAATTGGCCTGTAACAGAATTCCCCCTAAAGTAAAAATTTAGAGGTAGTGGCTAAGGAATGAAATGATTTACCTTGTGACAAGTTCGGATCAATAACAAATTGGTCAATATCATCATTTGTCACACTACATATTATCATCATGATATCATTGCTAAGGGAGGAATACCCATGCTTAGCATATAAGCTAATATTACATGTACAATGATCAAGAAGTCTCATCAACTAATGACAAAATGTGTACCTATGCTTGGATCACTATCTGAATGTTCATAGCCATCATAATTTGTAATCTTGTGAACCTTGAAATCATATCCTAGATGGATGGAACTAGATCCAGGGGTCTTCTACCTCGTCACTAGATAGTATGAGTCTAACCATGAAAATAAATGAGATGGAGTTGAACATGGTAGAAACCATATGATTACTATTCAATGATTCAATTTGTTAACATACGCGAGGGAGCCCACAGATAATGATAATGGCTCTCAAGGTACTACAATAGAGTCTATGTGGTGTGAATGAACGAGTTGAAGTCGAACAACACATAGAATATTCTTGTTGAAGTCCACTAATGAAGGCATGTCACTGAGAGCGATGAAAATTTCCCTTGAGGTATGCAAGCTCTAAGGAGTCGAAAGGAGATTCTATGTCAACATTTTGGATAATGAGTTGACGTTGATAGGAAGTGATCCATCGCAAGAGGGCCTTTATGTATCTCCCATTGATGGCAGAAAATGGGTATCGAGATTTGAGACAAAATCATGTTGATGCAAAGCTAAATCAAGAACAAAAGACATGGAATAAGGCTTAAGGATTTTGTAGTAGATGGCAACTAAAGAAATGATCTTAAACATATTGGTGACATTGTATGGAGTTGGAAACATTGACTCAGTCGATTATGAAGGCTTTTGATATGGTTTAATTAACCAAAAGTCAAGTAGATTTCACAACCCAACAATCAAGAAGATGAAGTGAAAGGGTGTCATGTTCAAGAGAGACTCACTACCATTAATAGGTTAAGTACTATTTTCTCCCAATTTCCCCAACCATTTTTGGTCAGTACATATTTATTCGTGACACGATTGAGGAGCATAACATATGATTGGTCAATAAGTTCATCCTTCATATGCATCCTTCTCAATATTTTTAACAAACCCTAAGGAGTGGTTCGGTCCGACCATATTTAACGAGTCCAGCAAAGGCACAACTCAACTCCTTTTCATGTTTATAGAGTTTAAAAAAGAGGTGAAAAAGAAAACTCGAAAGGCTCCCTTCCATAAATTTAGTATATTGAGTCCAAAAAGGCATAAAATGATACTTAGGAGAACCTTTTAGTCATGTTTGACTAAAGTATTCTTTTTTCATAAATGGTCTATCCCAATCCAAAAAAGGCTTAAAATTATAATAGGCAAACTCATTTTCATTTACTTTAATGAGTTCAGAAATACAAGTGCTCAATAATATTTTCATGTTTTGGGAGTCTAAAAAGAGCTAAAAGAGGACTCCAATGGGTTCCTTTTTTGGAGGTTTACAGAGCCCAGAAAAATGATACAAGTGTGCTCTTTCATCAAGATAAATTGCATTGAACATGAAATTGATATCAGATCCTTCACTTAGCCTTTCACTTGCTCAGGTCACCAAAAAAAGATTAAAACATATGCTAGATGGTAAAATTAGGTCAAAAATATATTAAAATAATAATTAAATTAACCATAAATAGGAAAAAGTAATTTTTTTTTACGATTTTCATTTTACCTCTAGTGAGTGATATGTGGAAGCATTTCACCCACAAACTTCAGCAGATCGTTGTAGGCAATCTGGTGGACCTCTTTTCAATGCTGTCAATTCTAGGTAGGAGGTCTATCATCTCTCTCTCTTTTCACAATTTCAATTTTTTGTTTGATGCAAATTTTTGAAATTTCTCGGCCTTTTAGGGTCTAAATTTTCAGCCCAAGCCCATTGTGCCCTCACTATATCGAAAAGTGAATTGGGTCTGCCTAATACACACTAGGAAGAGTGGACCAACATACCTTCCCAGAAGGAAAAGCGCATTGGGGTGCTTTGTCTCTTGAAAGGAAGGTGCGATGGGTGTAGTTGTAGAAAAACTTTAATATTTTAAAGCTAGATTTCTCTCAAAGTTTTGCACAAGGATGATTCCAAGTGTTTTTCTTATGATTTTTCCACTATTCATTGAAGAAAAAATTGTTCTAATTTGGAGAGAAAGAGAATATAAATCCTAATATTTGGAGGATGCCAATTACCTGACCACAATACAAGCCTTAAGGAACTGTGGTCTAAGTTTTTTTGGGTTGCAAGCATGAGAGCTCAGCTTGAGTTATTGTAATATCTAGTTAGGGAATGGGATATTAGGCAACAATTATTTAGGATAAGAGAACAAACTATCATGATATAGGTGGAAGATATCTTTTTTCTGACAGGGTTGTCTCGGAGAGGAGATCCTACCGCATTATCTAGCATGATAAGTGGTGGTGAAACTATCAAAGGCTACATAATTGTCCATTGTAGGCCCAGTTCTCAAGAAATAAAGGGAAAAAGATAAATATTAATAATTTGATTCGACTATGACGATCCTTTCCACCATCACTCAATTAGCTGGTAGTTCTACTTTACATTTTGCTACCAAGTACCAGATGAAATATGCATGGTATTCATGGAACCTACTATTTTCAATTGGAGTGAAGAAGTATTGGAAAATTTTGAAGGAAAAAAACAACAAATCGAAGGCTGGGTGATTGAGTAACTTTGGATATGGTTCTATTCTAATATCATTTTCTCTAGAGACGATACCATTGCTTTATCCTCAGCGGATTTCACTCAAGCTTCTAGGTCCTAGGGTTCAATGGGTAGATCTCATGCCTCTTCATGGGGGTGCATCTGCAACGAGTTTTACTATTAATTTCTTTTGGTGGCTATGGGTACAACTTATCATGATTGAGGATTATCCATATGCTAGGGCTGATTTCTGAGGATACCCAAAACATGTTTTACCTCAAGGCGAGAAATGGAGGGATATAGGTAAAATAATGTCATTTTGAATTCTTTTTTTATTTTTTGACTTTACATTTCTTTTTGTTTTTAATGTATCAGAGAAAAGTATGGGTTTCACATGTAGATATTGGAAAAATACGACCAGTAGGATCATCATATCTTCGGTGATAGGGAGAGCCACAACTTGCACTAATTGGAGTTGTTGCAGGGACAAAGGACAAGATGCAGGATCTCAACATAGTCGAGACTCTTGTCGAGTTTGAGTGCCATGTTGATGGATTGACCCATATTGTGCTAGAGACTAGGGTGAATGGGATCCCTATGTGATTGCAAATGATACAGTAATGCAGTTCCAGATCACATCAGTTGGTTGTCGTGCAAAGTTTCTCATGCGATTATTTATTGTCGTGATCACCATTGGGACTGGACTCTACTAGGAGGCCTTTAAGCCATATTTTGTCTACATGAGTTTTGATGTTATAGTTCATGTGGCCATATGTGTATCAAACTAATTTTTTGTAAAACCAAACTCTATATATAACTTTCTATTGATGTTTCCTATTTTCTCTATTTTATTGTTCAATGCGCGATGTTTGATAGAAATATTTACATGTGTTGCAAATGTTTGTCTAAAACATAATTGGATAATGCATCAGTTAATGTATTTAGACTTCTAGGGATATGTTGATATTGAATGTAATCAAAATGTCATTCTAGAAGGTGAACCCTTAAAAACATGCGTAGCATATTTGGACCTCATACTGAATTTATGTTATTCAAATGTAGTACTACGAGTTGTGAATCAATTTTGACAATTAAATGGTGAATTCCATGTGAAATGGTGTCAGAAAATAATTAGATCACTACATTATACTCAGTGATATTATTAGTTGAGGGACAAATGCAAATCCCTTGAAGACTAACTAACTCACCATTTGGAGCGTAAATAGCCCACGATCTGGAGGAAAGGTTCCAAGTAATATGACTGACGCCATCAACATAACCAACATATGGTTGAGAGAACACTAACATCTCCAAATCAAATGTAATTCAATATTAACATAAATGGTATGAAAATACAAAGCAAAAACATTGCAAACACACTAGCACATCTATACAATATGTACAGAGTGACTATACAAAGGTAATCTATGTATAGTGTTTTTGAGGTAAAACCCATTTCTCAGTTGCGCCAAAGTGATTCCATCAAAATCAATGAGCTCATAAGAACCTTTTTCAGTTACATGTTTGACTATATACAGGCCTATCTACATTATTTTGAGATTTCTAGCACCTAATTGATTAGTTTCTTGATCATATAAAAGGACTAAATCACCTTCCGAGAAGGTACAAGTTTTAACTTTTTTTATCATATTATGCTTTGATGAGTTTCTTATGGGCTTCATTAGCCATTGTTGGATCACACCAGGTCTCATCTAAATGTACTAGATGAAAAAAAATACTCTTCTTCTATGGAGGTTGCTGGAAGAAACTTGACTAAAAAATTTAAAGATGGAATTTCGCATTCAATGGGAAGGAGTGCTTCCAGACCATACACCAACTAAAAAGGTGTAAATCAAGTCGCAGTTCCGAGAGATGTTTGGCATGCACACAAAGCAAAAAAAAGAATGATGTGTCAATTCATATTATGAATCCCTATCATGCATTGCAACATTTTCTTCAAAGCCTTCTACTTTCCCATTAGCTTATGGTTAATAGGGATTAATGCTATCATGATAAAGGCCCAACTTGGTAGTAATTTTAGACATCATGTAATTTCCGAAATGCTTACCATGGTCTGCAAAAATAACTTGTGACACACAAATTCTAGCAATGCCATGATTGCAAATAAATAATGCAGTTGTTTTGTCGTTGTTGTATGTAGGCATCACTTTGGCCCATTTGGTTATATACAACCACAATAATGTAGCCATGCCCCCTAGCCGAAGGAGGGTTACAGATCATGAAATCAAAACCCCATTTCGCAAAGGGACCAATAGCAATAACAGGATGCATAGGAGTAGGTGGAGCAAAACCTTTAAGATTATAAATCTAGCAAGTGTGACACTTTTGGACTACATGGATGGAATCTTCAAACACGATTGGAAAAAATTAATTGGATCACAAAATATTTTGGGTAGTGGCATAGCCAAACATATGTCCACCACATTCTCCAACATGACATTCATTCAAAGATTTCTCTGCCTCCTCATGAGTGGGGCATCATCTAAATATCATATCAATACCATGGAAATAGAGAGTGTTTCCAAGAATAATGTAGTTTTAGCCTGGTATAAAATCCATCGTTGATCAAAGTGTGAGGTATTAGAAAAAAAAGATTTTCTCTAGAGATAGATAAATACCAAGGATCAGATTAATCAATCCGAAATAATGACTCAACAAGAATAGAATCATCAGATGAGGGAAGGTCGCACATTAGTCCAACAAAGGCTAGGGACTTATTAGACTTGAATTTGATGAATTCCAAATCAAACTCTTAGAGAATAAAAATCCATTTAGGGTTTTTCCCCCAAGAAATTGACGTGACAAAATGTATGTCATCAGGTTGCAATCAGAAAAATCCATAGTATTCTGAAGCATAATGTAGTGGCAAAATCTCTACACAACTTGTACAACTACCAAAGCTAAATTTTTGACGTGAGTGTATTTGATTTTAGTTTCATTTAAATTTTGACTCAAATAATAGATAGGATGTTCATCTCCTACATTATTTTCTTGGGCCTATACCATGGAATTGGTGGTAACAATTGTAGTGAGATAGAGGAAATAACCGCGTCGATAATCAGGTGAATACAATAATGATGCTCGAACAAGGACATCTTTAAATGAATCAAAATCCTTTTCGATTGTATCATCCCAATGGAAGGGAACCCATTTTTTCAAAAGGTGAGTGAATCCTTTCGTAAGTTCTACATAATTTGGGATAAATCTCCATAGAAAGTTAGCCTTCCCTTGGAGGAATTGTAACTGAACGAGTGACGAAGGTGTAAGAAGATCAAGAACCACCTATACTTTGAGTGGATTGATGTTCATTCCTTTATTTGAAGCAAGGAAGATGAGAAATATACCATATTGGACACAAAAAACACCTTTTTGTTAATTTAATCTGATATTATAATGCCAACAACATAGAAAATTTTCCGTGAGATGCATCAGATGATCCTCACGATGTTTGGGGAGGGTAGGTAAATCATCCAAATAAGGTTGTACAATGTTATTTTTCTCATGGAGTGTATAATTCATGGCCCTTTTGAAAGTTTCATTAATGTTTTTCAAAATGAAAGGGATCTTTCGATATGAAAACATGCCCCATGGACAAATAACTACAGTTATATGTTGCTCTAATGGGAGTATGTTGATTTGACTGTAGCCAAAAAAACCAACCAGGAATGAAAAACATTTTCTTCCAGTACAACCATTAACAATTTCGTCCATAAATGGGGTTGGGTAGTTGTATTTGGGACATGCATGGTTAATATTCTGATAGTGGATGCATACTCAAATCATTCCTTGTTTCTTCACAATAGGGGCTATGTTTAAGACCCAATCATTGAGAGGAATTAGATAAATAATCACAGCATGCAAAAATTTTTCAACTTCATCTTTGATCGCAACAACTTTCTTAAGGTGAACCAGACATAAGTGTTTCCTAATTATCTTGGCATCTAGATAATTCTTGATCTCATGTACCACGATATTTAGATCAATACCTGGCATATCTTTGTATTTATAGGTGAAAACATCATGAAAGTATTGAAAAATGACTTTATAAATCTCGATCTCATCAGGAGAACAAGATGCACTGATATGAGAATTTTTTATAAGTCTGGGTTTAATTGAAATATTGAGAGGAACATTCTCTTCAATGTTTTCTAAGTTCTTCTCATAATTGACATCATGAAATGAGAGATCATCCTTAAATGTCTCAATAACATTGGGTGAATAAACATCTCTAAGATTATTCTCAAGGGTTTTAGGTAAGGAGGAATGATGATGTTTATCATCCCATGGTGTGTCATCTGACACCATGATTTCCATGATGCTTTCATCATTAGATAATGTACAGGTGAAAGGATCAGAAGGTAAACCAAAATCTTAGGAATTATCAACCCAATTTATTGAGGAATTGAAATTAGAATTTGTTGAACTTGCAAAATAAATTGCTTCTTATTCAAGCTCAATGGGACTGAGTGGCATACAGTCACCAAACGCATCAGCATTATAAATGTCTGGCACTATCCATATATTAGATGGAATAGTACAAGAGGAAATTATATTAACAAATGAAACTGGATTTGGAATGTCAGGAGGAGGGAGAAAAGTGGCTCCCATTAGAGAGGAATCTTTAAGAAATCCTACGTAGACATGTTGATGAGGCTGTGGGGATTCACCCATAATTGCAATGCTTCTAGTAGTTTGAAAATTCTTTGCAAAAAAGTTAAGTTGATCAATGGCCATGATCCCCCCTGATGAGGGAAAGAAATCATTCTAAAATAGGACAAGACGACAAGTCCCGTGACATAAATCAATGTGTGACCTAGTAAGAGGTTATGATCCAAAGGTCCAACTATAACTTCAAATTCTACTGAAACCATTTTTCCATCTCATTCTACTTGCAATGAATTAAAAATTCCATAAGTTTTGAAACCTTTTCCATAAAAATCCTTAAGAGTGGTGGGTGACTAGTTAAGTTGTGGAGAACTTATAGATTTCCAACATAGAAGTGGCATGATACAAGTCGAAGCACCTTTGTCAAAAAATTTCCAATGAATAGTTTTCCTTCTAACTGTTGGAAATAATACTGAGGGGGGGGGGGGGGGGGGTGAATCAGTATTATCAAGTTCTTTTAACAAATCTCCCTTATTATACTTTGAATTATTTTTGCATATCCGTACCATAGAATAATGAGCATGAACAAGAAGGACAAATAGTCACACCAAAGAACACCAGATATAAGGTGGAAACCCAATGTGGGTGAAAACCACCTGCTGCAATATGTCTCTATCTTCTTTCAAATTAGAAACTCTTTTTACAATGATTTTGTACTGGTGCAGTCCTTTACCAGTACACAGGCTGCAACCTGCAGAGAGCTACAACTCTTTCTCGTTTTCCAGTCTCTCCTGGAAGGGAGCTACAACCCCCTAAAACATCAAATGATCATCAAGTACATGTAAATTACACAGTCAACTGCAGTAATCAGATCAACAGTAACAGAACTAAACCCAGAACACCTTATCAACAGAAAAATTCAGTCAACAGAAGATCTTAAGACAAATACGCAGTTTTTCTTTCTCTGGCCAGCGTCGCTACGCACTTCACCTTCTGCTTCCCTGCGTATACCCGCAGAGAGCCTTCTGCTGTACCGCATACTCACGCACTACTTATTCAATCGCGCTGCGTACTGTTACTGTAGGTACGCACCCAGAGACACTATCGCGCCGCGTACAGCTACTGAAACCACGCACTCAAAGATACTATCGCACCGCGTACTTTTACTGTGCGTACGCACCTGAGCCTCTGTCGCGCTGCGTACCCACGCAGTTCTCCTTCTTCTGATCTACGTACCCACGTAGTTCCCCTTCTTCTGCTCTGCGTACACACGCGGATCTCCTGTTTCTTCTCTGCGTACCCATGCATTTGCACCGTTAACTACTTGCGTACTTCTGATTAGGGCCGAATTGGCAGTTCACCAGTGTGCTACAGTTAGTCGGATGCCCAGATCTGATCATGCGCTCAAGAGATCACCCTTCACAGATTCGCTTTTAACTTCACTTTCATATAGATCAAGCTTTTAAAACAATAACCCAATATTTCAGATCTTAAGATATTCAATTTGCAAAAGATGCTTAGCCAAGTGATCTCCTTTGCTTTATATAAGCAAGCTCCTCCTAAAAACATGGATCAATACCATAGATAACCAATACCAGGGGCCCAAAAACATGGGGCTCAATAATAATAATAATACAAAACAATACCACGGGCCAAAACCATAGAATCAAGAGCGGCGGGCTAAATACCACGGGCCAAACATAGGAAACCCCACGTGAACGCGCTTCTCTGCCTTGAAGTAAGTGAAACTGGGGGTACGCACCCTCTGAACGGGTGACCTGCGTGTCTGGCCGCAATCCCTTCACAATGTACCTGCGTGTACGCATCTTCTGAACTGTTCTCCTGCGTACTTCTTTATTTTCAACATTTTGAGAGCCTAATCAGAGCATTGCCACTTAGGGGTGTTGCCATCAAGTACAACATCTGTAACATAGGGCCATACCAGAATCATAATGCCAACAACCTCCCCCTTTGGACTTAATGGCAACCTCAAAATCTTCAGCTTCATTCTCCCCCTTTGACATCAAGGGCAAAGTGTTATGCTCCCCCTAAGAACATGCTCCCCCTGAATATGAACGAGATCTGCAAAGAGGAACCATAATCCACCAAACACCATAAATTACCATGAAAGAGATAGAGACATATTGCAGCTATAATCAGGCCAGCATCCATGATCTACTTCTGTACTTCCTCCATAATGCCAACAATGCATGATATGCTCCCCCTGAACCTGTGCCATTCGATCTTTGACTAATCCGCGACCCAACACATGTACGCATATACTTCAGATGAACCTTGCGTACAACCAACAATCAGAAGAGATTTAACAACAAGATGATGCATCAACAACCCCTAGCTTTTGCCTGAGGTATTCAAATGTCTCCCTAGGCAATGGTTTGGTGAGTATATCAGCGACCTGGTCCTTAGAAGGAACATACTCCAACTTGACCTTTTGTTCAAGCACTTGTTCCCGGAGAAAGTGATACTTGATTGGTATGTGCTTGGTTTTTGAATGCATGACTGGGTTCTTTGAAATGCTGATTGCACTTGTATTATCACATAAGATGGAGATGGGTGGTGTACAAGTGATTTGAAAATCCTGCAAGGTCTGCATCATCCAAAGGAGTTGAGTGCAGCAAGATGCAGCAGCAACATATTCTGCTTCAGTTGTAGACAAGGCAATCGAACTCTGTTTCTTGCTGAACTAAGATACTAATCTGGAACCCATAAAGAATGCACCACCACTTGTGCTTTTCCTGTCATCCACGCTTCCGGCCCAATCTGCATCTGTATAAGCATGAAGTGTGAGATCTGTATTTCTAGGATACCATAAGCCATAGTTTTGAGTCCCTTCAAGATATTTGAAGATTCTCTTTACTGCCTGAAGATGAGTTTCCTTTGGATTTGCCTGAAATCTTCCAACTATTCCCACTGCATGCATGATGTCTGGTCGGGTACCTGTCAAATAAAGTAGACTTCCAATCATAGATCTGTAAGTTGGTTGATGCACTGTTGCTGATTCATCATTTGCACTGAGGTTACATCCTGTGACCATGGGTGTACATACTGGTTTTGCTTCTTCCATACCATATTTCTTCAAAATCTGCTTGAGATACTTGGTTTGAGACAAGAAGATCCCTCCTTCATTTTGTTGGATTTGCAAACCAAGAAAATATGTTAGTTCTCCCAGCAAGGACATTTCGAATTCTTTCTGCATCACCAAGGCAAAGATTTGACTCATAGCTTCTTCATTGCTGCCAAAGATAATGTCATCTACATACACAACAAGTATTAGCAATTTGTCATTTTCAACTTTTATATAAAGATTGCTGTCTGCTGATCCTTTTGAAAAACCTTGTTGATGAAGATATTTGTCCAAGCGATAGTACCAAGCCCTTGGAGCTTGTTTGAGACCATAGAGAGCCTTTTTCAATCTACATACAAGATTTGGATCATTTCCAAGAATGAACCCATCTGGCTGCTCAATGTATACTTCTTCTTCCAATTCTCCATTCAAAAAGGCTGATTTCACGTCCATTTGAAATACTTTGAAGTTTTGAAAGCTTAAGAGAGAAAGGAACATTCGGATGGCCTCAAGTCTTGCAACAGGAGCAAAGGTTTCTTCAAAGTCTATTCCTTCTTGCTGTGCATACCCTTTACAAACAAGTCTGGCCTTGTTTCTAATTACTTCTCCATTTTCATTCAATTTATTTTTGAAGACCCATTTTGTTCCGATAACATTCTTATCCTTTGGTCTAGGAACCAGCTCCCAAGTGTTGTTCTTTTCGATCTGCTCAAGTTCTTCATCCATTGCTTTCACCCAACATTCATCTTTGCATGCCTCTTTCACATTCAATGGTTCAGTGGAGGAGAGTAATGCCAAATAGCTTGAAGCTTCTGCAACTGTTCTTCTTGTTTGTACACCTGCTTCTTTCTTCCCCACAATCTGAGATTCTGGATGATTCTTCTGAACATATCTAGATGGAGTCTTCTCTTCTATTCTTGTCTGCTCCTCTGGTTCTTCTTGAGGTTCTTCTTCTTCATCATTCTATCTTTGAGGGTAGCCTTCATCTTCTTCGATGTCTTCATGATATACTTGCCTAGGAATGTATCCCTTCTCATCAACCACTACATCAACGCTGTCAACGATTCTGCCAAGTCTTTTATTGTAGCATTTGTATGCTTTTCCATGTGGAGAATAACCAAGAAGAATACCTTCACTTGCTCTAGGTTCAAGTTTGCCAAGTTGCTCATCAGTATTCTTAATATAACATTTGCTCCCAAAGATTTTGAAGTGCTTTACCGAAGGAGTCTCACCACACCAGAGCTCATGAGGGGTTTGAGTGCTGTTCACACGGACATTTTTTTTGTTGAGAATAACTACCGCAGCATGTGCAGCTTCACCCCAAAAAAGTTGTGGGAGTTCCCGACTCATCAAGCATAGCACGAGCCATTTGTTGGACTGTTCTGTTCATTCTTTCCACAACTCCATTTTGCTGAGGAGTTCTAGCTGTAGAGAATTCTCTTCTTATCCCATGTTCTTCACAGAAATCAAAAAATTCATTTGAGGTAAACTCCCCACCTCTGTCAGATCTGAGGCACTTAATTTTGTGTCCTGATTCATTTTCAACCAAGGCTTTGAAGGATTTGAATTTTTCGAATGCTTCATCTTTGTGCTTCATAAGTCTTAACCAGACAAACCTGGAGAAATCATCAATGAATAATATCAAGTATTCTTCTCCTCGAGGTGTTCTTTTCCTGAATGGACCACATGTATCTGTATGTACTAGCTCAAGAGGCATGCTAGCTGATCCTTCCTTCTCTGGAAAGTTAGTTCTGGTTTGCATTCCAAACTGACATGATTTTCATATGGTGTTGTCTAGAATTTTGATATCTGGAAGATCACGAACTGCCTAATATTTGCATGCTTTCCTTATTTGTGAAAAGCTTAGATGCCCCAACCTCCGATGCCATAACCAGTGATCATCTTCCTTGCTCAGATAGCATTGTTGTTGTCCTTCTTCAAATATGTATAGATTATTTGGAGTTCTTTTACCTTTGATCACTGTTTTACCTGTATCAAGATCACGAACAAGACATCCATTTGATCTAAATATCACCTCGGTTCTTTGATCACACATCTGGCTGACACTTAGAAGATTATGCTTCAATCCATCAACATACAAAACATTTCTAGCCTTGACCTTTTCTTTTAACTGAGCAATGCCTTTTCCTTTTATGGTTGCAGGAATGTCGTTTCCAAAAGAAACTTTCTTTCCTTTTTCTAGAGCAGAATATGACTCAAGTTTTTCTTTATCACCTGTCATATGCTTCAAACATCCACTGTCAATGTACCATAGATTTTCCTGTCCTTCTGCATAAAATGCTATCCCACATCTTTCTGTTTGTGGTTCCTTTATTCTCCATGTTTTGGTGCTTGAGGCTTGCTCCTTTGTCTGCTGAAACCTGCTCTTGCATTCAGAATCTTTATGACCAAAGTTATTGCAAATGGAACATTCAACTTCATTTTCAAGAGCCGAAAAGTTGTTATAGGTCCTTTTTGTAATCCCGGTCATACTTCTTTGTTTTTGAGCTTCTCTAGTCATGATTGTTTTATATGCAACACATTGAGCTGCTTTGTGACCAAAGTTATGGCAAGAGAAACATTGTCCATTGAAGAAACTTCTGCGGTTATCAAATCTACTGGCCAAATGATTATAATTTCTATTGTCATCCATTCTTGAACCAAATTGAGAAGATTTTACATGTGGCTGGTTGTAGCTTTTGTTCACCCTTAAGACGGATTGCCCCTGATAGTCTCTGTTTGCAATTCGTCCCTGCTTTACCTGATGGTCTCCATTGTGCTTTTGCTCATTCCTTCTTGCTGCATCAAGATAACTTTTTGAGGTGGATGCTTCAGAAGTTTCTCCATTATAGCCCAGACCTGTCTTGTTTAGTGGAGAACGTTGTACATTGATAATCTCATCCAAAGTTTCAGATCCTTTGACAAACTTAATATTAATAGCTTTTGTTTTCTCAATCTCTTTTCTAAGACCAGCAATTTCACCTTCTAATTTTTCAAGATGTTTTTCCTTTTCATCAATTTGAAATTGTAGAGTATCAATGATCATATTCTTTTCTTCTATACATCTCTTGAGTTTAGTAATTTCTTCATAAAGGCTATCCACATCTATAGCATCCATATAATCATCATCTTCAAATGCCATTACTAGTTTATAGTCATTACCCCGTTCATCTTCATCACTATTTGATAGACCATCACTATCTTCATGAGTGTAGTAGCTTTTCTTATTTGCACTCTGTTTCTTGTTCCATCTAGCAGGTTCCTTTCCTTTATCCTTATAAGGGCATTTTGCAACATAATGACCTACTCTTCCACAAGCAAATAATTTAAAAGGTAACTTACCTCTGAACCTTCCAGAACCCCTTTGAAGATTTCTGACAAAATTTGATTCTTCTTCTTCTTCTTCTGGCACGTGACTTGCTTCATAATAATCTCCTTTGCCTGAAGCCTTGAAAGCAGCTTCTCTTCTATCTGATGGACCTCCCTTTCTCATTTCATAAGAAGTTAGAATTCCGTGTAGCTGAGACATAGTAAGAATTCGTAGATTTTCCTTTTCTTCTATTGCAGACACTTTAGATTCAAACTTGGGGGACAATGATCTTAGAACTTTTTCAACCACAATAGCCTCTTTTATTTCTTCACCCAAGTTTTTCATGCAATTAACAATCTCATCTACCAGAAGAAAATAGTTAGCCACACTTTCATCATTATACATCCTGAGATTCTCATACTAAATCCTGAGAGTTTGAAGTTTAGCACGCTTTACCTGTTCATCTCCTTCGTAGCTCAAGACAATCTTGTCCCATATTTCTTTTGCGGATTTATGTTGCATAACCTTTACGAATTATGTTTGAGATAAGAATCCCAACAAGGTATTGACTGCTTTAGCATTTGTTTCATATTTCTTCTTTTCGGCCGCATCTGTAGGAGTAGCTGAAGGAAAAGTGTAGCCTGTATCTATGATATCCCAAACTTCTGTACCAAGAGATTGAAGATAGGCAGTAACTCTTACCTTCCAATAATTGAAGTTTGTCCCATCAAAAATTGGTGGTCTGATTGATTCTTCCCTCTCGTAGTTGCTCATGATGAATGATCTTCCTTCAAGCGATCAAGCTTCTCCGAAGGACCTGCTCTGATACCAATTGTTGGAAATAATATTGAGAGGGGGGGTGAATCAGTATTATCAAGTTCTTTTAACAAATATTCCTTATTTATACTTTGAATTATTTTTGCATATCAGTACCATAAAATAATGAGCATGAACAAGAAGGACAGATAGTCACACCAAAGAACACTAGATATAAGGTGGAAACCCAATGTGGGTGAAAACCACCTGCTGCAATATGTCTCTATCTTCTTTCAAATTAGAAACTCTTTTTAAAATGATTTTGTACCGGTGCAATCCTTTACCAGTACACAGGCTGCAACCTGCAAAGAGCTACAACTCTTTCTCGTTTTCCAGTCTCTCCTGGAAGGGAGCTACAACCCCCTAAAACATCAAATGATCATCAAGTACATGTAAATTACACAGTCAACTGCAGTAATCAGATCAACAGTAACAGAACTAAACCCAGAACACCTTATCAACAGAAAAATTCAATCAACAGAAGATCTTAAGATAGATACGCAGTTTTTCTTTCTCTGGCCAGCGTCGCTACGCACTTCACCTTCTGCTGTACCGCGTACTCACGCACTACTTATTCAATCGCGCTGCGTACTGTTACTGCAGGTACGCACCCAGAGACACTATCGCGCCACGTACTGCTACTGAAACCACGCACTCAAAGATACTATCGCGCCACGTACTTTTACTGTGTGTATGCACCTGAGCCTCTGTCGCGCTGCGTACCCACGCAGTTCTCCTTCTTCTGATCTGCGTACCCACACAGTTTCCCTTCTTCTGCTCTGCGTACACACGCGGATCTCCTGTTTCTGCTCTGTGTACCCACGCACTTGCACCGTTAACTACTTGCGTACTTCTGATTAGGGCCGAATTGGCAGTTCACCAGTGTGCTACAGTTAGTCGGATGCCCAGATCTGGTCATGCGCTCGAGAGATCGCCCTTCACAGATTCGCTTTTAACTTCACTTTCATATAGATCAAGCTTTTAAAACAATAACCCAATATTTCAGATCTTAAGATATTCAATTTGCAAAAGATGCTTAGCCAAGTGATCTCCTTTGCTTTATATAGGCAAGCTCCTCCTAAAAACATGGATCAATACCATAGATAACCAATACCAGGGGCCCAAAAACATGGGGCTGAATAATAATAATAATACAAAACAATACCACGGGCCAAAACCATAGAATCAAGAGCGGCGGGCTAAATACCACGGGCCAAACATAGGAAACCCCACGTGAACGCGCTTCTCTGCCTTGAAGTAAGTGAAACTGGGGGTACGCACCTTCTAAACGGGTGACCTGCGTGTCTGGCCGCGGTCCCTTCACAATGTACCTGCGTGTACGCATCTTCTGAACTGTTCTCCTGCGTACTTCTTGATTTTCAACATTTTGAGAGCATGATCAGAGCATTGCCACTTGGGGGTGTTGCCATCAAGTACAACATCTGTAACATAGAGCCATACCAGAATCATAATGCCAACACTAACAATAACTTGGATCATGAATTCTAGTTGGGGTGGAAGTTTAGGAGTATGTTTCTCATGATTAAATAAAATGAGGTTCAAATCGAAAGGAAATATCCCTCCAAGTGCTACAAGTAAAGACCTCTTTTGGGCAGGAAAGTTTTGGAATACCTTGTGAGTTGACATAATGGAAGGAACTTGGGCTAAGTCCTCAATTATGTTATAGTTTTGTGCATATCTTACACAAGGATTAAATGTTGATTTGTGAATAACTCTTTTAGGAGGTTTAATGGTTAATTCAATTGATTTTACATTTGTAGAAATATCTAACACAGATTGAGTGGAGTTGGATGGTGGATCATTATCCTTAGTAGTTGAGGGATTCAGGTTACCATAGTCTTTATTTCTAGAAGCCACCATGATAACATCTTTATGTTTGGTCGAACATAACATCATAACCTGGGAAGGGGAAGCCTGATAAAAACCAATTGAAAGATAAGTATTATTATTTTATTTCAATTTTAATTTAAAAGCATACGATTTTGGTTTCTGATGGTTACATATGATCTATGATTTGATCTAACTAGATGAGATATGCTATACATGATGATTTCATCAAAGAGCTAGTTTGACTTGTTGTGAGAGCAAGTAAACAAAACTGCAGGTGTATCTTATTGATGAGCTACCAATGAGGTATGATTTTAATTTATTTCAATTTATTTGAAAAATGGAAACTATGTGCTTGGTATCGGAAAGCATGGAAAATGCCTGGGTTTGGGTGGTTGAAACTGATTGGAAGTGTCAGCAACAATAGTGAAAGGAATTCAAATAAACATCAATATGCTAGTAAAGTATTCATGAGTAGGGCCATTGTGGGACACTGGTACCCAATAGTGTCCATTGATTTCCATGAGCATGTTATGACTAGTATGATGGTTTTGAGCCAGGCATATGACTTGGTTTTTGGACCTTCTGATGCAAGGAAACCTTGCTAAGGAATGTGCCACCTAAGGGACTATGTAGCAAAGAAGGGGATGCCAACAGAACTTGGAACGCATGTGACTCCATGAAAGGACGTGACTGGATTGCCCAAGGGACTGTGTAGAAGAGAAGGGAAGGCCAGGGAATGAATTTGTTTTGGTCATTAATATTTACAAATGGAACTAGAAGCACAATGGGAGTGTGCCCTGAAAAAATGGGTTCGTAACTGTTCACTGAGAGAAAAGGTACCATAGGAATAATAACATTAGACGTTCGATGCGGAATTTTTCTTTGGCAGTGGATTTTGGACTTCCTAGGAAGGAGGTGAATCCTGGTACTATTTTAGAGGGTTTATGTGTGGGCCTTTAGATTCCCTTGTTGATTGTTACAGGAACCATATCCTTCTATTTGCTGGTTAAATAAAATGTGCCTATGTATATGTGTATATCATTGTATACACTATATCGATTTTTGGTTATAAAGCTCCATGTATGATTATTTGTTGGTTGAAGCAAATGTGCATTATTATATATGTGGTTGTTATTATAAATATGGTAATGAGTTGTGTTATAAATATATAGTAGACGGTATGATTTTCATGTCTTCAATAATGATCATTATAAATATTGCAACAAGTTTTGTTATAATGATCTATGGGAAATATTTTTTTCTTCAGAGGTTTGTTGGTCATAGGTGTCATTGAACATCGAGGACAGTGTTCCCTCAAAGGGGAGGGGTTTGTAACAACCCCTGGTTAATTTTCCATGTGAAAAGAAGAAACATAAGACCAAGGTCATGGGACGCATATTCAATGTTAAATGGTGGTAAAATCATCCTAGTGGGTGTCACTTTTGGTTTATTAAGCTAAGGTAATTAGCAAGGGAAATGGAAAAGGAAAAGTGGCAATAAATAGAATTTTATCTATGAAATAAAGGAAAATACAAGAAAAGGAAGGCGAAGAGACACATATTTGCAGAAGAGGGAAATTAAAGGAAAAATAAGGGAAAATGAAGAAAATAGAGGCATCAATGGTAAAAAGGATTCTTAGGATCAGTTGCTAGCTTGTCATGCTTATTCTTTGGTCAATTCAGCTTTGGAGCTCTCTTGTATTCTCTCACTCTCTCATACTATTGCACAGTTAGAGTATTCTTGGCTTATTCTTGGAGAATCTTGGGATACATTAGATTTCGAGAAAGAAGGAAATGGAAGCAGGAAAGCGCAAGGAAATAGGTGGATCATCAACTACAGTTGGATTTCTTTGCAGGCAACATATTACATGTGTTGTTTCCTTGTTGATTTCTAGATGCATGGCATATGCATGTGACTATATGGTTACATCTTGTCCTTGGCATGGAGGATTGATGCAGGAGCATCTCATATTTAATTTTTATGTAATTATTTAATTGAAGAATCTATGATTTTCTAGAATTAGTGAGTCATTTTAGAATTAATTAGGAGATAGGGAAGTTAGGAAAGATTTCATAGCTCTCAACTTCCTCCAAATATCTTGGAGGAAGTTTCTGTAGAGGAGATGTGAGATACTTCATTTCTCTAAATGAATAGCCATGTAATTATTTGTGATGCTCAAGATTTTGGAGTGTGATTTAATGAATGATTTTTTTTATTGGATTCAATCTTTGAGTGCTGCACCATTTTTTGTATCATAGCAAGGTTAGAACTATGTGAGTTAAGTGTGCCTGTTGTGAGCGCATCTACATTGGAGTCAACATTATGGAATAAACCTACGTTGAAATTTCATTGGATCCCTACTTTAAAATCCATATTGAGCCTATGTTGGCAATCTGGTCGAGCTTGCATTGAGTAGAAACCACGAGGCAGTCGACAAAAGACGTGATATAGACAAATTGAAAGAGTGTGGAGATATGTGTGGGGACTGCATGATCAAGAGATCAACGTCAAAGCATGTTGTAGGGATTAGTGTGAAATCCTGGTAACGTGAATTTTAGCCTGTCCAACATATGTCAAGGAATGGAACTGATGAACTCAGCATGCAACATTTTGTGGTGAGTTGCGAGCAGCTGATGTGAACATCTTCCTTATTTTTCTAATGGTTTGCAGCGACTGTGTGTTGCAGCAATAAAGAGAAAAAATAAATTCTAATTTGGAATGTTGGAGCATTAAAAATAAATATATATCATTTGGAGCATTGAAGCTGGGAGACCTGGGTAAGACATCTGCATTTAAGAACTGCATTAAGATGTTTGATTTGGAGACTTATGTCCTTTGTGTTGTGACTAGCTTAGGACAATGTTGAAGATGGTATGACAAAAAAAATATAATAATAAATTTGGATGTCCATTGGCAAGTAATTGTTTATAGTGAATACCATAAAGAGTGTAATTTATGGTGGCTAAAATATTATATTTTATGTGAAGTCGTACACTCCATACATATGAGTGTTTCCATGAGATAGAATGAGTGGATTCATGTTATGAATTAATTAATACAAGGTGAAAGAAAATAGTTTTTTATTGAATACATATGTTAAATAATTCATATGTAAGTGTAAGTGGATGCATAATATTGTTGGCAATATTTAAGGGTTTTAATAATTAAGATTAGTTATTAGTAAAGATGGCACATAGAGCTAGAGGAGCCAAAGGAACTGGAATTGGCCAAGGAAGACCAGTTGCAAATCAAGTTCTGCTTGTTGGAGTAAGACATAATAGAACTAGATTGGATGCATTGGAGACAACACGTCAAAGAGTTTTTGACATCCATGATATCAGTGAAGTGGAAGAAAGGTCAGAAGAAGAAGTTGAAGAAGAAACCCCAGAAGAGAAGATGGTCAAGATGATCACAAGAATAAGTACCAAGCCAAGATTGGACGTGTCTATGTATGAAGGAAGTTTAAATCCTGAAGAATTGATCGATTGGATTAGCCCCATCAATAAATATTTTGATTATGAAGGTGTAGCGGATGAGAAAAAGTTTATGTTTGGAGTGACCAGATTAAAGGGACATGTTGTGTTATGGTGGGACATCGTCCAAGCTGAATGGAGAAATAGAAATAAAGGAAAGATCACTAGTTGGAAACAAATGGTGGCTAATCTTAGAGGTGAATTTATTCCTCGATATTATCAATAAAATCTCTTTCAACAGTTGAAAAATCTTAAGAATAAATTTATGTCTGTATAAGAACATACAAAGGATTTTTATAGATTGAGTATAAGATTTGGTCATTTGGAAACAGATGAAGAAAAAGTAGCTAGATACATTAATGGATTGAAATTCGAAATACAAGATGAATTGAATATTTTGCCTCTAAAAACAGTTGAAGAATCTTACCAGACAACTCTTAATGTTGAAGAAAAAATGGCATGGAAGAAGATTCAAAGGGGAAGAGCATGAAACACAGTAAGAGGAAGAGGAAAATTCAGCAGAGAATCATCAAGCCAAGGACAATCAAGTAGAGTAATTTTTAGTGGAATATTTCAAAGAGAAGAAGGCAATAGTTCAAAACAGATAGAATCATCAGGAGGATACTATAGAGGACAAAGACCAAATTAAATAGGTAGAGGTAGATCTTTTGCTATAAGATGTTATATATGTAACAAAGTTGGTCATAAGGCTAATAAGTCTCCAGAAATATTTTCTAATCAAGGAAGCACACACATAACAAAAACTAATACAGAAAGTGTACAATCCTCTACACATGAAAATGCACCTGAAACTAGTAAATCCTTAATAATGAAAAGAACTTTATTAAAATCTCGAGAAGAAGTAAAAGAACCTAGACAAAGAAAAACATTGTTCAAAATTGTTTTTGGATTAGGAGGAAAATGTTGTAAAGTTATCATTGATAGTGGGAGTACTGAGAACTTAGTATCTATTGATATGGTAGAAAAGTTAAATTTAAGAAAAAATAAACATCCTACTCCTTAGAAATTTTCATCGCCGAAAAAAGGACATCAGATTCTAGTTAATGAACAATGTGAAGTAGAGTTTCAAATAGGAAGTTATAAGGATAAATTTCTTTGTGATGTTATTCCTATCGATGTATGTCATATCTTACTTGGAAGGCCATGGTAATATGAGAGCAAAGCAATGCACGATGTAAGGAGCAATACCTACACTTTTGAAAACGACGGTAAAAAGCATGTACCTTTTCGTTTGAAGAATGAAAATGTACGAGAAGAAGACCAATCCAAGGTAATGTTAGTTAGTGGGAAATAATTTCTTCAAGAAATCAAGCACGAGGAGATAAATTTTTCCTTGATCGATAAGCCAAAGGTAGTCCTTACAAGTACAAATTTGAATGATCTTCTAGAAGAAATTAAAAACATGTTGAATGAATTTATTGATATTGTAGTGGATGACTTACCTGATGAATTGCCTCCAATTAGAAGTATTAGCCATCATATTGACCTCCTTCCATGCGCTAGGCTTCTAAACAAATCATCTTATAGAATGACTCCAAAAGAGAATGAAGAGATTAAAAATGAAGTGCATGACTTGCTAGATAAAGGTCTTGTTCAAGAAAGCTTAAGTTTGTGTGTTGTTCCAATAGTATTAACTCCAAAGAAGGATGGTGGATGGAGAATGTGCACAGATTCTCGAGAAATCAACAAAATTACAATCAGGTACAGGTTTCCATTACCCCGTATTGATGATCTCATAGATTGTCTGAGTGGTGCTGCATATTTTTCTAAAATAGATTTAAAAAGTGGATATCATCAGATCAGAGTCAAAGAAGGTGATGAATGGAAAACAACATTTAAAACTAATAATGGTTTATATGAATCGTTGGTAATGCCCTTTGGGCTTACCAATGCTCCCAACTCTTTTATGAGGCTAATGAATGAAGTTTTAAAATAATTTATTGGAAAAATTGTTATAGATTACCTTAATGATATCTTAGTATATAGTCAGTGAAAAGAAGAGCACCTAATACATCTTAAGATGGTTTTAATGAAGCTACAATAGGAGAATTTGTTAATCAATATAAATAAGTGTAATTTCATGAAGACAAAACTATTGTACTTAGGTTTTGTGATTTTAGGAAAAGGCCTAAAGATGGACCAGGAGAAGGTAAAGGCCATAATTAATTGGCCAATTCCAAAAAGAATTTCAGAGGTAAGAAGTTTTCATGGATTGGCAAGCTTCTACAGAAAAGTCATTAAAACTTTCAGTGGCATAAGTGCTCCAATTGTAGTAACTATTAAGTATAAAAATCAACCATTCCATTGGACAAAAGAAACTAATAAAAGTTTACAATTATTAAATCACAGAGAAACCTATTTTATCAGTGCCAAATTTTAATAAGTTGTTTCAGGCTGAGACTAATGCCAGTGGAATTGCAATAGGAGTTATCTTAAGTCAAGAAGGAAAACCAGTTGCTTACTGTTAATCTCAGCCTTTGAAGTCTTCCGTTAGTGATCAAATATGCTCTTACAAAGTGGTCTCAGTGTGTCAAAGTCAAATTTTGTCATTTCAGTGAGTCTTCAAGTAAAATTTGGTTACTAGGTATTAGGTCTAGGGTTGTTTTCACTCCTTCCAAAGTCTTCCAAGTATTGGTCCATGTCACCATTAAACTTAGTGTACCATCATTAAAATAGTTTTCATCATCATTTCAGGTTCCAATGGGTCATTTTACACCTTGTTCGTGCTTCAGTTGTGCTTAAGAAAGATTCATTTCCCTCTCCTAGGGTTTTGAAGGTAATTTCTCTTGGATGGTCAAATCATCAGCAAAACTTGTACCCTGATGCTCATACACCTTCCCCTACCCTTAATGTACCTTCTTAAGCACTTCCCATCACTAATATCCCTAAATTTCATCATTTTCCCACAAAACCTAGCTTGATGCCACAATTTGACAATTTTCTAGGCTAGGCCTGTGTTTTGACCTTTGGACCCCTTCCCCTCACTCAATATTTTAAATTAAATTTTCTCTTGATTCCTAACATCTCTCCATACTTCCTAAAATTTTCTCAATAATTTAGAAGCCCCTCATTCCCTTCATTTCCCTTCATTTCTACAAATCCCCTATTCCACATGTCAGGATATGTTTTCTTAAAACTATGTTTTTGAGCAAGAAAAGATGACTTTAACAAACATGAGAGAGGGTTTTGTCCATCATTGAGCCAAGAAAAAAAAACCTCTTTTAGTTTTTACACAGGTTTCATGGATTGGGAGAAATGTCGAAAACATCATTGGCCTCAGGAGGATTGATGCACTTCTAGAGTGACCTTGTGAAAATAAAGATTTCGCCTAGCTGGGATGTTCAAATGACTTGATTGATGATTTAAGTGATATATAGATAGAGAGAGATTTCCAATGAGCTATAATTAGCTCAATTTGGAGTTGAGGAAGAGTTCCAAAAGTTGACTACGACAACACTCTGTATTTAGGCAGCCTCATCTTGCACATTTTGACCAGTCTTGGGAGATTTGACTTTTGATAGGTAAAATGAACTCCAAATTGAAAAATTCAAGTTGTGTTGGAAAGTAGACTCAATAATATTTCCAACGAGATATCACATGCCTAATGTGGACACTGGGAAGGCCTTCAAATGTTATCTACAGAAAGGCACTGTGCATCAGAGGGTTGGCGTTGCGCAACAAAGGAGTGTTGCGCATCAAACAATTTTTGTCAGTGTTATATTTCACTGGCACTGCACATCATGGAGGTGTTGTGTATTGGGCAGGTGGTGCTACACATTGGTCAGTGAGGCTTCAAAACCAAACAGATTCACCTAAAATTCTATCAAATGCTTCATTTGCCTTCTTAACAAGCAAGTACACTCACTTTGGAGCCTAGATAGCTTTATTTATGTTTGGTTCATGATTTTCTCTTCCTAAAGGTCAAGCCCTAGCTTTCCTATATACTCTATTTCACATCATTGCAAAACCACAATCTCTTTTCCCTTTTCCCAACTCCCCTAGCACTAGAACTACCCCTATATTCTATTGTCCCTTTCCCCTATTTCCCTAAGAAACTAATCCCCTTTATCAAATCCTAAGTCCCTTATACATCAAAACCCTAGCTCCCCAATCCTTCCCTTCATTCCCCTACCTCACCTCATTACTATTGTTCCATTTACAAAATCTCTTGATACTCATCTTTTGTTCCCACCCATTATCCATTCACCATATCATCACCACATTATCCCATAGAGACAAACATGGAGAGGGACAGTGACTATGATTTTGAGGAGGACACCCTAAGTGACAGCTCTAGGGAAAGGATCTTGTAGTAGCTTGAAAAAGGAAAAGGAAAGGTTACAAAGAAGGTGTTATGAAACCAGTTCACAAAAAGATATAAAAGATAGATCAATGCCTTAGAATTCAACCCCTTTGAGGGGGAAACCTCCTTTACATTACATAAATGAACAATTCTTCAATGATTGAAATGACAAAACCTCCTTTCTATATATAGGAGTCTAAGGAGTCACAATATAACCCAGCTGACCTAACAATAATAATATAAAGCTACAAAAATAACAATAGAGGGATTTTATGGGGCACAGTAATAACAATATGGGGACAATAGGGGCACAACAATATTAACAAGGGATACAACTACAATAGTAATGGGGTAATCACTAGTATTATAGGGACCTAACATGCCCCTCTCCTTCAAAAGAGTGTTGTCCTCAATGCTTGAGTAGTTTTGGATGCTTCTGTATAAAATTTTCATCCTCCCATGTGAAATCTTCAGTGGATAAGTTCTTCCACTTGATAAGATACTCTAAAATTGATCGATTTCATAGCTGTCGAGTTCTTGTTTCTATGACTGCTTCTAGTTCCAATATAATTTTTTCTTCCCAGTCAAGCTCTGGCAATATTGTTTGAACTGGGAACTTGTCACCTATAACCTTATTTAAACATGAAACATGGAAAACTGGGTACAATTGAGAAGTTGCAGGAAGCTCCAATTTGTAAGCCATAGTACCAATCTTTTGCAACACCTTGTATGGACCATAATACTTTGGTGATAACTTATTATCGTTCTTAGCTTGCTTGAGGGATATTTTCTTATATGGTTGTAGCCATAGGAATACCCAATCACCTACATCAAAACTTATTTCACTGCGATGTTGATCTCCTTGTTGTTTCATTCTATTTTGTGCCAACATGAGGTTATCCTTTAAGAGTTGGAGGACTTGTTGTTGATGTTCAATGTGATTTTCCACTGCTTGAACCTTAGAATTTTCTCCTAAATATGATGTGATGGATGGTGGCTGATATCCATAAAGTGCCATAAATGGGGTCATTTTTGTTGCTGTATGGAAGGAAGTGTTATACCACCATTTAGCCACAGGCAACCATTTGACCCATTGTGTCTGTTTATCAGATACAAGGAAACAAAGATATCCTTTGAAACATTTTTTTACTGTCTCAGTTTTCCCATTAGATTGAGGATGATAAGATGAGCTATGAACTAACTGAGTACCAAGACAAGAAAATAGTTATGTCCAAAAATTTCCAGGAAAATGGGATCTCTATCACTTACAATAATCTTTGGGCTTCCATGTAGCTTTTGAATTGTTTCCATAAATGAAGTAGAAACTATGTTGGCTTTAAATGGATGTGATAATGCACAAAAGTGTGCATACTTGGTAAGTTTTTCAACTACCACCATGATGACACTCTTTCCCTCAGACTTGGGTAAACCTGTGATGAAATCCATTGAAACCTCGTCACAACATTGGCTTGGAATGGATAAAGGTTGTAATAGACCTGGTGTCCTAATTGTTTCAATTTTATTTTGTTGGCAAACCAAACATTTTGCCACAAACTTTTAAATATCTTATTTAAGGCGATCCCAAAAAAATTCCTTCTTAACCCTGTGGTAAGTTTTTAAAAATCCTGAGTGCCCTCCTAAGGGGGAAGTGTGCAATTCCATAAGAATCCTTTGTTTTAGTTGGGAATTCTTACAGAGGTATAAGCAATCTTTGTACCATAACGAATCGCTTTTCCAGCTAAATGTATCTGATATACTGGATTCTTGTTGTAACTTTTGAATAAGTGCCCACACTTCTTCATCATTCTTCGATTCCTCCCTTGCTTTGTTTATCCAATCTAGTTGGATAATAGAAATGGCACACAAAAATGCTTCCACATCCTCATCCTTTCTTGAGAGTGCATCTGCCACCACATTTTGCTTCCCTTTTTTGTAGATGATTTCAAAGTCATAAACCAACATATTTGTGACCCACTTTTGTTGCTCTTCAGAGGATAATCTTTGTTCTAAAAAGTGTTTAAGGCTATCATGATCCGTTTTTACTTTGAAGTGTCTTCCCATTAGGCAGGGTCACCATTTCTTAAGTGCATGGAGTATTGCCAACATTTCCTTCTCATAAATAGCTTTGTGTAAAATCTTTCCCTTGATTGGATGACTTTCAAAAGCAATGGGTCTTTCATCTTGCATTAAAATAGCACCAATTCCATTTCCTGAAGCATCACACTCCACAATAAAGGTTTTTGTGAAGTCTGGTGTAGCTAAGACTGGTGCTTGGCACATTGCCTCTTTAAGATGTTCGAAGGCCTTTGTTACTTCTGGAGTCCATGAAAATGCATCTTTCTTCAATAATGTTGTTATAGGCGCTACTATTCTCCCATATTTCTTAACAAACTTCCGATAATACCCTGTCATCCCGAAAAATCCTCGTAGATGCTTTATGGATGTGGGGATTTTCCATTTCTTAATGGCTTTAATTTTGCTAGGGTCTACCTTAGCTCCTTCATGAGATACAATATGACCCAGATATTCCACCTCGTGTACTCCAAAGAAGCATTTGGATCTTTTTCCATATAATTGTTTCTCCTCTAATAGTTGTAGCACCTTCTCAACATGTTCAACATGATCCTTCCAAGACTTGCTGTAGATTAGTATATCATCAAAAAATACTAACACAAATTTTCTAAGGGTTTAAAAATGGAATTCATCAAACCTTGAAATGTAGAAGGTGCATTGGTAAGGCTAAAATGCATGACCAAAAATTCATAACAACCCTCATGAGTTCTAAATTCCATTTTTAGAATGTCTTCAGTATTCATTCTAATTTGATGATATCCTGAACGAAGATCCAACTTGGTGAAGTAAATTGATCCATGCAATTCATTCAATAATTCATGAATGACGAGAATGAGAAACTTATCTTTAATAGTGAGATTTTTGAGCTCCCTATAATCCGGACACATGTGCCATGATCCATCCTTCTTGTGCACCAATACTACTAGAGTAGAGAAAGAACTTTGACTAGGTTGAATTATACCCGCCTCTAGCATTTCTATAACTATACGTTCAATTTCACTCTTTTGGGCATAGGGATATTTGTACGGCCTAATGTTTGGAGGAAAACTTCCTGGAATTAGATGAATAGCATGATCATGATCAAAAATAGGTGGGAGACCTTTGGGAGTCTCAAATACCTTGGAATGATTGTCCAAGACTTTTTGGAGATCTGGAGAAGTAGATGATTCCAATGTGGAAACATCTAGCGAACATAATTTTGAAATTACACCTCTTTGTTCCTTTTTTAGAAGCTTTGTCATACCGTTATAGCTAATTATCTTTCTCGGTTTCCCTGCAGTACCCCTTAATTAAACTTCCTTTCCTTCCACAGAAAATTTCATGAAAAGTTCTTGAAAATTAAAAGCTATTGTACCTAAGGATTGTAGCCATTGGATTCCTAGTACAACATCAACACCGCCCATTGTAATGGAAAGCATTGGGCTATTCAATACATATTCTCCCATGGATAGCTTGATATTGTGGCACTTTCCAAAGCAATTTATCGTTCCTCCATTTGCAACCATCACTTGACACTCTGGTGCTGGATATAGGAAGCAATTCAATTATTTTGCTACCTTACAATGAATAAAATTGTGGGTACTTCCTGAATCGATCAACACTATTACCTTTTTCTTCTTGATTTGTCCTTCTATATTGATGGTTTGAGGAGTGGTAATTCTAGCCAATGCATTACAAGATATGGTCGGATTCATTTCCTCTTCTTTTGACATTTCTTGCTCCTTTTCTTCTTCCTCTTCACAATTGATGTAGAATAATTTCTTCTCAGCACACTTATGATGTTTAGTGTATTTGCTATTACAACTGTAACAAAGCCCTTTTGTTATTTTTTCTTCCAATTGTTGTGGTGTCAACCTTATAGGTTGTGGAAGACTAGGGGCAATAACACTTCCATCTTTATAGTTGTGAGTGGTATGCTTCCTGGTTGCCATAATTTTGCTTTCCATTTTTCTTGCTAACCTGAATGCCTTCGCTAATGAATCAGGATCCCAAAGGCGAACATCATGTTGGATATTATCCTTTAAATTCCCTATGAACACATCAATCCTATGCTCGTCTGGAATATTTTTTACGCTTATGTTCAATTTTTGGAACTCTTCAATGTGATCCATTATTGAACCCTTTTGTTTGAGACTTATCAATTGGCTAGAAAAAGTGTTGCTTTTTGTATCCTCATAATGTGTTGTCAATTCTTCCGTAAAAATGCCCAAGTGATAATTTGTTTATGAGAGAAAAGCCATTGATACCATACAAACTGATTTGGTTCCAAATATAAATTTGCAATACGTACCTTTTGTGTGTTTGGCACATTATTGAGATCAAAAGGTTGCTCCATTTGTAATATCCATGTTGCGGGATCCTTGCCATCAAACATCCTCATATCAATTTTTGGAATATGGTGAGTCTTTGGTCCAACATTAGAATCTATGAAATCATGATTAACATTTCTTTTGTTCTCATCATGAGTTTCCTTTACTACCCTTTCACCATTAGTAAGCATTTCTTGTAGAAACTTTGTCAAATCTGTCTTCAAATCTTCCATGCTTGTCTTCAAATCTATATTCAAATTATCCATCTTAGCTTCCATGCCATTCATCTTAGCTTCCATGCCCTTTATCTTAGATTCAATGCCATTTATCTTAGATTCCACACCATTTATCTTAGCTTCTGCTAGCTTTTGTGAGAGTGACATTTGTTGCACTTGGTCTTGTAATTTTGATATATCATGTAGCATTTCTTCCTCTTCTTCATGAGTCATGCTAGTGCTTTCAGGTTGCTTACTAGGTGTTTGCATTTTCTTTCCTCGGGGCATCAATTACCAATAATAATTCTCTACTATGCCCTTTGAAATCTTAAAAACAATTTTTCAAACCAAGCTTAAGAAAAAATTTAAAAAAATCTACAAACCTTTTTTCACTTTGTAGGAGCTCGATATTGCCTCTAGTGTATCTCTATAATTTTAGATCATCCAGTTTTGAAATTGCGATCTACAGTAGTCCTCTGCGTCTTCTTTCGAATGCCACTAGTCTGATCCAAATTGGATTCTCCAAGGAAGAGTTATGCCAAATCTCCCACAGTGACCTAATTATAGACTAGTTCAGTAGAGTGAACTTGTACGACGTTCCATGAGTCACTGTTTCGACCTTTTTCTTTGAAAAATATATACAAGAAACTACAGTCCGTCCTCTTTCTATAACTTCTTAAGAAATTTCAATCCAACGCTTAGAGAGAAGGTTATGATGATTTTCCCCAGGTCACCTGTTTGGAATGTAATTCAGGAGTCTACAAAAAGACCAAATTCCTCAGATCATATCTCCACAAATATAGTGCGAAAAGCTCTGAAACTTAGACCCGAGGTTCAGTGTGATTTCTTCTCAAATGGATTTTTTGTTTAGCTTTTGAAACGTCACATAAAAAATGTTATAGAGAAAATGCAACGATCACCTATTTGGAGCAGCGAAACCCTAGAATCCAAAGCTCTGATACCAAATGTTATGAAACCAACTCACAAAAATATAGAAAAGATATATCAACACCTTAGAATTTAGCCTCTTTGAGGGGGAAACCTCCTTTACATTACTTAAATGAACAATTCTTCGATGATTCAAGTGAAAAAACCTCCTTTCTATATATAGGAGTCTAAGGAGTCACAATATAACCCAGCCGACCTAACAATAATAATATAAAGCCACAAAAATAACAATAGAGGGATTCTATGGGGCATAGTAATAACAATATGGGGACAATAGGGGCACAACAATATTAATAAGGGATACAAATACAATAGTAATGAGGTAATCACTAGTATTATAGGGACCTAACAGGAGGAGCTTGGTGATGATATTGAGAGGGATTTTTAGCTTGAGGAGCATGATGATGATGTGCCACCTCATCACACTCAGGTAATTCATCTTGACAGCCCATCCTTAGCTCAAAACATGCTTTTGAAAGAGCAAGAGGATCATATTCATATGTTGAATGATAAAGTGGCTAGAGCTAGATATATTATTGACTATCTAGAGCAAGAAAACAAGTAGCTTACCGACAAACAAGAACTCATGGAGCTGCAAATCATCAAAGAAAACCGGCAAAGGTCCAAGAGGGCAAAGGGAAAGTTGACATCCATTGAACAAGAAAATGACCAGGAATATTGGTTGGAGAAGGTGAATATGCATTTGGATAGGTCACTGGAGAAGGCAAACAAAGAGAAAAAGATGCTCTACCACATGGCCTACTACTACCTAACCCGGAACAAAATTTGCAAGAAAACGATAAGAAGCCTAAAAGCAAAGTTAAGGAGAGCCTTAAAAGCCAAAAAGCAGCAAGATAAACTTAAAATCTTGGTTGAAGCTTCCTTGGCTCAACAAAGTAATCGATAAGCTTTCCTCCTGTTGATCTTGAAGCATTTTGGAGAATTTTTTGTCATTTTGTAAATTTTAATTACAAAACATACAAAATTTGCTCTAATGCGGCGATTCGCATTGAGATGGTTGAGAATTTTGAGGAATGGCTGAAATTTTTAGATTCCTCATCAAAAAATATAAAAACCCAGAAAATATCATTAATTTTGGAGAAGGTTTGGGTCACCTAAAGGGTAAAACAAACAGCTCAAAAATGCCCTCTCTGCCACTTTTTGGACCCACAGGAAGCATTCTTGGGAGAATTGATTTTTTGAAGGGGCAAATGGACACCACAATCCAAACATTCCACTGTCCTAGAAAGTATACAGATAGAGCTTTCAAGCAAGCCATTTTGGAGCTAGTTATGTGAAGGGGAAGGCCTTCAAACTCAGCTTGGAAAAGGCACTACGCGTCAGGTAGATGGTGTTGCGCATCAGGCAAAATTTTGCCAATTTTACTCAAAAACTCTGTTTTTCACCTAGTTTTCTTCTAATTTGACTTTTTCTCTCTTATGGTAAAATTCATGATATGACATGATGTAAATTGATGTACTATGATGTAAAAATGATAAAATTCGACTTGATAAGGTAGATACATCAATTGTAGGTGGTTTTGAGTTGAGTGAATCAGTTTCCTAGGTTTTAGAGGCAAGTTGTTCCACTGCCTATTTTTGTGTTCCTAGTTTAGAAATAGTTGAAACCACCCCTCTTGTCATGGATTCGACCCTTGATGGATAGCACAAGTGGTTTGGAGGTCTATATCATGTGTTTTTTCTGTCATTTGTAAAGGTTGGACTCTTGTGGATGCATTGAGTTATTTTGCACATCACTTCTACAGTTTGGCAAGGAAATAAACCAGGGTTTTGCAGCATTTTGTGGGATTCTTGTGGTAATGTGAATTACCATAGTTTCATTCTCAGTTACTCAGTTTATCTTATGTTTATGTGTGCCATCATCTCTCTTATTCTGCATAACTAAATGAATCATGTGTAAAAGGTAGAATCCATTGATGTTTCAGTGCTTTGTCTTGGCATTTATTTAGTTTTACATGTTTTCTACTATTTGAAGATGACTCATGACATTTTCATACCCTCTCCAGGTTCTGACTAGTCTTTCGACTCACCATTTCACTCATTTTAAAGTGCCAAAACACTTGCCTACCTTGCCCCACAGAAACCTTTGCAAATCTGTGTTGATTTCCCAAACCCAAAGCTGCGTTCTTCATTTGATATAGCAACCAAATATTAAATTCAAACAAAATCCTCTCAGAAAATATACCTAGCCTAAAATTAGTATTTATATCAGTCATCTCAAGCCTTCTTTGATATATTTTGATTGAGATTGACAAGGAGAGAGCCCTCTCCCGACCTAGTAGGGCTAGCTACCAGGTTATGTGTGGTTTGATGTTACCCTAGACCTGCCTTTATCAGCCTAATGTAGATTGAGGCCCTAACACCTACTTCAACCAAAAACATAATGAGGCCAAGCAAAAATATTCTTCTTATGATAAATAATTCTATGCCATCATACAAACTTTAAAAAAATGGCGACATTATCTTATGCCAAGAGATTTCATCCTATACATACATAATCATGCTTTACAGTATGTCAACAATCAAACAAAATTAAGTCAAAGACATGTAAAATGGATTGAATTCTTACAAAATTTCACATTTGTCATCAAACATAAGAGTGGGAAATCAAACAAAGTGGCAGATGCATTAAGTAGAATCAATTTAATTTTGCAAGAATTTCAAGTAAATGTTTTGGGACTTGATGAATTGAAAGATATGTATCAGAATGATCCAAATTTTAAAGAAGCTTATGTAGTTTTTCAAAACCTTGTCAGTAGAAACTGAATCCCATAGCCAGATTATATGATAAAGGATGGACTTCTATTTAAAGGAAAACAGTTGTGCATTCCTAGATGTTCAATGAGAGAAAATTTGTTGAAAGAAAAACATAGTGGAGGTTTAGCAGGTCATTTTGGGCAAGATAAAACTCTAGCACAGTTACAAGCATTTTATTATTGGCCTCACATGTCAACAGATGTAAGAAAATTTGTGGAAAGATGCAGAATATGTCAATATGAAAAAGGAAAAAGTCAAAAAACTGGATTATATCAACCTCTACCACTACCAAATCGACCATGGGACTCCATTAGCATGGATTTTGTATTAGGCTTGCCCAAAACACAAAAAGGAAATGATTCAATATTTGTTGTGGTTGATAGATTCTCAAAGATGGCACATTTTATAGCTTGTAAAAAGACAAATGATGCAACTAACATAGCAAACTTATTCTTCAAAGAGATATTTAGATTGCATGGATTGCCTACAAGTATTGTTTCTGATAGAGACACCAAATTTGTGGGTCATTTTTGGAGAACTCTATGGAAAACGTTGGGAACCAATCTCAGTTTCAGCTCAGCATATCATCCCCAGACTGATGGTCAGACTGAGGTGGTAAATAGAAGCCTTGGCAATATCTTAAGAAGTTTGGTAAGTGGACATCCGAAATAATGGGATCAGGTACTTGTTCAGGCAGAATTTTCATATAACAATTCACCTAACAGAAGCACAGGATTAAGCCCATTCTCGATTATTTATGGAATGCATCCAAGAGGGATTTATGAATTGAGGAATCTGGGAAAACAACAATTCAAAAGTCTAGATGGTGAAGACTTTGTAGCCAATATGCAGGAAATATAGGACATAGTCAAACGTCAACTACAAGGAAGAAACAACAAGTATAAACAAAGAGTGGATTCCAAAAGAAGAAAACTGGACTTTAATGTTGGAGATTTGGTTATGGCACACCCTCGGAAAGAAATAGTTCCTAAAGGGTAATATAATAAATTGAAATTGAAAAATATTTCACCATGGAAAGCTTTGAAGAAATTTTCCTCAAATGCTTATGAAATAGAACTACCCAAAAAATTTTGTATTTCACCAATCTTTAATGTTTTAGATCTATACCCCTTTAAGGAACCAATGGATGACTCTACAAATGCACCTTTTCATGACAAAATTTAGTGGGAGAAGAAACTACCTTCAACACCACCAAAGCAGATTGAATCCATCATCGATAAAAACAAAGAATATTTTCAATACTCCGTTAAATGGAGAAATCAACCATTTGAAGACGCTACTTGGATGACACTAGAAAAGATTTCAAAATATGGAACTAGTATTGAGGAACTCTAGAAACAAAGTATATGAATGTATTTTTTCTTCCATGGTACTCTAATGCAGGAGCATCTCATATTTAATTTTTATGTAATTATTTAATTGAAGAATCTAGGATTTTATAGAATTAGTGAGCCATTTTAGAATTAATTAAGATATAGGGAAGTTGGGATATAATTCTAAAATTGTGAGGATAATTCTCAACTTCCTCCAAATATCTAGGAGGAATCTCCTCTACAAGAGATACGAGAGATTTCATTCCTATAAATAAATAGCCATGTAATTGTTTGTGATGCTCAAGCTTTTGGAGTGTGATTTAATGAATGAGTTTTTTTATTGGATTCAGTCTTTGAGCATATCACCAAGGATTTATTAGATTAACAATGGTTTTAGCCTTGCCTTGACATTTCCTATATAGCCATCATGTTATGGTGTTTTCCACTTGATTGTTTTCTGGTTGGTGCTTATAATTCCTTATGATTCTGGGTTGGAATAAATTCTCTGGAAGCCCTGAAACAACTTGGTTTGAGTTACTATCCTTGGACCCTAGTTTGGTACAAACTCTCTAGAGCCTCTGGTTGGTTGAGTTACTAGTCCCTAGCATTTGGTTGGACAAATGATATTGATCTCTAGAAAGTTGTGGGTTCAATTACTAGTTCCAGGAGCCCTAGATAGCTTGGGTAGAGATTGATCTAGTTGGTGTTAATGATATCTGACCATGAGGTAGAATCATTGGTTGATGGTTGAGGTACTTTTTCCTCTGGAATCCCTTGTTTGTTTTTGTCTTGGTTTATTCCATTAGATACCACATTCATGCTTGGAATATGGTGTGGGGATGATTGGCTGAAAGAGAGATTTGGTTCGTCCCGATCTATCATCGAGTGTTATGTGGAAGTCCCTGACTTGGTTGGAATTTTCATATGTTAATATGAGATATTTCTCTATTGTGATCTATGAGCATATGTATTGACTATGATTGATGTTCTATGGCTTCCCTTCCATGGTTTCTATGTTGTTTATTGGTTGGTTATATGTTGTTCGTATGATGTATATTGTTTATGGATCTTAGCATGTTTGATGAATATATGAATGGTTGATGAATGCATGGAATAATAAGTGTTATTGTCGCTAATTAGAGAGGGATATAGAGCCTTCTTGGTGATTCTCAGGTAAATACTATCAGTTTATGATCATATATGCATTCATGGCTTGTATGTTACATGTTTTCCATGTGTTTGACAAAATGTTTGTTATGTTCTAGGCAGTCTAGTTTAAGTTCTTCATCCAAGTTTGAATGTTTAGCTTTATTGTTATGTCATTGATGATTCTAAGAAGTCTCAGGTAGTTCTCAACAGTGATCTGGAGGCTGACCTGGAATTGTGGTTCAAATCTTGAGACCGAACAGTCTGAACTGGACAATTTAGGTCACAACCGCACTTAGGTAGTGTTGTGCTTGTGATTGGAGGCCTATAACCACATGGACGCCTTGTCATGCATGTGGTTAGGGATTAAATTATGATAACTATATCCCCAGCCAGGTTTTGGTCACCTAGGGTGGTTCTTTGGCCCCTGAGTGTCTTGTAGTCATGAGGAACGTTGTGAGTTATTAGTTTGTGGTTGGTTATAGGCCCACTTCCATAACTAAAGCTTGTAGGTAAGGTCATGTCATAGTAACTCTTTGTCTCATGTTTACCCTGGTAGGCTGATTAAATTGGATAGATGTGGGAGGGATGGTTACAAAACCAATCGGTATAGGTTTTATTGCTTATGGAATTTTAGTACAACAGTAGATATCAATGTTTCATCAAAATGGTATCTTTTGAGTTTTCCTATGGAAGGCCTTGTAGGAAACCCTTGAGTTGGGATGGACTTGAAGAAAAAGTTCTAACAAAACCAATGGTAATACAAGAAATATATTAACACATGGATATAATTAAAGAGACATTGAAGGAAGCTCAAAGAAAACAAAAGAGCTATGTCGATGTCATCAGATTGACCAAAATGATGATATCGGAGATAGAGTATTCATGAATACCAGACCTTAAAATATTTCAGTAAAGTTTGGAAAGGGATTGAAGTTATCTCCATGGTTTTTTGGACCATTTAAAATTATAGAAAAGTAGAGACTGGTAGTTATGGACTTGCATTACCTACATTGTTAGAATGCATACATGATGTGTTTCATGTTATTTTCGTATGTAATTACATTTTTATATCCATCACATGTTATTCGTTTGATTCATTTATAGTTATCTAATGAGGAGATGGTGATGGGAAAACCAAAATAGGAAAAGTGCCAAAGGATCAAGAGGCATATAAAACAAAATTTAGGAAACATGTTAACACAATGAGGTTAATTAATGAAGTTGTTGTATACATGACGGATGTTTCGGTTTTTTCTTTCATTTAAATACATAAATTATGAAGTTACACAATTTATGAATGTATTAATTTTTTCACTAAATTGCATGAGATTTTGATATAAAAAACAATAGAGTTGGGGATTTATCTTCAAAATAATTATAATTTATTTCTAATATTTTTATAGGAAAACAATTATATATAAAAAAACGCTACTAGAAGCATAATAATATATATTAAATGTTATTAAAATAATAAAATAATCCTATAAAATAAAGGGTTGGTAAATATTAATATGCATCAAAACACTCCAGATATCTCACATTGCCAATATTTAAAAAAGTCATAAAAATGAAGTAAATTTATTTTTATTTTAAGTTATTATTATTATTGTTATTAATTATAAAAAACTAATATGTGAGTTAAATATTATACATTTAAAAAACATGTAACAAGATTCTTAAACACAAAGATTCACCCTCACTTGACTATGGAGATTCTTAACAGGAAAATAGGTTTTGTTATAATACCATGTGTCAATAGCATGACTTACTAATACCACATGCCCAAACAACTACAATTATGTTTATATTAATAAGTAAATAGGTTTTGTTATAATACCATGGGCCGATACCATGCCATACTAATACCACATCCCCAAACAACCACAATTATGTTTATATGACATTTTTTTAATTAATCAATTCAATTAAAAATGGAATGAAGGGCACAATACTTTTGAAGTTCCATGGAGGTCAAATCCCTACCACCTACCAAATAATTATTGATAACTATATTAAAATTTTTGATGACATATTAAAATAGACATAACTATGGTAGTAATTATGCAAAACCTTTACACTTACTATTTATGAAAAATTTAGATCATTTAAGAAGACGATTGAGTAATATTCCTTTGTTGTCAATTAGGCCGAGGGTCTATGAGACAAATACCTCTCTCTATAGCAATTTATTTTCATTATTTCTTATTAAAGTGATGATGTTAAAAGGAATTATCTTATCAATATATTCTACAAATTTAAATAACTGTCAAAAACACATGTACAATATGCAAAAGTGAGATGATCCTAAAAATAAGAAGAACAAGAGCAATAACCACAAGAATCAACGCTTTGAGATATTTTATTTCTTAATTTCTTTACATAGAGATTTTGATTTCTATAACATTGTAAGTAAAAATACAATTACTAAATCACCAAAAATCAAAATCAAAATCGATAATACCAAAAGCCTTCTAAGTTGCAAATTGTACATGGTTAATAATAATAATTAACAAAAATGAAAAAAGAAAAAACAAATGTTTGTATTGTCTAATAATCAATACCTATTTTCAAATTTGGATATACATGTTCAATCTCTCTAATTCATCCCTAAAATTTACCCAAAATCACTTGGGAATTGTTAGCAAGTCCCCATTAAAATTCTACACAATTTAGGGATGTTTTCTAAAGTTCCCTAAATCATTCAAAGGTCAAAATGTGAACACCTGGTTTTCTTTTTAAAGTGTGAGAATCCTCTTACAAGATAGGATTTTTCAATTTTCAATCTTCTATGGTAGGATTTATTTGTTGGATGAGGAATATCCATAGATGTGATATTTTTTGTTGACATTTCAGAGTCACCGATCAGTTCCATTATCAAGACTTCCAGTAAACATGAAGAGAAGAGAATGATTATATAGTGGATGTACAGGAAACCATGAGGCTGATTAAAGCAAATTATTTATTTAAAAAAGTCATATATAGTTATAATGTGTGTTAGATCATGTAATAATTAAATTTGTCATCAAGGCTTTAAGACCCTTAGTTGGGCACACTTACTCTTACATTAAAGACTCAAGCAAATTTTTTAAATTAATCAAAGATGGAAGAGTCAATCCTATAAAAAACATAATAAGATTTGGTGTAATTACCCTATTAACAAAAATCGCCCTTAATGAAGGAATCCAAGTAATTAAAGAAGTGATGTATGGACCTGAAATGGAAAAGCATGATAATGTTTATCTCAAATCCACTTTCTTCATCTTTGTAGGTGAATATCATGAGAATACCAATGGGGTAGCAATGGGATCCCCCCTCTCTCCTTTGTAGAAAATTTGTATCTAGAAAATTTTGAAATTTTAGCTCTCAACACCTACCACTTGAAACCAAAAATTTGGAAAAGATTTATTCATGACACTACTATCGTATGGCAACATGGGAAAGAAGAACTTGCAAATTTTTTGCAACACCTTATTGACATATCAAGGGACATCTAATTCACAATGGATATTGGAGAAACTAGTTGCATATCATTCATTTATATCCTAATAATAAGATAACCTGATGGAAATTCCGACCATAAATTATAACGAAAGAAGACCCACACTAAAACATACTTTCATTCTAATTCTCATCACTTTCCTGCACAAAATATTGATGTCATTAAAACCCTAGTCACTAGAGCCTTCAGTATCTTAGGAGAAGATCACAAGGAGAATTAGAGAAACCAATTGATTAAACTATTAACATATCTTTATTATAGCAAAAAATATATATTGAATTCCCTTAAAAAACATGGATAAACAAGATAACAATAACACTAGAATTCAAGACCTTGGGAAAACAAGCTATCTCCCTTACACAAAAGTAACCACTAATAATATTTCTAGGGTTCTAAAACATAAATATATCATAACATATTTCATACCTCTCACCACTATTAGACATATCGTGAAATATTTTAAAGGAAATATAGACAATTTACAGTACAAACACTACAACAAAACCCTGTGATTAACGTCCCTTTTTTGCTTCCTTTTTTACATCTAGAGCCCATTTTCGGTGTTATTCGTGTCCATTAATAAAATATGGTGCAAAACGTGATGCACAATTTTCACCGATTTTTGCACCAAGTATTACACCAAGCTTAGCACTAGGTATTGTTATAGGTTTTGCACTAGATTTTACAGCAGGTTTTACCTGAGGTTTTATGCCAAGCTTTGTTCCATCCTTTGCACCATGTTTTGCATCATGTTTCACACCTAATTTTGTTTCACCAAATTTTTCATTCTCTATTGCATTCACTTTTTGTGCATACACTCGCATCAACTTTTGCATCATCGCTTGCATCCTCTTTTGCATCATTTTTCAAATCAATTTTTGCATCCATTTTTGCATCATTTTTTGCATCCCCTTTGTGCCAAGTTTTGCGTCGAGGTTTGTGTCTAGTTTTTTTTGCATCTACATTTGTTGCATCCACTTTTAAATCTTGTTTTGCATCCATATTTACATCCTCTTTTTCATCTATTATTGTGTTCACTATTGCATCCAATTTTCTTGTGCCATAATTTTCAACTAGTTTGGAACCTCCCTTTTCACCCAATTTTGCTTCTAAATTTTCATCCATGATTACGTTCTCATATAAATCTAGATCTTCATTGACTTTTACATTTATTTTTGCATCCCTTTTTGTATCCACTTTTGCGTCAAGATTTGCATTAGGTTTTGTGTCTCACATTGCATCTACTTTTGTATCTAACTTTGTTGCATCAACTTTTTCATCCTATTTTGCATCCATTGTTGCACCCATGTTTACATCCACTTTTGCATCCCTTTTTGCCTCTTCGTTTTCTTCTTTTTTGCATCTATCATTGCATCCACTTTTATTGTCACACAATTTGTGCCATGTTTTGTACTCACTAATGTACCCATGTTTGCTTCAAATTTGCATCCATCTTCACATCCTATTTTGTATCAAATATTGCATCTATATTTGCATCCACTTTTGTGTTGGGTTTTCTGTCTCATTTTGTATCATCTTTTGCATCTACTTGCATTTTGTCTCAATTTTTTTCTCCTGTTGCACCTATTTTTGCATCCAATTTTACATCCCTTATTGCATATTGTCTTGCGTTTACATTTGAATATTTTTTAGTGTTTGTTATTACATCCACTTTTGTTGTGCCACAATTTGTGCCATATCTTGTGCCTATCATTGCAATCCAAATTTTCTTCCATTTTTTCATCCACAGTTGCTTCCTCTTTTGTGTCGAAGTTCGAATCAAATATTGTTTATGTTTTTTTCAACCCATTTCTCATCTACTTTTAGATCCACTTCTTATGCATCCAATTTTTCATGTAATTTTGTGTCCACTATTGCACCCATGTTTGTTCTATGTTTACATCCCTCTTTGCATGCAAGTTTGCCTCGTTTTTGCATCCAAGTTTGTGTCATTTTTTGCGTTCGTTGTTGTATCCATATTTGTTTCACCACAATTCATGCTAAGTTTTATGCTTACTATTGCACCCATGTTTTCTTCCACTTTTTCATCCATGTTTGCATCCTATTTTGTGTCCAAGTTTGCATCAACTATTGCATCTACTTTTTCATCCACTTTTGTGTCAATTTTTCTATCTTTTTTTGCATCTACTTATGTTGTTTCCACTCTTCATCCAATTTTACATCTATTGTAGCCCCCACTTTTTTTGTTCACTTTTGAATCCATTTTATAACACTCATCATATTTTTTTCATTGATGATAGCTCTTATGACATTTACAATTATGAACAAATGATGACAATGTCAATAATTATGATGATGATGATAATGAAGATGATGTCGATGACATGAATTGTGATTATTATGATAATAACAATGATGATAAAGAAGATGGGGGTTACAATGACAATGATGATGATGATGCTAATGACCTTGGCCAGTCTTCACAATTTTTAAATGTTATCATGGCCATAATCATAATCATTATCTTTGGTGTCATCTTCCAAGTCATCATCATTTGATCATAATTATCATTATTTTCATCTTGGCCATCATCAAAAACAATAATGGCATGAATGATGATTATAATCTTCTTTACGAAGATGACAACAATGATGATAGAAATTACATTAATTATGATGATGGGGATGATGAAAATTATAATGACAATGATAATGGTAGTGATGATGATGATCATTGATCATCTCTCAAAAATAAAGTTGTTATTTCTCTTGCATATATCATGTGTCCTAGAAACCTTTTTCGAGCACTAGTAACAATTTTTGGGTTGATGATATTTCTTACAACACCTATAATTATGAACAATTGATGACAATGTCCATAATGATGATGATGATTATGATGAAATGAATGGTTATTATGATGATAATTTAATGATGACAATAATGATGATGATGATGGTGGTGATGATGACAATAATGAAGATGATGACACTCCCTCTAAGCTATGGAGGTACTCATAATGAGACAAAAAAATACTCTCAAGTTGAAATATTCATATAATAAGGAATATGGATTAATAAGCATCAACGATGATTTACATTGTCATAGCCAACATTGTCAAAATAGCAAGGCCTTGACTAACAAGTTCTATATCTCCATTAGATCATATCACAATCTTGGGAGGCATAAATATGGACACCACTATCTCTCTAGGCACTTACCCCACGAGGATGTTCACCAGGTATGTCCTCACATGATCATTTCCTAATCCACTATCATAATATTTGACACGAGGAAATGTCGATGCTCATAACTATTATTATCTTGGATTAATGCACTTCACTTATGGTGGTTACTCATAGTGAAAGTAAAAATTCTCAAAGAATATTGGTCCCAGATGTTTATCCAGTCCACCATTCTCCCTTCTAGTGCCTTTACTAGGCTTACAATTATTAGTCCTCGCCATATTAGAGGACACATGGATAATATGGTATCCACCCTCACTCCCTCTCAACCTGGGAGCAGACAACGCAAACATAAGCTTTTATCAAGAATACCCATAATTTTCATAGAGAATAACATCGTTAATTTATTTTCATCGCATGATGCCTCTATGATTAAGAATTCATAGATTTGAGGAAAAATATTTTCCATTTTTTCATTTATGATGAAATAAAATGAAAAAGTGAAATCCAAAATCATGAAATATACACTATAATGATTTATCTAAGTCTAAGATCTAAGGTTGAAGTGAAAATTCATTTAAATGTTATACCTATGAGTTGTGCCAAACTTATGAAAACCTTATTCCCTAAGTCCTATATATAAGAAAAATAGAAAGAAGGAAAAAGAAAGAAAAATAAGGCCCAATGAATGGGAACTCATGTATTCACTCCCTCTTTGGAAAACATATGAATATATACACTCCTAGTCACACTTTATCATATGTTTGTGATGGTTAAATCATGAAGTCTTCTTTTCCCCTTGCATTTTCACTTCATCATTTAAGCACCTAATTGAGGATCTAGGGAATTTTTTTTGCCTAAGGGTTTCATATATACTCCTAGTTTATTTATGTCACATTGCGGTCAAATTATGTGACAGAGTGAAATACTTAAGTTTGTGGAGGTATTAGAACAATATATTAAGTTAGTCACCACACACACATGTATTACATCTCATTTATCCACATGTGTGGGTTGGAGACTCATTGCTTGAAATTTTAATGGAGACTACTTTACAAAATCTCTTGGTAAACATTGTGAGTCATCCTTTCTTTTCCTCAAGACACTTGATAATATTGAAGTCACTCTGAATAATCCATGAAGATGGGGAGTATAAATTAATTGTGCTAGAAATTGAATTAAGAAATAGAGGTTTTCCATTTGCAATATTGGAGTCATAAACATTGAATGCATGGTAGTAGCTGTCAATGTCAATTAACTAAAATTTTATTGTCATAATGTGAAAAGAGGTAAACATATTGGTAACCTTGATGTCTTGATCACTCAAAATAATAAGCATCAATCACTACTACTCAGAAATTCCTTCCCCGTTGCTAATTATATGAGGTGGAACATCACTTAATATTTTTGTTTCTTATATCAAGATTATTGATGGGTGCTTTGTGTACCATGTTTCTTTTAGGAGTTTTTGTTTTCCTTTACTATTGAGGCCCCTCATGTTCCATGAGACTATTTCCATGGAGAATTTACACAGAAAGGAAGTATAATGTGACTAAAAAAAACATGTTTCAGGATTTAAGTGCTTGGACAATGCCACTTCATGACTCCTATATTTCCTTAACTTGAGACTGAATGTTGAACTTGAAGGCCTTAAGGGAAACTGACCAATGAAAATCGCAAAAAGAGGTGACTTTTGACTTTATCACTTACAAGTTAGTATACTGAAAAAAAATATCCATAGCAATTTGATCAATCAATGAATCATTTAAAACAAATCCGAAACAATTTCATCAAGCAGTGAATCATTACATTATAAAATACAATCTATAAACCTTTTGGGAACTTTTTGCTAAACCATGCTCAAAACCAACATATTTAATATTAATATTTAACAATAATATGGACAATAACACATTTTCATAAATTAAATAACATGTTATCAAGCCTAAGAAATGTCACTAACAAAAAACTAAAAAGCATGCAACTAATGGGAGTGACCACTCAAGGCCACCATAAGACAATTAATCTATTAAGGCCAAGATTAATGGGGACAAAGATCTACAAAGGACAAAGGAAAACCTATTTTAACTTTATTGTTTTATTAGGTGCAAGTTGAACATCTCAAGATATAATGAAGAGCATAATTAATTTTATTGCATTAAGAAAACCCAAGCACATTCTATAACTTAGCAAGGAAGAGATGTATAATACCCATCTTAGTGACACAATGCATGGCATTAAGTTACTTTTTTATATATAATTTAAAATTCTATCATAAAATCACAAATTTGGCATGAATGGAATGTTTGAAATCCAATTTTATAAAAACGAAATATAACTTTTTGTTATAAAAAACAATACCAAAATCTAAATATATATTTTTTAGAAAATACTAAAACTAAATACATATTAAAAAAAAGAACTAAACATAAGCAAATAATATATATTTCTTTTTAATTTAAAATAAATTTTAGAACTTTTTTAAACAGTTCCCTCCATTCTAAGAAGCAAAAATAATAATAGAAATATGGACGAACCAAAAATCTTCCTTTCCTTGGTCAGTGTTTCCCACCATTCATCCCACTCACTTGAGTTATTTCATAAAACAAAGATAAGTGTTATTTCACACTCTTTTGGCAAAGCCTATTGAGCTTCACGTACGATATATCTATTCCTTGATGGAGTCCTCGATATATTGATCAATTTTTATTCCTTGGAGATTAATTAGAGCAAAGAAAACATGAGTACTCTTAATTCCAAGTTCAATGCCTATGATGGTGGACACAAGGCAAGGGAGTGGTTATTATCATGGTCATAACTCCAATTTCATTGTATCTAATGGTGGATGAGGAAATGGAGGGGGTTGCAGTTTTGGTCGTGGTCATGGTTGTGGAATTTGCTCTTTTACATTATATTTAGGGAGTTCAAAACAATTTGAATGCAATCATTGTCCTCACTAGGTATAATGGATTAAGTGTGATAATGGATAAAATGAAGTAATTATTTGTGATAATTTGTTCTTGAACGAACATTAGGATCCATTTTATCATAGATAAATGTACATGCATTAACAAAAACCCAGTATTTCATGTGACATTCATATTGTATGTGGCTTATTTTTCATTAAAAACAATTTACTTTTTCATGGGGCATTCTTTTTTTGTTAAGATTTCTTCTATTTCTAATTTGAATTATGATTGTAATTTGAAATAAAGCTTCCAATAACTCTTAATTTACCAATCGTGCATGGACATCATAAGAAACATTCACAATATAATATGAAGAACAAAGGGTACCTCATATGCATTAAAAAATGCTTCTACTACTTAATGTGAATTACAAGTGTAATCTTAGTTGGATCTCCAATATATCTTAAAGCATATTTTCATTTTATTTTTTAGTACTATTAAATGTTATTATGACCTACCTCATTTTATGGTTAGAATTGTAATAAAATTATGCATTGTGCTATAGAATTAGTACTAACATGTAATATTGATTTTTTTCAAGAACGCTACAGGTAATGACCACAAAGATGATGATACAGACAATTTTTAATTTACATCACATATCAAAGATGATGATGATGAGGATGGCGATGATTTTGTTGATGATTATGTGGATGATATTATCATGATGGTCAGGATGATGATCATGGAAATGATCATGAGGATGATCTTGACTATGATTTTGTGGTGCTAGATAGCCATGCGTTATTTTTTATATTTAGTTGGGATGTCTTAAAATGGTAATCATACATTTGAATTTTAGATGATTCGAATAATGATGATGATACTACCGGTACTGTCTTGTTACCTTATGAATATGTTTAAAATTGTTTACATTTTTTAATGAAGAATTATTGTGTATGATGAGATTCCTATTTTTTTATGGATGTTGTGAATTTACCATAAAATAATGATATGTATGAAACATTTTTATTTGGTAATCATACATTGATATTTAGTTTATCTCATTAAATATGATGATGATATTATCGTTTTTATCTTGTTATTTTATGTATATATTGAAAATTATCAACATTATTTTGATGGCAAATTATTATGTATGATGATATTACTATCCTTTGATGGATGTTATGAATTTACCTTAGAACAATGGTGTTCATGAAATATTTCGATCTGATAGTCACACATTTGAATCTTAGTTGATTTGATTAAAACTTATGAGGATATTATTAGTATTATCGTGTTACATTATATATGTGTTGAAAACTGTCAATTCCTTTTTATGGAAAATCATTATGTATGATGATATTATTATTTTTGGATGTAACGTTTTGAATTTACCTTGGAGTAATGATATCCTTGATAAGTGTTGATTTAGTGGTCATATATGTATATTGAAATTTTTCAATGATTTTTTTATAGAGAATTGTTATATATGAGGATATTATTATCTTTTTTATGAATGTTGTCAATTACCCTTAAATTCGTTTACAAGTATTGAGTTATCAATTTGAATTGTGATATCTTCTTAAATGTGTTATGCATGAAAATACCTCCTCATCATCTTGGAGAAGAATATTATGTTGTTGGTTGAAATACCCCTTTCTCCTAGACTACATAAGACTATAGTACAAGTTATGTACCATGAGGACCACACTATCCTAGTCTATAACAAGTTATCCCCTTCATATAACTTTTGTTACCAATATTCTCACTCAATCACGAGGAAAAAAGCTCAAGTTAACTAGAATTTGACACTCTTGTTCACTTTCGGAAACTCATATGGTGGAATGTGATCTCTTTATCCTCATATTTAGCTTTTTCCTAAAAGTGAAAAGCATACAGAAGCAAGAAAGAAACATAAAGCATTAGGAAGATTTTTCCTAAACACAAAAGCATCAGGCCATTTTTATATGAGGAAACATTATTCACCAAAAATTTTTGCCCAAATTGAACTAATGAGGAATTTTGGAAATCTTCATAGCCTTCACATTCATATATATTGGAGGGTTGGCCATTGAGAAAAGGATGGGAATTCTCGTATTGTCATGCTGTTGAGATCTATCTTAAGAGGGAGAGTTTTGGAGCTAAGAGTTGGGGGAGGTTCTACTACAACTACAGTTGATGCTTGTAACTTTCCTCCAACAGCTTTATTAATATAGATCAGTTGTTCTTCGTTCCATATGCTTATATTCATTATTTACTTATTATATTTAATTAATGAATGTATGGGATTTTTGTTTATATTTATTTATTCAGTAATATTTATATGTTTATGATAGTTTCGATTATCAAGATATTATGTTGTGAAGGTTGTTTTGTTCTCTCTCTTATGTGTATGAGAAAGATTTGGAGCTAGTTAGGAGTACTTCCCAGCTACACTAAAAACTCTAACAAGACCTGCATGCGAGGAAAAAAAATAATTCCTTCTATTTTTCTTAATCTATACTCTACATCTTGATCTACCAAGAATCCTGAGCCTTAGAACAACATTTCTCTTAATTGGTTTGTCCTAGTTTTTTGGGATAATTTGAGAGGGTTTTATGTTCATCTAACCGTGCATTAAATCCTAAATCAAAATGATGTTTAGAAACTGTAATATATTTCACTATGTAATTGAAATTAGTAAAATCAACCCATAAAGGGGGTCATAAATGGAAATAATAGTAAAAGAAGACAAAAGTGGATGTAACCATGGATGCAAAATTGGATGCAAAAAAGATGTAAGAAAACACACAAAGCAAGATGAAAAATGGGACTAAAAAAGGGTGAAACTAAGGATGCCAAAAGTGATACATTTCTAGATGAAAATTCAAACTAAAATCTAGGTGCAAAATGAGATGTGAATGTGGACACAAAATGTGGCAGAAAAAAGGATGCAAATTTGGATGCCAAAAAGGATGCAAAATTAGACACCAAAAAGGATGAAAAATCGGACTTCAAAAATGGTGCGAAATTGGACACAAAAGTAGAAAAAATGGTGCAAAAATGGGCATAAAAGTAGCTCAAATTTGGATGCAAATTGAGATCCAAGATTGGATGAAAAATGAGGTGCAACAAATGATTCAAAGCTTGGTGCAAAAACAAATGCAAAAGCAGACGAAAAAAATGGTTGAAAATTGAACGTAACATTAGAGACAAAATGGGATGGAATGGTGGATGCAACGCATGGTAAAAAAAAGGATACAAATTTATATGCTCAAAAGGATGCAAGATTGGATGCAAGAAATGGTGTTTAAAATGATGCTAAATTGGACGCAAAAAAATGATGCAAATATGGTGCAAAATAGGATGCAAAAAAGGGAGAGAAATAAAACGCAAAAGTGGATGCAAAACATGGTGCAAAAATGGATGAAAATTTTGTCACTAAATTATATTCAACATATGGTGCAAAAATGGATGCAAGAAATGGTGTTTAAAAATTCAAAAAAGCTGGCACAAAAATAGATGTAAAAATAAGTACAAAATTAGAAGAAAAAAATGGCATAAGACTAGATCCAAAAATTGGCACAAACTGAATACAAAAAAATGCACTAAATCATATGCAAAAGATGGTGTGAAACATGATGCAAACGACGACACAAAACTAGAAGCAAAGCATGGCACAAAATAGGAAGCAAAAAATGATGCAAAAGTTGATGCAAAAAATGGGACAAAAATAGAAGCAAAACTTGTTGTAAAGCCAAATGCAAATATTGGTGCAAAATATGATGAAATATTTGGCATCAAAAAGCATTAAAATATTGGCACAAAAAAGGACGCTTTAAAAATTGTACAATAGAGATAGATTTAGAAACAAGCTACTCATCCCAATTGAAAAAAAAGATGCACTAAAATCTGGTGCTAAATCTAGTGCAAATTGCTTATTTCGTTGTAGTGAAAGGTGTTTATAGAGTTGACTACTGATGTGGAAAAGGTTATATTGGTGAAATTGGTCAATCCATGCGAATCAAACTCAAGGAGCATGGTTCTGATATTAAACATGAGAGAATACAAAATTATGCATTGGCTAAATATGCTAAGTCTACTAAATGTCACATTTTCCAAAGAAAAACTAAGGTCTTTGCTAAAGAAAATGACTATTACAAGCGTCATGGTAGAGAATCACTTGAGATTAAGAAACAACCAAACAATGTTGAAAGAGATAATGGCCTTGAAATTAAAAAAAATTGGCTCCCCTTGCTCTACAAAAGCCTCAATTGAGATTTTGGCCTTAAAAGGTCTTATTACGCTATTTTCCCATTTATATTATAACTTAGCCTCTCTTGCATTTTTCTCTCTCCCTCCTCTCTAATTTGCCTAAATAGATTTGCCCCCTACCTCATATATGTATGATTACAATTATTCTCCGCATTCTCTTTACCCTTTCTCTCTCATCCCCTCTTCCAATGCTTTACTTCCCCCTACCTCCTTTCCACCACCCCTCCTCCCTTCTTAAAAACTTCTTTCTTACCAACCCTTCCCTTCTATCGAACCTATTTCTCCATTTTCCAAGCCCCTTGTTTTTAGCTGTATCTCCTTTTTATTATTATTTCTAATTAGTACACTTTAATAATCCTTATTAATATTATATATATATATATATATATAAACACACAATCTTTATTTATAGATATTTATTTTTCCCCCGCCCTCCACACACAAGCACACATATATTCTTATCTTATTATAACTAATTAAAAATTCATATTCATATCGCAAGAGGCCTAAAAATTCTTTCTTATTACTTTTAGTTAATTTGATTCACATTTTATCATAATTTCATTAATTCTATTAACCTTTAATTTTAACTTGAACACATATTATACCATTATTTAATCTAATATGCACTATAAATATATTATGATTGATGTAACCTAGCCCACACTGGCCCACACTTCCACGTATTCTCGGCTTTACACCTATTGTTGGACTTTATGACTTTGTAGATTTGGTTGTTATTTTCAGCGGTTGTATGCAATATGGTCAGTAGATATTTGTTTGGCAACTAGGAGTGAGTTAATGCACTGTTAGGGTCTTTAATTTTCTGTAGGTTTTGTAGCTCACCGTTCCGCCTTCATGTGTGGTCTAAATCCCTTTTGAAAATGAATTTCAATCTGGTTTTAGTCTCTACGCTGGTTGGCTATTCATTCAGTTTATGGATGTTCAATGTTACCAAACCCTAGGCTAGGGTTTGTCCACTCTATGGACTCGGCACTTGTTTCTATTTATAAACGCATGTAATACATTTATATTTCTCGATCAACAGTAGTGGCAACATAATTTTGTTATATCTGTTTTACTTATGAAAATTATGAAGAATTGTTCGAAAGTACCTCGGCTATGGTTTGTTTTCTCCGGCACTCTGTTTCCGGTTCTTTATCCTCTCGGTTGTCTTGTTGTATTTCACCGTTCTGATTGTGGCTCCATTCGTTTGTTCTTCACTCTATTTTTAGACATATGCATGAATTCGATGTTGCTTGCTGTTCAACAAGAACACAAGGAAACATGACCTTATAGTGGTCGTTCTCTGTCTGTTAGCATTATTATTAACAATTCAATAAATGAAAACATAGTGGTACAGTAAATAGGCAATGATCAGATGGACAGTTTGGAAATATGATCTGTTTCTGCTTCTTTCTTTATTATGAAATTGTTGAACCTTTCTCTTGTCTTACATTGCTGCTTTTATACTTTTTTGGTTACAGTTAATTGAAACTTCCATTGCTTTCAGTTCAACAGAAATGATATGGTTGTGTAACTACAGTTCGGTTGGCATTAGAAGATCTTTATTTAGACAATTTTTGTCTTTTCCTCTTTAAGTTGACAGATCAATTTTTAAACTATTGTTTATTACTGTTTGGACCATAACAACCCTAACTCACCATTTAACTTTGACTAACATATCAACTAAAAGTAAAATAAAATAAAATCCTATCTCATGACCTGATAAACTAATCATAAAAAAACAATCCAAATACTCAAGCAACCTTCCAACCTAGCAGAGACTTCACCCAGTCATGGTGAGCTAGATGCTCCTGCATCTGGCTCCCGGGGCAAAAAGAAATCATGGCTTCGATCCATGAGCTTCTCGACTGAAGACCCTGTTTGTTCAATTTTCCTGGCATCAAGCCACGAACTATCCTCAATAGGGCAGTTCTTCCACTTGACCAGGTATTGCACATACTCCTTCCGTCAAGTTCGTTTAACCACATGAGTGTCGAGAATGCTTTTGATCTCGGGAGGTTGAACGTAAGGCATCTCTCTCTTCCAAGATTCTCCTTCATCCTGGGTATTCCATGTAGGTCGCGTGGTTCCATCTTCTCCCTTCTCCTCTGGGTCAGCCATATAGGGAAACACGTCTGCTATGTTAAAGATAGGCGAAATGCCTATTTCGGGTGGCAATTGTTTCTCGTAGGCATTTGCCGAAAACTTCTGAAGGACTTTGCAAGGCCCTATCTTTTTATACTTCAGTTTATTGTACGTACCTTTAGGGAACTGTTATTTTCCCAAATGCGCGAGGAATTCATCCCCCACGTCAAACTGTACTTCCCTTCTCTTCAAATCTGCTTGTTGTTTATACTTTAAGTTGTTGTCCTGCAATTTAATTTTTACCTGTTCATGCAAATCTCTCATCGCGTTAGCAAAATCTTCTCCATCTGTGCTTTGCCTTTCTTGCAGTCCAAGGTTCCACAGTTCATGCACTCCACAAGGATGCATGCCGTACAGGATATGAAATGGGCTGAAACTTGTGTTGCGGTTAGGCGAGTCATTGTAAGCGAACTCTGCCTACGCAAGCACTCGATCCCACATCCGTGAATTCTCTCTGACCAAGCTTCATAACAGGTTCCCAAAACTCGTGTTTACAACCTCTGTTTGCCCGTCGGTTTGCGGGTGATATGCAAAACTGTAGCTTAGCTGTGTGTCCATTTTTTTCCACAAGGTACGCCAAAAGTGTCCTGTGAACTTCATATCCCTATCCAAAAGGATAGATTTAGGCAATCCATGTAACCTGACAATCTCATTGAAAAACAAGAGGGCCACATGGGTGGCATCACTAGTTTTTCTGCAAGGAATAAAATGCACCATTTTTGAGAATCTGTCCATTATTACCATTACCGAGTCGTATCCTCACTGTGTCTTAGGTAGAACTAGGATGGAGTCCAAGCTGACTGAGTCCCATGGTCTGTCTGGAACAAGTAACGGTGTGTACAGTCTTGTGTTTTGACTGTGACCCTTTGCTAACTAGCACACTTTGCATTTGGCCACAAATCGTTGTACATCTCTTTGCATCTTTGGCCAAAACTAGAAATGACTAAGCTGCTCGAGTGTCTTTTCCATGCCGAAATGTCCAGCCAAACCTCCACTATGCTTCTCTCGAATGATATTCTCCCTCATCGAGCAGTCAGGTATGCACATCTATCCTCCCTTAAACAACAACTTCTCCTGTAGATTGTAGTCCAACCAAGGACTGTTATCTCTCACTAAGTGATTCTAACATGCCTCATAGGCCTCCTTAAAAACTGTATCTATCTAGTATAAGTCCTATAAGTGCTCAAAACCCAACACCTACACAGTGCTTTCCTACAAAAGTAGAGCTTTCCTACTTAGCACATCCGCTACCGTATTTTCTTACCCGCTAATATGTTTCAATATGAAATTGAAACTCTACAAATACTCCACCTATTTGGCGTGTTTATGGTTCAGCTTGTGCTGCTGCACTACATACTGTAGTGCAGAATTATCTAAAAACAACACAAATTCATTTCCCAATAGATAATGCGCCCAGTGTTTTAATGCCTATATAACAACATAGAACTCCTTATCATACGATGAATATTTCTGTCGACTCTCATTCAACTTCTCATTGAAAAATGCTACAGGCTTATCCTCCTGACTAAGTACAGCTCCAATTGCTATTCTGTTGGCATCACAATGAACCTAAAATAACCTCTTGAAATCTGGTAATCTTAGGATCAGCCTCTCAGTGATATTTCCCTTTAACAACTGGAAAATTCTCTCCGCTACCTCTGTCCATCGAAAAGGTTGGCTAGATTTTTTGATGGTGTCCAACATAGTAACACAAATTTCGTTGGAATTATTTATGAATTTCCTGTAAAAACTCGCTAATCCATGAAAGCTACGTATCTCAAATAAATTTTTCAGAGATGGCCAATTCACTATCACTGCCACCTTCTCCGAATCCATCTTCAGTTCATTCTCTGCTATTACAAACCCCAAATAAATCAATTCCTTCTGCAGAAAAGTACATTTCTTCAAATTTATTAGCAATTTATTCTGTTGTAATTTCTCGAGCACCTTACGTGCATGTTGAAGGTGTTCTTCCCTTGTCCTGCTAAAAATAAGTATGTCATCCAAATATACTATCACAAACTTCCCAATGTACTCCTTCAGCATCTCATTCATTAACCTCATGAATGTACTGGGCGCATTGCTCAGCCCAAATGGAATGACCAACCATTCATACAGCCCCTCATTCGTCTTAAGGGTTGTCTTCCATTTGTCCCCCTCTTGTATCTAAATCTGATGGTACCCACTCTTCAAGTCTATCTTAGAGAAATAAGCTGCCCCGCTTAAACAATCCATCATATCATCCATACATGGCAGTGGAAACCTGTACCGAATGGTGATTTTATTGATGGCCCTTGAGTCGGTGCACATCCACCACTCTCCTCCCTTCTTGGGGGCGAGGACCATTGGAACAGCACAACGGCTTAAGCTTTCCCTTATTAATCCCTTGTCCAACAACTCTTGCACCTGCTTCCTAATTTCTTCATTGTCTTTGGGGCTCATTCGGTATGCCGCTTTGTCCGACAAACTGGCTCTGGGTATGAAGTCAATATGATGACTTATGCTCCGATTGGGGGGTAATTTGTCTGGTAATTCATCTACAACTATGTCCGTAATTTCCTGCAACATTTGTTCGATTTCCGTAAGTAAATCTGATACCTCTATATGCAACAATATTGTCCTTGCTTTCTTTACAACTGCATAACCTATCTCACTGTCCTCAACCTATTTTAGAAACTATTTTCTGCTGACCAAAAATGTTCTTGGTTCACTAGTCTCTGTTGTCCCTTCTTCCTTGATGGGCACAAGCGTATGCTTGATTCCATCCTTAACAAATTTATAACATTTCGTCAATCCATTGTGTACCACTTTCCAGTTATACTGCCAAGGCTTGCTGAGCATTATGTGACATACATCCATCGGCATGATGTCACAAACAACTTTATCCTTATATCTACTTATTTGAAACTCTACCTCACTCTGTTCATCCACCAGCAACTGATGGCCTTTTTGCAGCCATGAAACTCTATAAGGATTGGGATGCTTCAAGCGTTTCAACTCCAATTTTTCCACCATCTCTGTGGACACTAAATTATCAGTACTACCGCTGTCAATAATTAACTTACAACAATTACCTCACGACTTACAAATTGTTCTAAACAAAGCCTTCCGCTGCATCTGTTCGGTGACCTCCTTGACTGGTTTTAATAACACCTTGTGCAACACCAGAGCTTTCCCTGTCTCTGGAGCATTTTCTACTTCTTGGGGAGGTGCTGCTGCTTCCTCTAGTTGTGCCACATATGCATCACACTTTCCAGCTTAATCTGCTTTTGGACATTCAAACGATCAATGTCCCGATTTATGATGCATATAACATTGATAACCAGCCCCTCTACCTCAGCCATTTCCCCTGCCTCTTTGGGATGACCTACCGCCACTCGCGCTATCACCTATGTATGCTGATCCGAAAGCCTTGGAACTGCTACCTTCCTCGTTGCTATTAGCAATCTGGCCTCTGCCATATGACTGGCCTTTTCCTCTGCTGGCTCCTCGTCCTCTCTGGGAATTCTGACTTCTGGTAATTTTCTCCTCAGCCTTCATCACACTCTAATACACTTCCTTAGTGTTGTTCGGAGACAAAATGTTGATTTCATCCAAAATATCTAACCTTAGCCCATTAACATACCTGGCTGTTCTTTCTACTCTATCCTCTATATATCCAGCTCACAAATTCACTCGATAGAACTCCTCCGTGTACTCCCTTACCGTCAATCCTTTCTATTTAAGATTCTGCACCTGCCTGTGTAATGCAATCTGATAGTCCCTCGATAGAAATTTCCCCTTTAACTTGGCCACCATCCTTGACGAGGTTTTAATTGGCACCTTGTTTAATCTTTTCCTCTCGTTCTGGACACTATCCCACCATAGGGTTGTGTGTCCCTTCAATTTCGTCGCAGCGAACTTAACTCTGCGATCTTTGCTGACTTCCTCTCACTCAAAATACTTATCCATCTCACTGATCCAATCCAATAAAACTTTGATAGATAGGCTGCCATCGTAAGTCAGGAGTTCTGGCTTGGGTTTGCTACTTACTACTAAAATAGATCTCAACAATATCACTTTTGTAGACTCACCTTCTGGTCCATCTACTGCTACTTTAGTTTCCTCTTCACTCTCATCCCCTATTTACGGATCTCTTCGTCTACCTCCCTCTACTACCTCCAGACGGGCAGAAAGAACTCTAATCTCCTCTCTCAATCCTTCCTCTACCAATCTTTGAACAACTCTGCCATGACCCCGCCTTCCTCTCTCCATTCCTCCTACTAACATAAACAACTGCTCTGATACCACTCTGATGTAACCCAACCCACACTGGCCCACACTTCCACGTATTCTCAGCTTTACACCTATTGTCAGACTTTATGACTTGGTAGATTTGGTTGTTATTTTTGACGGTTGTATGCAATATGGTCAGTAGATATTTGTTTGGCAACTAGGAGTGAGTTAATGCACTGTTAGGGTATTTAATTTTGTAGCTCGCCGTTCTGCTTTCATGTGTGGTCTATATCCCTTTTAAAAATGAATTTCAATCTGGTTTTAGTCTCTGTGCTAGTTGGTTGTTCGTTCAGTTTATGGATGTTCACTATTACCAAACCCTAGGCTAGGGTTTGTCCACTCTATGGACTCGGCACTTGTTTCTATTTATAAACGGATGTAATACATTTATATTTCTCGATCAACAGTAGTGGGAACATAATTTTGTTAAATTTATTTTACTTATGAAAATTATGAATAATTGTTCAAAAGTACCTCTGCTATGGTTTGTTTTCTCCGGCACTCTATTTCCGGTTCTTTATCCTCTCGGTTGTCTTGTTGTATTTCACGGTTTTGACTGTGGCTCCATTCGTTTGTTCTTCACTCTGCTTTTGGACATATGCATGAATTCGATGTTGCTTGTTGTTCAACAAGAACATAAGGAAACATGACCCTACTGTGGTCATTCTCTGTTTGTTAGAATTATTATTAAAAATTCAATAAATGAAAATATAGTGGTACAGTAAATAGGCAATGATACTAATGGACGGTTTGGAAATATGATATGTTTCTGCTATTTTCTTTATTATGAAATTGTTGAACCTTTCTCTTGTCTTACATTGCTGCTTTTATACATTTTTTGTTACAGTTAATTGAAACTGCAATTGCTTTCAGTTCAATATAAATGATGTGGTTGTGTAACTACAGTTCGGTTGACATTACAAGATCTTTATTTAGACAGTTTTTGTCTTTTCCTCTTTAAGTTGACAGATCAATTTTTAAACTACTGTTTATTACTGTTTGGACCATAACAACCCTAACCGAAAATTTAATTTTGACTAACGTAGCAACTAAAAGTAAAATAAAATAAAATCCTATCTCATGACCTGATAAACTAATCATAAAAAACAATCCAAATACTCAAACAACCTTCCAACCTGGCATAGGCATCACCCGGTCATGGTGAGCTAGATGCTCCTGCATCAATAGTTTTTATAAAAAAATAATTTTCTTTAGTCATCCTGAGGGTTTTCTAGACATCCACTATATAATCCTTCTTTGATCTTCATCTTTACTCAAATTCTTGACAATAGAACAGGTTGGTGGCTCTGAAATGTCGACAAAAAATATCGCATTTGTGGACCTTCCTTCTCTAGAAAAATAAGTTAGGTTCTTCATAATTCCAATGATTTTTTATGTTTCTAAAAATTCATGTATATGAGAGAATTCAAAAATTACTTCAACTTATGATATTACAAGGATTATGGGGCAATATTTTTTATTTTATTTTTCACTAAATCAAATAATATAATTTTGCACAAATTATAGTTATGAAAAATTGGTGTAATTGCATGAATCTTTTCATTCATCTATTATATCGTAATAATAATGTATATCATGGGAAGAAATGGTTTCTCTTTGAAACTAACAAAATACGTTAGATAAATACTTAGAATAATTTGAATCATTAAATAATTTTTAGAGATTTTTTATTTTCTAGTATAAACTAGCACAACCACGTTTATTAATGTGGTTGATATACACAAATCAACGTCATTTTCATATTCCAATTGGCATATAAAATGTGGAAAATGCATTCGATCAACGTATATTAATCACATTAGTAAATGTGGTTGTGCTAGTTACAACCAACGTATGTGAGGTAGATTCGTTTACCATGGTTGACCATGGTTGAAAACGGTTGATGAGATTGATCAATGTTGATGAGGTTAACCATGGTCGACCACAGTTGATCATTTTTTACCATGATTCAACATATTCAACCATAATTGATAATGGTTTATGCTAGAATATTATGGTTGAAAATGGTTGAGTGTTATCAATGGTTAACAAATGTTGACCATGGTTGACAATTGCTGACCGTGGTTGACAATTGTCAATGGTTAGAAATGGTTGAAAATGGCCAACAATGGTTGACGATTGATAATGGTTGAACATGGTTGAGCTTTGTTAATGGCTAACAATGGTTCACAATGGTTGATAATGGTTGACCATGGTTGATTGATCTGGGAGGATCTGAAAAGGCATAATATTCAAATTTCCCAAAAGATAATGGAAATAACACCATGTCAAAGAGCTCGAAAAGATTATTCTAGCAAAAATTGAATCACATCGAATAGAGTCCATATGAAGAAGTTATGGAAGTTTGAAGATTTTTACCAATAGGTAAAACGTCAAACTTATAAGGACATGTGACAACATCTCAATGTGACATGTGGAAGTATGGAAAGGGTGACATGGTATCATTTTATCTCAACATGTGTCACAACATGAAATTGACAGCCACATTGAGTTGGAAGCTGGAAATATTGACACATAGCATGATGTGGCATTTAATTGGCAGATTAAGTGGACCAATGATAGCGTGCCACATGGCCCAATTGGAGGGCACCATGTGGCACCTCACGAACAGTGTATAAAGTTCAATGATTTAAAATTTGTTACAAGGTTGTAGGCCATGGGGATTGAACCCCTGACCTCTATGGTGGCAGGTGAATGGCCCAACCAATGGGCCACATGTTGTTTTATTTTATACATGGCATATTCCTTATTTAAGCTCTGATATAACTGTAAGTGCCAAAAGAGGAGACCTATGGGCTTGACCTTGGGACCTCTGTGAAGCCTCCAAAAAAATATTATCACATGGACCAACATTAATTGGACCATGCATAAAACCATTTTTGGATGCCAGCAATTGTTTTAAAGGAATATGCCACAAGCTCATATGTTGATTGGACCATGGGGTAACATTTGGATCAAACAACATATATTGAATGGTGTGTCGCATACATGGTATTTACAATATTTAATGTGTTTTGTTTGGTTATAAGGAATGTTTCAATGTTTATTGCATAGAGAGGTGCATTCTACAGCCCAATATGATGTGTAAGGGTGTTCATCCATCATGAAAGCTGAAATTTTGCTCATATCAGCCAAAATAAAAAAAAAAAATCAAAATCAAGAAACAAACAAATTAAATAAATATACAAAACATTTAAATAGTGTGGGCTCATAAGAAAAATTAAAATTAAAAATCCCTCGACGTACAAGCCTTCTTTTTGGAGTGTATAATTTGAGGAAAGGTTTACACCTCAAGGGATTTGGTCCCTCTCATTGCGTGATAGATTTAGAGCTATATGGATCTAGGCTAGTAACATATGGTTAAATAACACACTCACCAAATATTATTATAGCTATGCACTATTTTTAACATATGGTCCCAATGGAGGGAACACAACCTTCATGGGTTTGAGTTGAGGGCTTTGGACCCCTACACCTTATAAACAAAAACTAATTACCATTGTCCCACAAGTGTTATGGTTGTAATGTTGATGGTGCTAAGGATTTTTAGGCCCTACTTTGGCTCATGTATGTTGTAATTGAGTCGAGTTTTAGAGATTGGTTTTGTAGCAACCATAGGAGGTTTCTAGTGTCATTTTGCGAGGTCACTTCCTAATAGTAGAGAGGTCATTTGTAGCGAGAATTTTGGAGGAATTTTGTAATTGAAATTTTGGGTAGAATAATAAAGATGCCACTCACTTGGAGGTAGGACAAGGATACATAATCCACATTGGAAAAAATCCATTTTCATTTGGCTTTGCTCCTATTTTATTCTTGTATCAATCTTCTATATTTAGTTTTAAATGTAGATTCATTTAAGGCTTCCATGCTTGATTTAATAATTAAGCTAGTTTAATTTAGTCATTCATGCTTCAAAAAATTTAGAAGTCATGTCACTTTAAAATATCATAGATCAAGTGGTATCAGATCATATTTGATGGTGGCTTATGAGTGTGCATAATATCTAGGAGAAAGTTCAAGCAAGGTGAATGAATACTTGTTGTAGGAAATCTATGTTGAATACTTGTTGGCAGGTGAATGGCCCAACCAATGGGCCACATGTTGTTTTATTTTATACATGGCATATTCCTTATTTAAGCTTTGATATAATGGTAAGTGCCAAAAGAGGAGGCCTATGGGCTTGACCTTGGGACCTCTGTGAAGCCTCCAAAAAAATATTATCACATGGACCAACATTAATTAGACCATGCATACAACCATTTTTGGATGCCAACAATTGTTTTAAAGGAATATGCCACAAGCTCATATCTTGATTGGACCATGGGGTAACATTTGGATCAAACAACATATATTGAATGGTGTGTCGCATACATGGTATTTACAATATTTAATGTGTTTTGTTTGGTTATAAGGAATGTTGCAATGTTTATTGCATAGAGAGGCGCATTCTGCAGCCCAATATGATGTGTAAGGGTGTTCGTCCATCATGAAAGCTGAAATTTTGCTCATATCAGCCAAAATAAAAAAAAATCAAAATCAAGAAACAAAAAAATTAAAGAAATATACAAAACATTTAAATAGTGTGGGCTCATAAGAAAAATTAAAATTAAAAATCCCTCGACGTGCAAGCCTTCTTTTTGGAGTGTATAATTTGAGGAAAAGTTTACACCTCAAGGGATTTGGTCCCTCTCATTGCGTGATAGATTTAGAGCTATATGGATCTAGGCTAGTAACATATGGTTAAATAACACACTCACCAAATATTATTATAACTATGCACTATTTTTAACATATGGTCCCAATGGAGAGAACACAACCTTCATGGGTTTGAGTCGAGGGCTTTGGTCCCCTACACCTTATAAACAAAAACTAATTACCATTGTCCCACAAGTGTTATGGTTGTAATGTTGATGGTGCTAAGATTTTTAAGCCCTACTTTGGCTCATGTATGTTGTAATTGAGTCGAGTTTTAGAGATTGGTTTTGTAGCAACCAAAGGAGGTTTCTAGTGTCATTTTGCGAGGTCACTTCCTAGTAGTAGAGAGGTCATTTGTAGCGGGAATTTTGGAGGAATTTTGTAATTGAAATTTTGGGTAGAATAATAAAGATGCCACTCACTTGGAGGTAGGACAAGGATACATAATCCACATTGGAAAAAATCCATTATCATTTGGCTTTGCTCCTATTTTATTCTTGTATCAATCTTCTATATTTAGTTTTAAATGTAGATTCATTTAAGGCTTCCATGCTTGATTTAATAATTAAGCTAGTTTAATTTAGTCATTCATGCTTCAAAACATTTAGAAGTCAGGTCACTTTAAAATATCATAGATCAAGTGGTATCAGATCATATTTGATGGTGGCTTATGAGTGTGCATAATATCTAGGAGAAAGTTCAAGCAAGGTGAATGAATACTTGTTGTAGGAAATCTATAAATTAGATTGAGAAGCTTTTACTCAAAGAATACAAAACATAATCAAGCTCCGCACCCAACACCCTTTACTCTAACTTTGCAAAAAAAGATATTCATCCTCTTCCAAAATTAGGTGGAGATTCAACAAATTAATTTTAATGGTTTATTAACTTAAATAATTAATAAATCAATTAGTTTTGCATTTCAACCAATATTTTATAACTACTTTATCAAAATGTTTTCCTGAAATGGGTTACTAAGCATCTAGTCTTTCCGTTTCCGTCTTATTATTTACTTTTCTTAGCTTCCATGTTGATGTCGAAAGCCGATCAGGGAAATATTGTGTATATACCTCAAAATTGTTCTCATCCATGCCTTCTGGTTTTTGGTGCAGACTTTCCTACAAGAACGAGGATTTGAGTTGGAGAAAGTTTCATTACAGAACGATTTGCTGTGTGCAGCATAACTTTTCCATTCGAGATGAGGAAATGTTTAGAGAAAACTGTGTTGCTCCATATTTTCCAGATAATGATCTCAAGAATAGAAAAAGTCTTCCGAAATGGTCTTGTCATCAAATTACTACTGATATGTTCCATTGCAAATGACTTATTAGATAAATAACCAGTAAATAATGGATTTGAAGCAGCAACGGAAGGGTAAACAACTGCTAGATAATGAATTCTAAACAAAAAAATGTCAAGAAAGGTAAGCAATGAATTCTAAACCAATAAAAAGATGTTAAAGAACAGTTCCCACCGGAGCATATTTCATGTACTGTATTTTTTTTTACAAATGAATGAATTCTAAACAAACAAATAAAAGATGTTAAAGAACCGGTTTCCACCAGGGCATATTTCATGTGGATTTGTTTTGCAAACGAATATTTCTGTGTAAGTGAATGTTTCTTCTATTGAATGATAGGTGGAAATAGACGCCCTGACATTGACATCCAATGATAAAACCACTCACAAGCGGACCCCTTCACAAGCATGAGGTCAAATGTCTATGAAAGAGATCTCTGAACATTTCTCCTCCCAAACGTTGGGAGGTCAAGGAACAAAGATGTTTGAAAGATCTCTGAACATTCCTCTCAATTGTTGAGAGTTCAAGGAAAAACTTAAAAGGGCCGTTGAAAGAAGTAACTAAACATTAATATATACGCAAATAGTACTCGCAGCCCGTCCCTAAAATTATTCTGAAAATACCTTCGTTAATCATCGAAATTACCCTACATTCAATTACAATTACGAAATAAAAGAAAATCAAAATTTATCTCGATAAACATAAACGCAAATCAGAATTTATTACCAAAATTGAAGATTGGGTGAATTATTAACTTTATAATGCTTAAAAGAGAATAAAGGTGATGTTTAAGTATGTTTATCTCTCTTAAAATAAAAATAAAATATTTTATGAATAGAAAAACAATATCTTTTATAATAAAAAGGAAAACAAAATGCTATTTATATTTAATTAGGTGTGTCTATTTCATTTGTTTAGTATGTAATTTTGATGTGCAAATTTTTTTAATATAATATATGTTTAATATTTATTTTATTTAATATTAAATTTTAATAAATATTAGATTTTAATAATAAATTTTATTTATTTTTAGGCAGTGAAGCACTCTACAACCTAACATAAGGAAGATATGCCAGTGTTAGATTTAATATAAGAAATATTATGCGTTAAACTTTTCTAATCTAAGTTCTATTTACATGTTGTCTTGTGAAAAAAATATAACAAAAAATTAGATCAACTAAAACTAAAATTAAAATATCGTAACATATAAAAATTTCTTGCAGGGCCTGGAGTATGCCCTAAAACTGCTTCTGCTTGGCTAAGAGCTCGTCTTCATCGGACGTAAGGAAACAGGTTAACGGCCCAAGACCCAGAGGCATCTGGCAGGAGTGAAAGCCTGCTCCCTTACGGACCACCAGCGGGTTATTTCAGGTGGCGTGGTTTTCCTTGATAACAGTGATGTGTCAACTGACATTTGCGGATAGCAGCCAGAGATGGCTGTCCTCACTGTTGGTTTGACAAACTGAGTTTGATAGGTTTTTCCACCTTTTGAAAAAAAAATAAAAATAAAAATTCTTGCTAAGAATTTCTGCTGTTGATTTGGTGCCCATAAAAGGCTTACATGTAATTTTCTTTGATTTCATTTTTTTTTTTTACTTTTTATATTCAATTTGTTTTTGTTATGAAAAGCTTCAAATATATTTTAAAATTATAACTTGGGCATGGAGTGTGCCGAAGAAATCTCAAATTCAAGGACCAGCGCCTCTTAATAAACCCTATTGTACTGGCCCATGTTGTTATAATCGAATATATTAATAACAGGAAGTTTTTCACTTATCGTAACATATAATTGGAGACAACGGAAAACGATCAGTTATTTTCACCCTTTTGGCTCTTATGGTGACAATTATCTAAGAGCTTATTCTGTGCAATCTTCCTTTGGTTTTGTTTCCTTTGGTTCTGTTTCCACATTGTTGTAGTAGATTAACCTGCGACTGAGGTTTATTATCAAATTCAAAACATCCATCTTCAAATCAATATAGGTGAGATGAATCTAAAACATATCTACTACAACAAACTAAAAATCCCAAAAATCTTAAATCTAAAATTGTAATGTGTAACTCCAATAAATATTTTCATCTATAACACGATTGTCTGGTGAAATGCTATCTCTATTCGGCCTTGATGTGTCTTTCATCCCAACTGTGCCTCTCTGTGCAGCCATATCCTCAAACCTTTAAAAGTTTCAACATAATAACTCTGTCCAGTGTTCTAATATCGTGGAAGTCACTGACATATTGCATCAGTGACCACTTTCCCATACTGATTTAGTAAACCGCAATTTTCCTGGAAATCCTCCTTTAGTCCGGTCCTTTTGTCATTTTATGAAATATATGAAACGCATTACAAATAGATGTTCTCAAAAAATAATGTTTCCAAAGGACAAGGAGAAAAACGGAATTAACATGAGTAAAGATTTACTGGTAATTGTATTTGCAAAAGTAAAAATGTGAAGTATCTACGTATGTATTTAATTCCTGCATTGATTATCCAGACACAGTCCATGATATACCATGATCTAAACTTGCTTGAACTCTCGCCGCCTTGTATTTCCTTGAAATCACTGTATGCACCTTTGCGTCGTGGCGCTTTCACTTAGCATAACCACCATTTGAAATTTCATAACACAAACAACGTGTGTCCCTGCAAAAGTTTCATTACATTATTTTGATTATAGTATGAATGAGAACGGTTTATTATAAGCAAACCAATCATGACGAAGGAGGTTTTTTTCTTTGACGGCCTGACTTTGCTTATAAATTCATATTATTATTTTGTCAAAGACGATATATGTTTGTTCTACTTGTCGTTTGTTCCCTTTCAAACCGTATTCGACACGGAAGAAAAAAATTAGCAGGTCCAAGAAAACACTAACGAAAATATTCCACTAACATATTTAATGTGTTTTAAAATTATTTAGTTTATTTATTATTATTAATCTATTTATTGTTATTATTATTATTTATTTAATTAACAATAATTATATGGGATATAAATTGAAATATATTTATTACATTTTATTGATATGTTTGTAAATGGGACATTAAGAGGTGGAATCTCGGTTGGAATTTTAAAACAAAAACAAACCCACATGTGGAGTTTGATGGCTTTCACACATCCTCACCGGTCTCCAAAGTTTGAACAAAGAACCTTGAAGATTTTGCAAATTTTTTTAATGGTATTTGTCTTGCAAATCACCCCTGAGCAATTTCCCGTCAAGCCTAGATGGAATGCCAAAAATAAGTTGATCAAGAAAATATTATGTTAAACAATCTTAGATTTATTTTAACTCAACCGTTATTAAGCACCTAGAGGAGTCAAACTTTTTAAAGTGCAAATATTTTTAAAGTAAAAAGTCATTTTGATAGATCCCTAGTTAAAATAGATATAAGTTGATAATGAGGGAAAATTTGAAAGATAGAAAATTATCTTTTTAAAGTGCAAATATTTTTAAAGTAAAAAGTCATTTTGATAGATCCCTAGTTAAAATAGATATAAGTTGGTAATGAGGGAAAATTTGAAGGATGGAAAATTATCTTGAAGCTAAAAAACATTGGGGAGTCTCACTAGTCCCTAGTATGCAAACTATAAATGTTTAGAGATGTATTTGAAAAATTATTCAAATTTATAATGATTTTATATATAATCTCCTTATAATGCTCGCAATTTTTAAAGTAAAATAGTTTTATACTGTAAAATTTGGACGAATAATTTTATTAAAAAAAAAATTCATTATTAGATTTAATAATAATAATACTAAATTTAAAATTTACATTTTAATAATCATAATATTATATTTTAGATTTTAATATTATATTTTAATAAATAAAGTCCTTTATTTCAATGTTTATACTAAAGAACCTTTAAGATTAACTATTGTACTTTGTTTTACTTAAATAAATTTTATAATATTTTTAATGTTTATATTAAATAATATTTATTAAATTATTATTAATTATTAACATTAATATTAATAAATATCTTAATAAATAATAATAATAACACTAATATTAAAAATAATATTATTAATAACATCATTAATATAATATTAGTTCTCTTATTAATATAATATTAATAATGTTTAGTTACTTTGATTATCTTATATGGATGTGAGGTTTCGGGTTGTAGGTTCTCTAGAGAATCTTGGAGAAAGATTGAGCAAATCTAGAAGCATTTTATAACATATAACCTCAAAATTGAAAGCAACACACCCTATCCTATTATCCTTATAGAAGTGGGTCTTTCCCCTATCGAGAGCCTAGCTATGACTAGGCTTTTGTTGTACAAAAACAAACCCAATAACATAGGAGATCCAGGTTGGTATAAAGACCAAAACCAAAACCACCTAAGGCTCAAACGAGGTTGGTATAAAGACACTAGGGCCTGGTTAAACCATTGGGAGATCAATGAGAATGATGCATTGCAAAACATTAATAACATTAAGAACATTGTTACTTCTAAGTTCAAAGAAAAAATGTGTTGTGAGAAAGATTTAGCAACTAAAAGAAAATTAAGATATTATAAGGAGGTCATCAACCCCACCCTAGAAGATCAAAAGTATCTCCTTGTTTTAACTAGCTCAAAGAAGAAAATTAATATAGCCAAGATTAGAACGAATTCTCATGAGCTCCATAGTGAAACAGGTTGTTGGGCAGTTCCTGAAACACCATGGATGGAAATGTTCTGCCATCTCTGTGATAATACGAACATGGAGGATGAAAACCACTTCCTCTTAGAGTGCCCCGCATACAACCACATTAGGTCTCAGTTTCAAAATCTTTGTTGGAACACTGACCTTCCTAGCCTTTTACGATGTTAAAATTATAGTGCTCTCGGGAGGCTTCTCTCCAATCTTTTTGAGCATAGGAATAAAATCTTAAATCAAGCTAAATAATTCATTCCTTTAGGTCGGATAGACCAAAGTTTGGTCTTAGTGGATGTTAACCATCATCATCAATAACATTTAAATTATAATGTTAATATTATTAATACCATTAACATTGTTAATATAAATAGTATTAACATTAATTTTAATAATATTAACAATATTTACATTTTAATATTTAATAATAGAATTATTAATAGAAAATTAAATTGAAAAATCGTATTCAGTCTAAAAATATGATTAATAATACTAATGATATTACCCCCAATCGAGGTGACGGAGTGGGTAATCAAAATAAGTATAGATGTTAGAGGCCAGGAGACGAAAGGACTGCCTACCATTGCCCACACGATTATACCGCAGGGCGTGGTGGAGTCTCGCATGTCTGCAGCGATGTCAGAAGGGAGAAGTGGCGTTTGGTACTTAGGTAAGAGGAGAGGTGGTAAGGGAGGCAACGTGAGGTGGATGAGACGACAGGTAGGTAAGGTAGAGTATGCGAGGGAGCGTAGGGAAGGGAGGATGGCTAGATTGTAGGGTAGCGGGAGAACGAGAGTGGAGGACCAACCATACTCACATTTAGTAAGCATGCATAGCAACTGTTTTCTTTCTGTAATTCGTGAAGGAAATTCCAGTATGCTAAGTGGGGGAAGGAATTTGTGCCAGCTTGGGAAGGAAATACCATGGGGAGAGGTTATGCTGCGTAGAAAGAGAAAAAGCAGTGAGGAAGAGTGGTCCAGTAGCTTTGTGTCGATGCTGGCTAGGCTTGAGGGCATAGAAGCTAATAGGGAGTGGCACATTTTGCTCAAGGTTAAGGCTAGAGATGCTAGAGAGGATTTTATTTGCGTGGAATGGAGGACTGAGGTTCTGGAGAAGTTCCTCAGGTCGAATTTCTGGGTAGATAGGGGGAGTTGTGGCAGCAATGAAAAGAAAGATTGGGAGGGGAAGTTGGGCAGGAAGCTAAGCATGGAATGGGTGACATGCAGAAAAGGTAGTGTTGCGAGGGGAGGGAGTGGCGTTGGCAAGTAGGGCAAGGGGAGGGAGGAGAGTCCTAGCGTGAAGCTCCCTTTATTTGTTGTACTGGGGTCGCACGGGGAATGGGTTAGCTCAAGGGAACTCAATGTAGGAGGAAGGGAGAGTGGAGGAGAGATAGATACTATGGGTCCGATCAAGAGGCAGGTCGGGGTGAGCAGGGAGAAGTTGAGGACCACCCATTGTTCACTTGAATGCGTGGGAGCAATGGAGTGTAGGCAGAGGGAAGGCAGTGACAGAACGAAAACCCCATGAGGCAATTGGAATTTGGATGGGTGATGGTTGTTTTATCCTGACATTGAATTGTGATCACTATGAACAGGTAGCAGACATCGGTGACACGGTGCATCTAGCCAGAGGAAGAGGTTGCGAAGGATTAGGAAAATATGATCCTCATTCAAAGGACATGGGAAGCTTGGAACAGAGGAGAGGAAGAAGACCCCTAGACGAGACTATCAGGGAGGCAGCAAAAGCATATAAGGAAGGAACGGATGCAGGGATCCGAAATATTATTGAAGAAATGGAGGAAAGAATTATTGAAGAGGACTCTGAGGATGAAATGGAGGAATGGAAAGACCACATTCTAGATCCTGGGAACACCAGAGGGCGACTATACCAATTCAAACAGACCTTGCATCTATACTAGCTCATGAAAAGACTGGTAGGAAAAGCAATGTAACAAGTGTCCATGGGGATGGCTCTAATCATAAGAGACATGCCAGATTATAAGAATGACCTGCAAACTATCCAGTTCAAGCTCTGCAAGTAGGACATAAGATTGGACCGTATGCAGTGACACATTCCATGTATTATTGAAATGACACCAGCACCTAGAGATTCAACTAAAGATCCAGCACCAACATAATTCTAGGAAGGAAATCCTGAGGTTTGGATGCAGTTAGGCAATGATATGCAATATCCCAACATAGACCTCTAGACAACTGTCCAAGAACTAAAAGGTGACATGGCCCGACTTCGGGCAGACAATGAAAGATTGATGCAGGAACAATCAAATATTTTATAAAGCCTATCAGATAGACAGAATCATCGGCCACTAGCCCCCTGTCTGGAGCAAGGCCACACGACTGGGGAAAAAATGTTCTAAATTGAAAATATGGAATCATAAGGAGGAGGAGAAAACCAAGAGGAAGAATCAGGAAACGTGTGTGATCATAAGACGGAGAAGAAACAAAAGATTGAACTCCAAGGGGAGTTGCGTAAAATCAAGCCTCCTCTCTTTGATGGGGAGCAAGAAGAGGCTATGGAAGCATGGTCAATTAATATGAACAAGTATTTCCAGCTATACATGTATGATTACAATTTAAGGGCCCATCTGGCCATTTTCCAGCTTGAAGGGAAAGCTACATTGTGGTGGAAGGAAGTAAAAACAATGCATGGGGTCAATGAGAAAAACATAACTTGGGAGAAATTCCATAAATTTTTTAAAGAGAAATATTTGACTACGAGATGTTATGATGAAAAAGCAAAAGAGTTCCATGACCTCCACCTAGGCCAAATGACCATGGATGAATTTATAACAAAATTTACATCATTATTGTGATATGTTCCTTATATTCGTGAAGAAAAAGCTAAGGTACATCAGTTTGTCAACATTCTTCCACTATTCACGAAAGAATGGCTGGAATTTGACAACCCAAAGACTATGGATGAAGTCATTCGAAAAGCACGAATTTGTTATCAGAAAAGTAAACCAAAGGGACATATGAGTAAAATGTGGGCAAATAAGAAGGGAAATAAATTCATTCCCAGCCATAAGGGAAATAAGAGCACCAACAATAAGGGAGTATATAAAGGTCAAGGTAATAGGAATGTGAATAAGCTCAGATTTAAGGTACTAGGTGAAGCTAGTACAAATGAACAAGCCGATAGAAATGAAACAAAATTCATTAGTATATCTCCTGTACAATGTTGGGGATGTGGAGGCTCGCATAAAGTCAAAAAATTCCGTCAACACAGAGGAGCAGATAAGATCTCACAAATTTAGGAGGCATCCACTTTGGGAGAAGTGGCAAGAAGCATCCCTAAAATCAACGCAACTCTTGAAGATCATCAGGTGGAGTTTCAGCCAACTATGGTTGAATTTGAAGGTACTATTTTTTACCAAACCTCCTCTATTTTAATAGATCGTGGGGATACATCAGGCTACATTAGTCTCGTGGTAGTGGAATGATGTAAATTATAAGTTGTTAAATTTAAAACCCATGGTTAGTACAGCTAGCCACAACAGCAAAAAGAAGAGTTTTGTTTAAAGTAAGAAACTACCCCTTGAAATTAGATGGTCAACCTATCATAGTTGATTTAAATGTCTTACCCCTAGGTTCATGCAACATTCTGATAGGTATGAACTGGTTAGAAAAGCACTGCTCCTTAAGAAATTGTAAAACAAAGCTATTAGCTACCGAGATGAAGTAGGAGCGACAGGAAATTCAAGGTGTTCAGAAACCTCTGCAATTAAGACCAATAACAGCCTACCAATCAACAAAATGCATCAGAAAAGGTTGTCAAGTTTATGCTATACAAGTACGATATGGTGACTCTAAAGATAAGCCTGTATCACTAGAGAACATACATGTGATACAAAATCTTCCAGATGTATTTCCTGAAGAAATATCAGGCCTACCCCCAAAAGAGACATAGGTTTTACTATTGAGCTGATTCCGAGAGCTGCTCTAGTTTCCCAGGCACCGTACAGAATGAGTATACCCGAGCTAACATAATTAAATATGCAACCCCAAGAGTTTCTTTATGAGAAATATATCCATCCCAGTGTGTGTCCTTGGGGAGCTGCAGTTTTATTTGTTAAAAGTAAGGATAGAACCTTGTGAATGTGCATGGATTACCGCTAGCTAAACAAGTTGACCATTAAAAAAAAATACCCCCTTCCCCAGATAGATGATCTCTTTGACTAGGTGAAAGGTGCAACCATATTCTCAAAGATTGATCTCCGCTTTGGGTATCATCAAATCAGAATAAAAGAGGGAGATATTGCAAAAACTGCTTTCAGGATGCGTTATGGACATTATGAGTTCATGGTCTTACCATTTGGACTAACTAATGCCCCAACAACATTCATGTGTCTCATGAACATCATATTTCATCAGTTCTTAGATAAATTTGTATTAATCTTTATTGATGACATACTAATCTATTCTCGGAACATGGAAGAACATAAGGAACATCTCTGTATTGTTCTGCAAGTCCTACGAGAACACCAACTGTACGCCAAGTACAGTAAATGTGATTTCTTTAAGGAGCAAATCCAATACTTGGGACATGTCATCACCAAGGACGAAATTGTCGTAGATCCAGAAAAGATAAGAACCATTATGGAATGACCAATACCAAAGGATGTAGCCGACATAAGATCATTTATGGGCTTAGCAGGTTACTATCAGAGATTTGTGGAGGGTTTCTCCCATGTAGCATATCCTATCACCTCTCTACAAAAGAAAGACAATTTTCAAATGGACCCCTGACTGTCAAAGGAGCTTTGATCAGCTCAAGCATCTTCTTACCACAACACCTATTCTAAGCATTGTTGATCCCAACAAAGAATATGTGGTTTGTACAGATGCTAGTAAGGAAGTTGTGGGTGTTATATTAATGGAAGAGGGCAAAGTGGTTGCCTACGAATATAGGAAACTTAAAGAGTATGAAAAAAAGTACTCAGCATATGAGTTGCAGCTAACTGTGGTCATTCATGCCTTAAAAATTTGGCGGCATTACCTATTAAGTAAGAAATTCCTGTTGATGACTGACCACCATAGTCTGGTTAATTATTTCAAACAACCAACTTTAAATGCTAGGCAAGCTCATTGGGCAGATTTCCTGAGTGACTTCAATTTTGAAATTAAATATTTATAAGGAGAGGAAAATCGGGTGGCAGATGCTTTAAGCCAGAAGGTAAATTGTTTATATGAGATTTCTTTTAGTGAATCAAAAAATAACTTTTTTTAGCAGATTCAAGAATCAGCCATGCACGATTCAACATATAAACATTTATGGCAACAAGAAAAAAATCCTAACAACCATGAACACTAATTGGGTTATGAAATAAATGTGGAAAATTTGTTGATTTATAGGAAAATGATATATGTGCCTAACCAGCAACATCTTAAAAATCTCATTTTTGATGAATACCATAAGATCCCTTATGTAGGCCATCCCGGGTATCAGAAAATGATTTATGCCCTGTGAGATGAATTTTTCTGGCTTGGTATGAAGAAGGAAGTGGCAGAATATTTAGCCAAATGATTAGAATGCCATTGAGCACCAACATCTAGTAGAGTTACTTCACTCTCTGCCTATACCAAAATGGAAATGGGAAACCATATCTATTGATTTTATTACTAGGCAGCCTAAACCGAGAGAGCAAAATGACTCCATCACGGTGCTGGTGGACAAATTGAGCAAATCTGTTCATTTCATACCTGTTCAATCAACTTATAAAGCAGTCCAAATCACTAATATTTTTATGCAGAACATTTTTTAATTGCATGGAATCCCTAAGATGACTATTTCCGACCAAGATGTAAAATTTACATCAGCCTTCTAGAAATCCCTCTTTAAAGGATTGGGCACACAACTGCACTTCAATACAATTTACCATCCACAAACAGATGAGCAGACTGAGAGACTGAATCAAGTTTTTGAAGACATGATGTGAACGTATGTTATGCAGCAGCCCACTAAATGGGAAGATTATTTACACCTGGTGGAGTTTGCATATAACAACAGGTACCATGCATCCATTTAGATTAGTCCCTTTGAGGTTTTATATGGACACAAGTGCAAGACACCTTTAAGTTGGAGTGGACTAGAGGACAAGCTGTTACTAGGGCCAGAAATGTTGGAGGAAATGGAGGAAATGGTTAAAAAGGTACAAATTAATTTAAATGTTGCTCAAGATTGATAGAAGAACTTTGCCGATCAGAAGAGGAGTTTCCGAGAATTCTAGGTAGGAGATCATGTCTACATTCGAGTGTGAGCTAAGAAAAGCACTTGACAATGGGCCAGGTGTGCTAAACTAGCACCCCAATATTACGGGCTATCTCAAATCCTGGCTTGAATCAGACCGGTGGCTTACCAAGTTGCCTTACCCAGTCATATTTGTGTACAGAATGTTTTTCATGTTTCTCTACTTAAGAAATATGTATATGATGCTAACCACATAATCCAATGGCAAGATATACAGGTAAGGTATATATATAAATATATATATATATATATTATACAAATGTGTTAAATAATTAGTTAATGACTTAACACCTTTTGTTGCTATGTTTAGGTCGAACCGGAAGGTGAGTTCTTGGTTGAACCTATGGTTATACTAGATCAGAGAGAAGTAACATAGTGGAAACGAGTTATCACTGAGGTTAAAGTGCACTGGCAGCGCTATGAGCCGGAAGAGGCCACCTAGGAAGATGAACAGGTCATGAGAGAAAACTTTCCAAGTCTATTTGCAGAAAGAGAACATCGGAATGATGTTCCGTTTTGGGGCGGAAGATGTAATATCCCCCATTAATGTAAATATTATTTTTTTACTGCAGCTAAAGAGAGTGTTACTATTTCTTTCAATTATAAACTATTTTGGAATTTAGTTATAGAAGAATAAATTTTGCAGTTATGGATAAATACTATTTTACAAGGTAATTAGTTATGGAGACAGTTATATGTTCCAAAACTAAATCTTAGAGTATTTTTACTAAAATGATCAAGAGGATAGGGATCTGAGATCAAAAGGAGAAAATGAAACTGTGCTGAAAGGTCAGGCAGTCTATAATGGCTATGTCTAGTTAAGACCAGATAGCTAGTAAACATTAAAGTCTCCAAGGAGAGAAAAAACTCTTAGAATTAGCAGTAGCATGGGGAAAATATTTAGCAGAGTAGGTAATCTCATGGTAGGGAGGAAAATTAAAGTGCAAATATTATACAAGACTCAGCCTGGACAACGTAAACGGATAAGTAAAGAATTGCTTATATAAGTTATTCTCTGAATCTAAGAACATTAGCTAGGAGATTGGCTAAATTTTAGAGATATATTTGTAAATTATTGTGTAAGAATTATAGGCAATGTTTCCTATTTCTTGAAGTATGTCAATAGGGTTTTTCGTATTTTATTTTGAAATAATTCATCAAGAGTAATAATAGAAAACTGAGAGGAAAACCCTTATTACATTCACAGAAAGAAACTATATTAAGAATATCAGGAGATTTAGCAAAGAAATTAGAAGGAGAAGCAAATTTGGAAAAAGATAAGCATTCCTATAAACAGGTCTATTACAATATCAGATAGGGTAATTTCCCTATATTGTATCTTATCTAATTTAGGAAAAGCAGTTAAAATCATCTATCAACCGAAAGAACTTCAAACAATGATAGATAAAATAAACAGGTATGCTTAAAGATCAGTAGATACTAAATTGTTCACGATTTTGTACCATAAATCTTTACATGCATTAAAACCCTAGTCAATGAAACAAATATACAAATTAATTTTGAACAGCTCCACGATGACAATCAAGAATATAACAGAGCTCATGAATTCAATTATGGAAGATAGAAGCATCAACTTCTGGAAATTTTCAATAAAAAAGGATGATTACAGTCTTAGCCAAATATCAAATATCGTAGCATTTCGAGCTTCTAAAGAAGCCACCAAAGCATTTTCTTTCAAGTAAAAATCAATTGAGATTTTACCGAGCTAGGACTAAATCAATGCAAATCAAATTATACATTTCTGAGCCGCATTATAACTCTGTATCGAATGAAGTGTAAACCAAAAACTCTAAAGAAATTGAGGAAGGATAACTCTCAGTTTCCAAACTCAGTGTTTGAATAAAACTGGGAAAACAATTGAAACTCAACAATTAAATTATGAAACCCTCATCTCATTAAAGCTCCAGTCATACATTTTAAATGTTCCAACTATCAATATAATATCAAGGATGGCAACCTGAACTCCTTGCTAAAAACCTTCAACATTCGGCTGAAGCCGTAGGTCTCTTTTTTTAAAAGGGCCTCAAACAAAACTTCTGGAAACAAACACAAAACAAACTATCAAAGGAGCCATGACCCCACCAGTCTCGAAAGACCTATCTAGAAATTTTATCACTGCCTTTTAAACTTGGTGGCCTGACCGTAAAAGTCGTACCGTAGAAATTGAAGAGAATCATAATACTCAAAGCTAGTTGCAAACGATAAAGTCAGTAGGAGGGTTTGCCACAGTGCCAAGTTGAATCTTCCATCCTGGGAACCAGACCTTACACCATAGCAGAGAATTTGTATTAGAACATGCAAAAGAAAACAAAAACTGTAATAAACATGCTAACCCTGATAAACAAAGGCGATTATGCGAAAAAGAGGACTTGAAAGCTTACCTTCGGAGGGAATGTTGCAGACAATGCCTCCGCAGAACAAGTTCCAGAGCATTAAAGCAGTTGTACATTCATCAGAGCATCCCAAGCCACAATGCAGTGCAAATAGTCCAGTGAACCCGGATTGCAGGCGAAGACAAACACCAAAGGATAGAGCAGAGCCATAACCCCTCGAGAATTCTGGAGTGAAACAATGACAGATTGAAACCACATTGCCGAGAAATGAAGGACTGATAACCTGAGGATCGTTCGATCCAACGGGCCATGGTGAATCGTCGATGGAGGAGCCTGATCCCGAGGGTTAGGTTGGATAAGGACAAATCAGTCACCTTCAAGCAACCACCATGACCTAGACAGCCAGAGCACTAAATACACATGCGTTTCGTGAGCACGATTCGGGGCTATGACCTGTAAACATTTAGTGCGTAGGCGAGCAATGTACCCACATGTTTAATACACAGGGATGTATAGATTGTAAAGTCAATGCCGCGCACAACCAAATCCTGCCACAATCATTATACAAATAATACATAGCATCTAAATTCCAAACCATTGTTTTCGTATAAATTTTGTGGTTTTCGTATAAATTTTGGTAATACCATTTAGCAAGGTAGTATATAAACTTTACATAGTAGTTAATAATTGATAATGCCTCGTCTAACATATATATGTAATTTGGGGTGGCTTAAGTTAATATATATATAAAAAATTAATGTTTAATAGATAAATGTGTTACCGTTTCGAACTTGAGTGGAAAAGATTCAAATAAGAGGAAAAATTTGAGTGAAAACGGTTAAAACATGGGGAAAATATTTTCTGAACACAAATTCAAAAGTGTCATCAAAATTATAAAATGCTCCATCAAACGTGTTATTAGTGAACCATATTCATTTCTTTTCGACGACTACTAGAAATATATATTAATATGTCAAAGGCCTATAGCGTAATAATTGATTCACAATGAAGCATTCCCGTAAGTTCAGTCATCAGAAACTGCAAAAAGATCTACAACCAAGCATGATTCAGGAAAATAAAATTTGTCGTTCATACTTGGATCAACAAAACCTCATAGCCATGGGCAACTGCTAAAAGGATGCACATCCAACCATGGTTCATAAACCTCAGAGCCATGGGAAAGTGTTGAAAGGATGTATGTCCAATCATTGTTCATAGAGTGTTTTTTAATTGAGCCTCAATAAAAGCACATGTTGAATGTTTGACTAGAATCCAACCGAGAGGAAATTTATATATAAGATCCGTTGAAGTATATATGAGAACTTCGATTTCACACTTATAGTAATATTGTATTGACAATCTCTCTAATTATCAATGCCTTCATTTCACACTTATCCGGATGTCTTTGTCTAAATTTGCACTTAGGTGCCAAGGAATGTGCTTAAAGTAAATGCAAGTCATGTGCCAAGGAAATCACTGTTCAAAGTTTAAATACGTGTGTTCCATAAACATAATTAAATTTTTTATTTTATAATTGATGATTTATTTATATATTTTATAGTTGTGGATTTATTTACCTCGTTCCACAGACACTAAATCGAAACACATGCAAAATGAAAACACTATGGTTACACATGTTCTTAAGCATGCTTGCAAACAATTGTTTGGGAACACCTTCAGCAATCCCACTTGAATTACATTGTAGTAACTAACTATTCACATAGAATAGTATTCATGAGTTGGGTTAAATGTTGTGATATAGTGGGAAAGTTACTTTGGAAATAAATAGTTATTATATTAATAAATATAAATAATTATTACATTAAAAAATTAAATATATTATTTTAAAATTTATAAACAAATTTTATATTTTCTATTGGTAAATTTATTTATTTTCTCTTAAGTTATTAAAACAAAATAATATAGAACTATAACATTATGAACACACCTCTTGTTAAAGAGTTATATATATATATATATAGATATATATAAAAGTTTTATTGGTTTCACTTTACATCTTTGTTGTAATTATTTACTTTACACACAATTTTAGCCATGATTGAGTTTGGGATTAATGTTCTTCACTTACATTTTATTAAAGAATGTAAAGATTTTTTTGGAGATTCTTATTTTGAAGTAAATACATTGATTTGAATTTAACTTCTTCTGTGTATCACTTGAACTTGAGTTGTAATCTTATCCATTTTTATATACATAGGTCACAATATAAAAGAAATTGTTGTCAACAAATAATAATGTCAACAAATTCCACACATTTACATTAATAGTATTCTTTTTCGCCTTACTATCACTATAACAACAGTAGAGATGTCAATACCAATCATATACATAAAAATAAAAATAATAGGAATTAGATGTAAGTTATTGATATTGGTGTATTTATATAAGGACATTACCTTTGAATAATAAATATACACAAGGATATAAATATAAACATAATACTACTCATAGTTGAGTTGGGATTAATGAAGTTTGATTTTCTTTTGATGAATGAATGTGAAGAATAGGTTTAAACATTTCAAAGTTTAAATGTTTGTATTCATAAGCAAATTTTATATTTTATTATTATGAATTTTTGTGTACAGGTGTTCCCACATTTAAGAATCATGTTGCAATTTCTTATTGTTTTTGGAGTGTATTGTGTGTAAGTTTTATTTTATTTTTTAAAATTATTACATCAAAACACACATGTAGAATGACAACATTATGAACAAGCATCTTGTTAACTCATCTTTTCACCTTTCTTTTAATAGCTTTAAGAGATCAACTTAATTTCACTTGTTGAGGCAACTCACCTAACACACATAACATTAGTTATGATTGAGTTGAGATAAATGTTTTTTATTAAAATGTCAAAATTTCATGGAGATGACTAATTTTGGAATAAATAGTTATTACATAGATTTTGAATCCAAGTGGGGAGAGCAAGTTTTTTTATATCTATTACCTAAGCTAGACCCAATTAACAAAAGGAATATTGAAGGACATGGAGGTGCTATTCGATCCACTTTAAGTGCAGAAATCACAATATCAAAAAGTTGGTGGCAACAAAATGCTCACTTGTAAGAAAAAGTAAGATTCGGACTAAACTGAGTTAACAATCTTCTTCATTTTATTCCTCTAACATAAATGTTGAACTATTGCTGGAACAAAAACAATAATGATGCCAATATTGAAAAATAAGAAAAAAAAATCCTACGCTAAGGAAACCATAAAATTCATTAAAGTATAAATACTCATGTTAGACATGAAATTATAATGTTAACCCATAGAGAAGACAACTCTCGAAAACACCTTATTTTAAGGACTCCATTGTGGAGAGGGGCATTGTTCTCTTAACCAGTTGTTGAGATATACCTTTAGATTCCACTATAAATATTAGAGAATATACAACATTAAAGAGTTTATTCGTGGGTATATAACTTACAATGTCTGTAATAGTGGAAAAAGAAGATGAGATATACCTTTAGATTCCACTATAAATATTAGAGAATATACAACATTAATGAGTTTATTCTTGGGTATATAATATTTGTTTTATTAAAATGTCTGTAATAGTGGAAAAAGAAGAGTTGGTCTAGAATAACACATATCTCTATAAATTTGGTTCACAAACAATTTTGAAATTATCAAAAATTTTATAGTTTAAGAATTATGGAGTTTTTAAATAATTATTTTTCTATACTAAAATATTAATTATACCTTAAGGTGTTATTTTGAGAAGAACCCCTCCATGCCCCTGTGTCTCTTTGTGCATCGTCCATTTGTGTGTTAGATACCTGTCTCATTGTGCATCATCAATTTGTGTATTAGACAATAAAAAAATTCATTGTTCCATTATATTGGCCGTGAATATCCAAAAGTAACCGTTTGGAATGACCCAATAGTAATATCACATTTTGGATCTCGTATCTTCTTTAATTAATATATCAAAATCGCCATTTCCAAACCTTTGTGTACCCAATGAAGTTTAGGGGATCGTCTGCCATAAAATATGGTGCGCGAACACATTTATCTAGACATAATTCATGGTTTCATCATATTGGCAGTGAATATCCAAAAATAACCGTTTGGAATGACCCAATAGTAATATCACATTTTGTATCTCATATCTTCTTTAATTAATATATCAAAATCGCCATTCCCAAACCTTTGTGTACCCATTGAGCTTTAGGGGATCGTCTGCCATAAAATATGGTGCGCGAACACATTTATCTAGACATTTCTTTTTGTTGATCTTGCATGCAAATGTGGACGACGCCTCTACATTCCAAGCATCAGTTTTCATCTACAAAGCTTCCAGTGGCAATAGTTACGTTAACATTTTTTTTGGTTTAGAATTCATTACGTGCCAATTGCTTACATTTCTTAAGATATCTACTTGTTTAGAATTCATTATTTACTAATTGTTTACATTTTTGCCATTGCGTGAAGCCAGAGTTTCAAGATGGAATGGAAATATTTTAAGTAACAAGTGATTTGTAAAACATTTTTCATTAATTTTGCATTTCAACTATTCTTCAGCTTGTAGTGAAACATATTAATAGTAATTTGATGACATGATCATTTCCAAACACTTTGTGTGCCCATCCTCTTTGGAATCCTCTGGAAATTATGGAGCCACCGCACTTTTCTCTAAACATTTCCTCGTCTCAAATGGAAAATTTTTACTATACACACTCACAATCATTTTGTCGTCAAATTTTCTATAACTCAAATCCTTGTTCTTGTAGGGAAGCCTGCACCAGAAAAACAAAAGGCATAGATGAAAAGAATTCGAAGTTATATACAAAATATTTCCACATTTACTTTCGACATCGACATGGAAGCTAAGAAAATTAAATAAAAGAATAGAAATATTAGATGTTTACCATTTCAGAAAATTACGGTTATAACTACATTGTCGCCTGTAACTCAATGACATTCATCTCAGGAAAACTTTGCAATGTACCTAATATTAACTCACTAAAAAGCACTGAAAAGATATTCCTCCAGATTTTCTTGAAAGAGAGTGGTAAAATTTGAAGACCTCTTCCCTCGCCTAAATTGGAAGAGCCTTTGCCAAACTATGAGTAGAAATTAGAGAGTTTTCTTGGCTCATGATTTTTCTGTAGGTCTTTGGATGTTCCAGACAAACATTTTTCACAATTTAAATGGAATAATGTTGACACGGTTCATGCACATTAAGCATAGTTTGAAGCCTCCAAAGCTTCCCACAGAAAATCCAAAATAGAAATGAATCGCCTATCCATGGAAAACGGACGGTAAAGCTAAGCGCACGAAACAAGTTACACTATTGAATGCAATAGAACACTGGTGCTCTTGCAAGGCCCATAACCCGAAGGTGCACATGCTGAAACCCTCCACCATCGCCAAAAATATCTTCTCCCAAATGGAAAACTTCTGCTACACACTCTAATTTGTTCTATACTGAACTTTTCTCCAACTCAAATTCTTGTTCTTGTAGGATAAGTTGGACAAAAACAAAAGACATGGATGAGAAGAATTCCAATGTATTTACACAATATTGCCATAATCTATACTTCTGACAATAACATGGGAGCTAAGAAAAGTAAATAAGAAGCTGGGAAGACTAGATACTTGCCTATTCATAAAACTATGGTTACCATCACATTGTCGTTTGTAACGCGGTAATATTTATCTCAAGAAAACTTCACAATTTATAGAACTCTAACATTCACTCACTTGAAAACACAGCATCCTGTTTGATTTTCTTGAAAGACAACCGTGAACTTTAGGGATCTCTTCCTCTCCTCAATTGGAAGAGCCTCTGCCAAGCTGTGAGCAACAATTACAGAGTTTGCTTCGCACACGAATTTTATGGAAGTCTTTGTATATTCTCGAAAAAATTACGAGCAACCTCACTATGTTGGCCCTTCTAATAGATACTTGATCAATATGTTCAAATTCTACCATTTAAATGATGCACAATCTTTTGAAAGACATTTTTAGACTCTGTTTTTCTATAAAACTTGATGCTGTTTTTCAATAAAATCTGATTTTTTTTACCTATGCAAACCCATCAAATAACTAACTCAAACTTATTAATTATTTTTTTAATTTTAATTTTATTTTAAATAATTTAACTAAATCTACATAACATCACATTAAAAAATAATATTTTACAACATCACTACATTGTACAGCACTTATCTCTTTGAAACAACAAATTATTAAACCTATTTTAAATATACAAATTTTATGGTTTCAAATAATATGAAAATTAGAATAAACTATATCCTCAAACTTTTATATCAATAAAATTTATGTTCCACGAATTCAAACCTCTTAAGGGGCCATATTTGTATAATTGTTTATATGTATCTCAACGTCTCATTAAAGATTCAAATAGCTCAAACTTATAGGTGCGGAAAATGAACACAATATTTCAAGGCTTAGTGGTACAGTCATAAAGATATCCATCCTTATCTTGCAGCACCTGAAATTTTTTAAGTTATCTTTATTTGCAAAACGTGAGAGACAAGTCCCTTATTAGTCTTCATCTTAATTCTTTTCAAATTTCTGCCAGTTTAACAACATTCATTTATTAAATTTTGCCCGATATTTCATTCTTTCTAATGTTTTAGAGTCCTCTCAATTTAATGTATGTTTATGCCTAGAGAAACATCCATGAGATTAATGTTATCAGAAGTTGCAAAGTGTTACAATATTCTACTTCCATGTTCCCATTATTAAAATATAATTCATATTAGACATGGACCAATTAGTTCTCCATAGGAGATCATGTGAAACTGACCTTTCACTCTTTTCTTATATTACAACTCTCTTCATCATCATCAATGATAAAAACATATTTTCAATACATTTTCTGGTATTTACAAAAGCATAAAATGAAATGATAAAGAGTAATATAATATCTTGTTCTCTCTTGTCAATCATTCCTAAAATTTAAACTTAAGAATTGGCCAAGACTAAGCTTTTTTTATTGTGTAGAAGGCATAATCCTAAAGTGAGAAAGAGTGCCTTTTATGCTAAACATTAGATTGGTCCATTTAATGCAGTGGAATCGTAAATATTAACCCCATAGGCCACCCTTTCATAAGAGCTTCCTAGGCTACTTGTGCCCAATTTTTACTACACTCGGGGATATTATATTTGAGGCTACAAAGAAGAAAGAAGGATTAACTTCTTCCATTCACCATCTGACACACATACTTGGCTACTCTCGTTAGAGCTTGATGAATGTTTTAGGCACGGTGTGTGTTTACATTGCCATTTGTAAACATGAGAGATTACCTTTCAAGTACCCAACGAACAATGTTTAGTGGGAATAGTTTATGGTAAATCTGATGAAGAATTGCTTGAAGAGGAAATTTGGGCTGCCATAGATTCTTATCCAAACAACCAGACCTTTAATTATGCTAATGGAGACATTTATAAGTGGAAATGCCTTTAGAGAATACCCATAGAGAAATTTATTCTACAACCATTATCATATGAGAGTGAAGGGTTTAGTGGCTAAGGTGATGAAAGACAAAGGTCTAGTCTAGGATATAATTGTCAAGGAAAATAAGCTCAGTTGCACAAGCCTCTCTTTTGATAAGATTGTTTGATTGTATTACATTTAACATTAACATTTCTTTTTCACTCAAAGTGAAATATAGTTAGATCACATAACATATCACATCGCCTCTCTTTTGAGAAGATTGTTTGATTGTATTACATTTAACATTAACATTTCTTTTTCACTCAAAGTGAAATATAGTTAGATCACATAACATATCACATCTTTTTTTATCTATGCTCTTCTTCCATATGTACTACAAATTTACTGAGTTTCTTTTACCATATATAAAACTAATACTAATTTAAATATATCATAAAAGATTATATATCCATTAATCATCTCACACAAAGAAGAGTTGAGTTTCCTATGTAAAGACTACATTAGATCATTTATATATATATATATGAGAACCCACCTACCAAACTCATGTTTCGAGTTTTGTTAGCCTCCAGTTTCAATTCTCTACTAATCACGGGCTACCGAGGCAATGGTTTTGGAATTCGTACAATCCAATTGTTGAGTTGTAGGGTTTCCCTCATCTGGCCAGCTTTCCAGTAAGGGTGGACCAGTATAAATTTCTCTGTCTCAAAAACTCTGAATGTTATTAAATGAAAACACATTTTTCAAAGATAATCTTATCTATGTCATATATGCTAATATCTAAATTGGTCACAACGTTCATGCCTTGTAGTTAATAATTGCAATATTAGAAGTGTGGGTTGCCTCTTTTGAAGCTGTGAGAAGCAGTACCCACACACGCCATTTGGTGGACTACTTTATTATCAAGATATATTCTCAATGACAAAGAAATGTTGAAAAAAACTTGCTGAAACCTCCCATATGGGCATCTTTATTAATTGTGGGTCAAAATAATTGTGGGTGGCTTGATTTACATTAGGTTAATATAATTACCTGTACGTAAAATTATCTGTAGATAAGACGAATGGCCTGCATAACTTGAAGCTTCATTTCCTCTTTTATTGCAGAGCACACTCTCGATGGTGATTATTGTATCGATTAGAATGATTAGAACGAACTAGATCAAGCAATTCTCAGAATCGAATGTCACTTAACTTGCAATGCTGTAGACAATAATTAATATAAAATTGAGTAATTTGAAAATTAAATCAAAGCTCTACAAACCTATCTATCAAAGCCAAGTGGGGAGAACATATGTATCAAATCAAATCTGAGCTAACCTATCTATGAAACAATGGAAATTGAAAAACCATATGAGCGTCACATATGAAATGGAAATGTCAATATTTGAAATTGACAATTTCTGCACATATGAAATGAAATTGAACCTGATTTATCTTAATTAATAAACATAATGAAGAAATTTGTGTTAAATTTCATCTAAGAATTGTGTTAAATTCTGTTTGTGTTGAGAATTGAACGGCCAGCGCTTTTGAAGTTTATGAGGAAGCTACGTCCAAAACCCTACCATTTTTCCTTCAGGTTGCCATTTATTCATCGACTATAACTAATGCACAAGCGGGCATACATTTCAGAATAGAATGCATAGGCAGTCGCACAGGTTACGGTGTGGACAAAACACCTGACAAATGGTTGAAGAGACCTACTTTTGAGAATGTAAATAGGTATAACTTTCAGAAGCAATGTAGTTTCCATGCATGTTTTATAAGTTTTTTTTTTACCGAATTTGTAAAAAATAATTCAATTATGGTTTAAATATATGATTCAAATAGAGAAAGAAATTTGTGGTATGTATGTAAATATCCTTAAATTTATATTTTTATAAGGGATATATATATATATATATATTTTGCAAGGGAATGATTATCATGTAAAATTTGTTTCTTATCCGTTTTTATATATATGTTAATATGTTTTTTAGGAGGAAATAACTCTTATATCAAATTGGTGCAGTTTAGAGTTGGCTGATGTTTTAAGTTGTCTCAGCACTCATTATCGATTATGCAAGCAAAACATAGTAAATATGAAAAGAGTGCTGGGATGGTTATAATGGAAGAGATAACCAATTTAACTTTAATGTAACTATTAATGAGAAAAATGTATATTATTAGAAGATTTTAGACATCAAATCAATAATAAAAAAATACAATTATTGACTTTCGCTTATATGTCAAAAGATATCTAAAGATTAAAATATTAATTAAATAATAATAATAAATTTTTTTATTAATATTAATTAGAAACATTTTACTATAAAAATAATAAGTTGATTACACGAATAATAATCAGCTTTCCTAATATAAAATAATAGAATTAAGATTATTAAACTCTGTATATTCTAAGTGATATTTTCTGATGCTAAGTGATATTTTCTAATATAAAATAGGAGAATTAATATTATTAAACTATAATGTATATAGTAGGTGATATAGATCTAGATAAGGGGAATGTCTATTTAAAAGCGGACTAAATTAAAAGACAAAAGAATTAATACAATGAAGATCAAATATATTAATGAGATATTACAAAGGAAAGAGATCATCGGTGGAGAAAAGAATAAGACAGAGGAAAGAGCAAGAACGAAAATAAAGGCCGGGGGCAAATTTTATTTTTGATTTGGTAAAATTAGTATTTTTTTTTTCAAATATAAAAAACATGATTAACTTGGAAATAAGAAAGGATGATATTACAAAACTTTTAAAGTGTATTTTTATTTTTGAAAATATAAAAAGAAGATGATTAATATGGAAGTAACCGTGGGATATTAAGAAAATTTTAAAGTGTATGGTTTAAAAAATGATATTAATATAATATTTTTATTAATAATGAGTAGAATATATTTTTTAACTATTTTTAACTATTTTGCAATAAAGTGTATGGTTTAAAAAATATATTAATATATTATTTTTATTAATAATTTGTAGAATATATATTTATAATTATTTTGGAATAATGATCATGTGTATGTTTTAAAAGATGATAGTATGCATTATCCATGGAGTGGGCTATTATAGAATCTCAACATTTTTTATTATGCTCTCTCTCTATCCATTTTCATATACTCTGCTATACTATGGAACAAAATGCAGTCAAATAGAATGAATGTAACCTCTTTCCTCATAATGGCCCAATTATACCATAGCAAAAATGATCCTATAAGTTGCTCCCTCTAATTTTATCACAGTCAAAGCATTGATATGGATGAAATACAATATAATGATCCAATCTATATCATACCTTCCCATGTGGGGGGATTTTAGTCTAACAGTGATTTTATTAAATGAGATGAAATTTTTCCTCTACCTTCTCGCTAGAGTATCATTTAGCCTTTCTATTTTCCTCTCATCCCAATCTATGAAAGGTCATACTACAGTGGTACCACCCTTGTCTTATAGTTCTAGAATTCTTCTACAAAACTATATATTTTATCAACTCTTCATGAGCATATGGTGCTAAATCCTCTATCGAAGTAGGACCTACTCCTCTTCCTAGTCCAACATGGAAGACTCAAAGATTGATATATTTTCCACATTCATTGTTGACTAAATGCACATGTATCGGGGTAGACTAAGTTGCTAGGCATTAGCCCCCACATTTTCTAATATATTGAAAGGACTATAATGTAGGTACTTGATTTTCTTACTAGGACCCTATAGCCTCTCCTTGTTCAACTATAACCATATTTTCTCCCACTCTAAATATCTTCTCTATTGGTGTTGATTTTATTGATGAAAAAGAATTGGATGTTCTTCCACTTGGTGTATGTGGACTTGTATTTGGGAGTCCCTATATGTATATAAATGATGAAATCATCATGTGAAGAGAAACCCATATCACCTCCTCAGGGATGAAAAATCCTTCATCTTCAACATCTTTTTTGCTAAATTGGTTTTCAGACATTTTCTCAAAAAATATTTTGCTAGTAAGTCTTAAGAGCAAGTTAAATATTTTGCTAGTATGTCCCAACCAACCTAAGAAATTGATGACTTCTAGCAAGATGTATGTTTTGTTATTTTGAAGAAAAAACCAATCTATACAAGAGTGAGTGAGAGAAAATTCGTCATTGAAGGGGTCTATTAAGGAAGAGACACAACAATAGGAATATTTTCTACATGCATATAGGGGAGTGTTCAAGGATCCTAAAGGACTACCACCATAGAGGGAAGTAGACCACATGATAAAACTATTATTTGACTCTCCATTCCTAAGCATCGAGTTGTACAAGTAGTTTGTTCTACATGAAAAAAAGGTGAAATAGTCATAGAAGCTATCAGAGCATGGTGTTATTTGACCGAATACCTCATCATGTGGGTCACTCATCATAATTGTGCCTATGAAGAATGTGAATTATAAAATGTGCATTGGTAACATATTGTTAAGAAAAATTATGCTCAAGAACATGCACCCCTTTCAAATATTAATGATCTATTAGATTAGTTGCAACAAGAAAAATACTTCACCAAGTTGGATTTAAAATCAGGGTATCCCTAGGTTTGAATCAAAGAATAAGACACCTTGAAAACGACCTTCAAAACAAGATGACGTTTGTATGGTGGATAGTCATACTATTTATTCTATGCAATGCACAAGTTACATTTATGAGATTAATGAATGCCATACTACATCATTTCCTAAATTAATTTGTTATTGTTTATTTGGTTGATATATTAGTATATAATTCTGCCTGGGAGGAGCACATCTCACACGTAATGTAGGTGCTAGAGACATTAAAGAAGCAATAATTGTTCGAAAATCTCAATGAATGTGAGTTTGCACAACAATATTTTATGTATTTAGCCTATTTGATTGGTGGAGGAGAGTTTAAAATAGATATTTCCAAGATGGATACAATCATGAAGTGGTCAATGCCTACCAATGTTTCTTCGATTGAAAGTTTTTTCATGGTAGCAAAAGAACTGAGCAAATTTATAGCCTCAATTTTAGCAATAGTTGAACCACTTCATACCATAACAGTGAGTCGTAAGAATTTCCAATGCAGAAAGGGTTGGGAGAAGGCCTTCAAAGAGTTAAAGAAGAAAATTAGTCAAGAATTGGTTCTTGTAATACCAAACTTGCAATGATCCTTCAAAGTGGAGACATATGAAAGTTGATACAATAAGAAAGCCCTCTATTCTACCATTATAAATTATTTCATGGGGTGGTTCTAAAATACTCTACCCTTGACAAGAAACTCTATCCACTCGCACAAGCTTTCAAATAGTTGAAATATTATCTGATGGGAAAGGAGAAAAGAATCCACATACATCACCAATAGCTACAATACTTGCAAGACTAAACAAAGTTTTAGAGTCCACAAATTGCAAGCGGATAGGTTTTACGACAGTTTCATTTAGTGATCAAATACAAGGAGGACAAAATAAACAAGTTACTTGACATGCTTTCAAGGCCACCGACATCAAGGATCATAACTTTGGGAATTATAATCTACATGGAGCCTCTCACACATGATCTATACAAAGAGGCATATACAGAGGATGACTTCAAAAAAATGTTTTAGCATTTGCATAACTAAGGTTATCAAAACAATGGAGACACCATAGTTGACTATCATCTTCAAAATTGGTTACTCTATAAGGTGGACAAGTTATCTGTTCCTAAAGGTAAGCTACTACAACTAATCATAGAGAGTCACACCTCCAAGGTTGCAAGGCATTTTGGTGTACGAAAGATAGTGTTCAACTTTATGAAGTATGTGTCATGTCCCATGATACACAAAGATGTAGCTAGGTTCATAAGAGGGTGTATGCTTTGTTGAACCAACAAGCCTAGTAATAGGAAACAAGGTATATCCCATCCCTTACTTGTACACACTCATCCTTGCAAAGTATTTCCGTGGATTTTGTAGGAGGTTTACTAGTAACTAAGAAAGGACATGGCTACTTCTTTGTGATAGTTGACATATTCCAAAAAATGTGCATTGTCATGCCTTGTAAATATACCATAAACTAACCAAACACAACAAATATGTTCTTTTATAAGTCTAAGTGTGTTAATCAACAATACTATTTTGTGTAAGAGTTAGATAAGTACTTCATAATTGACTAGCCTCATTAAAACTTGTCTACTATACATGGAAAACTAAGACTTGAGACTTATTTATTATACATAGTAAAACTTTGTCTTAAACATTTAATTCCATTACAAATTAACCCAAATTCATAAAAAATATCAAAAATCCCAAATTCACATGGTATAACTCTTCTCAATTTGAAACTCTTCTGAATTTTAAACTTTTTTAAGAATCTTACAATACAATTTTGAGGATAATGTTACCTCTTTGTTTAAAATGTGATTTGAATAAAAATGAATTCAATTCCTTTGGAAAACCTAAAGCATGTGCATTATGCAGATTTCTAAACTCCAGCTTATAATTCCAACAACTATGTGCTTAATTTCAAACAAAAATTAACCAAAATCAAAACTGCAAAAATTTAAATACCGTTCTCAAAATAATCATTAAAACCTTGACGTTAATACCGTTCTCAAAATAATCATTAAACCTTGACGGATTATTGCATTGCCTAATTCAAATTTTCAAAAAGCTAACAAAGTAACATACTACCTTTAACGTTATTACAATGAAAGTACTGAACATGCAATTTACTACCATTAAACTTACAACGAAATCTGTGAGCATTGAAATCTGTGAGCATTGTTGGTGAATTCCAATGATATCACATTGTAAGAAGGATTAGACCTGTAGCCGAATCAGTATACATATCCATGAGCAGTAATGTACGTTGTGCTTATACTATTATCACTACTTCAATGAAAGCTCTGACACGAAAGAAGCATTGGGGGTTCGACTTCCAATGGTATCACAATGGAAGAAGTAGACTGTACTGCAGAAGAAGCCTAGAGACGAGTGGAGCATTCTTCCAAATTCCAATATATATCCCAGTAGTCTCCTTCGCTGCTACACTCTGTCTCTTATCACATGCTGCCTTGGGTTCTCAACTTCTTCCATACCGAATTGTCACCAACCATGAACAAATCTCTGATGGTTCTCTCTGTGAATTACCATTTTTGCTGTGCTTTTTAAAATGGCCACCGTGACAGATTAAAGGAAACGGGAAAAAGCCATTCAAGCTCTGAAACTTCCCTTGGTAAAATTGAATGATCATAATAATTTTAGGAAGAATGATAATAATTGAAATAGCCACCTTTTTTCGGCCTGATGTGACGATCTCTGTGAAGGTCTTTATATTTGTTGTGTGTTACAGTAAGGAAGCACGGAAAAGCTAAGCAGCTCTCCCCATCATGTGAAAGACGCGGTCTACGTCCTCAAGCTGAACTCGATTGCTCGTTAGACTATTTGGCCGTATTGTGAAAGTTGTCCTGTCGTAACTTTCATCAGATTGGATGGACGATAATATCTAAGGTACTCTGACTGTCATTACCACGTGAATAAATCGTTGGTGCGAGTTTCAATGAAATTACAAAATTTAATTTCCATATTTTTCAAATATTAATGTCTGCGGCTACGTCGCTGGTGTTGGTGAGAGTGTGAAGAGTGCTTATCTTCAGAGTAGTGTATAAGGTTGTGTGAAATTTTGGGGAATCTGGGGAGTAGTGTGGGAATTTTGAGGAATCTGGCTTACAGTTATTAAATTTCAAGATTTTTTTTGATAATTTTAAATCTATTTTCACTATTAAAAAATAATTCACACTTATATCATCGTAATTAATTAAAAAATCACTTTGTAAAAAAACAATTTTCCAAATAAATTTGTAACTTCCATTGTCTACTTGAATTCACCTCTTTCTCCCAAAACTGAAAATCATCAATTAACCAAGGGGCTAGATGTGAGTTAGTCTAAAAAGACAAGGTTACACTCTTATCACGTGCCGCATACATGGCAGATACCTCTGGTCCTGCGTAGTTGAAGTATTTTTCTTAAATGGCTCAGAGTTGTACTCCAATCTCGAGAATCATATCATTTTGTCTAAACTATTTTTTTTAATATTTTTATTTCGAAAGAGTGATTAAATTGACAAATTTAAATTGAGTAATTATATACTTAATATATTTTAAGTAATATAAATTGAAAAATCACATTAAATAATATTAATCATTAAATTAGTAAGAGGCAAGACTTCATTTTACTAATACTTCTCCATATCCTATTAAAACACTCTTAACGAAACAAAAACTATAAACATATTAAAAATACAATTTAAATAAAATATATCTTATCAAATATCCAATTTCATTAATTGAATCAACTTTATCAAATACAAACATCTTATCCAACATTCAATTTCATTAATGGAATCAAATTAACCAATTACAAATCAACATGTGAAGAAAAGCTCTGCATCATTGGCAGTCCCATGTGACATTGAGTGCAACAACTTCACCCTATACAAACCAGCAGGTGAAAAAAAAACTTTAGCATCATTAACGGTAGCACGTGAAATTTGTAGTATCAAGTACTCTCCCCATATAAATCTAAGGCCTTCAGCTCAAAAAGATTCTCTCCACATTCCAATCCAAAACGGAATAATGAAAATTTGAATATGAATTATTATCCATGAACAGCTTATCATCCACGAATAAGGTCAGATTGCTCTATCTCCTGCACTTTGCCCAAGGATAACCATTAGGACAACGTCAGAGTGATCAATCTCGGGAACTCTGTCCAATGATAACCATTTAGACAAAGCAAAGATTCATGACTTATTTTGAAAATTAAGTGCATTATTATTATTATTCTTAAAATTAAGCTGAGTTTTGGTTGACACCAATAATTCTATTACAAGGAAGCATCATTTGTTTAATTTAGCATCATTTAATGAATAATAACGGTGAATTTGTTATAATTTTTTTTTTATCAGTTGTTACTAAGGAGACTTAGAGGATGAACTGTAATTAAATTGATTTGTTAAATATATAAAGTCGATTCACGATTTTATAAGGTTCTTTAATTCATTGCTTTCCATGCACAATTTCTTCTTTTCTAATGAACATCAATTGATTTCATTGGCATTTCTTTGTTATGCAATTTCTTCTTTTCTAATGAACATCAATTGATTTCATTGGCATTTCTTTGTTATGTCATTAACCTACTTTTCAAGGAAGCATCATTTGTTTGATTTAGCATCATTTAATGAATAATAATGGTGAATTTGTTATAATTTTTTTTTTTTATCAGCTGTTACTAAGGAGACTTAGAGGCTTGCGACTGTGATGAACTGTAATTAAATTGATTTGTTAAATATATAAAGTCGATTCACAATTTTATAAATTGATTTGTTAAATATATAAAGTCGATTCACAAGTTTATAAGGTTATTTAATTCATTGCTTTCCCTGCAAAATTTCTTCTTTTCTAATGAACATCAATTGATTTCTTTGGCATTTCTTTGTTATGTCATTAACCTAGTTTTCAAAGGAATTGATTTCTTTGTTACCTCATTAACCTACTTTTTAATGGATTGGTGTTAATATAATTTTTTAATTTTTACGTATAGGAAAATGTTATTTAATCATATTATTATCTTTTATTTTTCAATTTAGTTATATCAAGATTGATATTATAGTTCTCATGCTAGTAAAATTAATTTATATATTTATAGCTAATCAAATCAAAATGGAAATATAAAACAAACACATAAAAATATTGTAAAATTTAGCAAAGTAATATAATAAAATCTTAAGTGTACTAACTAACAACAAAAATTGTTATAAAATGTAAAACAATTCAAACTAGTTAGAATTGTCGTTTTATTATTCATTTTAATAACTAGAAGTAAATATACAAAACCATATATTAAGCAAGGGATATGGGGAATTTACACTTAAGAAACCCCTAACACAAATTGTATTCAACTAAACCATTCCCTTGAATATTTTTATTGTACACTTAGACATTTTATTTAAATTTAGGTGACCATAATAGCTAGCCATAATTAGATAATTGGATAGTTAGTTCAACCATATGCAGAACTATCTCAAATAGTACGTCAAATATTTCCATGAATCTCTCAAGTGATATTCATCTCTAACTTCTCTCTTTTATCCTCATATATGGTTGTTAATTAAACTTCTATGCTTGGTCTAAGTAGTTAATATATTATAATTTAATCATCAGATGTATGAGTTAATTATTCATACTCCCCCTTCAAATACACTTGTGATTCAATGATCATGATATGTCTCTTAAACTATCTTGTGATGAAATAGTTTCATTTTCTATGATAATTTCCCTGGATGCTTTGTCTTCAACTTATACCTTCTACATTTTTATTTTCTCATGTTTTTTCCTAATCTCCATTATTCTCTAATTTAAGTTTTGTCCCTACAAAAATATTAACATTGTTTTTATTGAAATCCATGTAAAAAGGTTACCATCCATCAGAATATACGGGTCACCAAATGTTGTATCCATGGGTTCTCTATGAACTCTTTCCCCCTACATGGTTTAAAAAGAATTCCTTAATCACAAAGATATTCACTCTCTTTGCATCAGCATTAATCATCATGCTAGTTTTCCTTCACTTACCTATAGCCACACTTTGGGTTTTTTCTTATTTTCATATTAGCCCCGACCATTACATCTTATGCATTTTTTAGAATTATCCTTAATTACCTCCATTTTTTCTATTACCATAACCATTCATTATATCTAGTAGATTAGTATATCATCAAACCTTGAAATGTTGAAGGTGCATTGGTAAGGCCAAAAGGCATGACCAAAAATTCATAATGACCCTCATGAGTTCTAAACGCTGTTTTCAGAATGTCTTCAGTCTTCATTCTGATTTGATGATATCCTGAACGAAGATCCAACTTGGTGAAGTAAATTCATCCATGCAATTCATCCAATAATTCATCAATGATGGGAATGGGAAACTCATCTTTAATAGTGAGCTTGTTGAGCTCCTTATAATCCAGACACATACGCCATGATCCATCCTTCTTGTTCACTAATACTACTAGAGCAGAGAAAGAACTTTGACTCGGTTGAACTATACCAGCCTCTAGCATTTCTTCAACCATACGTTCAATTTCACTCTTTTGGGCATAGGGATATCTGTACGGCCTGATGTTTGGAGGAACACTTACTGGAATCAAATGAATAGCATGATCATGATCACGAATAGGTGGGAGACCTTTGGGAGTCTCAAATGCCTTGGAATGATTGTCCAAGACTTTTTGGAGATTTGGAGAAATAGATGATTGCAATGTGGAAACATCTAGCAAACATAATTGTGCAATTACACCCCTTTGTTCCTTTTTTAGAAGCTTTGCCATACCATTAGAGCTAATTATCTTTCCCGGTTTCCCTGCAATACCCCTTAATTCAACTTCCTTTCCTTCCACAGAAAATTTCATGAAAAGTTCTTGAAAATTAAAAGCTATTGTACCCAAGGATTGTAGCCATTGGACTCCTAGCACAACATCAGCACCTCCCATTGGAATGGAAAGCATTGGGCTAGTCAACACATATTCTCCCATCGATAGCTTGATATTATGGCACTTTCTAGAGAAATTTATTGTTCCTCCATTTGCAACCATCACTTGACAGTCTGGTGCTGGATATAAGAAGCAATTCAATTCTTTTGTTACCTTACAATGAATAAAATTGTGGGTACTTCCTAAATCAATCAACACTATTACCTTTTTCTTCTTGATTTGTCCTTCTATCTTGATGGTTTGAGGAGTGGTAATTCCCGCCAATGCATTACAAGATATGGTCGGATTCATTTATTCATTATCTAGGATTTGTTCCTAGAGTATATCCTCTTCTTTTGACCTTTCTTGCTCCTTTTCTTCTTCCTCTTCGCAATCTATGTAGAATAATTTCTTGTCAACACACTTATGACCTTTAGTGTATTTGCTATCACAACTGTAACAAAGCCCTTTTTCTCTTTTTTCTTCCAATTGTTGTGGTGTCAACCTTATAGGTTGTGGAAGACTAGGGGCAACCACACTTCCATCTTTATAGTTGTGAGTGGTATTCTTCCTAGTTGCCATAATTTTTCTTTCCATTTTTCTTGCTAACCTGAATTCCTTCTCTAATGAATCAGGATCCCAAAGGCGAACATCATGTTGGATATTATCCTTTAAAGTCCCTATGAATACATCAATCCTATGCTCCTCTGGAATATTTTTTTACCCTTATGTTCAATTTTTGGAACTCCTTAATGTGCTCCATTATTGAACCCTTTTGTTTTAGACTTATCAATTGGCTAATAAAAGTGTTGTTTTTTGTATCCTCATAATGTGCTATCAATTCTTCCGTAAAAATTTCCCAAGTGGTAATTTGTTTACGAGAGAAAAGCCATTGATACCATACAAATTTATTTTGTTCCAAATATAAAGTTGCAATACATACCTTTTGTGTGTTTTGCACATTATTGAGATCGAAAAATTGCTCCATTTGTAATATCCATGTTGCGGGATCCTTAATCAAAATTCCTCATATCGATTTTTGGAATATGGTGGGTCTTTGATCCCACATTAGAGTCTAAGAAATCATGATTAACATTTCTTTTGTTCGTATCCTGAGTTTCCTTTACTACCTTTTCACCATTAGTAAGTATTTCTTGTGGAAAATTTTTCAAATCTGTCTTCAAATCTGCCATGCCTGTCTTCAAATTTGTGTTCAAATCTATCTTCAAGTTGTCCATCTTAGCTTCCATGCCATTCATCTTAGCTTCCACGCCATTTATCTTATCTTCTGTTAGCTTTTGTGAGAGTGACATTTTTTGCACTTGTTCTTGTAATTTTGATATATCATGTAGCATTTCTTCCTCTTCTTCATGAGTCATGCTAGAGCTTTCAGGTTGCTTACTAGGTGTTTTCATTTTCTTTCCTCGGGAGATCAGTTACCAATAATAATGCTCTACTATGCCCTTTGAATTCCTTCAAAATAAATTTTCAAACCAAGCTTAAGCAAAAATTTAAAAAATCTACACACCTTTTTCCACTTTGTAGGAGCTCAATATTGCCTCTGATGTATCTCTGTACTTTCTGATCATCCAGTTTTGAAATTGTGACCTGTAGTAGCCCTCTGTGTCCTCTTTCCAATTCCACTAGTCTGACCCAAATTGGATTCTCCAAGGAAGAGTTATGCGAAATCTCCCACAATGGCTTGATCCTAGACTAGTTCAATTGGGTGGGGGGGCGTTGGTCGAGCCTGCTTTCGCATCCTCTCCTCTCCCTCTCCTTAATAGTCAAGCCCCTGACGGACCTTATGGTTGCGCAAGTTGTTCATAGGAATTCTTGCATAATCACTATGGGAGGGGCCTAACGGATCAAAGAGGGTCGATCAAGCCCATCGCTTCACCCCAGCATGAGAGGCTCGGCTATGAGGGAAAGTGTCGGCTAACGAGGGGATCCATCGAGCCGGTGCTGTAGACATCAGACGGAGGGGCAAGGATTTCGATCAATCAAGGGCAAATCCTAAGAAGGAGGGGCTTTCATGAAAGCCTGTCCCAGAGCGTTGTAGCTCATCCGATGAGCGAAAGCGGACCATCAAGGGGCTTTAGAATTGGGCCCTCAAGGTTCAGGTTGCCAGCTAGAAAATCCAGTTTCTTGATCGAAATTGGAAATAAAATGAAATCCAATCACTTCGATGACATCCACCATTCCAGAATAAAGTAATCTAGGTTATGAATAAATGATCCATCAATAGAATTATCATGATTGGATAAAATCACTAATAAACGATGAACCTAATATATCTATTTCTATTGTGAATGGATGAATTATATCGACACAATACACTATTGTCAATCCAGAATAAGAGATAAATTAATTGTTGGATTGGCGCTATATTGGGACGAGATGTTAGACGCATCGATAGAAAATCCTAGGTAGGCTTATTTGTAACAATAGAACGATTCAAATATTCGTCATATTTGTATGGAATCACGTGGAAACGAGATTTACTTGGAGAGTATATAATAAAATAAGAATAATATTGAGCTAAGGGCATTTGATCCGAATTTGAAATGATGTCATAATCCATATCCACGAAACCCATTATGTAAACTACCGCATCATTTCAGACGATGTTTTGAAGATTCCTCCCTGATCTCGAATCATGATTCGAGACGTGATTATGAATAGTCATTAACTCAAATGATATGATAGGAATAGGTATCGAATCGAATCCACTCTTTTTGTATAGAATATGCTCAATGTAATCAATTAATTTATATTTATTAGGTACTTAACTTAATGCTTCTTTAGCTACGTGCATTACCTCGACAGTAACGTTCAAAATGCCCTTTCGTTGTGCAAATTTTTTTGTATTTCTTTTTACTTCGTCCCTTACAAAATGGGGGATTTTACCCAATTCTTGTCGACTTTCAGGATCCAAAATTGGACTAATGTCCGTGGATAAGGATTTAGTCATTATTTCCTTCGTATCATGACCACAAAAAATATCTAGAAGACGATCCTCCATACCCAGAGCGAATGAGTTATAAACTAGATCAGCTATTTGATTAGTACCTTCGTAACCCAGGAAGGGTCGATATCCCAAGGAAAAATTTTGGATATGAGCTGGGGCTGAAATAACTCCACAGGGAATTTCAAAACATTTACCAATATGACGTTCCATTTGAGTACCAAATATTGCAGAGGGTTCCACGCGAGAGATAATATCTCCTACTTCAGCATGATCATTGTTACACAGTAATTTGTCACCATTGGTCACCGTCCCTGTTACCCCTTTCCCGTACTTTGGAGGAATCATTCCGGGACCTATGAGCAGTGACATAACTTAAAAACACTTGCATTATGTTCCCCTAAGTATGGACTTCATGTGCCCTGAAGACACCTCTTGCAAAATACCCCTGAAAAGTGCCCTTTTTCCATTAGCGCGGGTCCACAATGTACTACCCGCGCCAATCAATGAGATCCTCAAAAGAAGGTGCGACCATTGGCGCTCTATCTTAGAGTAACACCTATGCCAACCAAGTTTGGAAAATATTTTTAACAAACGCGCGCCGAGATGTTTTTTCCCTTCAAGTCATGAAGTCTTTTGAGGATAAAGCTCATCTTCTAGATGTCGAGAGTCATCATCTATCCTTTACATCTATCCACCGCGGCTTTTTAGAGATAATGCCAATCCATAATGGGTGTCCTGATGCATTGTATCTTCCTCCCCTTCTCCATCTATAAAAGTCTGTCCTCATTCATTTGACAAGCTAGTTTTTGAGTAATGCTAGTAGTGATAACGCTTGTCTTGAGTGATAGTAAGAGTCTTGGAGCATAGGGAGGTTATGCTGCCGGAAGTCTGAGAGAGAAAGGTCTATTGCAAGACATATGTAGCTGCTTGCCCAGCCAAAGGAGAGATTCAACGTCAGAACCTTGGTTGTATCTTTCTCTGTTGATTATTCATTAATAAACGACTATCATTATGGTTCCGATCTTATTGCTCACTATGATAATGTTTGATCTATATCTTGTCTAACTGATATATAGTTGTATTTAGTGGATTTTATGCTTGTATTCGCTTCATTCTTTGCTTGTGCAGGTATCCATTCGCGGAGATCATGAGGATCGTGACCTGCCGGAGCAAGGGAACGGGAGTATTAACTCTTCTACGACATTAGCGTTAGACTCCAGGTTGGTTCTCATAATCCACTTTTAGTTTGCAACTAGGAACTTGCATGGTAGCGTGAATTGATTGTTGCTAGACCCATTTTGGGCTAGTGGGATCGCCTCTGTCCGCAGAGGGGATTTACCTCTCCAACAATTTGGCGACTCCACTGGGGAGAAGCTATTTGTTGTTTGATTCATAAACCTTGGACGGAGTCTGAAGCACAGCCAGGCAGCCTTCGAAACGCTATTGCTTTGCATTAGCGAAGTGGATCAATGCCACTTCAGTCAATCTCCGGTTTGGTTTACGAACCGAACAGCTTGGAGTTTGTCTTGCATTTTGGTTTTCTCTTGCTTTCTTGCGTAAATAAGGTTTTTGGGTTAGTTTTCAAGTTGTTTCTTCCTGTTTGATCTGTCTGAATACTGTCGACCAGACCCTGGACTACTTGTTTTATTTTTTAAGCTAGCAAACTGTGTTGGCGCATTTTTCTACCTGACAGTCATGCCAGTTGGCGCATGTTGCACAAAAGAAACTCGCGCTAATTCCTTAATAGCGCTAGTTACAGGCTGACAGTCGCGCCAGTCCTGTGAACTTTGCCAGTGTGTTTGTTGGAAGCTTTTTAAACTCAGATTTCTGTCTTTTTACATCCTTTTCAGCTACTGGAGTGTGTCAGAACTCTGTTTGACTGGTTTTTTACCTTTATCCTTCGGGTGTTTGCCTATTTCCATCGATTTTATATCCCAGCCCTAGAGCATCTAGTGGCTTTTTATATCGAGCCTTCCATGGGAGTTTTTGGTTCTTTGATTGTCCAGTCAACTTTTTGGTTGTTTTCTACACTTGTCTAGTGGTTGTCAAAACTTATTATTCTGTGCTTCGAGCAATTCACCTCTAGCTCGTTTGGATTTTGCTTGACTTCGTTTGAGCTTAGATCACATGGTTCATTGAGGTCTTTGTGATTCTCCTTGTTTTGACAGTTTATCTTGGTGTTTCAGACTTGGTTCTATTTACATTGAGTGCAATTTGCCTGTTTATGCTTGTTAACATCTCTCGAGATTTGTTTAAGTCCATTATGCCATTTTAAAAGGAAAAAAACAAATGATCTTTTTGCATTATATTAGTTAGCATTTATTGTTATTGGCAATTAGTCACTTTTAAAAAAGAAAAGAAAAAGAAAAAAGTTTCATTTATTGCTATTAGCTGCATTAGGATCTTTGTTGATTGTTTGGTGATCATTTTGTTTGTTTGAAAATCTCAACTCTTCTGTAGTTAGCATTCATTGAACGGAATGATATATTTTGGCATATAGTTTGCATTTAGGAAATTCTGAGAGATCACATACGGTAGGACCTAAAAACTGAGACCTAATTGAAGATCAACTGTAAAATAAACCGAATGAATCTAACAACGCATTGGAACCTAACGCATACATTCTAGAGGTCTAGGCTAGAGATGTGTTCCGGCATCATTAAACCTAGTCACTATTGTTTCACATTACGGTTGGGTGATTCATCCTCTTGTGACTCGATAGTGGTCTAGCACGGACTGAGCTCCCACGTACCGTCGCGTATATAAGGGAGACCTTACTAGGTTATCATCCTTTATCCACAGGAAGCCGTGTCTGCCGCCTTACAAGTCGTAATGCACTGAACACAGCATTCGGGAGGATTGACTGCCGTACGGGAAGTCCTTGGTTTTCATATGATTGCCAAGGTGTATAAGAAGTTTTACAGATTGTTTGGTAAACCCTTTGCCTAGAGTCTCAAGAGTAGTCACTTTTGATCCGTTTCGGACTCCTTAAAAGAAAAGGTGCCAGTGAGCGTCTTGTCACTTCGTGCTCATTAAACATTCGAAGGAGACTAGAGTCATCTTTTTGTCCTTTTCTCGACTCTTAAAACATGAAAAGGTCAAGTTGTGTCTTTGCGTCTTAAAATTTATTCGGCCACGATACACATTTACCTGGTTAGATTTTGTTTGCGTTAGTTTGAGTAGGGTTTTGTCTCATTAGACTCCCTAGGTTTTGTGAAGTTTCATCCTGGCGGAATTACCAATTTCGTCTTCTTCCTTTGCCGAGATACCGGTTGTGAGTGGAATTCTTCCTATTGTTCCGAGTATACAACTGATTAGTTCTCATGCTCCAGGCGACGAGACTTACGAGTTTCATTGGAACCCTGTTTGGGAGCCTTCTGAGGACGGTGTCCCTTTTTGGGAATACACTTCTCCTCGTGTTTCAGTCCCACCTTTTTCCTCCGACATGGAGGACGTTTCCCCTACTTCGACTGAAGAATCCGTTGTGACGAGCGGTGAAATTCCCACTGCAACGGAACCTACACTTGTCAGTAGCACTCCTACTATTGGGAACCTACCACCAGGCTATAAATCATTAAGGGATACTATGCCCTCTCGAACTCCTTTCACGGGTTCTATTTGGTCACAACTCGCTTTTCCCACCACGGAGCCTTTTACTCCACAAAGTCGCAGTACGTTTGTTACCTCAATCACAACCGCTCCAATGGTATGTGTAGCTTCTTCGACTCCTATTTTTAGTCGTCCTTCGGCTTCTTTATTCGGAGTCTTTGATCCTACGTCAAACGTCCCAGTAGAGGGGCTATACGATCGATATTTTCCATCTCAACCGATGGTTGAGATTTCAGTTCCGTTGTCAATTAATTGGGGCTCCACCTCTTTTCATGGTGGCCAAGTATCGTCTGCGCAATCTCCAAGACCACCTCATCAAGACCAACAAGGGCAATCCTTCCAGGGAAACCCTTTTGCTTGTGGTGGTAAGTTTTTCCCCTCTTATGTTCAACCTTCTGGTAACTCAGGTCAATCTTCTGTTCAACAAACCCAACCTAGTATCCAGCAAGGTTATCCTACTGGACAAATTGGTCAATCATATGTTAACCCAAACCAATCCAATGTCCAGTATGGTCCAATATCTGGACAAGCTGCTCAACCACATGGTCAGCCCACCGTCCAGTATAGTCAACCTTCTGGGCAAGTCGGTCAGCCTCAAATCCAATCAGGCCAACCAACTGCCCAGTCCACTCAGCCATCTGGTCCGTTAGGACAACCTTCAGCTGTACAACTCTACTCCCAGCAGGTACAACCTTCTGGGCAGATAGGCCAACCTCAATATCAACAAGGTCATCCTTTCGGCCAGATAGCCCAACCTACAGGACATCCTTCTGGCACTGCTCAACCTAGTTTTTTGCCCCAGGCTGGACCCCAGACCCCATCTGGTCTTCAAATGCAAGCTGGAGTTCAATCCCAACCAGTCTATGAAACTCAGCCTGTTTCTCAAACTCATTTTGGAGTCCAGCCACCGTATGGTTACCAGCAACCTCAAGGGCAACCTTTGTTTGCCCCATATCAGAATTATCAACTGCAGGCGAATCCTTATCAGAATTATCTGCAACCATATGGTGCTCCTGCAGGGCCGTTTGGTAATCCAAATCGCTACGAACAAAACCCTGGGGGGCAAAACCCAAATCCCTACGGACAAAACCCTATGGGGCTAAATCCGTCCGGACCAAGCCCTTGGGGGCAACCGCCAGTTGGTTGGAACCCTGGTGTTCCATCCCACCAGCAGCCCCAGATGTCCTTCAATCCTCAGTTACCTTTCTTAGCGACTTTAGAGTTACCGGATGTGTCCAAATTGACCAATGATCCTATTCTCCATAATCCATATTGGCCTCCGGTTCCAACGAAAATTCTTGGTGACTGTCCAAAATTCGATGGTAAAGCTAATGAAGATCCACCTCTAGTGTTCATCCAATTCATGGCTTGATGATTCAATTCGACTTCGCCTTTTTCAAAGGACTATCACTGGCTCTGCAACTAAGTGGTATATTGAGCTCAATCGCGGATCATTTCAGGATTTCAACTCGTTGGCTATGGCATTTCTTACTCATTTTCAGTTGCCCATTCGATATGAAACAGGTACACACCTCCTCACATCCTTAAGACAGACAACGACTATGCATATCTCCGATCATATCCATGAATGGAGACGGCGTAGACGTATGATCAAATTTTGGATTCCTGACCAACTTCTTACCTATTGGTTTACGAATCGTTCGTTCCTCCAATAGCTCGGGACATTGCCATGGGGGCGTGTGTCACTGAAGAGCAAGCTATCGTGTGCGCTCAGTACCTTGACTTGTTTTATTCACAGTCAGGTACATTGTATGATTATTTTCCTGACGCCCTGAGACCAGGGACATCCAAAGCCCCGCCAACACCAACTGTTGATGGTATTATTGGTTCTGTTAATTCGTCCTCGAAGAAAAATTCCGCGAACCCTGGGAAGCAAAAATCACCTGCTTCGAATGAACACACTTCTCAGGTAATACCCACTTCGAATATTACTTCCGAGGTCAATGCCGTCCAGTCCACCACGGCAGATAAAGCCTCGAAAGGAAAGAAGAAAGGGAAAGCGAAGAATAAGCCAGATCAACGTAAACAGGACTCCCCTAAATCTCCGCCCGAGGACGGTGCCAAGCGGAAACCCAAGTATCCTTGTCTTATCTGTGATGAAGATCACTATACCAAAGACTGTCCTAGGCGGTCTGAAGTTAGTTGTTTGTTGAAAGGCGCTCCCGGGACTCCTGCGGTGCTCAAGGAACCCTTTCCCGCACAACAAACTCAAAAAACTCAAATGGTGGCTGACCCTTCTCAGCCTCCCTCTTCCTTCGGTTCTCAAGTGTTTATGGCTGGAACGATACCTGTCAATATCAGTACTCGAACAAAAGATTATCCGCTATCTACCGGGAAAGAGCCTGAGGTCCCCTCCAGTGCTCCTCCGTTCAGTTCAGGCCCACTCCACATCGAGAGACCTACTACTGAGACGCCTCTTCAACCCCCTCCAAAAGGAGTACTCCGGAAATCTTCTTACAACCCAAATGCTCATGCTGCACAGCACTACAATATCATTGAGGACTTAGCTCAGAGTCCATCGGCTATGTCCGCTTTAGAAGTTCTCCAGAGCTGCCCTTCTCAGAGGAAGTCCTTGCTATCCGCTATCGGTGGCATAGACCCGGCCGACTCGGATTTAATTACTTTTGACTTAGAACGCCATATGTAGAGACTGCCTCCCCAAATCGCATTCCTTATACAGGTTATTATTGATTCTAAAACGATTCATCGTACAATCATTGATGAAGGTGCTTCTACTTGCATCATGTCTGTTGCCTATTGGAAAGCTATTGGATCTCCAATGCTGAGCCAGTCTCCCACAACCTTGGAAGCTTTTGATGGAAGATCATCTCGTCCTTATGGTATAATCCAATGTTTTCCCATCTCTTTCGAAGGGAAGACGGTCGAAATGGAAGTTGAAGTTGTTGATGCTACTCTTACCTACAATCTCCTTCTCGGACATAGCTGGATCTACGCGATGAAAGCTGTAGCTTCATCTTTGTTTTGTATCATCCATTTCCCTCATCAAGGGAAGATTGTTACCATAGACCAGCTATCCTTCTTCGCTTCCTCTTCTGAAGGCAACATCCCTTTTGTGGACCATACCTTGAAATTATCTAAGAGTCTGGGAGCCGGACTTTTCAAAGATCCCGCCCTTATGGGTGTTTTTCCGCTCCCACCTCCTAACGTCGCTTTTGTTAATATGATTACTACTTGTTCTGATCCGTGGATCATTCCTCCCACCGACCAAGTAGATTCTTGGGGCGACCAGATGCCGTTGAGTCCTGCCGAGCTCAACTATGTTGAAATCATTGCTGCATCGGCTCCCTCTCTTGAACTTGCTCCTTCGAGCAAGGTTCTCTACTCATTCGCTCCATCCTCAGGGCTTGTAGACGAGACTTCTTCGGATCCTTTAAAAGAAACATTCCCTTCCGACGAAGCCATTATTGAGACTATGTCTCTCGAGGAACTTCCTTGGCATGATTCTCACCATCGTTCCTCGTTTCTCCCTGCCCCTCAGGATATGCTGACTTGTCTTGAGCGGTTTGCTCCTTGTCTCCCATTTCAAATCCTTCAAACACCTATTCAAGTTTATCAAGTGTCCTCTGAAGGAAATATGGCAAACATTACGCAAACCCAGCCCATCGACATCTCTGTGAAACTAGGGATTGTCAAGCATCTTCATATTGGAGTCACCTGTACTCCGGAGGAGATTCAACTTTATTCCAATCTTTTTCGCGAATTTCGTGACGTCTTTGCATGGTCCTATGAAGGAATGCCCGGCATTGATCCTTGCATAGTGGTGCATGAGATAATCATGTACCCGGGTGTTAAGCCTGTTCGTCAACGTTTACGCCCTGTACACCCTCGAAAGGCTGCAGCTATTAAGGCCGAAGTAGAGAAGCTTCTTAAAGCCGGTTTTATTTATCCTATACCGCTCACAGATTGGGTTTCCAATATCATACCTGTGAATAAAAAACAGGGTACAATCCGTGTTTGTGTCGATTATTGTGATATAAATCAGGCCTGTCCTAAAGATAATTTTCCCACACCATTCATTGATCAAATTATTGACGAGTGTGCCGGAAGTGAAATGTACTCTTTTATGGACAGTTTTTCTGGATATAACCAGATCAATATTGCTCCCGCTGATCAACACAAGACCGCCTTTATCTGTCCATGGGGCACATTTGCCTATAAGAAGCTCCCTTTCGGTCACAAAAATGCCGGCGCTACCTTCCAACGTGCAATGTCCTATGTGTTTCATGACATTCGACACATTGTACAGCCATACCTGGATGATCTTCCAGCTCATTCAGCCAAACGTCAGGACCACCCTACTCACCTTCGCGAGATCTTTCTTCGCTGTCGATACTACCGAATCAGGCTTAATCCTCACAAATGTGTCTTTTGCGTTGAATTCGGTCGACTTCTCGGATTTGTCATCTCCCGAGAGGGCATCCGTTTGGATCCCCTTAAGGTCAAGGCTATAGTGAATCTTCCTCCCCCTGCTTCCTTACAGCAATTGCAAAGCTTGCAGGGTAAAGCAAATTTTCTACGACGTTTCGTTCCAAACTATGCCGAGGTGGCCAAAGGTTTCACACAATTACTAAAGCGCGATGTCCCTTTTCATTGGAATCTTTTGAGCGTCTCAAGGGCCTCCTTGTTTCTGCTCCATTGCTCTGTCCTCCGAACTATTATCGTGACTACACTCTGTATTTGGCCGCCACCGACACCACTATCGGCATGGTTCTTATTCAAACTGACGATGATGACACTGAGCATGTTATCTATTATCTCAGCCGCAACCTTTTAGATATGGAAACTCGATATGATTATGTTGAGAAGTTGGCTTTGGCCGTTGTTTCAGCTGTCCAACGTTTCCGTCATTATGTTCTGCTACGTACTACTACTGTGATTTCTGATTGCAACCCCATGAGATATATCTTGTCACGCCAGTTGCTGGGGGGCAAGTACTCAAAGTGGATTGTTATCCTCCAAGAGTTCGACTTGGAATTTACCACTGCCAAGTCCAAGAAATCCCTTGTATTTGCTGAGTTACTTTGCTCGTTGCCATCTTCTTCCCCGACCTCTCACGTAGAGGATCAAATTCCGGATGAGACCTTATTTCTCATTAGCACCCTCAATCCATGGTACGGAGATATTATTATATATCTGCAAACGTCCTCCTTTCGCCTTGGCGTGTCCAAAGACGCTCGGCGAAGGATTCGTCATCAGTCCCAACCATACCGTATCATTGGGGATACGCTGTATCGCCTCGGCGCCGACTCTATTCTCCACCGTTGTCTAACTCTCGAGGAAGCTGAGCATGTCTTGAATGACTACCACTCTAGTGCCTGTGGTGGTCATATGTCCGGATATGCTACCGCCCAAAAAATCCTCCGTGCTGGCTACTTTTGGCCCTCTATCTTTAAGGATTGCATTCTTGCCGTCCGCTCTTGTCATGAGTGCCAGATATACCAGTGGAAGATGCGAGCGCCTCCTGCTCCATTGCACCCTGTTGTCACCGTCGGCCCTTTTGCAAAATGGGGCATTGATTATATGACCTGTAACCCTCGCTCGGCCGGGGGGCATGGGTTTATTATCGTTGCCGTCGATTACTTTACTAAATCGGCCGAGGCGATGCCTACATTAACTGAAGACGGTCACACAGCGGCGCAATTTTTATTCAACCATGTTATCTCGTGGTTTGGCATCCTTCAAGCCATCGTCACTGATCACGGGAAGCATTTCTGTAATCACATGATGACGGAACTAACAACCCAGCTAGGCTTACAGCACGATAATTCGACTCCATACTACCCTCAGTCCAATTGCCAAGTTGAAGCTATCAATAAGATTTTGGTTACAATTCTTCAGCGTACCGTTGGCATGCATAAGTCTAACTAGCATTTGATGTTGTTCCCTGCCTTGTGAGCCTACCGAACCTCCGTGAAGGATGCCACTAGTTTCACTCCATTCCAACTAGTTTATGGACTAGAGGCTACCCTTCCAATCGAATATGAAATCCCTTCATTAAAATTGGCTGTCGAGCTACTTCCCAACACTACTCCATTAGAAGAATGCCTTCTTTACTTGGAACGGCTAGATGAGACCCGTCGCCTGGCCTCTTTCGCCATCGAAACACAAAAGAAGCGAGTCAAGACTCACTTCGATCAGACCGTACATCCACATTCTTTTGTTGAGGGAGATTTAGTCCTGCTACATGATCAGGCAAAAGATAAGCTAGGAGCAGGAAAGCTCGAACCCATGTGGCTAGGCCCTTACATTGTCAAGAAAGTTTTGCAAAAAGGGGCCTACGAGCTAATTGATTATGAAGGGAACCCTCTTGGGAAGCCCCGAAACGGGTTGTATTTGAAAAAGTACTATGCATGATGCTTGTACATTTTATTTTGTACATACTCTAGCAAGTGTGTTGTGTGTATGTGTGTCAGTTTTAAAGGCGTAGCTGCCACTTATTGTGTCTTTCGCTTCTTGTGCAGATGTCTGATGCACCTTATGTTGGTTTCGCGAATGGTGCCTGCCGCAGTACTCACAACTTGTCCTCTGTGGCGTGGGTGATCTATGATCCTCATGGCGAGCCGATAGATTTTCAAGGTGTGTGTTTTCATCGTACCACTAACAATGTTGCCGAATATTGTGCTGTAATTGAGCTACTTGCTGAAGCAATTAATCTCGACATTCGTGCATTGGTAGTGAACCTGGACTCTCAACTTGTCGTCCGCAAGCTCAATGGGCAATATTCCGTTAGAGACCATCACATTCTAAGGTTGTATTTACGTGTCAGATTGTTAGAAAGGAACTTTGATTTTATCACATATCAGCATATTCCACGACAATTAAACACATTATCTGATGCATTGGCTAATCATGTATTAGATAGACATTTGCGTAATTTGTAACCAAAACATTATACAAGCAAGCACATGAAAGAACAATAATAAACCATAGGCATATGTATATATATACGTGTGTATCATAATGTTTGCGCCGCGCGCATTACATAATCCAAAAAAATAATACATGTCCGAATCTCATATGGCCGCAGACAACATGTCTCTCAAAAATATGCAAAAATGAAACCTAGGCATCTAATCACGGTGATGCTCATGATAGCATGTCACCGCTCGCACCAAACGTCTTAGCAGACGGTGGACACGAGGCGGTACTTCCACTGTGTGCCTCTAGTACGCAAAGGGCACATCCGCCAACCTGGCATAGTCTGGAATCCCTCGAGTGAGTGCCTCAAGGTTCTGTACTAGCTCATCACCCACACCACCCTCTACCTGAGGGTCGGCTGCGGGTTGTACCCTCCGTGCTATGTGAGACAGATCAGCTGGTCGCTCTGCACCAACATCTGCATACATATATATAGCTGTTGTCAGAGACAGGCATGTATTACAAAAAAACTTAAATACATAAAAAACATCGAAAACACAAAGAGTTCTTACCAAGCTCCTCATCCCAGTCTTCTCCCACAGGCAATGGGAGATCTGGGTCTCCAGTAAAATCGGTGCCCGCATAGGGCCAGTCCTCTATAACGATCATCTGGTGACGGAGCCATATGAAGAACTCGGGCCTCCAGGCCATCTGCTGGCCCCCTCCTCCTCTGGGCATGAGTGCTGCCCATCGAGTCAACCTCGGTTCCCATGGCACTGGATCTGCCACTATACCTCCCTGAATCCGGAATATCGGCAGTCGCTCCAAGAAGAAGGATACCACAATGGATCCATACCCGAACTGTTTGTTACCCCCACGCTTACACTTCGTAAGCTGCCTCTTGATGTTTGTAGTCACTGTCGTGGCCCAGTCAAACAGCGTAGGTTGGAGACACTCGGTTGCCAGCAGTAAATGATTCTTGCTGGCCTCGTGGGGCGCCTGTACCCCAGCCGTCCGTGTGATAGTGAATAGTATCACTCGTAGCACTAGGTCTGGAACTGTGACAATATCTACCTTGGCACTGTTTGATCCAAACTGTGCCCCAGGACAAACCCGTTCCATCACCTCCCCCATCTTTTCCCCGGAAGGCCTACTTCCGATCAAGATGGGTCGTGCACCTCTCCACGATAATCCAGTGATAAAATAGACATCGAAAACATCCAGCTCCAATGTCTGATCTTTCAAGCGGAATACCTGATCCTCTATGTCCCAAGCATCCACGATGAATCGTAGTAGCTCCGGTTGTGTACGCAAATAGGAGGTGAGGAAAAACTTCTTTACGCCGCAGTCCCTCAAAGCATCCATGCAGGCTTCATCCTCTAGTGCCAGGGCATCTATGGCATCGTGCTCTCTTTCTCTCCATTCTACAACCATTTTGACGAATCCCTGCAGCCATAAAGTCGAAAATATCATCATTAGATCACTGGTGAAACCAAAATTAAAGGAAAATTGTGAAATCAACGGTTAAATCCATGGGAAAATTAGGTCACGCGGTTGGCGCGACTGTTTTCAAAACAGTCGCGCCAATGTCGCACCCCCTTTGGGAAAATAATCCCATTGGCGCGATCCCGAGCGGGAAACCCGCGCCAATGGCGCAACCCTAAATTTTGCAAATCCCCCCAAATCGCAATCAACGGTTGAAGTTTGCACCCAAAACCCTCCAATGGTAAACTCACAAGGTGAAAAGTAAAAAGTAAATTTGTTTTTTACCATTTCACTATTTTATAGCATTTTTTGACCTATAATGCATTAAAAATATTATTTTTTGGGTATTTTTGAATATATTTATATCAAAGTGGGTTTTACACTGTTTTTTGTATAATAATAGGTGTTGGTGCAACTCAAGCAACGAAACGAGCTCCTTTTTCTACTTTTTCAAGCTCGGTAAAACATATGAAAAGGTTACTTTGAGGTCCGCTTTTAGCTCTTTTCTGACCGTTTAAAGACGAAAAGATTGCCGAGTTACTCCTCTTGACTCGTTAAACGTTAATAAGGGGCGGTCGTTTTAAGTTCTCTTTGTCAACCGTTGAAACATAAAAAGATTACCGAGTTTTTGTCGTTTCAGACTCGTTAATGGTTACGAAACGACGTGGTTTTGATCGCTTTTTTACTTTTTCAGGTCGAAATCACTATTTATGAAAAGTACTCCTCGATCGTAATGGTCGGGCGGTTCTTTTGAGCATTGTTTTATACTTTTTCGGGCTCGAGAGACACAATTTTACAAAAAAGGACACCCCTGGAGTTTCCTTTTCTGTTGTCTTTTCAAACTCTCTAAACATGAAAAGACGCCGAGTTCTTCCTTTGTCAGACTCGTTAAAACCTGATGACATCAGATTTTGTCAAAATGACGCACCACAAGCATATGTTATCCCTATCAAGCTTGTTAAAAATAATTGGGGTACTCGCCAGAAATGGCGGGGGAAAAAAGGAACCATAATTATTGTCGTGTCGGCAGTATGTCGCTCTTGAACATGGCACTTGTCTGCTTTCGTGTCTGGGTGGGGATATCTCATCTCATTTTTCACTTGCCTCCGTGGATTTGGGTAATCCTATTTGACCTCTCATCTGCTCATTGCCTCGTCACCATGACCTCTGATCCATTGATGTCAAATACTGCCAATTCCACTGTCGTGCCGCCGATATGTTCAAGAGAAGTTGACCTCTGCAGAAAAACAACCTCCCTCTGATAGCTCATATAATCCTGATTCACAATATTATCTCTCTGTCTCGTGTCGATGATGTGGGAAACATTATGGCCCTCCTTTGATCAAGGTCACTTCCTATCAACTTCAACTCATTATCCAGGAAGCTGATCTAGAGACTCCCTTCCGGTGCCTTGGAGCCTGCATGCCTCAATGGCAGGTTCTTCGTGTTCGACGTGAGGTTTTCATCATTGGCCTCCGATCGAATGATTCTATGGGTGTTTGACGCCATCTCATTGATTCGCACGCCGTAGATTGTACCTATAGTACCTTGAAGACCATTGTCATTATTGGTGGTACCTCTTGCATCTGTTAACAGTTTTCAATATTGACTGGTAATCAGACGATGTTCATGCATGTTCGACTTCAGCTCATATATTCGCATGCTTGAACTTGTACTTTTGTTCGGGTCGAGATGGAGCGCAAGACCCTGGATTTTGTCTGTTGTAATCCAGGCGTGATTCTTGTTACATGACTCATTCACTGGATGGCTGTGACCATACCTGAGTCAATTCATTGATCCTAACCAGATGGTTGCGCCCATACTATGGATCTAGATTATTATGTACTCTTTTATGGATGGCTGTGACCATACCACATACATCATGTACTTGAGCTATCAGTTTTATCTCTCGATGCAGAATCTCAGCGGCAGCTACATGTGTTCTTGTAAAGCATTTCACCCTTCTCTCTCTCGCGGGCCTCATGCTTTAGGGGGCATCTGTTACACAATAATTTGTCACCATTGGTCACCGTCCCTGTTACCCCTTTCCCATACTTTGGAGGACTCATTCCGGGACCTGTGAGCAGTGACATAACTTAAAAACACTTGCATTATGTTCCCCTAAGTATGGACTTCATGTGCCCTGAAGACACCTCTTGCAAAATATCCCTGAAAAGTGCCCTTTTTCCATTAGCGCAGGTCCACAATGTACTACCCACGCCAACCAAGTTTGGAAAATATTTTTAACAAACGCGTGCCCAGATGTTTTTTCCCTTCAAGTCATGAAGTCTTTTGAGGATAAAGCTCATCTTCTAGATGTCGAGAGTCATCATCTATCCTTTACATCTATCCACAGCGGCTTTTTGGAGATAATGCCAATCTATAATGGGTGTCCTGATGCATTGTATCTTCCTCCCCTTCTCCATCTATAAAAGTATGTCCTCATGCATTTGACAAGCTAGTATTTGAGTAATGCTAGTAGTGATAACGCTTGTCTTGAGTGATAGTAAGAGTCTTGGAGCATAGGGAGGTTATGTTGCCGAAATTCTGAGAGAGAAAGGTCTATTGCAAGACATATATAGCTGCTCGCCCAGCCAGAGGAGAGATTCAACGTCAGAACCTTGGTTGTATCTTTCTCTGTTGATTATTCATTAATAAAGGACTATCATTATGGTTCCAATCTTATTGCTCACTATGATAATGTTTGATCTATATCTTGTCTGACTGATATATAGTTGTATTTAGTGGATTTTATGCTTGTATTCGCTTCGTTCTTTGCATGTACAGGTATCCATTCGCGGAGATCGTGAGGATCGTGACCTGCCGGAGCAAGGGAACGGGAGTATCAACTCTTCTACGACACTAGCGTTGGATTCCAGGTTGGTTCTCATAATCCACTTTCAGTTTGCAACTAGGAACTTGCATGGTAGCATGAATTGATTGTTGCTAGACCCATTTTGGGCTAGTGGGATCGCCTCTGTCCGCAAAGGGGATTTACCTCTCCAACAATCATCTGTGATGATTATCTCATCACCAAAATCTTTAATTTGCTCTTTGAACCATTCTGCATCATATTTACAATAAGTACCTGTACAACTCACACGAATTCCCATCTCTCTAGCAAGTATCTTAGTGATTGAAGTAGCATGAGTTGCATCACCAAAAATGATTGTTTCTTTCCCCGTAAAAATCTGACAATCGATAGATCTTGAGAACCAAGCAGCTTGGGAAACGAATCGAGTTTGTCCATCGATATAGGATTCGTAATCAACCCTTTTGCTCGATAAAATAGGAGCTGCCAAGGTCTCAAGAGATTTCTTTATCTGTCGGATGCACTCGGCCATATCTACATCTCCCATAGGAGTTGTAGATACATAAGGCATTCCAAATTCCTTATTCAAATACATCGTTGTCATTAAACCCACTTCACGATAAGGAATTAAATTGAACCGAGATTTCGGTAAATTTTTCGGATCCTCTACAGATCCTCCTTCAGGAATTATTTGATTAATTCTGATGTCTAGATCTTTTAATACATGTCTCAACTCACAACAGTCATGTCGATTATGAAAACCCAGAGTAAGAATCCCAATTATATTTACAGAAGGTGCATCTGTTACGAATTGATCCAATGTATGGGATTTCTCCAAATAATATCGAACTACCTGTTCGAAAGTTCTATCCACTGCCTGAATTTCATTCACTTGATAATGATCCACATCCGCAAAAATGACGTTGCAATCGGAGATTATGGATGCTCTATCCACAAATTTTTTTAAATCCTCTTGCAAGATACCAGAGGTAAATGTAGGTGTTAATATTATCAGATTGGGACCTTCCTCCTTATCTTTTCAAATAATATGATCCACAACCCTTTTTCGAGATCCACGTGTTAGTACGTGACGATCTACCATACTAGTAGTTGCAGGAGTAAAATTTCTTTCCCGTTCTAACATAGAACACATTACATTAAAATAATCATCTCCTAGAGGAGCATGCATAATGGCATGGACATTTTTGAATGAACTAGCTACTCGTAGAGTTCCAATATGAGCAGGACCAGCATACATCCAATGGGCTAATTTCATAAATTGAACCTTATCTCAAATTGATCCATATTCCCATCTTGCACCACAGATTTATACCTTTATCTCTTCCCTATTGTAATCACATTCCGTTCTGATAAGTATGGTTAAATTATGATAAAAAGGAAAACAAAGTTGGATATTTTACGAAAGAAAAAAAGGAAGAGCGAAGGAAGGGAAAACAGGAACAATGAAATAAGTCTGGGACGGAAGGATTTGAACCTTCGAATAACAGGATCAAAACCTGTTGCCTTACCGCTTAGCCACACCCCATTCCCATCCTATTTCCCTATTCATATGCTAATGAATACTTATATCAAATTTTTTTTCAAGCCATTAGTATCCAAGATTCATTAGATCAGATCTCAATTGGGGAAAAAAATTTTGTGGATATTTCAACAAAATAGGTTATTGATGGAATTGGACATAATAGGAGAAATAGAAAAAGTGACAAGAATATCCATTCATTGATCATTTTCTATTAGATTGGGTAAAATGTTGTATGTATGAAAGAATCATCCCTTCCAACCCCAAGTCCGGTCAAACTTGCCGAAGATCTTCGATCGATTCGATCAATCAAAGACTTTTCTGGCTTTACCCCCCCTAATTTTTATTGGAGAATAAAAGTGCCAATTATGTTCAATATTTTTCTAGATGATGCCTTTATTCATTCAAATAATCCCTTTTTTGGAAAATTACCTCAGCCTTATGCAATTTCTGGTTCAATTGTCGATGTAATGCCAATTATTCCTATTCTCTCTTTTCTCTTAGCCTTTGTTTGGCAAGCTGCTGTAAGTTTTCGATAAAAAGTATCCCATTTTTTCTTTTTCAAGTTTTTGGGTCGCTGTCATTGATCCAAGTTTTGTATAACTCTTTCCATTTTTTTAGTGACAAAAGTTCTATCCTTGCTCCACCTGACGATACCAGATTCATATACCTTATCTGCTCCTGGATAAAAACTTTTCCACTCACCTTCATCAATTCCTTCCGTTCCCACCGCTCACTTTGGATCGGGCTATTGGGTCATGTATTGATACGATCACCAATGACTTATTTTCATAAATATTCAATAAATATCTAGTCGATCCAAAAAAATAAGAGGGAAAAAATACCATTTTGAAAACAAAGAGAAAAATTATATCCTTCTTTCAAATTGATTTTCACACGTGATTCGGAGAAATAATTTCCTGATTTGTAACAATAATACTATTGTTTGGTATTCAAGTATCCATATATGGTACAAATATTGATGATCTATTCTGTTGTACTTATAATCAGGATTCTGGAGATTACGTAATGCTTACTCTTAAGTTGTTCGTTTACGCAGTAGTGGTATTTTTCATTTCTCTTTTTATCTTTGGATTTCTATTGAATGATCCAGGACGTAATCCAGGACGTAAAGAATAGTGAAAAAAGTCTCTACGTTAATGGGTCTTTTCCGTTATGTAGAAAGATTCTGGGTTATTCGTTTTCAGGATCAATAGTGGACGAACGGAGAGAGAGGGATTTGAACCCTCGGTACGGATGATTCGTACTACGGATTAGAAATCCGCTGCTTTGGTCCGCTCAACCATCTCTCCAAGATGGAAGAGTTCATGTTTAACAAAATGAATGGTGAAGGTGTATATCATAGTATGTACAGATTGTATCGGCAATATAATGAATATTGCCATTATTCAGTTGGATAAAGAACAATCCAATCAATCGTATTGTTCATTTCATTAAAAATAGTTCTATATGACTGATTTTTTCTACTTTTCTTGGCCTGGCCGATGGCCAGGCCAAGAAAAGCAGAAAAATCAGTCATACAGTGCTTGACCTATTTTGATAGCTAGAACCCCTATTGTAAAAGCAAGACAAAAAGCTATCAAAAATTTAAGCTTTACCATATCTTCATTCCCTCCCCAATCAGTTTGATTAAATGCGTCACATGGATTAGTCCATTTATTTCTCTCCAGTATCAAATTTTATTATCTAGATATTGAAGGGTTCTATATCTATTTAGGGTTCTCTATCTATTTTATGTATTATTGTAAACATATAAGTTGCTCAAGGCCATAGGTTCCTGATCGAAACTACACCAATGGGTAGGAGTCCGAAGAAGACAAAATAGAAGAAAAGTGATTGATCCCGACAACATTTTATTCATACATTCAGTCGATGGAGGGTGAAAGAAAACCAAATGCATCTAAAAGTTATTGCGCAGCTCACTGTTCTGACTCTGATGGTTGTATCGGGCCCTTTAGTTATTTTTTTATCAGCAATTCACAAAGGTAATCTATAATTACAATGAGGCATCTCCGGAGATGGCTCATTGTAATGATGAAAACGAGGTAATGATTGATATAAACTTTCAATAGAGGTTGATTGATAATTCCTCATCTTCCTATTGGTTGGACAAAAGATCGATCCATATGTTACAATCAGATCGTGGCGGGTATAGTTTAGTGGTAAAAGTGTGATTCATTACATTATCAACTCGAATAGTTGAAGGATCTTTTACATGGATCTTTGATCCATCTAAAGCTCTATTTCCAGATAGGTTCAAAACCTTCCCTATGAATACCCAGGAATAGCTACCTTCTCATAATCTGGGTCTGAAATGATGAAAGATAAACACATTTTTGGTTCCAAGATAGCGACACAGAATGTTTGAAAGGTTAGATAAATTACAGATCTATGGGGAAGATATTTTTTCATCGTGACTAAACCTTCAACTTATGGATGGAACGACGCTAGGTTGAAGCTGAATAGCTATAGAACTATGACTTTGGTTTACTTGGGTTATCGGCATTTCGTTCGAGCTCGGTGGAATTTGTTCTCCTAGGGATTAGAATCAGTAGAGATAGGGAACGAAGTAACTAGAAAGATTTGTGATTATTTTTAACTTTTCAAATTTATCTTTCTATCAGGATCATCTAGAAAGTGAGTAAGTATTCTACCATTTTGGGCCCTTCACTAAAAAAAGAGAATAAATTGACGTAGATGCCATGGGTACGATAATAAATTAGGGTTTTTTATTAGAAAAAAAAGAGGAGAAAGAAAGGAATTGAAAATTCCTTTCAAAAAGATTTGATATAAATACTCCACTTCTTCCCTCATACCGCTCTCTATCTCCCATGAAGGAGCCGAATGACATGAAATTCTCATGTTCGGTTATGAATTAGAGACATCAAATAATCAATGTTGACTATAACCCCTAGCCTTCCAAGTTAACGATGTGGGTTCGATTTCCGCTACCCGCTAAAAGATATCTACCTATTCTATATCTATCTAGATAGATATAGAATAGGTAGATATAAAGTGATTAAGTATATAAAATAATTTCATGATTCACTCGAAATCAATTAATGTCAAATAGATTCCATTCTTTTCCTATCCTATAACCTCAGTGTGAATAAAAAGGTAGATCGGGACAATGTATGCCAAAGGGAATTAAAATAAAAAAAAGGGAAGACAAAAAAAGAGTGTCCATCATCTAATGGATAGGACAGAGGTCTTCTAAACCTTTGGTATAAGTTCAAATCCTATTGGATGTAATACTCTTCAATTGTTATAAATTGTTGTGCAATGTATTGGATTGGAATGGAACAAATTCTTTAGTTCTTTTTACTGTTCTGAATAATTCCACCAAATGATCAATATTCATTTTTTTTCTTGAAGTAAAAAAAGTTCAGTATGTTCCTTAAGAGCCTCTTCCAGAAGGGCTTTCACTTCTTCTGTAAATGTACCAGTAGAACGTATAATTTCTTCGAATTGAGGTTTATTTTTTATCAAATAAAAGCGTAACCCAAGGAGAAATTTTCTCACCTGTGCTATTTCGAATATATCCAGGTATCCATTTGTTTCGGTATAAATAGTAGCTATTTGTTCTTATATAGTCAAAGGAGCCGACTGAGATTATTTGAGCAACTCACGTAATCATTGACCCCTCGGCAATTGATCTTGAGTAGCTTTATCAAAATCGGAAGCAAATTGTGCAAAAGCTTCCAACTCTGCAACTTAAGCTAACTCTAATTTCAACTTTCCAGCTACCTTTTTCATAGCTTTTATCTGAGCCATAGATCCTACTCTAGAGACGGAAATACCCACATTAATAGTAGGTCAGATCCCGGCATTGAATAGATCGGCCGATGAAAATATTTGTCCATCGGTAATGGAAATTGCATTAGTGGGAATATAAGCTGAAACATCTCCAGCTTGAGTCTCAACTATTGGTAGAGCAGTAACACTCCCCTCACCTAACTGGGAACTTAATTTAGCTTCTCTTTGCAAGAGACGGAAATGCAAATAGAAAACATCTCCCAGATAAGCTTCTTGGCCAGGTGGTCTTCTTAATAGAAGAGACATTTGTCGAGAAGCTTGTGCCTGTTTGGAGAGATCATCATAAATGATTGATGTGTGTTGTTTTTTATACATGAAGTATTCAGCCAAAGTTGCTCCTATATAAGGGGCGAGATATTGTAATGTAGCGGGAGGATCTGCAGTTTCTGCTACCACAATGGTATATGCCATTGCGCCATGTTCTCAGAATGTATTAACTACCTGAGCCACGGAAGAAGCTCTTTGACCAATTGCTACATAGACACAGATTACATTTTGACGCTTTTGATTAAGAATAGTATCTGTAGCTACTACTGTATTTCCGGTCTGTCTGTCCCCAACAATTAATTCTCGCTGACCACGCCCTATAGGAATCCTAGAATCAATAGCAATAAGCCCCGTTTGAAGGGGTTCATATACGGAACGTCTTGATATAATACCTGGAGCGGGAGATTCAATCAGTCAAAATTCAGAAGCTGAAATTTTACCCTTACCATCAATGGGTTGGGCTAGAGAATTTACAACATGACCCAAATACGCATCACTTACTGGTATCTGAGCAATTTTTCTTGTTGCTCTCACGGAACTACCTTCTTGTATCATCAATCCATCACCCATTAATACAGCTCCAACATTATCCAATCCCAAATTTAGGGCAATGCCTACTGTACCATCTCCAAATTCCACTAATTCCCCTGCCATTACTTCATCAAGACCATGAATACGAGCAATGCCATCTCCTACTTGAAGTACGGTGCCAATATTACGAACTCTTACTTCGTTGTTATATTGTTCGATCTATTTTCGTATAATACTACTGATTTCGTCGAGTCTAATACTTCCTATTAGCACTTATTCATTATCTGTTCAGAAATAGGTCCTTAACCTTTTTAATTATCTATTGAGAAATAGGACCTATAACAACTAATCATTTGTGTTCATCATGGTTTTAAGCAGGCCAATATTGTGATCGATCGTACATAAATGTAACTCAGTATTCAAATGACTATTCAAAGTTCCTATAGCTCTTCGTAAAGCTTGGCGAGAAACTTGTTGTCAAATCTGGTCAAATGCTCTTTGCTTTTCGGAGTAAATCGTCTCATTCTTGGGATCCTCTAATTGTTCCAAATTCTCAGAAGCAGTATTGAGGAGATCCTCTTTCTCTCGTTCTATTTGGGAGTTTTCGTTTACCTGGATTTCGTCTGCTATCATTTCCACGTTCCTTAAGCAAGCCCTAGCTTTCTCGAGCTAATCGATAGCTCCTTTATATAGTTCTTCCGAATTCCGAATAGTCTCCAATATTTTCTGTTTACAGTTATCTAATAGATTACTTAATGAAAGTAGATTATCTATTCACAAATTTCACGAATTCATAATCTCTTCCCAAACCGAACACGAATCTTTCGATTCATTCATCTCTCCTGCTCAGTTCTTTTTTATTCCCCAGGAACGTATACATTCCCTTCACACCAAGCTTTCCCTTTCTATTCCGTTTACGCAAGATTAGAATCAATTTATAAAATACCGGGATCTCCGAAGGGCTCTTCCAGCAAAAGGGATTTGCAATTATCAAGAAAGTTTTATGTTGTTTTTGTTTCCCCTTTTCTCTCCTCTTCTTCCCTCATGAAAATCGAATTGTTCCATTCAATCAATTAATTTGTGCCTCCTCCTTTTTGTTCTATCGAATAAATTCCCTTCTGTTTAGGTCGTCAGTTTAGCATTGGAACTAAAATTGGATGGGAGATTGGTACCGAACTTGTACGACGTGCCACAAGTCACTGTTTCGACCTTTGGCACTAAAAGATATCTACAAGAAACTACAGTCCATCCTCTTTCTGCAACTTCTTACAAAATTTCAATCCGATGCTTAGAGAGAAAGTTATGACGATTTTCCCCTGGTCACCTGTTTGGAATGTAATTCAGGAGTCTGCAAAAAGACCAACTCCCTCAGATCATATCTCCGCAAATATAGCACGAAAAGCTCTGAAATTTGGATTCGAGGTTCAACGACATGTCTTCTCAATTGGGTTTTTTTTTTAGCTTCTGAAACGTCACAGAAAAAAGTTATAGTGAAAATGCCACGATGACCTATTTAGAGTAGCAAAACCCTAGAATCCAAGGCTCTGATACCAAATGTTATGAAACTAGCTCAAGAAAAGATAGAAAAGATAGATCAACGCCTTAGAATTCAGCCTCTTCGAGGGGAAACCTCCTTTACATTACATAAATAAACATTTCTTCCAGGATGATTCAAATGACAAAACCTCCTTTCTATATATAGGAGTCTAAGGAGTCACAATATAACCCAGCCGACCTAACAATAATAATATAAAGCCACAAAAATAACAATAGAGGGATTCTATGGGGCACAATAATAATAATATGGGGATAATGGGGGCACAACAATATCAATAAGGAATGCAACTACAATAGTAATGGGGTAATCACTAGTATTATAGGGACCCAACACCAATTGCATGATCATTCCAGCTTTCCTCTTGATTGTTAGTGAGTGCACCAACTCATGAGCTTGAATTATGTTATCGAGGATTTTCCTACCTTCCACATATCCAGATTGTTCCCTCGACACTAGGGTAGAAAGAAGAGGTTTGAGTCTATTGGCCACAACCTTGGATATTATCTTGTAGACAACATTGCAAAAGGAAATGGGTTTGAACCTATCAAGAGTTAGATCCAATTCCTATTTAGGTATCAGGGCAATAAAGGTGGTATTAAGCGCCTTCAAAATGGTTTTGTCCCTCCTATAGTCTTCCATTGCATTCAGAATGTCCTATTTTCCTATATTCCAGCAGGTTTTGAAGAAATCAACATTGAAACCATCCAGGCTTGGTGCCTTACCATTTTGCATTTCTTTTAGTACCTCACTAACCTCCCCATCCGACACTGGTCTATTAAGGTTGAAATTGTCCTCTTTGGAAACCAGCTTAGGAATATGATTTGATATAACCCTAATGGATTGTTCTCTATCTGAACAGGATTCTTGAGGAATACCACGAAAGTGCTGAACCAGTATTGTTTCTATTTCTTCATGAGAATGAAGAAGATTACCTCCCTCGTCCTTGATTGAAGAAATCCTGTTGTGAGCTTTGTTCGCCAAAGTGGATCTGTGGAAAAATCTGGTATTACATTCTCCTTCTTTTAGCCATTACACTCTGGATTTTTGCCTCAAAAAAATCTCCTCTTGTTTACATAAGTTCTCCCATTCTTGATGATATTTGGTTGCCTGCTCACTTCTATCTTTATCAAAACCCTCCCTGATAAGGGTTTGGTTGAGTTCCTGCATTTTTCCCTCAACAGATTTTTTTGCTTCAAAAATATTACCAAACTCCTTCTTGTTCCACTCCTTGAGCCTGAGTTTGATATGTTTTAGTCTTTTTTGAAGAAGGAACATGCTTGTGCCCTAAATATTCAATTCTTCAGCCCACCATATGGTGATTTTGTTGATGAAATCTGGGTGGGAAAGCGAGATGTTTTCAAATTTGAAAGGTATATTCTTGGAGGTGCCAATGCCCTAAATTTCCAGTTGCACTAGCCATTGATCAGAGCCTCCCAAGGGGAGAACTCTTGCAACTATTTCCTTGTCCTTGAGAATAAGATCCTCTGAGATAATGAATCTATCTAATTTGGAAGCCACCTAAGACTCTCCTCCTCTTTTATTATTCCAAGTAAAGGAACCATTACTCATAACAATATCCACTAGCTTCATATTGTCTATGAAGGGTTGGAAAGAACAAGAGTCTTTATTTAGAATTCTGGTGTCCCCTTTTTTCTCTAACAAAGATTTGATCATATTGAAATCACTCCCCAAGATCCAAGGGAATCTAAAAGCTTGAGTTTGCCATCCATTCTTTGGGGACCATACACATTTGTGACCAGGTAGACATCCTTAACTCCCACTATTTGTATGACCACCGATACATAATCCCTAGCTACCTCTGCATCTGTAATGTCAATTTTTGGGGGGTTCCAAAGCGTGAGAATGCCACCTGTTGTATTCTCTGCTTTGACATCCATAAACTCAAATATAATGAGCCATTTACTATGAATCTCTTTTATTTTTTGAATGGAACATTTAGTGTCCTAGATGAAGATTACATCTGGTGCTGCTTGTTTCATCCTATTACTAAGTAATCTTTGTTTTCTTTTACTGTCTAGGCCTCTAATATTCCAAGAAGTGAACTTCATTATTAAAGATTTGTCAAGGAGTAACTGGATAGGTCTTTCACCTTACCTGAGTCTATCATTAGATTTCCACATTCCATCAAAATCTCGTTCTAATTTTTCCTGCCTATTTTCTTTCCTGCGTATCTGGATGCTAATCCCGGTGTGGTTTTCATAGCTTTTACACCTTCGCTGCCTTGCCTTTCATTATTCACTTGCTTTTCCAGCCCTATAGTTTGAGTTTTCCATATGAACAGCTGTTGAACTCTACTGAACTCCTCTGGAGATAACGAATCCACTCCCTCCCTAGTTCCTTGTTTCAAGAATCCTTCTAGATCTAGATTCTCTTTCTCAAGAATCTCCTGTAGTTCGTAGCCTTCCATTTCCATCTCACTCTAGGTTATTTCCAAATCCATCTCCAGTTCTGTGTCACTCATCATTTCTTCCTTCTGTTTATTGATGTTTTGTGTTTTCTCATCCTCTTCTCCATTCTCCTCATTCACTGGACTGTCTCCCTTGGCCCGATTTTCTTTCATTATCACCTCTTCCTCTTCTAGTGCTTAAAACCTATTTTGACTGGCTTGTTGCCTTTCTGTTTATTGTCACTTCGATCCCCTCTTTCTCCCTTTTCCTTTCTGGACCACTTTGTGAAAGCTTTCAGTTTCTTTCATGGTATTGGTTTTACTCTTATTTTCTGTTTTACTGAGAGGGAAATCTCTGAATAGGTGCCTATGCTCATGACATTTACGACATTTGAATGGGATGTGCTCATAATCCACTATTTGTACCCATTCTTCATCAAACACTTCCAATATTACCTCATCTAGCAAAGCTCCAGAAAGATCCATCTCCACACATATTCTTGTAAAGGATGTGTATTTTCCCCTTCTGGTGGCCTTAGAATCTTTGACAAAGCATCCGAACTTATTTCCTATGGAAAATAAGGATTCTAGTTGCCAGTAATCCAATGGTAGAGAGTAGAGTCTTACCCAAACCGGGACCGAGGTAAAAGTTTCACGTTACAGGACAAAATTCATAATCCAAGGTTGCATATACAGGCCTACAGCTGCGTAAAAGGAGGGCCCTCCTTCAAACACTTTGTCCTTATCTTCAATGTTTGCAAAGACTACAATAAAGAATCCCTTTGACCCAAGATGCAGTTCTATTCTTCCTTTTGGTTTCTAGTGGTATTTAATCCATGTTTGTAATGCTTTTTTAGTGGGACATAAACCCATGAGCTTACAAATGATTGCATAAGTCTGCATGTGGTCCCTATGCGCCTGTAGAGTAGGATCATTCAAAACAACTCTGGGAGTCATAGTAGTCTTGGATTTGCATGGTCCCTTTTGAGCTTTGTCTTTTGTGCCCTGTTCCTTGTCTGCTTCCTTGCTTTCTTTAGTGTTGTTATTCTCCTTAGATTTAGAGCCCTCCTGCTCCTTTTCTCTGCTTCTTTTCCTTTCAACTGAAGGATCTCTATCATCTTTTATTGGTATTTTTCCTCTACTGGCCACTGCCTACTTATAGGAGGGAGTGGAGCTCCCTCCTTTACGGCCTTCCATGGAGAACAAACTCTACAAACCTGTAACCATAGCTCAACAATCACCCTCATCATTTGTGATTGATCCCTCACTCAAAATCGTTATAAATTTATCTCTGAGCATCATATTGAAATTTCGTAAGAAGGTTTGATCAGTACCATTTTCATTCAATCCTTAAAAAATATTATTCAAGAAAGACCATTTCCTTGGGATCTCATTTCTTATGGATTCATTGGTTTTGTATCTCAAATTTGAAACACAAGGTACTATATATTATGGCCTTTTTCTTTTATTTCTTACATTTTTCACTATCTTTCTTTCTTCTTTCACTTTCTCCTTTTGTGTTCATCTCTCTTTTTGAGTACTTATCTTTCATTGTTTCATTTTTTTTTCTGTTATTTTTCCCTTTTTTCTTCTTCATATGCCAATTCCTTTGGCTTCTTCTATTCATGTCCAAGATTCAACCGTCTTCCTTCTTTTATGTTTCTTGATATTTTTTTTATCATCTTCCTTTTTTTGGTCATGTCTATATCTTTTTCTTTCTCTCTCTCTCTCTCTTTGTTTATTATCTTCTTTTGCAATTCTTCATTTAATTCTTCCACTACAATACTTGTGTAAAATTATTTCTTATATCAGGGATATCTCTATCCAATAAGATACCTATGATCTTGGCTTGACAAACTTAATTGACACACCAATATCATAGTTTGAAATTACTCAAATACCTACTTGACTTCAATTTTTATAATGTTTTCCTTAAATTGAGAATATGAAACCTTTAAACTTTCTCTTAACTTTATAACCATTGATACTTTACATGAATAAATTCTTAACCTTCAACTCACAACATAAATTCATTATAAATAGTGGCCATATTCAAAAATTTATTACATGAATTAACGAAGTTTTTGACTTAGTGGCCGACTCTTAACAAATATTTTTACTTTCTCCATTTTTTTGGAAAAACCTATGCACTAGGTAAACTAAACATATGTAGAGTGGGGACTTTTTCTCTTTTCTTCCAATTATCATCACGATCAAGCTTGGGATTGAATTTTTATTGGATTTATTCATCCCTAAGGAGCATCAATAAGGTAAAATAACATTCAAAAGCATGATATTATTGTCTCGAGGTGCCTCATTGATGCAAACAGTTGGATCCTACTGCACCCACTTGAAATCCCTCATCATAATATTTCTCATAGGGTATTTTATGGCCTAAAATACTCACTACTCCACCTACTATGTGCATGAATGATGGGATTAGATCCTCTCATGGATTGAGTGGAATAAGCAAGTATCTAGTTCGCAAGCTCAAGTCCTTCCTCTCCATAAAAAATTCTTGACTCCGGGATAATAATAGGGGGCATGAATTATGGTGACCCATCTATGAGTCTCTACAACCTTGTTTCTATTGTGCCCAACTATTCCCAACATTATTATTCTTGCATGATTCATCACTACTTCTTAATATTCTTCTTGACTAAAAGTGGTAGCTTCAATTAGGGGTTCAATTAAAAATGGAAAATCTCAACCAATAACTATTTGCAGTGGGCTTCACTCTTTTATACAAAATCACAATATCTCCATTCTTTACAACATATTTTCTCCTCTAAATTATAGATTTACACATATTAGTTAATGCCCGTGATGCACTTGATATTTGTTGGTATTTGGATGTAACAACACCCATTACCCAATACCCTCATATTTGTTGGTATTTAGATGTAACAACACCCATTACCCAATATCTAGGGTATGAGGTGGTTACTATACAAACCAAATCTTCAAGGTATTGTTATGAAACGGGGTATAAAAATTTAAACTTTTTCCAACCTTCTCTAAACTCATCATAACTATCACCATTGTGTTCATCTTGTCAAGACGAATTAGATGACATAATTTTTTCCTCAATCTGACTTCTAGATTGAGGGATATGGCCTCTCACAAAACAAAATGTGCCACAATGTTCGTCTACCATGTGGTAGTTGGACATTGGCCCACTTGGAAGTTGGGCTCTTGGACACATCGAGGTCGGTTCTGTAACAACCCAGAATTAAATATGTAGATAATTACATCAATTTATGTAATCAACACACAACTATTCAATTAATTAGTATATAATTTCGAAAAACATGAGCAGAGACAACTTACTTATAGCGATGATATTCCTTACTTGTGATTTTGGATTTGAACACTATTTGAATCTCACTAACTACAACAAAGTTTTGGTGATGATTCCCCACCTAATCATAGCCTCAGCTGCACATAATATATCTACATATGGCCACCCCTGAGCCCTCAATCAATGTACTACTACTAGGGGATCCTTTGCCTCAGAACAATTTTCTTCCAATAGAAATAATGAAAATCTCATCCTTCTCATCATCCATTAAATAGATAAAATAGTTCCAAGAATGGCAAGGGACTAACATTCACACATTCCATGTGTCAACATGCCAATTTTTATTTCTTTAGTTCAAGTTTTACTTAATACAATGTTTCTCTCAATTTAACTCTTTCTTATTATTTTTTTGTTTTTTTGTTAATTTTTTTCTCCAAGGAAAATTCACAACTTTCTATTAATAAAACTAAGAAGTTACATAGAGTATAATTACAAGTGAATTCACGTATTATCCCTAGGGACCATTGTATGTGATTTAAACACTCATAGTAGCTAGGCTACAAAAAAATAAAATTACATTTGGCCAAATAAATTGTTTTTTTTTCCTTTTTTCTTTTGGACATTTTGCCAAACCCCAAGTGATGGAGTAGTTGCAACAATTGCCAACTCATTATTTCTTGAAATGTTTGGGGCTTATTTATTTTAATCCGAGATCTCAGAATCATGAGATCTCTTTGTTTCGCATGAGCTTTCATTGTTTCCCTTGTCCTCATGTTGGTTCTCATGGATCGAAACCACTGTTGAGTTATTGAGAATCTCTTCCTATTTGTTCTGATCCTTCTGCTTCTCTTCTCCCTCCTTTTGAGAAACTTGTTGATTTTTGTGTCTCTAGATGTTGTTGGGTCTCATCCATTTCTTCATCCTCATCATCTAAAGAACGAGGATCTGGGAATTACAATACCTTTTTCTTTTGGAGTCTTTTCTTTGTCCCTTTAACTGCTTGATTTCATGTGTTCTACAAGTGCTCTGTTTGAAGGAAAATACAACATCTAAAGGCAGTCTTTTAAAAATCTAGCCACTGTGTACACTTGAAGCCTTCATTCGTTAGGTGAATACGATCAGGAAGGCCTTTTCTTAAATTCATCTCAATACATATGCATGCAAAAGTGAAGATACCTTTATCCATTCTTTCTTGATCCATCTTTAGGAACCTTCTCAAAGACTTCCCAATGGCTTCTAGCACTTGCTGGTACGAAAAGGGGAGTGGAAGATTATGTAACCTTACACAAAATGACATTTTTGTAACTATCATTGAGTTGACACCAAATACAGGAAACCATGGATTTACAAAGAGACCTTCCCTTCCCTAAAAAAACAATGGTCCTTCATTTATGGCATAATTAAATTCTTTCTGATCATCAAACTAAACCACAAAAAACCTTTTGCACATAGATAAATGTCACAATCTCTGGTCCAATTGATGTAGATCCACTCATTTAGATCTTCATATTTTGCCCAGAAACCATTAAATCGACATATGATAGCCTTTGCTTACAAAATAGTAAAAGTACCACTTACTTCTGGTAATTCTATGGACAAATCTTGGGCTTTCTCCATCTTCTCTATAATACATGGACTTGGGATTGTCAAATTTGGGTTTTGTTTGTCTTGTGTGGCAACATTCCCTCTCAATGCATTCTTGAATGAGGGTAAACCCTTGCAAGCCAAAGATGATCTAGGTGGAATGCTCACTCTTGGGGCACCACCTTGCAGTATTAAATTTAGCATAATGGTATAATTCCTTTGAATACCATAGTATTTCAAATGGACCACATCTTGCAGTGTTTTTCCTGAAAATTAGGCTTTGTAATGAAGCTAGAATATCTGTGATATTTTGGGCACTTTTCTCCAAATATGTCACTAGATCCGTTCCGCGAACCCTTAGCAGGATTAATTTTCCAATAATGGTTTTGATAAAAACCTTATACAACTCCTTCGAATCTAAATCTGTGCCATGTGATCTCCCTTACACTTGTCTCTCATTTGGAGCTAGAACCAAGCGATAAATTTGGGTTTTTTAATGAGAGGAGGGGGTTCTCCGCCATGCAAGAATATTTTGATCCTTGATGCATGTATGTATCCAACGAGAAACCATTGTAAATAGCATATACATATGCAAAGGTTTGTCACGACACCCTTCGATGTCCAAAGATGTGACCTAATACTAGATCCTTATCAATCTAATGGCTCTCGCTTACATGAATTCTTTAATTGAGACATCTAATGCCTATAGATCTTCCTTCCTAGCTAAGAGCTTTACCTCCTACACAGTGTGGATGCCCCAGTTTGCATCAATATCCCAATCGCATTCGATTCTATGTAGATTTGGATCATTATCAGATGCATTCGAGGGCTCTTGAGCCCCCCTCCCTAGAGACTTTAAGCATAATACAATGTCCAAGGAGCAAAAAACATAAGTATATCTACAAAAAAATATTCACTCAAACGCACAGGATCACCGTAACTCGATGTGTTTCATTTAGTTCTCCAAGTTTACCACTCTTAGGAGAGGCTGACACGAAAGTATGTTTTCCATCAAGCATTTTATCCTCCTAGATTGTGTTGCCATTCCCTTCACCTTTCAAGAAGAGGCCTGGATGTTGAGTTGCAGAGGCAACCGTGGATTTCTGATTTAGATTTCCGTTAACGTTACTTATTTTTACTATTTTTATAGTTATTTTTTTATATCTTTATTTCAAATTCTACTTGATTATTTACTATTTTATTTATTTACTATTATTATATTTTCTTCATTATTTATTATTTATTTACTATTATTATATTTCCTTGATAATATATAATTTATAATTTATTTACTATTATTTTATTTTCTCTATTATTTATTATTTATTCACATGTGTATTAATATTATTTTATTTAATTTTATTTATTATTATTATTATTGTGAGTATGGGTCATCACATATTCCCCTTCTTTACAAAACTTTGTCCCAAAGTTTAGTTGAATCTTTTAACATTTTATTTTATTTTATTTAATTATTTATTGCTTTATGATTTCCCTACACCCTTCGTTGAAGTTGTATAACCACCAAACATCGAAACCTTTCGCATCACCAGGGAAATCCTAAAGAATCTTTGTCATTTTTCTCAACTTTCAGAACTAGGCATAAATCCTCATCAGTCTGTACCATAGCCTAAGGCTGGCTTTGAGGTTGCGTTCAGGCTCAAAACTCAGCTTCCCCAAGGCAGGAATTTGGCTTAGTACTCCAGGAAGTAGTATTCTAGTCATCTCAAAAGGCCAACCCATTTCCTCACACACTAAAGTGCACAACCCTAGTCATCGAAGTCCTTACACCCCCACTAGACTTTGGCATACCAATCTAATATCAAGAATTCGACCTCCTGAACATAGTACCATAGCCCCTAAATCCATCAAGAGTTGTAGAAGGAAAAGGAACCACTGACATATGTAGTGTTGATTGAGTTTGTTCCCAACCCATATAGTGTTACATATTCTCCCTCCCAAGTATGAGCTCCCATAAGATCATCAAATAAACTCACCCTCTTGGCCCATTTGTGGAGTTCCTGTTGTCACCACATCTCAAAATGCAACCAATGCATTAGTTATAATCACAGTATCATAAAAATTAATTCATGTGTCAACTCTTGCATGTCACCATGATATAATAACATCGTTGTTATCACCACATTCCAAATAATAAAGAACTGCATACTCTTGCATGCCATAAAATTTGCGTGCAATTACCACATTCTTCACATCAAAAAATACCCTTATAGGTTAAAACATCAACATATCATCATAAAATATATATCATGACATCACATAATAAATGAACTACATGTCAATATACCTCATATCATAACATCATAGTCCCTATGCATATCATATCCATATGTGCATCATTATCCTCATACCATTATATCATGAAACCTCATCCGAATATTATACTCAAAATGAACTACATGTCAATATACCTCATATCATAACATCATAGTCCCTATGCATATCATATCATGAAACCTCATCCGAATATTATACTCAGCAATCCTATGTTGACATAATAGTTAACTAAAACCATAACTAAAATAATAGTGTATCAATAAAATTTAAGTATAAGACATGCTTAAGGTGTTTCAGATTTTTTTATAGATTTACATATGTATTCACTTACCATTATCCCTTCTCCTTTATTATTAATGATCCTTGATGCTAAGAAATCAAGAAATATTAATAAGAAAAGTCATTATTAGAAATCATTTAGAAAAGACTCCAACGATATTCATGCTATATTCTAATTAAATAAATCATTATCCCCATAAATTATTTTTGTTTATCTAAACTATTTTTACACTATATTTACTATTTATCATAAAATTATTTATTATTTATTTTCCCCAAAATTAAACATTGTAAGTAACCTTTATAAAAATGTATTCAAACTAAACAATTATATATACTATTACACATCGATATAAAATCTCAAATTCCTTTTCTCTATCATAATTTTAAATTAATACATATAAATTGATATTTTTTAATTTAATCACTAAATATATCATAAAAATAATTGTATGAATAATATACCTTTAAATATTTTATTTTTTAATATATACATATTATTTTTATTATTCTATTAATAATATATTGATACAATATTTAACTTTCATGTTTTGTATTTCACAAAAGCAATATTCAAATTTATTAAATATTCTCTAGCCACATAATATTTACTATTATGTAACAAATATTCTAAAATATATCTAAAAATTTATTTTCATTAAATAAACTTTTGAAGTGATAAACTTTTTATCGGATGTTTTCGTATTTTTATTTAACTAAATTGAAAAGACTTGTTTAAAAACCTACGAGGAATATTTTTAATGAAAAATGTATTTCTCTATATAACATCTGAGTTCAGTCACAACATACATACAAATTTAGAATTATAAATAAGTGGAAAAATAAAATTTATGACCACCATTTAATCTAGCTGTAATATATATATGGTTTGCACACTCCCCGCCGCGTTAAATTAGTGCGGATGGTTGGCATATTTGTCCCGGCGATGGCGTATTAATTTGGATGTGTAAGTTCTGTCACACATATGTATTTATATATGTATAAAGGAAAAAAGAAGGCCCATGATGCTTCTATAAAGAACTAGCTCCTCCAAGTTTATAAAGAACTAGCTCCTCCAAGTTTAAAAATATTTTTCAGTGTTGAAATTTTGTTGGTTATGAAATGTTTTTGGAATTTTTTTGGAAAAATAAGAAAAGCCAATTTTTTCCCTTTTAAGTACAGCCCTATTTTATTGAAACTTTAGATATTTTTTAAATATTTTCTAGTTTTTTAACCAATTTCTGTAGGGGCAGGAGATTTCATAAGTTCTGGTTATCGATTTCCATTCCTTGTTGCTAGATAGAGCAGAAGGTCGTCCAAAAAGCTGAGAGCTGGGAGCAAATGTGTTTATGGGTGGTACAAATGGCAAGAGAAAACCATCAGATTTGAGGAAATCCAAATTTCTGCTCAGAGCCCCCATATCTTTGCACTTTGATAGAAAATTACAGCGACGTATTTGTTACCATAAGCAATGTCACATGCATCTCGGCCAAACAATTGTTGAACGTTGAACACTCCTTCATGGTCTCATATCTAATTCGCCACACATTCAAACTAAAATCCGAAAATGCAAGTGCAAATCCAATGAAGACATAAATCTTGAATCAGTGGGGGCCTCCATTTTCTTTTGTCAACTTCATATGTTTCTTTCCCGTGAATGATGATTTCAATATTATATATTCTAATTTATCATGGAATTTCTTTTTAAAACTATTATATATATATATATATATAATTCTTTTTTCTAAATATTAGTTCTCCTTTTATATAGGTTAGTTGGTGTCCATTTAGAATTTTTATTTTTGCTTTTTAAAAGAAAAAAAGGAAAGATATATATTTTAAATATAAAAGTAATGATAATATATTCAAAGTATGCATGCACACATGCATATAACAATAATAAATTTTATATTTAATAGAATTATTTTAAATCAATATTACAATATTGTGCATGTATATAATTATAATGCATCTAAACTTAGAGGTATCTAATGTTTACATTTAATAGAATTATTTTAAACCAATGTTAATGTTATAATATTATGCACATATATAATTATATAATATTTTAGAATGAATATATATATATATATATATAAAAGAAGAGTAAAATAATTTAAATAAATAAAACTTAAATTATTGTACTTATTTTTTCAAATTTATTTTGATTAAATTTTTTATATTATTAAAGGTAAAATTGTTGGTAAATTTAATTAAGTATATATTTTCTTATCTAGAGGTCTTATAGAGTTGAATCTTTTTCTGATACCATATGTAATGACATGAGATTAAATATGCAACTAATTACATCAACTTATGCAATGAACACACAATTATTCAATTAATTAGTATAGAATTTCGGAAAGCATAAGCAAATACAACTTAACTGTAGTGATGATATTCCTTACTTGTGATTTTGGAGTTGAACGCTATTCGAATCTTACTAACCGCAACAAAGTTTTGGGGATGAATCTCCACTTAATCGTAGGCTCAACTGATGGGACCAGCCCTTTACAGTTCTGTATGAATAATTAACCATTGATTGTTTGCGTAGTCTTAATGGCACTGTACCTTAGTGTTAATGTTTTGAGGACAGGTGTCCTCCCCTTGGGGCTCATTTCTTCTTGCCTCTTACCAAACCCTTGAAACCCTCGGTCGATTCATTTCACTGTTGTTTCACTTTGTTATTTGTGGGGTGAGGTCTCTGGTTCGTTTTGCTCTGCTCTTCTGCGAAACAAAGGTTCTGGCTCTGGTTGTTTTACAATGGTTTAGCTTCGTCGTGCCTGGACATGCATTTCTCTGAGGGTCTCCTCCTGTGTATGCTATCAATGTTGCCTGTTCTGTGCTCGTTTTCTCGGCTCTGGGTCTAGAACCCTCGGTCTTGGTCTCTGGTTTCTATTTGGCTCGACTCTGGTTATGTTTTCGCCTATAGACTTCTGTTATATGCTATTGGTTTCGATGCACTTGCTCCTCCATTTGATTGTTTGCTTGGTTCTTGCCACATGTTGCGGTTGTGGAGTGGCTCGGCTCTCAACTCTCATTCATGCTGGTTTTTTTTCTCCTCATTTTCTTCTGGCACTGACAGCTCTTACTCTTTGTAGGTAGTGAGCACTCTGCGGTCGTAACCTATGCTCGTGGTTTCTCTCCTCTAGTTTGCACGGGCTTGGCTCTCTCAGGTAGGTTTTGTTGGCCCTTTCCTTTGTTTTCAACCCTCTGTCTATGGCTTCATTTCTCTGTTTGTTGATGGCCTGCTTGTTGGCCATGAAGTTGCGCGATCAGGCTCCATTTGTGGACCTCGCACCCTGACTCCTACGCTCGAACTGGGAAGGGTTACTCCTTGAAAGTTCTATGCTTTTCTATTTGAGGGTTTTGTTGTTCGTAGGGTTTATGAGTCTGTTGTCATAGTTTGGTTTCGGCTCTACGGTTTCTTGGCCTTACTGTGCCTGTGGCTCCATTGTATATTTATGGCTCTGCTGTTATAATTATGTATGTAGAGATGTAGTTTTGTGGTGACCTCGCGGTGGTTTTTGGTACTGTCAACTCTGTTTAATTTGCTGGTCTCTAAACATTGAACTATGGTTGTTCGGATTTGACATATATATATATATATATATATATATATATATATATAGAAATTTCGATTGATAGAAATTTGCATTGGAAATTATTATGAGTTCGGTTTTGTACCTGTAACTTTCTGCTCTTAGGTATTCCTTCGACAATGGCTCTCTCGTTTCTCCCGTAAGCTTTCTCTATTTATGCTGCTGACTTATTTGGGTGCTCTCCTCACTTCGGTGCTTACTGTTCACTTGTCTGTCTTCATTATGCTTATGGAAAAGGAAATGAATTAATTGTCTTTTGTAGAAAAGATGTTAAAGCTTTAATATGAATGGATTTAGATGTGTTTGTTCTTTAGAATGCTTCTGTACATTATCTTCATTTGGTTCTATGATGGTCAAAGGATTACAATAGTCATTCCTTTTTTCATTTTGTAGAGAATACTAGACAGTTATCAAACTGCTAATTGTTACATTAAGTTGTTTCTGAATAACTGTCTTTCCTTGATTTGTAAACTAAAAGCAAATTTTAAATAAATCTAAAAAGTAAAATGAACACGTAAGCAAACACTAACAGTGGCTGAGACAACCATTCATAGAAATGTAAGTGAAAATGAAAGCTAAGAAAACTTAAATTGTTAGAAGAGACAAACTCCCAGCGATCACCTCCCTGAGCTGGATGCTCCTGCATCAGGCTCCCGGGGTAGGTGAAAATTCATGGCTTCATTCGATGAGGTCCTCGATAGAATACCCTGCATGTTGTATCTGTCCTGCATCAAGCCACGAACTATCCTCAATAGGGTGGTTCTTCCACTTGATGAGGTACTGTAGGTACTCCTTTCTCCGAGTCTGCCTGGCCACCTGTGTATTGAGGATTCCTTCGATTTCAAATGGTTGAGCTGCGGGCATTTGTCTCATCCACGAACTACTCTCTCCTTGGGTATCCCGCTTTGGCTGTGCCGAATTGTCCTCTTCTGGACTGGCAGTGTATGGGAATAAATCTGCCACATTAAAGATGGGCAATATTCTTATACCTGGAGGCAATTGCAACTCATAGGAATTTGCAGAAAATTTATGTAGAATTTTACAAGGTCCAATTTTTTTGAATTTCAGCTTATTGTATTCGCCCTTAAGAAATCTTTCTTTGTGCAGATGTGCTAAAACCTGATCCCCTGCATTAAATTGCACCTCCTGTCACTTCAGATCTTCTTTCTGTATGTACCTTTGACTGTTGTTCTATAAAATTTTCTTCACCTGCTCATGTAGGTCATTAATTGCTCTTGCAAACTCTTCCCCGCCAGCACTTCTTCTTTCTAATTGTCCCAAATCTTGTAGCTCATGCACTCTTCAGGGATGCATTCCATACAAAATTTGAAAAGGACTATTTGTTGTGCTTCAATTTGGTGAATCGTTGTAAGCAAATTCCGCTTGAGCAAGTACATGATCCCACATTCGTGAATTTTCTCCAACTAGCCTTCGCAGTAGGTTTCCGAAGCTTTTGTTCACTACCTTCATTTTCCCATCAGTCTATGGGTGATAAGCGGAGCTTAATTTAACTTTGTGTCCATCCTTTTCCACAAGGTGCACCAGAAATGCCCTGTGAATTTCACATCCCTGTCAGAAATAATGGACTTGGTTAAGCTGTGCAGTCTGACGACTTCAGTGAAAAACAAGTATGCTGCATGGGTAGCATCACTGGTTTTTCTGCAAGGGATGAAGTGTGCCATCTTTGAGAATTGGTCCACCACCACCATGATGGAATCAAAACCCCGCTGTGTTTTGGGCAGACCCAGGACAAAGTCCAGACTGATTGAATCCCACGGTCTATTTGAAATAGTCAAGGGTGTATACAACCCCATGTTCTGACTGTGCCCTTTTTCCAACTGACATATCTTACACCTGGTCACATACTGTTGCACGTCTCTTTGCATCTTCGGCCAGTAATAGAAATGATTGAGCTGATCCAAGGTATTATCAATGCTGAAATGTCTAGCTAGACCTCCACTATGTTTTTCTTGGATGATGTTCTCCCTCATCGAACATTCTGGAACACATAGCTATCCTCCCTTGAATAACAGCTCCTCCCGCAAGTTATAGTCCGGCCATGGACTATTGTTCCTCAACAAAGGATTTTGGTAGGCTTCATAAGCCTCCTTGAAATATTCATCTATTTGATACGAGTCCTTTAGGAGTTCAAATCCCAACACTTGTATCGTGCTCTCCTGCAAGAGTAGAACTCTTCTACTTAGTGCATTTGCTACCTTGTTTTCTTGACCATTGGTATGCTTCAATACGAATGTAAAACTCTACAAGTACTCCACCCATTTGGCATGTTTGTGATTCAGGTTATGTTGCTGCATAACATACTATAATGCAGAATTATCAGAAAACAAGACAAACTCATTATCCAATAGATAATGCCTCCAATACTTCAAGGCTTGGATGACGGCATAAAACTCCTTGTCATAAGATGTATACTTTTCCCTGCTTTCATTTAATTTTTCGCTAAAATAGGCTACTGGTTTGTCTTCCTAGCTGAGTACAGCTCTAATGGCTGTACCGTTGGCATCATAATGAACTTGGAAAAGTTTGTTGAAATTAGGCAACCTCAAAATTGGCCTTTCAGTCATCTTCTTCTTCAATATCTGGAAGCTCTTCTCTGCAGCTTCAGTCCACCAAAAATGTTGACTTACCTTTCTGATTGTATCCAATGTAGGTGCGCAGATTCCACTAAATTTCTTTATAAACTTGTGATAGAAACTTGCCAACCCATGAAAACTCTGAACTTCAAACAGACTCTTAGGGGATGGCCAGCTAAGTATAGCTGCAACTTTTTCTAGGTCCATTTTCAGCTCATTTTCTCCAATCACAAAACCCAAATAGACTAACTCCTTCTGAAAGAAAGTACATTTTTTCAAAATTATCAGCAACTTTTTTTGCTGCAACTTCTCTAGAACATATGGAACATGTCATAAACATTCTTCCTTTCTCTTGCTGAAAATCAATATATCGTCAAGATACACAATCACAAATTTCTCAATGAACTCCTTCAACATCTCATTCATCAGGCACATGAAAGTACTAAGGGTGTTACTGAACCCAAATGGCATCACCAGCCATTCATACAGCCCTTCATTAGTTTTGAAAGTTGTTTTTCATTCGTCCCCTTCTCTGATTCTAATCTGGTAGTATCCACTCTTCAGATCTATCTTCGAAAAATACACTGCCCCACTCAAGCAATTTGTCATGTCATCCATTCGTGGCAATGGAAATGTATATCTGATCGTAATTTTGTTTATTGCTTGTGAATCTGTACACATCCACCACTCGCCTCCTTTCTTGGGAGCTAAAACTGTTGGAACTGCACTGGGACTTAAACTTTCCTATATCAAGCCTTTGTCCAACAATTCCTGTACCAACTTCCTGATCTCTTCATTGTCCTTTAGAATCATCTGTTAAGCAGCTTTATTCTATAAACTAGCTCTAGGGATGAAATCTATGTGATCACTGATACTCCACTTTGGTGGTAATTTATCCGATAAATCATCCACCACAATGTTACTGAATTCCTGCAACATTTCCTGGATTTCTTCAGGTAAGTCAGAAATTTTAGTGCGCAATAGCACAACTCTCGGTCTCCTTACAACAGCATACTTTACCTCATAATTTTCAATCTGCTTTAGAAATTATTTTCCACCAACCAGTAGTACTTTTGTCCCACTAGTCTCTGTTGTTTCTTCTTCCTCGATGGGTACTAGCGTATTCTTAATCCCATCTTCGACACACTTGTAACAATTTGTTTTCCCGTCATGAACAAATTTTCAGTTATGCTGCCATGGTCTACCTAGAAGAATATGACACAAGTCCATGGGCATGACGTCACAAATCACTTTGTCCTTATACTTGCCAATATGGAACTCGACCTCACACTGCTCATCAACTAGTAGTTGGTGACCCTTCTGTAACCAAGACACCTTATAGGGAGTTGGGTGCTTCAACCTTTTCAAACCCAATTTCTCCACCATCTCTGTCGCAACCAGATTATCAGTGCTTCCACTATCTATATTCAGTTTGCAGCATTTTCCATGTGACTTGCACACATTATAGAATAATGCCTTTCTTTGGGTTTGTTCAGCTATTTCCTTTGTCAGTTTTAGTAGTACCTTGTTTAAGACTAAGGCCTCTCCTGTTTCCTATACATTCTCTACCTCTTCAGGCAGTGCCTCTGCTTCCTCTCTTTGAGCAATATAAGCTCCTCTTTGACCATCTTGTTCTCTTTCAGGATGCTCAAAGGACCTGTGCCCCCACTTGTGGCACTTGTAACACTGGTAGGTAGCTCCTCTACCCCTACCATTTACCCTTCCTCTCTAGTACGGCCTTCCTTCCCTAGTGCTACCTTCCTTTTTTGTTGTCCCTGAGGTCTTTGAACTGTTGCCCTCTTCACTGTTGTTGGCAGTTCTTCCTCTGCCAAAGGATTGTCCTTTCCCTCTGCCAGTTCCTCATCCTCTCCTGGCATTCTGCTTTCTTGCTATCTTTTCTTCTACCTTTAAGGCACTCTGGTATGGTTCCTCTATGGTTTTTGGAGAAAGAATGCTTATCTCGTCCAATATCTCCAGCCTTAGGCCATTCACAATCCTTTCTTTATTTTCTGGGGTGTCTTCATTATAATCAGCTCTCATACTTACTCGATATAATTCTTTAGTATATTCTTTCACTGTCATTCCTCTCTTCTTCAAATTCTGCACCTATCGATACAGAGCAATCTGGTAATCTTTGGGCAAAAACTTATCCTTCATCTTCGCGACCATTCTCGTCCACCTTTTAATGGGTAACTTATACAATCTTCTCCTCTCTGCTTGGACACTATCACACCATAAGGCCACATGTCCTTTCAGCTTGGTGGCAACAAATTTAACTCTCATATATTCACTTACTCCTCACATTCAAAATATTTGTCTAACTCACTAATCGAGTCCAACAGCACTTCTGTGGACAAACTACCATCATAGTTTAGAATTTTAGGCTTTGGCTTACTGATAGCCAACAAAACATACCTTAACAATTTGATTTCACATTCTTCTTCATCTGATTCATTTGTCGTAACTACAACTTCTTCCTCACTATCATCCCCTACTTTTAGATCCCTTCTCCTTCTTGCTTCTACTGCTGTCAAATAGGCATTCAAGGTCCTAATCTCTTCCCTCAATCCTTCATCTACTACTCTTTGAATAGCTCTACCACGAAATCTTCTTCTAGCTTCCATTTTATAAAGAAAAATAGTTAATTGTACCTGCCTCTAGTACCAAAATTTGATGGGACCAGCCCTTTACAGTTCTGTATGAATAATTAATCATTAATTGTTTATGTAGACTTAATGGCACTGTACCTTGGTATTAATGTTTTGAGGACAAGTGTCGTGGCCTTGGGGTTTGTTTCTTCCCACCTCTTACCAAACCCTCGGTTGATTCATTTCATTTTTGTTTCAATTTTATATTTGTGGGGTGAGGTCTCTGGTTTGTTTTGCTCTACTCTTTTACGAAACAAAGGTTCTAGCTCTGGTTGTTTTACAGTGGTTTAGCTTCGTTGTGCCTGGAGATGCATTTCTCTAAGGGTCTCCTCCTACGTATGCTGTCAATGTTGCTTGTTTTGTGCTTGTTTTCTTGGCTCTGGGTCTGGAACCCTTTGTCTCTGTCTTTGGTTTCTATTTGGATTGGCTCTGGTTACGTTTTCGCCTGTAGACTTCTATTATATGTTGTTGGTTTCGATGCACTTGCTCCTCCATTTGATTGTTTTCTTGGTTCTTGCCACAGGTTGTGGTTGTGGAGTGGCTTGGCTCTTAGCTCTCATTCAACAATTAATCAGAGGTAAGTTAACTCTCCATGCTAGTTTTTCCCTCCTCATTTTCTTCCAGTGCTGACAACTCTTGCTCCTTGTGGGCAGTGAGCACTCTGCAGTCGTAACCTTTGCTCGTGGTTTCTCTCCTTTGGTTCGCACGGGCTTGGCTCTCTTAGGTAGTTGGCCCTTTCCTTTATTTTCAACCCTCTATCTATGGCTTCATTTCGTTGTTTGCTGATGGCCTGCTTGTTGGCCATGCAGGTGCATGACCAGGATTCGTTTGTGGACCTCGCACCCTGACTCCTACACTCGAACTGGGTAGGGTCGCTCCTTGAAAGTTCTCTTCTTGTCTGTTGAAGGGTTTTGTTGTTCATATGGTTTATGATTCTATTGTCGTAGTTTGGTTTCGGCTCTCTGGTTTCTTGGCCTTATTGAGCTTGTGGCTCCACTGTATATTTATGGCTCTGCCATTATAATTATGTGTGTAGAGATGCAGTCCTGTGGTGACCTTGCGGTGGTTTTTGGTACTCTCAACTCTGTTTAATTTGATGGTCTCTAAACATTGAACTGTGGTTGTTCAACTTTGACATTTATATATGTATATTTATACAGAAATTTCGGTTGATAGAAATTTGCAATGGAAATTGTTATGAGTTTAGATTTATTCATGTAAGTTTTTGTTCTTGGGTATTCCTTCGACAATGGCTCTCTAGTTTCTCCCGTAAGCTTTCTCTGTTTATGTTGCTAAATTGTTTTGGTGCTCTCCTCGCTTCAGTGCTTACTGTTCACTTGTCTGTCTTCATTATGGTTATGGAAAAGAAAATGAAATAATTATATTTTGTAGAAAAGATGCTAAAGCTATAATATGAATGGATTCAGATGTATTTGTTCTTCTGAATGCTTCTATGCATTTTCTTCATTCAATTCTATGATGGTCAAAAGATTACAATAGTCATTTCCTTTTTTCGTTCTGTAGAGAACACTGGACAGTTATCAAACTGCTAGTAGTTACATTAATTTGTTTCTGAATAAGTGTCTTTTTTTGATTTGTAAACTAAAAGAAAATTTTAAATAAAACCAAAAATTAAAAAGAACACGTAAGCAAACACTAATAGTGGCTGAGACAACCATTCTTAGAAATGTAAATGAAAACGTAAACTAACGAAACTCAAAGTGTTAGAAGAGACAAACTCCCAGCCATGACCTCCTTGAGCTGGATATTGCTGCATCATCAACTACACATAATCTTTCTATAATTGGAAACCCCCAAGCCATCAATCGATGTACTACTGCTAAAAGATCATTTTCCTCACAAAACTTTCTTCCAATAGAAAGAATGAAAATCTCATCCTTCTCATCGTCCATTAAGTAGACCAAATAGTTCCAAGAATGGAAAGGGGTCCACATGCACACACTCCATGTGTCAACATGCCAATTTTTGTTTCTTTATTTTAAGTTTTACTGAATATAATATTTCTCTTAATATAACTCTTTCTTATTTTATTATTCTTTTAATTTTTTGTTAACTTGAATTTTTTACTATTTTTATATATCTTTATTTAAAACTCTACTTTATTATTTTCTATTATTATATGTTCTTGATTATTTATTATTTCTTTACTATTATTATATTTCCGTTATTATTTACTTATTTAATATTATTATTATTATTATTTATTATTATTCATTCACTTGCATATTAATATTATTTTATTATTATTATTATTATTATTATTATTATTATTATTATTACTATTTTTACTACAATACATTATGTTCCATAGCTTACCCACTTGATCTTATGGTTGTCAAATGTGAAGGGATATCAACGATCCATGTTGGATTCCACAAAACTAACATGCTTGACACTTAATTTGGGAAGGGGTGGCACAGTTGGGTTCCAACTCAGGGTTTAGGCTCTTACATCAAACAATTTGTGTTAATGGCATTCCATCAAATGGTCTAGGGAAATTATACCACCCTTCCCCTCCTTCTGTTGACATCACTAAGGTAGTGTGACACAACAATGTGGTTTGTGGGCCTCACCTCTAACCACCCCATCTCTGATTGGTTAACAAGATACATTGCGACATCCTCCTATGCTTGCTCACCCTGGCACACTATCTTGACAACTCCTTCTGATATGCCTTTTGATTAACCTGGGTGTAACCCACTTTGTGTCTTCATCATGACACCCTTGTCCTAATGCTCTCCTTTGTTATTTTTTGGGATCCTCTACAATGGTTACGTGGATAGTGGGGCCTCTGCCCAACCAATAGAGAAGCAATAGGATTGATGTGCCTCCCCATGAGGTCTTATCTACATCACCCTACTCATCGCCTCCTGACTCCTCCCTTAACGTCTCCCCTTGCACCTCCAGGTGGGGAGTGTCAGGTTTACTTGGAAGGTGGTGGGCCTCTCCTACACTAATCAAGTCATAATTAGGTGTATGTGGAGGCCCCCTTGGCCCGACCGTACATGGCCAACTTCTAGCAAATAACATAATTGTCGTGCACATGTCATCCCACACATTTTATGCCGAAACTCCCCTTTATGCATCCTCTTGTTCTTCCAAGATAAAGCCTCCAAGTGACAAGGTGTGGGACACCTTTCTGGGCAATGGTATGATTGTCACCCACACTTCAACCCATTTGATCTATGTTGGTACTTTTCCTCGCCGCACTTCCTCAGAGCTTTGGGTTCACTTTAGTGGGCCAATAGTCTAGGGGGCCAACCTCTTTACAATAGCATAGCCACTAGCCTAGCATGGATTCCAACATCCCAACTAACATCATCCCATGTTTTTATTTGGGTGTCCTCACAATTCCTCTAGGTTTGAACCACAAGGTTACGTTGTCCTGTGGGCACCACCTCCAACCAATGGCAGGGTCACTGGGTTAGCGTGTCATCTAGAACACCTTCCAGGATTTTACCTCGAGGACATGTCATCTTGTCCTTGTATAATTGCGTTAGAGGGAAATCAAGTGTGCCAATTTATCACTAACACAACTAGGGTTTCATATACTTAATGGATAAAGTTAACTCACATTATATTATAAGTTTATAGCTCTCCCTTTCCTGCACTGTATATAGCTTCCACTCAAACTTTTGCATGGCCCGACAAAGGGGACCTTAATAAGCCTTGTGCAATACACTCAATTAAGTTTTTAATGGGTATCGTGAGAGCTTGCTCTAGCTCTTCATCGATTACTTCTCACTACTCATTTTGACCATGAACCTTCCATAGAGATTATGTAATCATCAAGAATGAAACTAACAACTGATGGCAATGATGGAAACATTGTTAACGCACCCTACATTGCTACCCCTCCTGAACTTGGGTGAAATCCACTCCAATGATTTCCTTCCCCTCTGACCTTTCCTGTATCAGAATAGGGAAAGTTTTGGTACATAGGCATAGGTGCTCCTATAATCACTTTGGCTAAGGACATACACTAAATTCCTTTAAGGGATTCACCTCTCCTACCACATCTCGGGTGCTCTAGACTCCAAGCATACCTATAAGTAGCTCCATGGTGTGATGCAAGGGCTTCGTGGGCCTAACTAGCTACACTATGAGGGTAGTAGAAGACATCCAGGTTGTTGATAATGCAAGGATGACTAAGCTTTCGTGTATGATTTTCAGGCTATTATTGTACATAAAATAGAAAATGGCTCTTTCATATTTGATACGACACCTCTTGTGCAAAATCATAGGCTTATAACTAAGCGAATGAATATATATTTGTATACTAAGACCCTACTAGAAAAAGAGTCTCCTGTGTAATCAATTTATATTAATGGAAAGGGTTTCAAAGCCCAATGCTTCCTTGTTTCAATCGAAATTCTCATGGATGATTTCATTACCTTTAACATTACATAATTCTTTTGGTGTTACTTATACATACATTGTTAAAAATGTTGTTCAATAATTTATACGAGACACAATTCCAGTTGAGGGTTGCAACATAACCTTTGTTATCATATAAACATCACACCTTCTATTTTGTGTTTATGTGTGTTATAAATAACACCAACAGGCACTACAACACTTCATTTCCAATCCAGAGGCACACACTTGCTTAACTTATATAACAACATCATTTGTCTCAAGGATGCAATATTTTACATACATGATTTTATCACAACAATAAGTTCCATTTCCAGACAAAGATGTAGACACACATTCATTAAATTAATATCATTGTTATAGTCTAGAAATAGAGATCCATTTCATACCATAAATGCATCATAAACTCATTACCATGTAAAGAAGTACTAAATAAAACTTATACTTAAATTTTCAAGGAAACTGAGTGTGGGACAAACTTTATTCACCTAACCAAAGATAACTGTAGCTAAGCTCACTTGCAGTTGTGAACCAGGAGCTAGATTCTAGAGACTAAGAGGGGGCTTGCTCAAAGGACTAAATCATCAACTACTAGCTAGAACAAGGACTCCATATGACCTCTTTCCTCAATCCCACGAGTTGCCTGAAATAGTAAACAATGTCTAGGGAATCCAGAGGTTCACCACCTCCACCCTCAAGAGTAATACCAGGGATTCACCTCCTTCCCAGGAAGTCTAGAATTCGCTACCACACTTAAGTGAAAACATAGAGAAATTCATGGATGATCTATGTAGGTATTAACTCAAGGATTGATATCTTCCCAAGTTGTCTTAGGCTATAGGGACTACTATCTCAACATACAGCCTCCAAGGCACCCAAGCTATTACAGGGCTCTAAAGATTTCTATCTCAAGCCATAACATATAGGGAACACAAATTTTTATAGGGATTTGTATATTTCTATCTCAACTGACAACCTCTAAGGAACCCAATGTAACCACCTCACCCCATATTTACCCACTTTCACCAGCTTTCCAAGGTAGACATGAAATTAGAGTTACTATGCGAGACTTGATTTCCAAGATGCACTTACGGAAAATTGGTTCAGAATATCCATAACTGACTACAAACACCCAATGACACATGATCACATTGGTCTCAACCTAACTCGACCCAACACTATTTTTTTCAGTTTTGTTTCCTTAAATTTAACGAAACTTTCTATTTTGCAGTTTTTCTGGTACTACACTTCCGAGGTCATTTTGATGGTCTAAATGACATTTTCAAGGAAAGAAAAGAGAATGGGAAAGCACCAAAGTGTAAATCATAATTATTTTAATAGAGATTGTATGCCAAAGTTACGACCCTAGGAAGTTGGAGGTCCAAATTACTCATTTATGCAAACACTTTGTGTGCATAATACCTGTAGATTATAAATACATATATGTTCAATAATTGAAGAAGCTCACCATACAATCATCATAAGCTCACCATAACTTCTTGAGACTTTCTCGAATCATAATTTACTTAATGACAAAGCTAAAAAGTCAAACTTGAATGAGAAACTTGATCTAGATTGCCACGAACACACTAGACATTTTTCAAACACATGGTAGACATAAAGGCTACAGATCATGAATGCATATATGGTTATAATAGTCTAAGATTCATATGAGAATCACCAAGAAGGCTCTATGTAGTCTCCACGTAGTCGCAATAACACTTGTTAGGCCATGTAGTCATCAACCATTCAATAACTTCAAAACATGTAAAAACCCATAGATATAACACATCATATAACCAACATATAACCGGGAAACAATCAACATAAAAATCATGGAAACTCGGCTACAATATCACTAATACAATCACCACAAGTATACATAAATCACAGTGGGAGAATAACTATTATTAATGTATGAAAATACCAACCAAGTTAGGGACTTCCACATACCACCCGACCATAGATTGGACCGAACGAAATTTCTCTTTCTTCCAATCACCCGTGCACCATATTCCAACCATGAATGTGGGATATCTTGGAATAAACCAAGACAATACCAAACTAGGGCTTCTAGAGGACAAGGCTAAATACGTGTGTTCCATAAACAAAATTATTTTATAATTGTTGATTTATTTACTGATTCCATAGACATTAAATCGAAACACATGCAAAGTAAAAACACTATGGTTACACATGTTCTTAATCATGCCTTCAAACAAGTTTTTGGGAACACATTCAACCATCCCAGTTGAATTACCTTGCCATAACTAACTGTTCACATAGAATAGTGCTCAGTTGCTGGGATCAAAGTCTGACTATTCACATGGAATACTATCGATGAGTTGAGTTCAATGTTGTGATATAGTGGGATACTTTGAAAATAAATATCTATTATATTAATAAACATAAATAATTAGCATATTAAGAAATTAAATATATTATTTAAAATTTATAAACAGATTTTATATTTTCTAATTATGAATTTATTTATTTTCTTTTATGCTATTAAATCAAAATATGACACATTTGTTGGAAATAATACTGAGGGGGGGGTGAATCAGCATTATCTAATTCTTTTCAATATGCCTTCCAGATTTATAATTTAATTTATTCTTCAGATATTGATCATTAATTTGTATGTGAGTGCCATATAATAATGAACAAGAACAAGAAAAATAGATAAGCACACCAAAGAACACAAGATATAAGTTGGAAACCCAATGTGGGTGAAAACCACCTGCTGCAATATGTCTCTATCTTATTTCAATTAGAAACTTCTTTTACAAGGATTTTGTACTGGTGCAGTCCTTTACCAGTACGCAGGCTAAACCTGCAGAGAGCTACAACTCTCTCTCATTTTCCAGTCTCTCCTAGAAGGGAGCTACAACCCCCTTTGCTCTTTTACTTCTTTAGGGACCATGTTTCATTAAGTTTCAAACTGGATCCAAGAAGATCAAATAATCATTAAGTACATGCAAATTACCCAATCTCCTTATACAATCAACCAATGAATCACCCAACTTCTCAGAATGCTATAAACAGAAAAGTAATACCAGAAATCTAAACCCAGCACTCTGCAGCGATAGATAAAAGACAGCCAACAAAAGTTTCAAGATAGGTCTGCAACATCACCAATAGTGGCCTGCGAATACTCGCAACTCTTCAGCATCTAAACTACACAGATCCGCACCCGGTCAGTCTATTGCTCTGCGTATCTCTGCACCACTCTTTCTACTGCCCTGCATACCTCTGCTCAGATCCACACCTGCACTGTCCTCCTGACAGCGTACCTCCGCAACTTGTTCTTTTGTTTCCCTTTGTAACTCTGCACCGTGCCTTTTTCTACACTGCATACCTCGCACTGCACCTTCTGATGCACTGTGTACCCCTGCACTTCTCCTTCTCCTCCACTGCGTACCCCCGCACACACGCCGTGGATCGCCTGCGAACCTCTGATTAGGGCCAAATTAATAGTCTTCCAATGTGCCACAGTTAGTGAGATCCACAAATCTGATCATGCGCCCGAGAGTTCACGACTTATCAATAGATTCGCCTTAAATTTTCTCCTTGATTTAGATCTAGCTTTTAAAACCAATCACCCAAAATTTCAGATCTTAAGATATTCAAATTTCACAAGTGTCTAGCCAAGTGATCTCTTTTCCCTTTTATAGGCAAGCCTTTATTCAAACCATGGGACAAAACCATCGAAAACCAATACAAGGGATCCAAACAGGGGTTCAAATAATTTAGATCCTATACCACGGACCAAAACCATAGGATCATGAACGACGGGCCAAATACCAAGGGCCAAACATAAGAAACCCCACGTGAGCGTGCTTCTCTGCATTGGAGTGAGTGAACTGGAGGACCGCACTTATGAACGGATAACCTGTGGGTATGTCCGCACTTCGTGGATGGCAGACCTGCGGGTCCGCACCTTTTGAATGATGCACCTGCGAACCCCTTATTTTCCATCATTTTGAGAGCTTGAAGCAGAGTTTTGCCACTTGAGTGAGTTGCCATAAAGTACAACGCCTATACCAGAGAGCCAAACTAGAATCATAATGCCAACAATCTCCCCCTTTGGACTTGATGGCAACCTCAAGATCCTCAATGTCATTCTCCCCCTTTGACATCAAGGGAAAAGGGTTATGCTCCCCCTGAGAACATGCTCCCCCTGACTATAAACCAGATCTGCAAAAGGAAAGAAATTTCTTCAAGAAGAACCATAATCCACCAAACATCATAATTGACCATGAAAGAGATAGAGACATATTGCAGCACTATTCAAATCAACATCCATGATCTCCTTGTGTACTTCCTCCAATATCTTCTACCATAATGCCAAAAATTCATTATATGCTCCCCCTGAACCTGTGCCATTCGATCTTCGACCAATCCGCAACCCAGCAAATGTACATGTATACCCCATATGAAAATTGCGTACAACCAACAATCTCTGAAACCGATGAGATTCAACAACAGGATGATGCATCAACAACTCCCAGCTTTTGCCTGAGGTATTAAAAGGTCTCCCTGGGCAATGGTTTGGTGAGTATATCAGCAACTTGTGCCTCAGAAGGAGCATACTCCAACTTGACCTTTTGTTAAAGCACATGTTCCCTGAGAAAGTGATACTTGATCGGTATGTGCTTGGTCTTTGAATGCATGACTGGGTTCTTTGAAATGCTGATTGCACTTGTATTATCACATAAGATGGAGATAGGTGGAGTACAAGTGATCTGAAAATCCTGCAAGGTCTGCATCATCCAAAGGAGTTTAGTGCAGCAAGATGCAGCAGCCACATATTCCGCTTCAGCTGTAGATAAAGCAATCGAACTCTGTTTCTTGCTGAACCAAGATACTAATCTGGAACCCATAAAGAATGCACCACCACTTGTGCTCTTCCTGTCATCCAGGCTTCCGGCCCAATATGCATCTGTATAAGCATGAAGTGTGAGATCTGTATCTCTAGGATACCATAAACCATAGTTTTGAGTTCCTTGAAGGTACTTGAAAGTTCTCTTCACTGCCTGAAGATGAGTTTCCTTTGGATTTGCCTGAAATCTTCCAACTATTCCCATTGCATGCATGATGTCTAGTCGGGTACCTGTCAAATAAAGAATACTTCCAATCATAGATCTGTAGGTTGGTTGATGCACTGCTGCTGATTCATCATTTGCACTGAGGCTACATCCTGTGACCATGGGGGTACATACAGGTTTTGCATCTTCCATGCCATATTTCTTCGAAATCTGCTTTAGATACTTGGTTTGAGACAAGAAGATCCTGCCTTCATTTTGTTGGATTTGCAGTCCAAGAAAATATGTGAGTTCTCCAAGAAAAGACATTTCGAATTCTTTCTGTGTCACCAAGGCAAAGCTTTGATTCATAGCTTCTTCATTGCTGCCAAAGATAATATCATCGACATACACAACAAGTATTAGTAATTTGTCATTTTCAATTTTTATATAAAGATTGCTATCCGTTGATCCCTTTGAAAAACCTTGTTGATTAAGATATTTGTCCAAGCGGTAGTACCAAGCCCTTGGAGCCTATTTAAGACCATAGAGAGCCTTTTTTAGTTTGCATAGAAGATTTGGATCATTCCCAAGGATGAACCCATCTAGTTTCTCAATGTACACTTCTTCTTCTAAGTCTCCATTCAGAAAGGTTGATTTTACGTCCATTTGAAATACTTTGAACTTATGAAAGCTTGAGAGAGAAAGGAACATTCAAATGGCCTCAAGTCTAGCAACGGGAGAAAATTTTTCTTCAAAGTCTATTCCTTCTTGTTGAGCATACCCTTTACAAATGAGTCTGGCCTTGTTTCTAATTACTTCCCCATATTCATTCAAATTATTTTTGAAGATCCATTTTTTCCCTATGACATTCTTATCTTTTGGTCTAGGAACTAACTCCCAAGTGTTGTTCTTTTCGATTTTCTCAAGTTCTTCATCCATTTCCTTGACCCAGCATTCATCTTTGCATGCCTCTCTTACATTTTGTGGTTCAGTAGAGGAGAGTAATGCCAAATAGCTTGAGGCTTCTGCAATTGTTCTTCTTGTTTGTACACCTGCCTCTTTCTGCCACAAAATCTGAGATTCTGGATGATTCTTCTGAACGTACCTGGATGGAGTCTTATCTTCTATCCTTATCTGTTCCTCTGGTACCTCTTGAGGTTCTTCTTCATCATCAATCTGATTTGGAGAGTAGTCTTCATCTTCTTTGATATTTTCATAATTTACTTGCCTAGGAATGTATCCTTTTTCATCAACCACTACATCAATGTTGTCAACAATTTTTCTGAGTCTTTTATTGTAACACTTATATGCTTTGCTGTGGGGATAATAACCAAGGAGAATGCCTTCATCTGCTCTAGGTTCAAGTTTGCCAAGCTGTTCATCATTATTCTTAATATAGCATTTGCTTCCAAAAATTTTGAAATGCTTTACTGAAGGAGTCTCACCATACCAGAGCTCATGAGGAGTTTGAGTGTTGTTCACTCGGACATTTGTTTTGTTGAGAATAACAACCGTAGCAAAAGCAGCTTCACCCTAGAAGGTTGCAGGAGTCCCAGACTCATCAAGCATAGCACGCGCCATTTGTTGGACCGTTCTGTTCATCCTTTCCACCACTCCATTTTGCTGAGGAGTCCTAGCTATAGAGAATTCCCTTTTTATTCCATGTTATTCACAGAAAATAAAAATTCATTTGAGGTAAACTCCCCACCTCTGTAAGACCTGAGGCACTTAATTTTTTGATCTAATTCGTTTTCAGCCAAGGCTTTGAAAGATTTGAATTTTTCGAATGCTTCATCCTTGTGTTTCATAAGTCCCAACCAAACCATCCTGGAGAAGTCGTCAATGAATAATATAAAGTATTCTTCTCCTCGAGGTGACCTTGTCCTAAGCGGACCACATACATTTGTATGGGCTAGTTCAAGAGGCCTGCTGGCTGATCCTTCCTTCTTAGGGAATTTAGTTCTGGTTTGCTTACCAAACTGACATGATTTGCATATGGTGTTGTCTGGAATTTTGATATCTGGAAGACCACGAACTGTCTGGTATTTGCATGCTTTCCTTATTTGTGAAAAGCTTAGATGCCCCAACCTCCGGTGCCATAAACAATGTTCATCATCTTTGCTCAAATAGCATTGTTGTTGTCCTTCTTCAAATATGTATAGATTATTTGGAGTTCTTTTGCCTTTGATCATTGTTTTTCCTGTATCAAGATCACGAACACTACATCCATTTGATCGAAATATTACCTCTGTTCCTTGATCGCACATCTGACTGACACTTAGTAGATTACGCTTCAAGCCATCAACATACAAAACATTTCCAACTTTGACCTTTTCTTTCAACTGAGCACTTCCTTTTCCTTTTATGGCTGCAGGGGTATCATTTCCAAAAGAAACTTTCTTTCCCTTTTCTAAAGTAGTATATGATTCAAGTTTTTCTTTATCACCCGTCATATGCTTCGAACATCCGCTGTCAATGTACCATAAATTTTCTTGTCCTTCTGCATAAAATTCTATCCCATATCTTTATGTTTGTGGTTCCTTTATTCTCCATGTTCTAGTGCTTGAGGCTTGTTCCTTTGTCTGCTGAAACTTGCTTCTGCATTCAGAATCTTCATGACCGAAGTTATTACAAATAGAACATTCAATTTCATCTTCAAGGGCAGAAAAGTTGTTATAGGTCCTTTTCGTAATCCCAGTCACACTTCTTTGTTTTTGAGCTTCTCTAGTCATGATTGTCTTATAAGCAACACATTGAGCTGCTTTGTGACCGAAGTTATGGCAAGAGAAACATTGGCCATTGAAGAAACTTCTGCGATCATCAAATCTACCATCCAAATGATTGTAATTTCTATTTTCATCCATTCTTGAAGCAAATTGAGAAGTTTTTACCTGTGGCTGGTTGTAGCTTTTGTTCACCCTTAAGATGGATTGCCCCTGGTTTACCTGGTAGTCTTTGTTTGTTCTTGATGTAATTCGTCCCTGCCTTACCTGGTGATCTCCATTCGGCTTTTTCTCATTCCTCCTTGCTCCATCAAGATAACTCTTTGAGGTGGATGCTTGAGATGTTTCTCCATTATAATCCAGACCTGTCTTGATTAGTGGAGAACGTTGTACATTGATAATCTCATCCAGAGTTTCAGATCCTTTAACAAATTTAAGATTAAGAGCCTTTGTTTTCTCAATTTTTTTTCTAAGGCCAACAATTTCACATTCTAACTTCTCAAGAGATTTTTCTTTTTCATCAAGTTGGAATTGCAGAGTATCAATGATCATATATTTTCCTTCTAAACATATTTTGAGTCGAGAAATCTCTTCATAAAAGCCATCTACATCTATAGCGTCCATGTAATCATCATCTTCAAATGCCATTAAAAGTTTATAATCGTTACCTCGTTCATCTTCCTCACTATTTGATAGGCCATCACTGCCTTCATGAGTGTAGTAACTTTTCTTAGTTGCATTCTGTTTCTTGTTCCATCTAACAGGTTCCTTCCCTTTGTCAATCTTACCCTTATGAGGACATTTGGCAGCATAGTGACCGACTCTTCTACAAGTAAAGCATTTGAAAGGTAACTTACCTCGGAAACGACCAGTACCCCGTTGAAGATTTCTAACAAAAATTGATTCTTCTTCTTCTTCTGACACGTGTCTTGACTCATAGTACTCTCCTTTGCCTGAAGCCTTGAAGGCAGCTTCTCTCCTGTCTGATGGACCTCTTTTCCTCATTTCATAAGCAGTTAGAATTCTGTGCAGCTGTGACATTTTAAGGCTTTGTAGATTCTCTTTTTCTTCTATTGCAGAAACTTTATATTCAAACCTAGGGGACAAAGATCTTAGAACTTTTTCAACCACAACAGCCTCTTTTATTTCTTCACCCAATTTTTTCATACAATTAACAATCTCATCTACACGAAGAAAATAGTTAGCCACACTTTCATCATTATACATCCTGAAATTTTCATACTGAATTTTGAGGGTTTGAAGTTCTACTCATTTTACCTGATCATCTCCTTCATAGCTAAGAACAATCTTGTCCCATATCTCTTTTGCGGATTTAAACTGCATTACCTTAACAAATTCTGAATGAGATAGGCATCCTAAAAGAGTATTAACCGCCTTTGCATTTGTTTCATATTTCTTCTTCTCAGCGGGATCTGTAGGAGTTGCTGATGGAAAAGTATACCCTGTATCTATGATATCCCAGACTTCTGTACCAAGAGATTGAAGATAGGTAATAACTCTTACCTTCCAATAAACGAAGTTTGTCCCATCAAAAATCGGTGGCCTGATTGATGCTTCCCTCTCGTAGTTGCTCATGATGAAAGATCTTTCTTCAAGAGATCAAGATTCTTCTGAAGAACCTGCTCTGATACCAATTGTTGGAAATAATACTGAGGGGGGGGGGGTGAATCAGTATTATATAATTCTTTTCAATATGCCTTCCAGATTTATACTTTAATATATTCTTCAGATATTGATCATTAATTTGTATGTCAGTGCCATATAATAATGAACAAGAACAAGAAAAATAGATAAGCACACCAAAGAACACCAGATATAAGGTGGAAACCCAATGTGGGTGAATACCACCTGCTGCAATATGTCTCTATCTTCTTTCAATTAGAAACTTCTTTTATAAGGATTTTGTACTGGTGTAGTCCTTTACCAGTACACAGGCTGCAACCTACAGAGAGCTACAACTCTCTCTTGTTTTCCAGTCTCTCCTGGAAGGGAGCTACAACCCCCTTTACTCTTTTACTTCTTTAGGGATCACGTTTCATTAATTTTCAAACTGGATCCAAGAAGATCAAATAATCATCAAGTACATGCAAATTACCCAATCTCCTTATACAATCAACCAATGAATCACCCAACTTCTCAGAATGTTGTAAACCGAAAAGTAATACCAGAAATCTAAACCCAGCACTCTGCAGTAATAGATAAAAGATAGCCAACAAAAGTTTCAAGATAGGTCCGCAACTTCACCAATAGTGGCCTGCGAATACCCGCAGCTCTTCAGTATCTAAACTGCGCACATCCACACCCAGTCGGTCTACTGCTCTATGTATCTCCGCACCACTCGTTCTGCTGCCCTGCGTACCTCTGCTCAGATCCGTACCTGCATTGTCTGCCTGACAGGGTACCTCCGCAACTTGTTCTTTTGTTTCCCTGCGTACCTCCATACTGTGCCTTGTTCTACACTGCGTACCTCACACTGCACCTTCTGATGTGCTGCATACCCTCGCACTTCTCCTTCTCCTGCGTTGTGTACCCTTGCACTCACGCCGTGGATCGCCTACGAACCTATGATTAGGGCCAAATTAATAGTATTCAAATGTGCCACAGTCAGTTAGATCCACAGTTCTGATCATGCGCCCGAGAGATCACGACTAATTAATAGATTTGCCTAAAATTTTGTCCTTGATTTAGATCTAGCTTTTAAAACCAATCACCCAAAATTTCAGATCTTAAGATATTCAAATTTCACAAGTATCTAGCCAAGTGATCTCTTTTCCATTTTATAGGCAAACCTTTATTCAAACCATGGAACAAAACCATCGAAAACCAATACAAGGGATCCAAACAGGGGTTCAAATAATTTAGATCCTATACCACAGGCCAAAACCATAGGATCATGAACGACGCGCTAAATACCAAGGGCCAAACATAAGAAACCCCACGTGAGCGCACTTCTCTGCATTAGAGTGAGTGAACTGGGGGACAGCACCTTATGAACGGATAACCTGCGGCTATGTCCGCACTTCTTGGACAACGAACCTGCGGGTCCGCACCTTTTGAACGTTGCACTTGCGAAGCTCTTATTTTCCATCATTTTGAGAGCCTGAAACAAAGTTTTTCCACTTGAGTGAGTTGCCATCAAGTATAACACCTGTACCAGAGAGCCAAACCAGAATCATAATGCCAGCAACATTTTGTTAAGGTTTGTTTTTATATTATATATATATAGTTTTATCAGTTGTACTTTACTTATTTGTTGTAATAATTTATTTTAGACACAATTCTAGCCATGCTTGAGTTCAGGATTAATGTTCTTCACTTACATTTTATTAAAGAATGTGAATATTTCTTGAAGATGGTTATGTTGAAGTAAATACATCAATTTGAATCCAAGTGGGGAGTATAACAATTTGTTCTACATATCACTTGAGCTTGAGCGGTAATTTAATCCACTTTTATCTACATAAGCCACAATATAAAAAATTTGTTGTCAACAAATATTAATGTTAACAAATTCCACACCTTTACGTTAATACTATTATTTTTCACTTTACTATCACTACAACAACAACAAGAGTAGAGATGTCAATACCATCATATACATAAAAATAAAAATAATAAAAATTAGATCCAGGTTATTGATATTGTTGTATTTATATAAGGACATTGTATTTGAATAATAAGTATACACGAGGATACAAAAGATTGAAAAATAAGATCAAAAGAATCCTATACTAAGCAAGTTATAAAATGAATAGTTAAATTAATACTAAATTCAAAGTTTCAAAGTTTAAATACATGTAACTCACCATATAAACAGAAAACTACTCATGGTTCAGTTGGGATCAATGAAGTTTGATTTTCTTTTGATTGAAGAATGTCAAGAATAGGTTTAAACATTTTGAGGTTTTAATGTGTATATTCATAAACAAATTTTATATTTTATTATTATGAATTTGTGTGTATGGGTGTTCCCACATTTAAGAATCATGTTGCAATTGCTTTTGGAGTTTATTGTGTGTAATTTTTTTTTATTTTATTTTTTTTAAGTTATTAAATCAAAACACACATGTGGAATGGCAACATTATGAACACACATCTTGCTAAGGCATATTTTCAGTGTTTTTTAATAGTTTTAAGAAATCAAATTTATTTCCCTTGTTGAAGCAACTCACCCGAGACATATAATATTGGTCATGATTGAGTTGAGATAAATATTTTCTATTAAAATGTCAAAATTTCATGCAGATGAGTAATTTGGAAATAAATAGTTATTACATAGATTTTGAATCCAAGTGGGGAGAGAAACTTCTATATCTATTACCTAAGCTATACCCAATTAACAAAAAAGATGTTGAAAGACATGGAGGTGCAATTCGATCCACTTTTACGTGAACAAATCACAATATCCAAAAATTGTTACGTGCACAAATCACAATATTAAAAAATTGGTGACAGCAAGTGCCACACTTGGAAGAAAAGGTAAGACTCATGCTAAACCATAATTTACAATCTTCTTCTTCATTTTATTCCTCTAACATAAATGTTAAACTATTGCTGCAACAAAAACAATAACGGTGCCAATACCATGAGATCATTGAAAAATAAGAACAAAAGAATCCTACACTAAGCAAGCAATAAATACTCATGTTAGACACGAAATTATCATGTTAATCAATAGAAAATACAAGAATGGAAAACACCTTATTTTAAGAAATCCATTGTCAACTTACATGTATTTCCATTCTTATAATATTGAGGCTCATAGGTGGAAAGGGGGATTGTTCTCTTAACCAATTGTTGAGATATAAATTTAGATTCCACTATAAATATTAGAGAGTATATAACATTAATGAGTTTATTGTTGGGTATATAATATTTTTTTTATTACAATGTTTGTAATACATATCTCTATAAATGTGTTTGACAAACATTTTGAAATTATCAAAAAAATTAAATTAGTTTAAGAATTATAGAATTTTTAAATAATAATTTTTCAATACTACTTAAATATTAGTTATGCCATAAGGTGTTCCTTTGGGAAGAACTCCACTCCATGCCACTATGTCTCCTTGTGCATCATTGATTTTTGTGTTAGACACCATGTATCATTGTGATCATCGATTTGTGTGTTAGACAATAAAAAAAATCATGGTTGGATCATATTGGCGGTAAAGATTGGAAAATAACTGTTTGGAACGACCCAACAGTGATATCAGATTTTGGATCTTATTTCTTCTTTAATTAATATATCAAAATTTCCATTTCCAAACACTTTGTGTACCCAAAAAGCTTCAGGGGATCCTCTGTGAGGAAATATGGTACAGACACACATTTGTATGGACATTTCGTTCTGTTGATCTTGCAAGCAGTGCATGAAAATGTGGATGACACCTCTAGATTCCAAGCATCAGTTTTCATCTACAAAATAAATACACTGGAAATATGTTTTGGTGGCAACAATCACCTAAACATCCTTTTTGTTTAGAATTCATTACTTGCCTATTTCTTACATTTCTCAACATCTCTATTTGTTTAGAATTCATTATTTTATAGTTGTTTACCTTTTCTTCATTGCGTGAAGTTAGAGTTTCAAGATGGAATAGAAATATGTTATGTAATAGGTCATTTGTAAAATAATTTTCACTAATTTTGTATTTCAACTATTCCTCACATTGTCATGGAACATATCAGTAGTAATTTGATGACATGACTATTTCCAAACACTTTATGTACCCAAATAAACTTCTTGGGATCATCCTCTAGAAATTATGGAGCCACCACACATTTCTCTAAACATTTCTTCATCTCAAATGGAAAAGTTTTACTACTTACTGCAAATCGTTTTGTCCTGAAATTTCCCCTAACTCAAATCCTTTTTCTTGTAGGAAAGCCTGCACCAGAAAAACAAAAGGCATATATGAGAAAACTTCGAAGGTATATACACAATATTTTCCCATCTGCTTTTGACATCAACATGGAAGCCAATAAAATTAAATAACAAGATAGAAAGATTAGATGCTTACATGATTTCAGAAAATTACGGTTATAAATACATTGTTGCATGTAACAGAATGGCATTCATCTCAGGAAAACTTTACAATGTACCAAATATTCACTCACTAAAAAGGACTGAAAAGATAGTATTCCTCTAGATTTTCTTGAAAGATAGTTGTAAACTTTAATGATCTCTCCTCTGGCCTAAATTGGGAGATCCTTTGCCAACCTATGAGTTGCAATTAGAGAGTTTGTTGGCTCATGATTTTTCTAGAGGTCTTTGCATGTTCCACACAAACTCTTTTTAAAATTTAAATGGCATAATGTTGACATGGTGCATGCACTTTAAGCATAGTTTGAAGCCTCCAAAGCTTCCCACAAAAAATCCAAACTTGAAAAGAATCACCTATCCATGGAAAACAAACGGTAAAGCTAAACGCACCAAACAAGTTACACTATTGAATGCAACAGAATAATAGTGCTCTTGTAATGCCCATAACCCAGAGGTGCACATGTTGAAACCCTCCACCATCACCCAAAATATCCTCATCCCAAATGGAAAACTTCTGCTAAACATTAAAAGTTGTTCTATATTTAACTTTTCTCCAACTCAAATTATTGTTCCTGTAGGATAACCTGCACCAAAAACAAAAGACATGGATGGAAAGAATTCCAATGTATTTACATGTTATTTCCCTGATCTCTACTTATGACATTAACATGGGAGTTAGGAAAAGTAAATAATAATGTGGGAAGACTAGATACATACCTACTTAGAAAACTATGGTTACCATGACATTGTCTCTTGTAACACGATAATATTTATCTCAATAAAACTTCAAAATGTGTAGAACTCTAACATTCACTCACTTGAAGATATAGGATCCTATTTGATTTTCTTGGAAGACAACCATGAACTTTAAATATATCTTCCTCTCCTCCATTGGAAGAGCCTCTAACAAGCCGTGAATAACAATTACAGAGTTTTCTTGGCACACAAACTTTTTTGAGGTCATTACATGTTCTCGAAAAATTATGAAAAACCTCACCTTTTTGGCCCTCTTGATAGACAAACTTGACCAATATTTCCAAATTCTATAATTTAAATGATGCACAACCCATTAAAGATATTTTCAGACTCTGTTTTTCAATAAAATCTGATGTTTTCTTGCCTATGAAAACCCATCAAATGACTAACTCAAACCTATATTAATAATTATTATTTTTTAATTTTAGTTTTATTTAAATAATCTAACCAAGTCATCATAACATCACATTAAATTGTGTTTTACAACATCACTACATTGTAAGGCACTTCTTGCTCTGAAAACAAGAAATTATTAGTCATATTTGAAATATACAAATTTTATCATTTCAAACAAGATGAAAAGTAGAATAAATTATATCCTCACACTTTTATATCAATAAAATTTATGTTCCATGGAATATATGAGGTGGTGATGATGTTCCTCACTAAAATTCAAACCTCTTAAGGGGACATATTTGTATAATTGTTTATATGTATATCAACATCCCATTAAAGATTCAAATAGCTCAAACCTAGAGGTGCGGAAAATGAACACATAATAGAAAAATGAAAACAAGATTTCAAGGTTTGGTGTTATAGTAATAAAGATATCTGTCTCTACCTTGTAGCACCTAAAATTTTGCAAGTGATCTTTATTTTCAAAAAGTGAAAGAGAAGTCTCCTATTAGTCTTTATGTTAATTCTTTTCAAATTTCAACCAATTTAAGAACATTCGTACATTAACATTCCCCAGATATTTCATTCTTTCTAGTGTGTTAGAGTTAACTCAGTTTAATGTATGTTTATGCGTAGAGAAACATCCATGAGATTGATGCTGTCAGAAGTTGCAAAGTGTTACAATATTCTACTTCCATATTCTCCTTATTGAAATCTAATTCATATTAGACATGGACCAAATAGTTCTCCATAGGAGGTCTTGTGAAACTGGCCTTTCACTCTTCGCTTATATTACAACTCTCTCCATAATCATGCATGATAAAGGCATAATTTCAATGTATTGTCTCTTGTCAATCATTCCTAATATTTTAGCTTAACAATTGGCCAAGACTATGCCTTTTTTATTGTGTAGAAGGCATAATCCTAGAGTGAGAAAGACTGTCATTTATGCTAAACATACATTGGTCCATTTGATGTTGTGGCAAAGAATCGTAAATATAGCCCCATAAGGCACCCTTTCATGAAGAGCTTCCTAGGCTACCTGTGCCCAATTTTTACTACACTCTCGAGGATATTGTATTTGAGGTTGCAAAGAAAAAATAACGATTAACTTCGTCCACTCACCATCTCACACATGTTTGGCTTCTCTCCTTGGAGCTTGATCAGTTCTTTAGGCACATTGTGTGTTTACATTGCCATTTGTAGACATGAGAGGTTGCCTTCTAAGTACCCAACGAACATTATTTTGTGGGAACAATTTATGGGTGTGTTTGATGTAGAATTGCTTGAAGAATAGGAAATCTGGGCTACCATAGATTCTTATCCAAACAACTAGGCCTTTAATTATGCTAATGGAGATATGTATAGATGGAAATGCCTTTGGAGAATACCCTTAGATAAATTTAATCTAGAACAATTATCATATGAGAGTGAAGGGTTAGTTTGACTGAGGTGATGAAAGACAAAGGTCGAGTATGGGATGTAATACTCATCGAAAATAGGCTCTTCCATTGAGCACTAGGAAGAGAAGTTGCACATACCTCTGTTTTGAGTAGATTGTTTAATTGAATTACATTTAACATTAACATTTTTTTTCACTCAAATTGAGTTCTAATTAGATCACGTAACATATCGCATCTTTTTTATCTATGCTCCTCTTCCATATGCACTACAAACTTACCACTTTTCTTTTACAACATATAGAACAAATACTAATTTAAATATATCATAAAAAAATATATATCCATGAATATCTCACACAAAGAAGCGTTTTCAAAGACAACATTAGATCATTTATACCTATATGCGAGAACCCATATACGAAACTCATGTCTTTACCAATATTGTCTGAAATAATATAGTTTATTTGTATTTATATAAAGTATGATTTACTGGTTGTTGCGAGTTTTGTTAGCATCCAGTTTCAATTCTCTAGTAATCGCGGGCTACCGAGGCAATGGTTTTGGAATTCGTACAATCCAATTGTTGAGTTGTAGGGTTTCCCTCATCTAGCCAGCTTTCCAACAAGGGTGTGCTTTCGAACAACGGTGTACCAGTATAAATTTCTGTCTCAAAAACTCTGAATGTTATTTAATGAGAACACATTTTTCAAAGAGAATATTATCTATGTCATATATGCTAATATCTAAGTTTGTCACAACGTTCATGCCTTGTAGCTAATAATTGCAATATTAGAAGTTTGGGTTGCCTCTTCTGAGGCTGCGAGAGGTAGTACCCACAAACGCCATTCGGTGGACTACTTCTAGATTATCAAGATATATTCTTTGGTGGACTACTTCTAGATTATCAAGATATATTCTATATGGCAAAGAAATGTTCAAAACACTTGCTGAAACCTCCCATATGGGCATCTTTGTTAATTGTGGGTCAAAATAATTATGGGTGGCTTGATTTACATTAGGTTAATATAATTAACTCTACATAAGAAGAATGGCAGGCATAACTTGAATCTCGATTTCCTCTTTTATCGCAGAGCACATTCTCGATGGCGATTAGTGTATCGATTAGAATGATTAGAACGAACGAGATCAAGCAATTCTCAGAATCGAATGTCACTTAACTTGCAATACTGTAGACAATAATTAATATAAAATTAAGTAATTTGAAAAGTAAGTGAAAGATCTACAAACCTATGTATCAAATCAAATCTGAGCTAACCTATCTATCAAACTGAATCTACTTGTCTATCCAATGGAAATTGAAAAACCATACGAGCGTCACATATAAAATGGAAATGTCAATATTTGCAAATGGCAATTTCTATACATATGGAAATGTCATTATTTGAAATTTGCAATTTCTGCAATTTATCTTAATTAATAAACATAATGAAGTAATTTGTGTTGAATTTCATCTAAGAATTGTGTTAAGTTCTGTTTGTCTTGAGAATTTGAACGGCCAGATGGTTTTCAGGTTTATGACGAAGTTATGCCCGAAACCCTACGAATTTTCCTTCGGGTTGCCATTCATTCATCCACGAAAACTAACGCAAAAGCGGGCTCACATTTCAGAATTTAGAATGCACAGGTAATGGAGTGGGCAAAACACCTGGCAAATGGTTGAAGAGACATACTCTTGAGAATGTGAATAGGTATAATTTTCTGAAGCAATGTAGTTCCGTGCATGTTTTATATCCTTTTTTTTTTCTTTAAATTCATTTTTCAGTAAATTTTTAATCATGATTTGTAAAATAATTTAATTATGGTTTAAAATATATAATTTAAATAGAAAAAGAAATTAGTGGTATATATGCATAAATCTTTAAATTTATACCATCCTTAAGGGAGATATATATACTAATATTTTATTTTTTTCAAAGAAATGAGTATCATGTTAAATTTGTTTATTATTAGCTTTTGGATATGTGTTAATATGGTTTTTTTTAAGGAAATAATTATCATGTCAAATTGGTTTATTATCAAATTTTGGATATATGTTGTGTGCAGTTTAGAGTTGGCTGATCTTTCGAATGGTTTGAGCACCCATCACCACCGATCATCAACTATTCAAGCAAAAAAAATTAGTAGATATGAAAAAGAGTGTTGGGATGGTTAGAATGGAAGAGATAGCTAAGTAAACTTTAATTAACCATTAAAGAAATTTAGTAAATAGGAAAAAACTACATTATTAAGAGATTTTATACATCAAATCAATAATAAACAAATATAATTATTGACTTTTTTATGATATATTAAAAAACAATTCAAAATTGAAATAATAATTAAATAATATTAATTTTTTTATTAATATTAATTAGAAACATTTTACGACAAAAATAATAATTTGATTAAACTAATATTAATCAACTTTTCTAATATAAATAATAAAATTAATAATCAACTTTTCTAATACAAATAATAAAATTAATATTATTAAACTGTAATATATATACTAAGTGATGTTTTCTAATATAAAATAACAGAACTAATATTATTAAACTATAATGTATATACTAGGTGATATAGATCTAGATAAGGGATATGTCTAATGAAACGGGGACAAAATTAAAAGGCAAAAGAATTAATACAATGAAGATCAAATGTATTAACGAGATATTACAAAGGAAAGAGGTCATCGGTGGAGAAAACAATAAGCTGGAGGAAAAAGCAAGCGCGAAAATAAAGGTCTGGGGCAGCTTCTTTTTTTTTATAATTTGTATTTTCTTTTTAAAAATATAAAAAAAAGATGATTAGCATGGAAGTAAGCAAGGATGATATTACGAAACTTTTAAAGTGTAATTTTGTTTTTTGAAAATATAAAAAGAAATTATTAATATGGAAGTAGGCATGGATGAAAGGAAGAAATTTTTAAAGTGTATGTTATAAGAGATGATATTAATATAATATTTTTATTAATAATTAATAAAATATATTTTTTTATTATTTTAGAAAAATGATAAAATTGAATAGGTAAATATTTTAAAATAGTTCATTTTTCAAATTTTAGATAATTTGAAATGTAGATGATGGTTCAAAATTCATATTGAATATACAGTATAATTTTTAATTATTAAGATATGAAATTATAATGATACAAGTTTATTTTTATTTTTATTATTTTATATATATATATATATATAAGAAAAGAAATGAAATTTAAATAGAGATTATTTATATTTTTAAGACTAATTAAGATAATTACAAAATTTGAATAAATTATTTAAATAACAATTACATATTTGGTAATTATAATCTATATGTAAATTGTTCTAGATATTTTATTGGATAATTAGAATAAAAAATTTCATATCTATATTATCAATGGTAAATTCTTTTAGATTTTAGGTATATTATCATTAATTTAGTTGTTATGTATGTGATATATAAAATGTATAAAATAGAGAACAATATAATACAAATAGACACCAATCATAATGAACACCAAGATATGATTTGGAAAATATGAAGGTGAGGTTGCTCTAGGAAACCTAAAGGTGAAATTGCTCTACTCTCTTTTGGAAATGGGGCAAGTATAGAGTATGCAGTATCCATGGGGTGGGCTATTATAGAATATCAACCTTTTCTATTATGCTCTCTCTCTCTCCATCCTCATATATTATGCTATACTATGGAACAAAACGCACCTAAATAGAATGAATGGAACCACGTTTCCTCATAATGGCCCAATTATACCATAGTAAAAATGATCATATAAGTTGCTCCCTCTAAATTATTGCATTGAAAGCATTAATATGGATGACAAACAATATAATGTTCCAATCTAGATCACACCTCCCCATTTTAGTGGGATTTTTGTCTAAGTGAAATTTTACTAAATGAGATGAAGAATTTTTTCCTCTACCTTCTCACGAGAGTATAATTTAGCCTTTCCTATAAGTTTTCCTTTCAACCCAATGTGTGAAAGGCCATACTGCAATGGTAGCAACCTTGTCTTATAGTTCTACAATTCTTCTACAAAACTATATCTTTTATCAAATCTTCATGGGCATATGGTGTTAAATCCTCTATCGAAGGTAGGACCTACTCCTCTTCCTAGTCCAACATGGCAGACTCAAAGATTGATATATTTTCCACATTCATTGTTGACTAAATGCACATGTATGGGGGTAGATTAAGTTGCTAGGCATTAGCCCCCACTTTTTGTAATATATGGAAAGGACTATAATATAGATGCTTGTTTTGATTAGTAGGATTGTATAGCCTCTCCTTGCTCAACTATAACCATATTGTCTCCCACTCTAAACATCTTCTCTATCAGTGTTGATTTTATTGATGAAAAACAATTCGATGTTGTTCCACTTGATGTATGTGGAGTTGTGTTTGGGAGTCCCTATATGTATATACATGATGAAATCATCATGCGAAGAGAAACCCATATCACTTCCTCAGGGATGAAAAATTCTTCATCTTCAACATATTTTTTGCCAAATTAGTTATTTTTTTAACATTTTCTAGAAAAATATTTTGCTAGTAAGACTTAAGAGAAAGTTGAATACCTTTCTAGGAAGTCCCAACCAACCTAATAAATTGATGACTTCTAGCAAGAAGTATGTTTTGTTATTTTGAAGGAAAAACCAATCAATAAAAGAGCGAGCGAGAGAAAAGTCATCCTTGAAGGGGTCTATTCAGGAAGCGACACAATAATAGGAATATTTGCTACATGCATATAGGGGAGTGTTCAAGGATCCTAAAGGACTACCACCAGAGAGGGAAGTAGACCACAAGATCCAACAATCAATAGACTCTTCATTCCCAAACATTGGGTTGTAGAAGTAGTTTGTTCTAGGTGAAAACAGCGTCAAAAGTTGTACAAGCTACGAGGGCATGGTGTTATTTGACCAAGTACCTCACCATGTGGGTTACCCATCATAAGCATGCCTATGAAGAATCAGATTTAGCAAATCTACATTGATAATAGAGTGTTAAACAAAATTATGCTCAATAACATGCACTCCTTCCAAAGATTTATGATCTATTAGATTAGTTGCATCAAGAAAAATACTTCACCAAGCTGGATTTAAAATCAACATATCACTAGGTTTGAGTCAAAGAAGAAGATATCTTGAAAGTGACCTTCAAAACTAGACAAGACTTGTATGTGTGGATAGTCATGCCATTTATTCTATGCAATGCACAACTTACATTTATGAGATTAAGAAATGGCATACTACATTATTTTCTAAATTCATTTGTTACTATTTATTTGGTTGATATATTATTATAAAATTCTACCTCGAAGGAGCATATCTCGCACCTAATGTAGGTGCTAGAGACATTAAAGAAGCAATAATTGTTCAAAAATCTCAATGAATGTGAGTTTGCAAAAGAATATTTGGTGTATTTAGGCTATGTGATTGGTGGAGGAGATTTTAAAATGGTTACCATCATGAAGTGGCCAATCCCTACCAATGTTTCTAACATTGAATGTTTTTTTATGGTAGCAAAATACTTGAGAAAATTTATAGTCTCATTTTTGGCAATTGTTGCACCACTTCATGCCATAACAGTGAGTTGTAAGAATTTCCAATCAAGAAAGGGTTAGGAGAAGGCTTTCGAAGAGTTAAAGAATAAAATTAGTCATGCATTGGTTCTTGTAATACTAAACTTGCAATCGCCTTTCAAAGTGGAGACATATGCAATGTGATGCAATAAGGAAGGCCATTATTCTACCATTATAAAGTATTTTATGGGGTGGTTCTAAAATACCCTGCCTATGACAAGAATATCTATCCATTGGCACAAACTTTCAAAAAGTTGAGATATCATCTGATGGGAAAGGAGAAAATCATCCACATCCATCACCAATAGCTACAATAATTGCACGCCTAAAGAAAGTTATAATAGCCCATGAGTTGCAAGTGGATAGGTTTTACAACAGTTTTATTTAGGGATCAAATACAAGAAGGACAACACAAACAAGTTACTTGACATAATTTCACCCACATCAAGGGTTATAACTTTGGGAATCCTAATGCACATGGAGCCTCTCACCCATGATGTATACAAAGAGGCATATATAGAGGATGACTTCAAAAAAATGTTTTAACATTTGCATAGCCAGAGTTATGCAAATAATGGAGACACCATAGTTGAATAATGCAAATAATGGAGACACCATAGTTGAATATAATCTTCAAAATTAGTTACTTTATAAGGTGGACAAGTTATCTATTCCTAAATGTAAGATACTACAACTAATCACACAGAGTCACACCTCCAAGGTTACAAGGCATATTGGTGTACGAAAGATAGTGTCCAACTTTCTGAAGTATGTGTCCTATCTCAGGATACATGAAGATGTGGCTAGGCTCATAAGAGGAGGTATGCTTTGATGAACCAACAAGCCTAGTAATTGGAAACAAGGTATATCCCATCCCTTACTTGTACCTACTCATCCTTGGAAAGTATTTCCATGGATTTTGTTGGAGGTTAACCAGTAACTAAGAAAGGACATGACTACTTGTTCGCGGTAGTTGAGAGATTCAAAAGAATATGCATTGACATGTCTTGTAAAAATACCATAAGGTAGCAAGAAGCAAGAAATATTTTCTTTTAATAAGTCTAAGTGTGCTAATCAACAATGTTATTTTGTGTAAGAGTTAGATAAGTTCTTTATAATTGACTAGCCTCATTAAAACTTGTCTAATATACATGGAAGACTAAAACTTTAATATACATGGAAGACTAAAACTTGTTTATTATATATAGTAGAACTTTATTTCAAACATTTAATTCCATTCTAAAATAACCCAAAGTCATAAAAATATCAAAATCTCAAATTCACATGGTATAACTCTTCTAAATTTTAACCTTCCTTTCTAGGAATCTTAACATACAATTTTGAGGACAATGTGCCCTCCGTTATTTAAAAATGTGATTTGAATGAAAATAAAATCAATTCTTTAGAAAACCTAAAACATTTAGATTCTGCAGATTTGTAAAATCCAGCTTATAATTCCAACAACTATGTGCTTAATTTCAAACAAAATCAAAATCAAAACTTCAAAAATTCAAATACCATTCTCAAATTAATCATTAAAACCTTGACGGATTATTACATGGCCTAATTCAAATTTTAAAGAAGCTAACAAAAGTAACATACGACCTTTAACGTTATTACAATGAAAGTACTGCACATGCAATTTACTACCATTAAAATTACAACGAAATCTGTGAGCCTTGTTGGCGAATTCCAATGATATCACATTCGAAGAAGAATTAGACCTGTAGTCGAATCAGTATACATATCCATGAGCAGTAATGTACGTTGTGTTTATACTATTATTACTATTTCAATGAAAGCTCTGACATGAAAGAAGCATTGGTGGTTCGAGTTCCAATGATATCACAATGGAAGAAGTATAGTGTACATTGTGCGGATGATTTTTTATTAATTTACTGCAGAAGAAGCCTAGAGACAAGTAGAGCATTCTTCCAAATTCCAATTTATATCCTAGTAGTCTCCTTCGCTGGTACACTCTGTATCTGATCACATGCTGCCTTGGGTTCTCAACTCCTTCCATATCGAATTGTCACCAGCCATGAACAAATCTTTGATGGTTCCCTCTGTGCATTGCCATTTTTGCTGTGCTTTTTAAAATGGCCCCCGTGACACATTAAAAGAAAAGGGAAAAAGCCATCCAAGCTCTGAAACTTCCCTTCGTAAAATTGGATGATCTTAATAATTTTACGAAGAATGATAATAATTGAAATATTCTGTCAGCGCAGGAATATGAATAGCCACCTTTTTCGGCCTGATGTGACGATATGTGTGAAGGTCTTTATTGTTGTTTTGTGTTACAGTAAGGAAGCACGGAAAAGCTAACCAGCAGCTTTGCCATCTCCCAATCATGTAAAAGACGTGGCCTACGTCCTCAAGCTGAACTCGATTGCTCGTTAGACTATATGGCCGTGTTGTAAAATCTGTGAAAGTTGGACTGTCGTAACTTTCATCAGATTGGATGGACGATAATATCGAAGGTACCCTGACTATCATTATTACAATGTGAATAAATTGTTGGTGCGAGTTTCAATGAAATTATAAAACTTAATTTCCATTGTTTGTTACGTCGTTGGTGTTGGTGAGAGTTTCAATAGTGTTTTTCTTCAGTGTAATATTTATTTTCATAGAAGTTTATTTAGGTCATAAATTTGTGTGGAAATTAGTAGAATTTTTGGTTGTATTTTTGTTAAAATTGGGTAGAATTTTGGGAAATCTAGACTACAAATATTAAATTTAGGGATTTTGGGTGTTCAGGGTATTTTTTTATTTTGAGTGTTCAGTGGATTTTTGATGGTGCTGAATCTATTTCCACCATTAAAAAAATTATTAAAAACAATTCAAACATTCCTATAGTCATATTTTTTGAAAAACAAATCTTTAAATTCTGATGAAAAATACTTTCTACATAAATTTATAACCCACTGTAAACAACACCATTTTCCTCTTTCTCACAAACTTGGAAAATCTTCAATTAACCAACCACCTTAGTATGAGCTGGTCTTAATAAACATGTTTCACTCTTATTACTCTTATAAAAATGATAAATTTAAATTTTGTATTAATATAATTAAAATATATCAATTAATATAACTTCAAAATATTTTAACTAATCCGAGTTGAAAAATCACACTACCTAAAATTAAGCATTAACTATCAATAAAACAAGATTTCACTTCTACTAACTACTTTTAGATCTTTTAATTAAAAAACTCTGAACAAAGAAAAAACTAATTCCATATATATTAAAAATACGATTTAAATAACAAATATCTTATCAAACATCCAATTTCATTAATTGAATCAACTTCATCAAATACAAACATCTTATCCAATTTCATTAATTGAAACAAATTAACCCATTAGAAATCACCATGTGAAGAAAAGTTGTGCATCATTAGCAGTTCCATGTGAGATTGAGTGCATCAACTTCCCCATATACAAACGACCTTGTCAAAAAAAACCAGCATTATTAACAGTAGCATGTCAAATTTTTAGTACCAAATGCTATCACCGTATAAATCCAGGGTTCAAAGCTCAAAAGGATTTTCTCCAAATTCCAATCCAAAACATCATCCCCTATTAAGAAAGTCAGATTGCTCCATTTCTTGTATTATATTTAATGATAATGAGGGAAAATTTTAAAGGCTAATATTTTCAAGTGCGTTAATTTTCCATATTTTTTGCAAAAAGATAATTGGCTAATTTTCATTTTTTATAAAAAATTATTTCCCAAATTTTATAATATAGAATATATTTTCTATTAAAAATAGCAAAATTTTATATGGAGACTATAGAAAAGTATTAGAAATTTGAATATTTTAACAAAAATATCGTGAAATATTTTACAGATTACATATTATGGACTAGTGGACTAGCGAGATTCACCAAATTTTCTAAAAGAAAATTTCATCCTTAAAATTTTGCTTAAAATTTCCCAAACCTAACCATTAAGACAAGAACCATTAACACAAGGTTAGAGTGATCAATATCCTAACCATTAGGACAAGGTTAGAGTGATCAATCTCGTGCACTGTGTCCAAAAATTCAATGACTTAGATTGAGAATAAGTACATTATTATTATTCTTAAAAATTTTAAACAGGACACATCATTGGTTTTAATTTAACCTCTTTTATTGAATAATAATGGTGAATTTGGTCTAATTTCTTTTTCTTTTATCAACCCTTACTAAGGAGACTTAAAAGCTTGAGATTGTGATGCAACTGTAATTAAATTGATATTTTAAATATATATAGCCGATTCACTATTTTGTAAGGTTCTTTAATTCATTTCATTCCATGTACAATCTCTTATTTTCTAAAGCAGAAGAAATGATTTCTATTGGATTTCTTTGTTATGTCAGTAACCTACTTTTCAATGGATCAGTGTTAAAATCATTTCTTATCTTTTGATAGATTAACGATTTATGTATATATAAGTGCCACTTAATTGTATTATTAATGGTTATGTTTCAATGTGTTTATATTTGGATTGATGTAATAGTTCACACATTAGTAAAATTAATTTATATTTTTATAGGTAATCAAACGAAAATGGAAATATAAATACAAATACATAAATATATTGTAAATACTAAAGTAATATAATGAAATTCCAATTGTATTAGTTAGTAAAAAATGTTATAAAATGTAAAGAAATATAAATTAGTTAGAATTGTGGCTTTATTATTTATCTTAATAATCACAAGTAAATATTCACAATTATATATGAAGCAAGGGACGTTGTGAATTTACACTCAGGAAACCTCTAAGGGAAATTGTATTCAATTAAACCATTCCCATGAATATTTCTATTGTACATTTAGTCTTTTTATATAACTTTAGGTGACCATAATAGCTAGCCATAATTAGATAATTGGATAGTTAGTTCAACATATGCATAACTATTTCAAATAATACCTCAAATATTTCTATGAATAAGTGATCTTGATCTCTAACTTCTCTCTTTTCTCCTCGTGTTTGGATGTTACTTAAATCTCTATGCTTGGTCTAAGTAGTTAATATATTATAATATATTCATGTGAGGTATGAGTTAATTATTCATACTCCCCCTTCACATATAGTTATGATTCAATCATCATGATATGTCTCTTAAACTATCTTGTGAGGAACTAGCTCCATTTTCATCTTCTATGATCATTGTCCTTGATGCTTTGTCTTCAACTTATACCTGCTACATTTTTCTTTTCTGTTTTTTTGTTCTCATCTCCATTATTCTCTAATTTAACTTTTGTCCCTACAAAAGTATTAGCATTGTTTTTATTGAATTCCATGTAAAACAATTACCATGCACCAGAATATATGGGTCATCAAATGTTGTATCCATAGGTTCTCTATGAAATATTTCCCATTACATGGCTTAAAAAAATTGCTCAATCACAAACATATTCACTCCCTTCGCAATTAATCATCATGCTAGTTTTCCTTCACTTATCTGTAGCCACACTTTGTTTTTTTCTTCCTTTCATATTAGCCTCAACCATTACGTCCTATGCATTTTTTATAATTACCCTTAGTTATACCCAAATTTTTCTATTACTGTAACCATTCATTATATCTAGTGGTTTTGTCTTGCTACTAACTATAAAATATATCAAGTGGTTTATGTTTGGCCATGAGCCTTTCTCTATCATGACAAGTTGTTTTAAATTGGCTATGGACAGTATAATTTCCTAATTAAGGCTTCCATCGATATTTATCTAAGTACATAAAATTTTAACTTCCATTTAAGGCTAATTAATCCCTTATACAAACATTGAATCAGTACCATTTTCATTCAATCCTTAAAAATTATTATTGAAGAAAGACCACTTCCTTGGGATCTCATTTCTTATGGATTCATTAATTTTGTATCTCATATATTAAACACATGGTACTATATATTATGACCTTTCTTTTTTATTTCTTACATTTTCACTATCTTTCCTTCTTCTTTCACTTTATCTTTTTGTGTTCATCTCTCTTTTTGAGTACTAATCTTTCATTGTTTCATTCTTTTTTCTTTTTTTTTCCTTTTTTTTCTTCTTGATATGCCAATACCTTTGGATTCTTATGTTCATGTCTAAGATTCAATCGTCTTCTTTTATTTATGTTTCTTGATCTTTTTTCTTATCATCTTCCTTGTTTAGTGGTGTCTACATCTTTTTCTTTCTCTTTCTTTGTTTATTATCTTCTTGTGTAATTCTTCATTTAATTTTTCCACTACAATAGTTGAGTAAAATTATTTCTTGTATGAAGGATGTCTCTATACAACAAGATACCTATGATCCTGGCTTGAAAAACTTAATTGACACACCAATATCATAGTTGGACATTACTCAAATATCCATTGGACTTCAATTTTTATAAAGCTTTCATTAAATTAAGAATATGAAACCTTTAGACTTGTGCTTAACTTTATAAAAATTGATACATTACATGAATAAATTCTTAACCTTCAACTCACAAAATAAATTCATTACAAACAATGGTCATATTCAAAAATTTATTACATGAATTAAGAGACTTTCTGATGTAGTAGCCGACTCTTAACAAATATTTTCACTTTATCCATTTTCTCGAAAAACCTATGCACTAGTTAAACTAACCATATGTACAGTGCGACCTTTTCCTCTTTGCTTCCAATTATTGTCAATATCGAGCATGGAATTTAATTTTCATTGGCTTTCTTCATCCCTAAGGAGTATCACTAGGCACAAATAACATTCTAAAGGATGATATTGTTGTCTTGAGGTGCCTCGTTAATGCATATGGTTGGATCCTGCTACTCCTACTTGAAATCACTCATCATAATATTTCTCATAGGAGTTGTTATGGCCTAAACTACTCACTAATCCACCTAATTTTTGAATTACTAATAGGATTAGATCCTCTTGTGGATTGAGTGTAATAAGCATGTCTCTAGTTCGAAAGCTCAAGTTCTTCCTTTACATAAAGATCCTTGATTCTTGGGATAAAAATAGGGGGCATCAATTATGGTTACCCATCTATGAGTGTCTACAACCTTATTTTTATTGTGCCCAACTATTCCTAACTTTATTATTCTTGCATTATTCATCACTACTTCTTAATATTCTTCTAGACTAAAAGTGGTATATTCATTTAGGGGTTCAATTAGAAACAAACTCTCTCAACCGATAACTAATTGTAGTGGGCTTCACTCTTCTCTACAAAATCAACAAGATCTATCTTCTTTACAACATATTTTCTCCTATAAATTATAGATTTATACACATTGGTTAATGAAAGTGATGCATTTGATATCTATTGGTATTTGGATGTAACAACTCCCATTACCCAATACCGTGATATCTGTTGGTATTTAGATATAAAAATACTCATTACCCAATATCTAGAGTATGAGGTGGTTACCAATATTCAAGGTATTGTTATGAAAATGTCATATACAAATTTTGACTTTTTCCAACCTTCCCTAAACTCATCATGATTATCGCCATTGTGTGTGTCTTGTCAAGATGGATTCAGTGACAGAAAGTTTGCCTCAATCTGACTTTTGAATTAAGGGATATAGCCACAAAGCTTTCCACATCATCCATCTACGATGTAGTAATTGGACACTGGCCCGTGTGGTAGTTGGGCTTTTGGATCCATTGAGGTCAGTTATGTAATGAATCAGAATTAAATATCCAACTAATTACATCAATTTATGCAATCAACACGCAAATATTCAATTGATTAGTATGGAATTTTGAAAAACATGAGTAAAGACAACTTACTTGTAGCACCAATGGTAATCCTTACTTTTGATTTCAGAATTGAATGATATTTGAATCTAGCTAACCACAACAAAGTTTTGGGGGTGACACTCCACCCAATTGTAGGCTCAACTGCACATAATCTTTGTACAACTGGTCACCCACAAGCCCTCAATCAATGTACTACTACTAGGGGATCCTTTCTCTTACAACACTTTTCTTCCAATAGAAAGAATGGAAATATCGTCCTTCTCATCGTCCATTAAATAGACCAAATAGTTCTGAGAATGGAAAGGGATCGGCATGCACACATTCCATGTGTCAACATGACAATTTTTTTTTTTAAATTTTACTTAAGACAATATTTCTCTTAAGTTAACTCTTTCTTATTTTATTCTTTTATTTTTTATTTTTTTTGTTAGCTTTACTTATTTTTACTATTTTTCTAATTATTTTTATATACCTTTATTTAAAATTTTAGTTTGTTATTTACCATTTTATTTATTAACTATTATTATATACTCTTCATTATTTATTATTTATTAACTATTATTTTATTTTATTTATTAATTATTAATTATTCACATGTGTATTAATATTATTTTATTTTATTTTATTTATTATTATTATTGTTGTTAGTACGGGGAATTACATGTTCCCATCTATAAGGAACTTCATCGTGAAGTTAATTTGAACCGTTTAACTTTTATTTTATTGTATTTAGTTATTTATTTCTTCGTGTTTTCCCTACACTCTCTATTGAACTAGTATAACCAACAGACATCAAAAGTTTTCACACCACCAGGGAAATCCCAAAGAATATTTGTCTTTTTTCCCAACATTCAAAATTAGGCATAAAACCTCATCGACTTGTAGCATAGCACAAGACAAGCCCCAAGGTTCACAGCCAGGCTCAGACCTCATCTGGCCCAATGCATGCACATGGCTCAGTACTCTAGACATTAGTACTCTAGGAAATAATACTCCAACCAGTAGTACTCCAAGAATCTCGAAAATATGGTCCAATCCCTCCACACTCACTAAGGTGCAAAGCCCCAAGCGATGAAGTCCTTACACACCAACTAGACTTCGGCATCCCAATCCAATATCAAGCATTCAGCCTCCTCAAGATAGTCCCATAGCCCTTCAAGAGCTATCGATCAAGAGAGATAAAAGGAAAATGAACCACTGACATATGTAGTGTTGATTGAGTCTGTCCCCAACCTGTATAGTGTTACATATTCTCCATCATAGGTATGGGCTCATACGAGATCATCAAATAAAATGACCCTCGCGACCCATTTGTGGAGTTCCTTTTAGTCACCACAACTCAACATGCAACCAATGCATTAGTTATAATTGTAGTATCATAAAAATTAATCCATATGTAAACTCTTCCATGTCATCATGATATCATAACATCATTATTAATAACCACATTCTAAATAATAAAGAATTGCATACTCTTGAATGTCATAAAATTTGCATGCAATTAGCGCATGCTTCACATTATAAAATACCCTTATAACTTATAACATCAACATATTGACAACGAAGACATATCATGACATCACAAAATAAATGAACCACATGTCAATATACCTCATATCATAACATAATAATCCCTATGCATATAATATCCATCATGAGGCTGAAACATCATTATCATATCAAACTAAATGAATAAAAACCACATGTGTACCATTATCCTCATACCAGCATATCATGAAACCTCATCCCAATATTATAGTCAAAAACCTTATGTTGAAATAAGGGTTAACTAAAACCATAACTTAAATAATAGATTATCAATAAAATTTATGTAATAAGACATTATTAAGATGCTTTAGAATTTTTTTTTTAAGATCTACATATGTGTTCACTTACCATTATCCCTTTTCCTTTATTATTAGCCATCCTTGATGCTAAAAGATCAAGGAATATTCATAAGAAAAGTCATTATTAGAAATCATTTAGCAAATACTCCCAACCATATTCTAACCAAATAAATCCTTATCCCCATAAATAGCTTTTATTTATCTAAACTATATTTTCACTATATTTACTATTTATCATAAAAATGTTTACTTTTTATTTTCCACAAAACTAAACATTGCAAATAACCTTAATAAAAATATATTCAAATTCAACAAATATATGTACTATTACACATATCTATTCCTTTTTCTTTGGGACAATTTTAAATTAATTCATATAAATTAAAAAAAATTTAATCATTAAATATAAAAAAAAATTAATTATATCAAAAATACACCTTTAAATATTCTATTTATTAATATATAAATATTATTTTTATTATTTTATTAATAATATATTTATACAATATTTAAATTTCATTTTCTATATTTAAGATTAACAATATTCAAATTTTTTGAATATTCTTTACCCATATAATATTTACTATTATACAACCAATATTCTAGAACTTTATTTTCATTAAATAAGCCACTTTAAAACGAAATATAGAATTAAGTAATTTCTCTTTATTCTTTTAACATTTCATTTTTATATTTTAAGCAATCCTATAAACATTAAAACATAATAGTTTTATAACTCTAATTCAAACTAAAATTTTAGACCATAATTTTGAAGGGAAACTTTTTATTTCATACTTTTATAATTTTATTTTACTAAAAGGAGAAGCCTCATTTAAAAACCTAAAGAGGAATATTTTTAAAGAAAAAGACATTTCCATATAACATCTGAATTGAGTCACAACATACATACACATCTAGAATCATAAATAAGCTGAAAAATAAAATTTATGGCAACCACTTACTCCAGGGTAGGATTTTTATTATATATATATATATATATATATATATATATTCAATGTTGAAACTTTGTTTGTGCTGAAATGTTTTTGGAATTTTCTTACCGAAGGATAGGAAAAACCATTTTTTTTTTAAGCTAAGACGCTATTCTGTTGAATCATTAGATATAGTTTTAGATAACTTTTATTTTTTTTAACCAATTTATTTATTCAGGGGGAGGAGATTTCATAAGGTTCGGTTATCGATTTCCATTCCTCGTTGCCTACCTAGAGCAGAAGGTCATCCATAGAGTTGAGAGAAAATCTGTTTGAGGGTACAAATGGCAAGGCAAAACCCTTATATTTAGGAAATCCAAAATTCCGTCGGAGCCCACATATGTTTGCACTTTGACAGAAAATTGCAAGCAATGCTGCATGCATCCTGGCCAACCAATTTTTGAATGTTGAGCACTCGTTCATGGTCTCATATCTAATTAGCTACACATTCAAACTAAAATCCCAAAATGCAAGTGCAAATCCAATCAAGACATAAAGCTCTGAGGCAGTGGGGGCCTCCATTTTTTTTTGTCAACTTCATATATTTCTTTCTCGTGAAAGATGATTTCAGTTTTATAAATTCTAGTTCATCATGGAATTCCTTGTTGAAAATTATTTTAAATATAAGTATATAAAAGAATCTTTTTCCTGAATATTAGTTCTCCTTTTATACGTCTCAATTGATGTCAATTTAGAATTTTTATTTTTACCTTTTAAAAGCGAAAAGGAAAATATATATTTTAAATATAAGAATTATTATAATATATTCAAAGTATGCATGCACACAATAAATGCATGTAAAAAAGAGGTATGTAAAGTTTATATTTAATGGCATTATTTTAAATTAATATATGCATGTAAATAATTGTAATAAAGTTTCTATTTAATAGAATTATTTTAAATCAAGATTATAATATTATATAATTATAAGGCATAGTATTTAAAGTTTATATTTAATAGAATTATTTTAAATCAATCTTATCATATTATGAACGTATATAATTATATAATATTTTGGAGGATATATATACATATATATATATATAATTTAAATTATTGTATTTATTTTTTCAAATTTATTATATTATTAAAGGTAAAATTATTGGTAAATTTAATTAAGTATATTTTTTCTCAATTTTTATTTAGAAGTCTCATAGAGTTGATCCTTGCTCTCATATCATATATAACGACACAAGATTAAATACGTAGTTAATTACATCAATTTATGCAATCAACACAAAATTATTGAATTAATTAGTACAGAATTTTGGAAAACATAAGCATATACAACTTATCTGTAGTGATGATATTCCTTATTTGTGATTTTGTAATTGAAAGCTATTTGAATCTTGCTAACCACAACAATGTTTGGGGGTGACTATCCGCCCAACTGTAGGCTCAACTACACATAATATTTCTACAACTCCCCACCCCCGAGCTCTCAGTAAACGTATTACTATAGAGGGATAATTTTCTTCACAACATCTTTTTCCCAATAGAAAGAATGAAAATATCATGCTTCTTATCATCCATTAAATAGACCAAATAGCTCGAAGAATAGAAAGGGGTCAACATGCAAATTTTTATTTCTTTATTTTAAGTTTTTCTTTAATACAATATTTCTCTTAATTTAACTCTTTCTTCCTTTATTATTATCTTTTAACTTTTTGTTAACTTTACTTATTTTTACTATTTTTATAGTTATTTTTATATATCTTTATTTAAAACTTTACTTTATTATTTAATATTATGATATGCACTTCACTATTTATTATTTATTTACTATTATTATATTTCATTTATTATTTATTGTTTATTTATTATTATTGTTATTTTATTTATTATTTATTTATTATTTATTCACTTGTGTATTACTATTTTTTTATTTTATTTATTATTATTATTATTATTGTTACTACAATACATTATAGGTTCCACATCTTACCCGCCCAATGTGAAAATTGTCAAAATTGAAGGGAGATAAGTGATGTGCGCTAGATTGCACCAAGCTAACATGCTCGACAATTAATTTGGAACGGGTGGCAAAATTAGGTTCCAACTCAAGGTTTCGACTCCTGCATCCAACGATACTTATTAATGGTGTTCCATTTGACACTCTAGGGAAATTGTGCCACCCTTCCCCTCCTCCTGTTGACATCACTAAGGTAGGGTGTTGCAATAACGTGATTTGTGGGTTTTACCTCTGCCCACCCCACTTCTGATTGGTCCATGAGAGACATTGCTTCATCATCCTGTGCTAGCTCACCCCGATGCACGATCCTGACAACTCCTTCTACTATTCATTTTTATTAACTAAGGTAGGTCCCACCTGGTGTCGTCATCTCGACACCCTTACCCGAACGCTCTCCTTTGTTATTTTTTTTGCTCCTCTACTATGCTTGCATGGATAGTGGGGTCGGTCCCCAACCAATCGATAAGTAGTTGAGATGATGTTCCTCTCCATGAGGTCTTATCTACGTCAGCCTACTCATCACCTCCTGACTCCTTCCTTAACTTCTCCCCTTTCACCTCCAGGCGGGGAATGTCGAGCTTACCTAGAAAGTGGTCCTCTTCTACACCAATCATGCCATACTCAGGTGTACGTGGAGGCCCTCTTGGCTCAACCCACATGATCAACTTCTAGCCAATAGAATAATTGTCCGGCACATGTCATCCCACACATTCTATGTCTAAACTCCCCTTTATGCATCCTCCTGTTCTTCCAAGGTAAAGCATTTGGGCCACAAGGTTAGTGGGCCACCCTTCTGGCCAATGGTATGATTATCAAGCACACTTCATCCTACCAGATCTATCATGGCACTTTCCCTCACTGCACTTCCTCATACCTTCGGGTTGACTACAATGGGCCAACATGTTAGGGGGTTGACCTCTTGCCAATAGCATAACCACTAGGCTAGCATGGCTACTAACATCCCAACTAACATGATTCCATCTTTTTATTTGGGTGTGCCCACAATTCCTCTGGGTTCGAACCACCAGGTTGCGTTGTCTTGTGGGCACCACCTCCAACCAATGACATGACAATTTGGCTGGCGTGTCATACAACTCATCATGAATGATGTCATCTTAGCCAATCCCATCATTGTGCAAAGAAAACCTCCACGTTGAACCTTCCCGGTTTTTACCTCCAAACAACGTCATCTTATTCTCTTCTAGTTGCCTTAGAGGGAAATTAGGTGTGCCAATCTGTGGATGCCCCAACTAAGGTTTCATCTAGCTAATGGATAAAAGTAGCTAGAATTATCTTATAAGTTTAGGGCTCTACCCTTCCTGCAATGTATATAGATTGCACTAAAACTTTTCCATGCCTTGACCAAGGGAACCTAGCTAAGCCTTGTGTAATGTGCCCGACTCATATTTCAATGCATATTGTGTGAGCTTGCTCCAAATCTTCATTGATTACTTCTGGATACTCATTTTGACCATGGATCTGCCATAGAGATTTGCAATCCTCAACAATGACATCAACACTCGGTGACGACGATGGAAAAATTGGTTTGCTAATGCATGCTACCCCTCTTGAGATAGGGAAAAATCCACTCCAATGATTTCTTATCCCTCTGACATTTCCCGTATTGAAAAATTGAAATTTCAGGCACATAGGCATAGGCGCTCTTGTAGCCACTTCAGTTGAGGACATGTGATTAATTCCTAAAAGGACTTGACCTCTCCTACCACATGTCAACTACTCCAGAATCCAAGCGGTCTTGTAAGAAGCTCCATGGTATGATGTAGGGGCTTCGTGGGCCTAACCATCTACACTGTGAGGCTAGTGGAAGACATCCATATTTTTTATAATGCAAGGATGACTAAGCCTTCATGCAAGGGTTTTAGTCTATTACTGTACATAAAAGAGAAAATAACTCTTTTAGATTTAATGTGACACCTCTTATGCATAATCACAAGGCTTGTAACTAAGCGAATGAATATATATGTGTATTCTAAGACCCTATTAAATAAACAATCTTCTATGTAATCAATTTATATTAATGGAAAGCGTTTTGAAGCGCGATGCTTCCTAGTTTTAATCTAGATGGTCATGGATTATTTCATTGCCAGTAACATTACATAATTCTTTGGTGTTACTTTATATACATTGTTAACAATATTGTTCGATAATTTATACGAGACAAATTTCCAGTTCAGGGTTGCAACATAACCATTGTTATTATATTAACATCACACATTATATAATATGTATATGTGTGTTATAAATAATAGCAACAAGCATTACAACACTTCGTTTCTAGTCCAGAAGAAAAAACTTTCTTAACTTATATAAAAACATCATTCGTCTTAGGGATGTAATATTTTACATACATGATTTCATCACAAAATTAAGTGTCATTTCCAAACAAAGTTGTAGCCACAAACTCATTAAATTAATATCATCGTTAAATTTCAGAAATCAAAATCCATTTCATACTATAAAGGCATCATAAAATCAGTATCCTATAAATAAGTACAAAAGAATACTTATATTTAAATTTGCAAGGAAACTGAGTTTGGGAGAAAGTATCTCTACCCAACCATAGACAATTGCAGCTAAGCTCACTTATGGTGGTCAACCCCGAACTAGATTCTAGAGACTGAGGGGGGGCTTTCTCAAAGGATTCAATCACCAAGTACTAGCTACAACAAAGACTCCACAAGACTTCTTTCCTCAATCCCACTAGTTTCTTGGTACAATAAACAATGTCTAGGGAATCCATAGGTTCACCACCTCCACCCTCAAGACTAATACCAAGGATTCACCTCCTTCCCATGAAGTACAGAATCTACTATCACACTCAAGTGAAAACATAGAGAACGTCAGGGATGATCTCTCAAGATATTAACTCGAGGATTGATATCTTCCCAAGTTGTCTTAGGTTATTGGCACTATTATCTCAAGCCAGAACCTTTGGGGGACCCAAGTTGTTACAGGGCTCCAAAGATTTCTATCTCAACCCACAACCTCTAGGGAACAAAAGTTATTATAAGGCTCTAGATGTTTATATCTCAAACCACAGCCTCCAAGGAACGTAATGTAACCACCTCACCCCATATTTACCCACTTTCACCGACTTGCCATGGTAAACATGAGATGAGAGCTATTATGCGAGACCTTATTTCCAAGATGCACTTATGGAAAATGAGGTACACATTTCCATAAATGATTATAAACACCCATTGATACACGATCACACTGGTCTCAACCTAACTTGATGCAACACTATTTTTTTCAGAGTGTTTCCTTAAGTTTAAAGAACTTATTATTTTTGTAGTTTGTCGGGTTCTAAACCTCTGAGGTCATCTTGAGGGTCTAAAGGACATTTTTAGGGAAAAAAAGAGATTAGAAAGGTACCAAATTATATTGCGTAGGATTTTTTCTTAGCCTCATCATGGAGATCTTTGAAACAAAGTATTATTATAGTCAAACAAAAATTCTATGCCAAAGTTATGACCCGGGAAGTTGGAGGTCCAAATTACTCATTTATGCAAACACTTGTGTGCATAATACTTTTAGGTTATAAATACAAATATGTTCAATAATTAAAGAAGCTCACCAAGAATCATCATAAACTCACCATAACTTTTTCAGACTTTCTAGAATCATAATCTACTCGATGACAAAGCTAGACATATAAAATTAAATAGAAAACTTGACCTAGACTGCCTAGAACACACTAGACATTCCATCAAACACATGGTAGACATAAAGGCTGCAAGTCATGAATGCATATATGACTATAATAGTCTAACTTTCGTTTGAGAATCACCAAGAAGGCTCTATACACTCTCCACATAGTTGCAATAACACTTGTTATGCCATGCAATCATCAACCATTCAATAAATTCAAAACATGTAAAGAGCCATTGGTATAACACATCATATAACCAACATATAACTAGGAAATAATCAACATAAAAACCATTGAAACTTAGCTATAATACCACCAATACAATCATCAAAAGTATACATAAGTCCTAGTAGGAGAATAACTATTATTAATATCTTAAATTACCAACCAAGTCAAGGACTTCCACGTACCACTTGACCATAGATTGGGCTGAAGGGAATCTCTCTTTCATCCAATCTCCCTCATGCCATATTCCAAGTATTAATGTGGGATATCATGGAATAAACCAAGACAAAACCAAACCACGGCTTCAAAAGCCAAACCACCTCATCCCTCAAGCATAGTGATTCTAGTTCGATAGTCGAACATCATTAACACAAACTAGATTGGTCGTACACAAGTTTTCTAGGGCTCTGAGAACTAGTAACTCAATCCACAACCTTCCAAGGCTCCAAAGCATTTGTCCAACATGGCTCCATGGACTAGTAACTGAACCCAACAAGGGCTCTAGAGCATTTGTCCCAACCTAAGCTCCAGTACTAGTAACTCAACCCAAGTTGTCCTAGGGCTTCCAGAGCATTTCTTCCAACCCATAACCATAAGGAACATGATCACCAACAAGAAAAAAAATCAAGTGGAAAAAATCCACAACACCATGATTATCCAGAAAGTTGCAAGGCAAGGCTAAAACCACTCTTAATCTAGAAAAATCTCGATGCCAATGAAAACGCATAGCCAAAACAATTGCATGCATAGACCATGCATCCAAAAATCAATAAGGAAATAAAACATGCAATCAATTACCTATAAAGCATGTATAATTTCCTACAAATTCTCTGCAAATCTACTTCTAAGATCTATGTAGAAAAGTTGACTGTATATTAACTCGATAATGTAATATACCAAAGAAAAATACAATATTCTACTTCTACTATCAAACTTGTAGAAGCTTAAAGATTGAGTTGAATCAGAGCTGAACACATATAACCATAAGAAGAGGAATCAATACACACGAAACACAGAAAATACTCAGGGGAAAGCCTCAGCTAAAAACCCCACTATCTGTATTATCATACAAGGTGGAAATACATCAAGATTGTACAAAGCCTTAGCTCTCACAGCTAGCCAGCTCTCAGTACAATCCTCCTGGATGCACACAGGAAAACAAAGCTTCTCACAAGCCTTCTCAAGCCTCCTATTTCCTTGCGCAGTTTCTCCTGGGTGATCCTCCTCTTACCAAGTGTAACACTGATCACTCACACTATTCTCACACCTTGTAAAACTGTGCAATCCTCAAGGAACCTTGTTCCTTATACATGGATGAGTTTCCTTTATAGGAAAATTCCTCCAACTGATAGTACACTATACCTATCTTTAATCTCAACTAGGTCTTTGTCTGAACTGACATGCATCAGTTATTTATGAGAGAATCTTTAGTTATCTATACACTAGTTTCATGCATGCATGCGTTAAATGACTGAACTTGCAATTAGTTTCTCAAATTGTTTGGAACTAATTTAACTGGAATTAACTTAGTTAACTGAGCTAACTAATTAAAACTCAAATACAACTCATCCTTATCTCCTTAATTAATGGATAATCTCCTCAATCAAAGGGATAACTCTTGCATGACTTCACAAAGACTTCTAGCTTGAATTCTTCCAACTAATTAATCCAAGATGAATTAATTAATTATTTTTCAAGAAGCTGGTGGGACTAAATTTGAATTTGAATTCACAATTCTAATTCAAGGACAAACTAAAATTTGAATATATTGAATGCTATTTTTAGCATTTCTTATTGCTATTTTCAACAAAGCAATCCCATGGTAGTTGTTGATCAAACTTTTTTCTTGTGCTTTCTTGCTTTCATTTGCCTTGTTTCTCCATATCAAGTGAATTCCCAAGTGCTCCAAGATTTCTCTAAGTGTGCAAGAGTATGAGAGAATGAGAGAATAGAAGAGAACTACAAATCTAGATTGGCAAAAGGTTATGAACTAATCCTCATAAGCCTTTTTATCATTGAGGCCTCTATTTTCTTATTTTCCTTCAATTTCCCTCTCATGAAAATTTGTGACCTTTCATCTCCCTTTTCTCTTATTTTCCTTTATTTCATACATAAAATGTCAATTAATACCACTTTTCCTTTCCCAATTCCTTTTCCAATTTTAATAACCATAAATTAATCACTAGTTACACCCATCAATATATTTTTCCTAAGCTTATCTTGGAATACATGTCCCATGACCTTTTTATTATTATTTTTACATAAAAAATCAACCAGGGGTTGTTACACCTAAGTTGTTATAAGGCTCTATAGATACCTATCTCAACCCATAGCCTCCAAGGACCACTAGCTATTACAAGGCTCTAGGGACTAGTATCCCAACACAGAACCTCTAGGGAACTAGAAGACCAATCCCCTTCAGTTCTGTTTTGAGAGTTGTTGTTATGCATGGCTCCCTTTTTATTATTTTTCGAATGGTTTCTCTACCTGAATGAATGAATGAGAGAGTACACCTTTTTTTGTTTCTAATTTCTTGTTAATCACAGGTTCCCATCCTCATCCTTGTTGTCTTGCCCAGTCTAGTCTTTCATAAATTTTCGTATCCTCTTTCCTTATCATGTTTCTCAAGCACATGAGCATGTATACTTTCTTTTGTGAAACATTTAATTTAATAACCAATCCATAAAAATCATGCACCAACCAACTTTTAATGGTTGTCCAAAAAAATTATATTTTCTGCAGAAGGAAACCTCACATCTAAAAAAAATAATCCTCCTCCTCAACTTTGGAATCTGTGTCACTTTGACCAAGTCTCCCTTTTAAATTTTATCTTTGTTGAAATATTTACAATGAATTTTATGAGAGAACCATGGGTGGGGTTGTCACAGACACCTCCCACTTGAGGGAACGTACCTCCCTTAGCGTTCTTTTCCCCATATGCACAACAAAAATAAAATACAAACACATCTTATTTTATGGAGCTTTACATACATAGCTCTATACAAGATTTACAATCATATACACATTTTCGTTAACCAACGAATAAAAATGGATAATTAGTGTTCATGGAATCAAAAATTTCCCAAGTGCCTCGCTCCTGCCCAAAGTGCTTCCACTACACTTTGACTTGCTATATGGGTCAATTCCGAAGCATGACGCTCCTCCGGTCTAAAATGCATGTTGGCTCTAGATAGAACTATCCCTTTAGCTCCAGCTGTATCTCAAATAAATCAATAACATGATTATAATATTGCACATATATTTTAGGTAAAGAAACATGGGAAACATCATGAACTTTGATTGAGGGGGGTAAGGCCAACCTATATGCCATTGGTCCAATCCTCTCAAGGATCTCATAAGGACCACAATACAGTGGTGCCAAATTAGCACATGTATCAATCTTTAGGGAAATATTGTTAGGCTTAATTCTTAGATAAAAATGCTTCTCAAATGAGAATTATTTGTGCACCCTATGTTGATATGTGTAGCTTTTCTTCCTATCTTGTGCCACGTTCAACTTTTTTTTGTGATTTAGATTTCATGCTCCATTTTCTTGGGCATATCGAGTCCAATGAGGACCCTATTCACTAGATCGATCCAACTAATAGGAGTATTACAACTGATCTAAATTGGATCACTATATTGTTCTTCATCTATCTCGATGTATTTTGAGTAGAAAAAGTGGAGGAATCATCTCATAGGACTGTTTTTACCGGTGGGACCCAGTTTGGTGAAACATGGTATGAAATATTCTAGGAGTGTTTTGAGGCATAAAATGACATCTTTTGTGGGGGGGGGGAATTTTCCATAAAAGTCAAACACTTTTTCATGTTATGCTACACACAAAGATATTTCCAACGATGCAAGAATCGTGTCAATCAGAGTCTGTATGCAAAAGTTATGCCACTCAGAAGTTGACCTTCTTGTTTTCCCAGCTATAGTTTGGGAGGATGCCACATCAACCTCCATTATTCATGTAAAAGGGGCTAGCTAGGTGTTTGTGATGTAAAATACTCTAGAATATTATATTTTATAACTCTAGTTAATAGTTGATGTAGTCAAAATTAACCGCTAGTAGGCTATTGGGCTGTGTTATAATCGGGTCACTAGAAGGAAGAGGCATTTAATTCTTTCGAGAGCATTTGGTTCCATAGTTGAGCAAAGATAGCTAGGAGAGATAGGAGGTAGATAAAAAAGAAAGGATATATGCACTGTAGCATCCCACATGCCATAGACATTACTTCTTTGTATTTGCAGTCATATTTCCAAACAGAGAAAGAGAGCGAAGTACCCTCACCTTCTAGCTAGGATTTCTCCTGAAATGGTTTCCCAGTGAGCATATCTTATGTATTGTGTGTGTGAGAGCTTTTTTTTTCATTCTCTACTTTTCTTCTTGACTTATTTTTAACGCATTCACTAATTACACTTAATTTTACATATGTAGAAATTAAATAAATTGTAATAGTGTAGAATCTCATATTTCTATTATAATATTATCAAATATGTTGTGACAAATTGTCTTATGGAATATCAATGGAGTTTTATGGATCATTTGGTATCAGAGGAGGCTTCTTTGTGTGCTTTATGGAGATTGCAGGGATCTATAACGACGAGGCAAAAAGTCCTAAAATCCTAATCATGGCTGACAAATTTGTAAACAAACCTCATGATCCTGTAAAGGTGAGGTATTCATGGCTCAAAGAACAAGTCGCAGATATAAACCATAATGTAAACCTCATCATGGAATCTCTAAGAAATAATATGGGGATATTTGGAGAAGAAGGGGGTTTGGATGTAGAGAAAAAAATCAGAAGGGGGATCGAGAGATCGGGAAGACTCAGATAACCAATCGAAGAAATAATCCACAATAGATCAACCAAGCTCGAGTGTTGTGAACCAATCCATGTTTAAAGTTGAAGCATAAGTAGATATCAAGCCATACCATGGTGAAATTGAGGCTCTGAAGTTGAACCACAGGTTGTAGCAAGTGGAAGTTTATTTCAGTGTCCATCAGATCTACAAACATTACAAGATCTCATTCGAGTGGCTGAAATGGGAGGGCCATGTACTGAGTTGGTGGGAGAGACACACAAAAATGTTGAGGTTGGAGGGAGAAACTCTAGTGATTAAGTGGAAGGATTTCAAAACCCTCATTAGGTCATATTTTTATCCCATTAGGTATGTGGAAGGCCACTAGATCCAATGGAATTACTTTAGGAAAAATCTAGGGCAAAGCATGCAGGAGTACACCACCGAATTTAGAAAGATGGCTATAATGTTGGTTATCTCTCCAAAGAACCCAGATGTACTCCTAGAGTATTTTTGGGGTCTACACTGCCAGCTGCATGAGCAGGTGATGTTTTTCAAGCCCAGAACAGTGGAAGAGGCTTGTGTTTAGGCACAATACCTAGAGAACATAGGCCTGAAAAGAGCGCAATCAAGTGGATCGAAGAAAAAGGAGAAACGAGACTCTTCTAAGGATGAGAAGAAGAAGATAAAAGGGGGAAAAGATAAAAATGAGATAGCGACAACACACTAGTGCAAAGATCCTAGCAACCACTGCAACATTGATGGTCATATAGAGGAGAAGTGTTGGACATTTCATCTAGAGCTAAACCCGAAGAACAAGAATAAAGATAATAAGGAGAATAATATCATGGCCACTGATTCGAGCAACCAAGTTGAAGGAAAATCAGATGTGGATGAGAATATTCTATGTGCATCAGTATAGAACGAGGTGAATTTGAGTAGACTTCGGGCAACAAGAAGATAAAGAAATGACCAAACTCTTCCATGTAACTTTACAGGTCAAGAAGACGAAGATTGATGCTCCATTTCACTTAGCATCACAGACAAATCTCATTGCAGTAGATCTATTCAAGAAATTGGGGATGGAAGTTCGTGATCATCTAAACCCATATCCACTAGGATGGGTACATAATGATGTAGAGATGAAGGTAACAAAAAAATGTAAAATTATATTTTCTATCAGTGCTAATTTTATTGATGAAGTAGATTTGGATGTGGCTCTTATTGATGTATGTGGAGTCATGTTTGGGATTCCATACATGCACATGCATGATGAAATATTCATGAGGAGATTGAACTAGTATTGACTGACGCAGGAAAACCCTGCTTTTACTCACATTATGCATATTCAAATGCATAAACTACTTTTCCCCAGGAATTAATATGACCTACCGGGTCAAATATTCATTACATAATGGTTAAGGCCCCTTTTATTCCAACTCGGTGGAATGATTTATCAAACTAACCACAGATAAACCCTTAATCAATCCTTTAATCATTAGGACTTAATGACTCTTATAATCCTTTTATTAGCATTTAATATCGGTGCACTTTATACATCCACTATCATTATGCTTTAATTAAGCCTTCATTAATATTAATGCGTGCACATATAAGTAAACCCCATAAACCTTTCTTAACTTTGGGTCATACGCAGACTTAAACCACAAATCATCTATTGGCACTTTAATACTATTATAAGCATTTTATAATAGAATACACACCAAACATATGTAAACCATACCTTTTCTTGATTCCTCTGCTTTGGCATGTTTTTCAAGACTTAGCTTTATCTAAATCACAATTGAAATCTCGCAGATAACACAACATGCCTTCCTCCTTTCTACCTGATATGCAATGACACAACCTGGATTCCGAATACCATAAACTGCGTCCATTACCTTCTCGAGTCCACTCTCATCGCATGTCGCAAATCTTCTCATTCCGCTTACATCGCACTTCGCAATGTTGAACATCGCAATTGCTTATGGCTGATGGTTTGTCCCTCATAATTGAAACATTGTGATGTGATATTTAACAACAATTCTCCATCATTGATCAGAACATTTGGTCCAACGGTCAATAATGATTTTGCATGTCGCAATCATCCATTGCTTAAGGCTGCTTTACTAAATCTTGAGATATGTTGTGATGTGATTTCACTTATCCCATTCTCTACGACTTAATCCTGACCATTGATCTGTTAGATCCAACGATTACTGTGTATCAATACTTTACCTCCTCATTCGTCATTTCACTTGGATTGTACACCATTTCTTCAGTTCGACTATGGTTTTAGATTACTCTAAGGTTTCTCGCCCTTCGTTGTTTTGCTGTAAAATTCCTCCTGCGGTTAAGTATGTGTGTTCTTTCATTACTGTCCCCCCCAGAGCTTTCACTTTGATCCTTCGAATCATTTCAAAGGTCCATTTCGATCGTCTATATCATTCTTCTCCTTTGTGTATTCACCCGGACTCTGCCTGCACACATATGTTATACATAACACTCTGATTCATTCATAATTCATCATTCAATACTCAAACCACACATTTATACAATTTCATAATTAATATATGTATATATAAGCAAACATTTGCACAATCTCACTATCTTTGGCCTAATTTTCTAATGTCAGTGGCCTCTGTTTACAATTTTCCCATAGGCTTATAGTCACCCTCTAGTTAGCTTAACTGTCTAACTATCTCACGTTCTCATCTATGCCTTTTTTGGCTGACATTTATACAAAAGGATTTTAAAACCAATTCTTGGTTTAGATCAATAAGCCTCTTAACAAAATCCTAAGATCTCTTCCTCATCACTAAGGATTCTCTCAAATCCACAAAATCATGAGCTAACTCCTAATCTGAGTTTTACAATCAATTCTCAAATCCCTTAGTTCTCTCAACTATCCTAAATCTATCATATTCTCCTACATGCGAGAATATTTACAAATATGTCTCACAATATTCATATAAATCCTATTCTCATTAAAATCACTCAAAAATCTTAATAATTACATTAATTCAATACTTAGGAAACCAAATTCCATGAAACAAAAGACCCCCTATGTCTACTAAAATACAATGATAATGTTGAGCTAAATGCTCTTGTATTAAACTCCCCATGTAAGAAAATTTATGACCACCTGGTCATAAGTCTGGATAATTGATTCCTCCTACATCCCAGGCTTTATTTTGTAATATGTCTTCGCTTGTTAACTGTTCTATTACTGCTCTTGTCTGTTGTTGTTCTCCAGGTCTCCATACCTTATGCTGTAATGCTCCACTTGCCATGCTTTCATAGTCTACTGCTATCTTCCTCTTGTTATCGCTCCTCTCCTTTCTCGCTGTTATCTTCTTCTAAAACATTTTCATCATTAACCTTCTTATCAACTCAATTTCCTTGTCCAGTATATCCTCTGTCTGATGAATTTCTTAAACTCTTAATTGTTGAATTTCCATTACTACTGCCACTCCTTTATCCTTACTCTCTTGTTCACTATTGTCTTGCACCTTTTCAACTGTTGTCATATTGTCTTTTAGCATAATTTTACACTTCCATTTTATATACTTATCAACTTCTTCTTGTCTTTCATTTATGAAAACTTCTTTGTCATCCTTAATCAGAAATTTATCTTGAACATTTATCCTCTGCTCTTCCAACTTCCACCTTTGAAAGTATAATTCTCTATATAACTCATAGATTTTATTTGGAGTAAACTTTGGAAATTTTACACAATCTCCCATTTCTTCATTTGCTATTGACCCATCATCACATGGTCCTTTTTCCTCTGCTAAATCTTTCTTAACATCCTTCAATAGATGTTCTTCCTCTTCTTCTTTCATTTGGTTGTCCACCTATGCCAAATATGTTCTAGTTTTACAACAAAATCTTCACTCATAAGACGATTATCAAAATAAAAAATATAAGGCCTTCGTACATCTTCTTCTTCTTCTGGAAACATTTTAGTATGTTGCTCTAAGCTCTCCTTTAAATCCTCTGTCAGCACATTAGTATGCTGATTCAAACTCAAAGAACTCTTGAGACTGTCATGAAGTCTCGCTCCAACACCATTTGTTTTAATGATGCCTTTTTGCACTTGTTCACAGTAGTGAACTATTTCTTTTCCAGTCTCCTTGTCATATTCTACTTCAAAACATTGATTTTCTGGAAGGTATTCTTTCATGTTTTTGACAGTTTAAAAAGACTTCCTATTTTCTTCCAAACCTGCAACCATACACAAATTATTAGTTTTAAAATCACAAGTCCTTACAGTCTCATTTGATGCTTCAGTCATCAAGTCTTCTGGCTTCTCCGAATCATTCATATGATCCAACTTCGCTGGCTCTTCATCACTTTCAAAAAGTATTGATCCACGTTTTGGTTCACATATCAAAACTTCAACATTTTCTTCAGCATCTCCCTTTTATTGTAGCAACTATTTCGAACTTCTCTGTTTCCAATTTTGCATCCAAAATCTGTTCAAGTTCCCTCAGCTCCTTTGTTAACTGCATATTCACTTGTTGATTCCTCTTCTCTTGCATCCTCTGCCACTTCACTTTCTTTCTCATGACATAACCATATTTCTGGTCCAGTTTATTTCCTTGCAGCATCTCCATTAATACTTCAAGCTAAAATACTATCTCAGCCATTTCTTTATCATATTGTTCATCACTCATTCTCATGCCATTTGCCTTGGCATCCTTCTTATTTTGTCCTTTTCTATGATCTCTTTCAGAACCTCTGTTATGAATGTCACTAGTCATCATCCTCTCCATCTCTATGAGTTCCTCACTCACTTCACGATGAGTTGCACTAAAGCCTCTACAACAACAACTCCTCCCTGCTTCCACTTACCTCACCAGGCTCTCCTCTGTACTTGGTATTTTGGCAAGCACTTGGTTCTGTATCTATAGAGCCTCCTTTGAGCATTTCCCTTTGCTCCTTCTAGGCTTCAGCTCATCTGAATCTTCTAAGAATGCAACTGTCCTTTTTGTCCAATCCCTGTTGGAATTACTCAAGGTCCTATGACATTTTCCTTTCACTTAGAAACTCTTACCCACTTCTTTTATCTCCTAGCAATTCTACCCACATCCTATGTGGAATTTCCTTCAAGATCTTTGTTTGATCTTGTCTCCCCATGCACCTGCACTTTGAATGGACTATTCTTTTCACTTTGAATGGACCGTTCTATGCATCAGTATAAAAGGAGGTGAATCTAAGTAGACTTCAGGCAACAGGAAGATAAAGAAATGACCAAACTCTTCCATGTAATAGTATAGTTCAAGAAGACAAAGATTGATGCTCTCTTTGACTCAAGATCACAAACAAATCTCATTGTAGTAGATCTATTCAAGAAGTTGGGGATGGAAGTTCATGATCATCCAAACCCATATCCACTGGGATGGGTACATAAGGATGTAGAGTTGAAGGTAATAAAAAAAGGTAAAATTATATTTTCTATCGGTGCTGTTTTTATTGATGAAGTTGATCTGGATGTGGTTCTCATTGATGTATGTGGAGTCATGTTTGGGAGTCCATACATTTACATGAATGATGCAATATTCGTGAGGAGAGCTAACTAGTAATAACTCATCAAGGATGTAAAATCATTCATCATCAATGTGCAGAAAGGTAGGTTGAAAATTTCATTAGTAAGTGCCAACCAAGCCAAGAAATGGATCAGTTCCGACAAGAAGTATGTTTTATTGTTCTTAAGAGAAAATAAGTCTGTCGATGAGTCAATAAGAGGCAAGACATCCATAGAGGGGTGTACTAAGAAACAAAAACAATAATTATAGGAGTTGTTATAGGCATATAAGGACAGGTTCTAAGAGCTTAAAGGGCTACCCCCTAAGAGAGAAGTGGAGCACGAGATCCAACTATTACTAGACTCCCCATTGCCAAATATTAGGTTGTACAATCAGTCTGTTATAAAAGAGAGTGAGGTGAAGAAAAAGTTGTAGCAGCTACTGGAACATTGTGTCATTCGATTGAGTACATCACCATGCCAGTCACCCATCATCATTGTGCTAAAGAAGGATGGGACTTGGTGGATATGTATAGATTACAAGGCATTAAATAAAATCACACTCAAGAATAGGTACCCCCTACATAGGATAGGTGATCTGCTAGATCAGTTGCAGCAAGAAAAGTATTTCACCAAGCTAGACATAAAGTCTGGATATCACTAGGTCCGAATCAAAGACTAAGATACATGGAAGACCGCACTTGAAACTAGGCAAGGTTTGTATGAGTGGTTAGTTATGCCTTTTGACCTATGTAATGCACCATCTACATTTATGTAATTAATGACTCATGTACTGTGCCCTTTTATATATTCATATTTTATTGTAAATTTGAATGATATACTGGTATATAGTGCTACCTGGGAGGAGCATATTTCACACTTGGTTTTGGAAACACTGAAGAAGCACAAGATGCCAGCAAATCTTAAGAAGTGCTAGTTTCAGCAGCAGTCCTTGGTGTCTTCGGGATATGTGACTGGTGGAGGAAAATTGAAGGTAGATCCTTCCAATATGGAGGCCATCATGAAAGGGTCGATGCTTATTAATGTTATTGAGGTTAGGATTTTCATTGGAGAAACAAAGTACTTGAGGAAATTCATAGCCTCGTTTTAAGCAGTAGTAGCATCGCTCCACACATAACAACAAGTGCAAGAGTTTCTAGTGGAGAAAAGGGCAATAGAAGGCTTTCGATGAGTTAAAGAAAAATATCAGTGAAGCACCCATTTTGGAATTACCAAACTTGCAACGAACCTTTGAAGTGGACACAGATGCAAGTGGGTATGCTTTGGGATATGTCTTGATGTAAGGAGGAAGGCTTGTTGCTACAATTCTGAAGTATTTCATGGGGTAGTTTTTAACTACCCTACCTATGATAAGGAGAACTATGCCATGGTGCAAGTTGTGAGTAAGTGGAAGCACTAACTGATGGGAAAGGAGACAATAATCCACATGGATCACCAGTCATTATAGTACCTGTAGGCCCAAAATAAGCTATAATAGACCAGGAATTACAAGTGGATGGGGTTTTTATGGAAGTTTCATTTCATGATCAAGTATAAGAAGGGCAACACAAACAAGTTGGTCGATATTCTGTCAAGGCCACCCACATCAAAGATTACATCATTGGGGACTCTTATGCACATGGATCCATTCACCCATGATGCATACAATGAGACATATTTAGAAGATGAGGACTTCAAGGAGGTGTATCAGTAGTTTTAGAGTCAGATTCATTTGCATGATGGCAACAACGTCGTTCTCTACCATCTCCAGGATGGGTTACTCTATAGGCTGGATAAGTTTTGTGTTCCTAAAGGTGATCATTTGCAGTTGATTAGATATGTTCACACCTCCAAGGTTGCAGGGAACTTTGGTGTAGGGAAGATCGTGGCTAGCTTGTTGGGGTATGTGTATTGGCAAAGTTGTAATAAAAAGTAGCTAGGTTCATAAGAGGGTGCATGGTTTGTTCTACCAACAAGCCTAGCAATAGGAAATAGAGTATGTATCATCCCTTACATGTATCTACTCTTCCTTGGGAAAGTAATTCCATGGAATTTGTGGGAGGTATACCGACAACCAGGAAGGGACATGACTAACTGTTTGCGGTAGTTGACAGGTTCAACAAGATGTGTGTTTTGATGCCTTGTAAAATGACCATCAGTCGGCAATAAGCAACAAAATTGTTCTTTGGACATGTCTGGGTACACTTTGGGATACCAAGAAGGATCATTTCAGATAGAGATTCAAGATTTCTCAGTGCATTCTGCACTACATTTTGGGAGAAGATGGACACAAAGTTGAAGATATCTACAACATTCCATCCACAGATAGATGCACAGATATAAGTAGTGAATAGGATTTTGCTGCAACTTCTAAATGGTTACAGCAAGAAGCATTCAAATACCTGGGATGAAAATATGCTATATATACAACATTCTTATAATAGAGCAGTCCACACTTCTACAAGAAAGTCCCCATTTGAAACTTGTTTTGGATATTTTCCACCTTCACCTTTTGATATTGCATATGAGAAGCAAGGAGGAGTGAAGGAAGACATTATAAGAGATGCTTGAGGGCTAAAAAATTTATAGAGAAGATAAGGCAGATCCATTTACAGCTACAGGAAAGACTGCAAAAGTCATAGGTGAAGTATAAGACTAGGCATGATCAGCACAGAACAGAGAAATCATTCAATGTGGGAGACAGAGTATGGCTACAATTGAACAAGGAGAGGTTGCAGGGGCCTGGTAAGAAAATCAAGGCTCTAATGTATGGTCCCTTTGAGGTACTTGAGAAGGTGGGTGATAATTCCTATCAACTAATTTTAGCACCATATATGTGCATTTACTCAATTGTAAATGTAGAGAATTTGAAACTCTATGAGTCTTCCACGCTAGATCAGGAAGAGGAATAGTTCCTATCTTTTGTGGAGGATTTGGCACGAGACGCTCATGCAGAGTTAACAGAGGATACAATTTTGCAGAAGAGGTCCATAACTACAATACAATGGAAAGAAGACATTTGGAAGATTAGGTTGAAGGGACAAACTCCAAGCAAAGTGAAATGGTACATGAGAGAGAAGGTGGAGGAAACATCTCCTCATATCATTCAGTAAAATATTTTAGGGATAAAAGCCTCCCAAAATGGGGAGGTGTTATCTGAATTAGATCATTATATTGTTTTTCATCTATCTCAATGCATTTGGAGTGAAAAAAGTGGAGGAATAAGCTCATGTGATTGTTTTTACCGGTAGGATCGAGTTTGGTGAAACAGGCTTTGAAACCTTCTGGGAGAATTTTGAGTCATAAAATGACGTTTTGGGGTTAAAAATTTATTGCCTAAATGAAACTCCTTTTTATGGTATTCTACACATAGAAATATTTCCAACGACATAAGAATCACATCAATTGGAGTCTGTATGCAAAATTTATGTCACTCAGAAGTGACCTTCCTATTTTCACATCGATAGTTCAGGAGGATGCCGTGTCAACCCCCATTATTCATGGGAAAAGGATAGCCACGTTTTTCTGATGTAAAAGACTCTAGAAGAGTCTATTTTGTAACTCTATTAAGATTTTATGCAGTCAAACTTAACCACTAGTAGGTTATTGGGTTGTGTTATAACTGGGCCACTAGGGGATGAAGGAATTCCATTCTTTCGAGAGAATTTTGTTCCATAGTCGAGCAAAGATAGCTAGGAGATATAAGAGGTAGAGCAAATAGATAGGATCTATGCACTATAGCAGCCCACAACCGACAGGCCATAGACATTACTTCTTTCTCTCTATTTCCATATTTCCAAACAGAAATAGAGATTGAAGCGATCTCACCTTCTATCTGGGTTTTCTCCTAAAAGGGTTTACCAGAGAGAATATCTTGTGTATTGTGTTTGTGTGAGCTTATTTTTTCATTCTATCCTTTTCTCTTTGATTTAATTTTACATGCATGCACTAATTACAGTTAATTTTACAGATCTAGAAATTAAATAAACTGTAATGGTGTAGAATCTCATATTTCTAATATAATATTATCATATTTGTTGTGACAAATTGCCTAGTGGAATATCCACGTCATTTTATAGATCAACAACTCCTCCCATATTGATCCAGGGGGATCCTCAAAATGTTCAAATCCAACAATCTCATATGCTCATGGAACTACTGCGAAGTCGAAGAGATCGTCGCGCTAATCCCTCTGGTATATTCGATTTTCAAAATGGCCTCTGTATGAGGGATAAAATGCACTCTGAATTTCTTTTCAGAAAAGAAAAATATGGGCTAGAGCAGGCCAAGTGGTAGTCTCAGAAAAGGGCACATGGAAGTCTTAGAGTATGACATGTGGTAGGAGTCAAGTCAAACCAAGCGGAGGAGTCATGGGTCAAACCCATGACGACCGAACTGATAGTACAAAATATTACCAACATACCATATCATTTCTTTATTAATACATGGGCACAAAACTATACTTGAAGTTTAGTTATGGCATAATCGGGGGAAGGGTTGGCAGAGCCCGCCATATCTGGTGGCTCGCCAAACCCTCGAATCATTTAATTGGCGCTACCAAGCAAGTAACATGCACCTCCAAAATAGGCGTGTGCAATAGTCGAACCATATGTTATGGTGCAGAGCCTCCACATATCACGTAGGGAGATTAATCAAAGTCTAAATTTAAAACTTTATGTTATAACTGGATGATTTATATGTCGCACCGCCGGTGTTACGAACCATATGATATGCGAAGGGAGCCCATTTTTACACTATGGTTATAATGACAATTCCATAGGTCAAATATTGTATCATCGTCGGACCTTTGAATACTATGTTAAAACATTTTGATAGACCATATATCATATATATGGTGTGGTACCAATAGTCTTATGCTAAATTAAAACTATGGTTATAAGCCATAAACCATATATATGGCGTTTATACCATGTTAATACATATAGTTATAATGTTTTACTATGTATTTCCATTCAAATATCAGGAGGCCAATGGTTTTGTCCCTGAGACCTACCTATGGGTTATAAAAGGATTTTCCATTGCACCCAGGCCATGGGGAGATGAAATGTGAAGCTACAAATGTTGTTTTATGAGTGCCTGTAAATTTCGTTTGAGGCATATCTCGACCAATATTGGGCCATTTTGAGATCTGTAAGTTGCGTTTGAGAGCTTTGGCTGAGGCCTATCAGTTGACAATAGTCATTGATGCGTATGTGCACATTCTAGAATGGTCAATTTTGATGTAAATATACTTTATGATCATTTTTCAATACAACGGATGCCCATTGGAAGTAGACCCAGAGATGTAGTCCGGGAGGGATGAACTTTGTCATCAAGTTTTCTATGTTTGCTTATTTTTCTTTGTTTTTCATGCTTAATTACATATTTCAAATTTAATTTTAAGGCACATAAACATCCATTTTCCTTATTAATTCACTTAAAAAGTAGCCTTACTTAATATTTGAAGAAATTGAGCAAATAATAAATTCTGTTGTTTTTGGATCATATTTTGGTATCAGAGAAAGGTCGATCATGTATAAGGAGGATATTTGCCAATGTGAATGTTGAATAGATCTAGGTCACGATGTGGATAAGGGAAACTTGAGAAGATAAATCCAGAGATTGGAAAGAGGAAAGTGTCCTAAAAGTTGAAGATGGGAGAGTCAAAAGAAGGCGAAGCTCCTGAAACAAAGGTCATTGGAGAGGAGAAATTTTAGAAAAAGTTCCTTAATATGCAAAGGATGAATGCAGAACTTTATGAGGACAATAAGAGTAGAGATGCAACTTCATCTTCTAAAGGCTCAAAGAGAAAAAGGACAACGAAAAAGCTGCTGATAATGAACCTCCTCCTCCATCTTCGTCTTCTTCTTCTTTATTTTCTTTTCATTCAAGTTCATATTTAGACTCACAAAAGAAGAAAAAGAAATATCCTTTTTTGAAACTTGATGTTAAGTTTGAGTTTCCAATATATGATGGTGAAATGAATCCTAAAAAGTTAGATAACTAAATAAAGAAAATTGAGGTGTATTGTAGAATTCAAAATGTTTTTGATGATTCTGCAAAAATTCAGTTAGCTACACTTAGAATGGGAGGAAAAAATTTGATTTGGTGGGAAAGTAAAACTCAATCAAATTTGAAGCAAAAAGGTAAATTTATCTCTTCATGGTCTAAGTTTGTTAAGGCTCTTAGAAAGCAATTCTATCCTTTAGGATATATGCAACATGCTATAATGGATTGGCAACATTTAAGGCAAGGTAAAGGAAAAAGTGTGTAAGAGTTTACACAGGAATTCAGGAAAAAGGAATTAGCACTTAATGTTCCATTAAACACACAAGAAACTTTGCTAAAGTATATTGGAAGGTTGCATTTTTATTTGCAACATGCTTTGCTTATGTTTAACCCAACTGAATTTTTTGAAGTGTGTGTACAAGCCATTCATATTGAATCATGTGACAAACCTTTTCAATACAAATTTTCAAATAAATCATTCAACCATTTAGAGAAGAAATATTTCAAACAAGGCAAGGGAAAGAATTAGTTGAAAAGGAAGAAATCAGAAACAAAAAAGAATGAAGGAGAAATGCCTACTTGTACTCATTCTCAGAGAGTTGGACATGAAGACTCCAAATGTTGGAAGCTTCATCCTAAACTTAAACCAAAGAAGATCCTTGAGAATAAGGGTGAAATGAAAGCTAATGTTGCAATCCAACAAGATTTGGGATTTGACTCTGGTGATGAAAATAAGATTACCTCTATGGGTTTGACATGTATTCATTTTGAAACAATCCCTAGTTATACATGTTTTGCATCTTCTTAAAAATCTAATAATGTGATTGAAGAAAATAAGAGAGTTGAATTATCTCAGATAAGGATTATATCCAAGCACACAAAGGTATACACATTATTTCATAGCGGATCAGAAGAAAATCTAATTTATGGGGAACTAGTAAGGAAAATGGGATTGGAAACAAAAAATCATCTAAAATCATACCCTTTTTAGGATGGTTGAAATAAAATACTCAGGTGCAAGTCACAAAACAATGTCGATTAAGGTTTACAATTACAACTAATTTTGTTGATGAAGTTGACCTAGATGTGATTCCTTTTGGATATTTGTGGAGTTGTGTTAGGTAGTTCTGTATCTTTATGATTGAGATGCCATATTTCATAGAAAGGAGAATAATTATCATCTCTTTAAAGATGGAATTGAATACATTATCAGGGCACACATAATTCAGACAAACTTGGATTTAATCAATGTTAGATAGATGAAAATGATTATAAATTGAAGTAAAAAGTATATTCTCATGATTGTTAAATAACAACCTAAATATAATTATGATGCTTTTCAAGGGTGTGATTCTCAATTTATGGAAAAATTAGTTTAAATAGTAGATTATTATAAAGAATAGTTTAAAGAACTAAAATATTTACCTCAAAAACAAGAAATACAACATGAGATTCAATTACAATTTGATACCCCTCACCTGAACATTGGCATCTATCATATTTTGGTCATAGATAATGAAGAGATTAAGCAAAAAATTCAGGAATTGGTTGATAAAGGCTTTATTCAACCTAGTTCTTCACCTTGTGGGTCATCGATAATAGTAGTGATAAAGAAAAACATAAATTGGAGAATGTATCTTGATTTTAGAGCCTTAAACAAAATCACCATTAAGAATAGGCATCCTCTTCCTAGAATCGATGATTTTCTTGATCAGTTAACGAATTTTGTTTACTTTGCAAAACTAGATTTAAGAAGTTGTTATCATTGTATTCCCATTGCAGATAATCATATATGGAAAACTGCATTTGTGACTAGACATAGGATTTACGAATGGTTGGTTATGCCATTTGGGTTATGAAAGGCTCCAACAACTTTTATGAGAGTGATGAATGATGTTTCTAATCCTTTTATTGATAAGTTTTTCATAGTCTATTAGGATGATATCCTTATTTTTAGTTCAAGTTGGGAAGAACACGTAAAGCATGTTCAACAAGTTTTTGATGTGTTACAAAAAGTGAAACTGTGTCTAAAAATATCTAAATGTGAATTTGGAAAAACTTCCTTAGTATATCTTAGTTACGGAGTTAGAGGAGGTAAACTAAAAATATATCCAACTAAAATTGAAGTAATTGTTAAGTGGCCAAGACCTCAAAATGTGACGGAAGTTAGAAGTTTCTTGGGTGTAGTTCAATATTGGAGGGAGTTCATTTCTCAATTCTATTTTATTACATCACTAGTTCATGCTTTAACAAGTTCTAAAGACTCCTTTTAGTGGGGATGAAGCCAACGAAGAATATTTGATACTTTAAAACAAAAAATTGTTACAGCTCCAATTTTGGCTTTGCCAGAGCTTCAACAACCATTTCAAATAGACATTGATGCTAGTGGGTATGCAATGGGTGCAATATTATTACAGAAAACAAAGCCTATTTGGTTTCATTAAGAAACATTTTCTAAAGCAATTGCTGACCCTCCAACTTATGATAAACGATTCTATGCATTAGTGGAAAGTGTTAAAAAATGGAAACTTTATTTAGTGGGCAAAGAAACAACGATTCATACAAATAATCAACCAGTTCAGTACCTTCAATCATAAATTAAGTTGCAACAGTCTCAAAATTATAGATGGATGGGGTTTTTGCAAAAATTCCATTCAGTAATCAAATATAAGAAAGGTACCACCAACAAAGTAGTTGATATGTTATCAAGACCTTCTTTGAATGCTTCGGTTATTCTACAAAATAGTTCTTTAGCACATGAAAGTTATATAGAACAACATGTTCCAGATATTTATTTTATGGAGGTTTATGAATCACTAACTCATGTTGCTCATGTGGAAGAAGTGAATTATCATGTTCATGATAGGTTATTGTACCATATTGGTAAGTTGTTCATACCACAGCGAGAAACAGTGCATGTGACTAGGGAAGTGCATTCTTCTGATAGTTTTGGGCATTTTGGTGTAGGTTCTTCTACTAGCAGATCTCATTTTGAAAAATTTTATGGATACCTACCAAAATCACCAATGGACTTTATGTTTGGTGAAGAATCTAAGGACGATGGACATGGAGATACCAACAAAGAAATCAAGTTCATTCAAAGAATCCAAAGATTCATGAGGCAGTGCAGGATCAATTGGAGAAAATTTAGGCCAAGTACAAAATGTGTCATGACAAGCATTGGATGGATCATCACTTCAAGTTTGGTGATCAAGGATGGCTATACATCAACAAAGAAAGGATGAAAGGTGAAGGTAAAAATTTGAAACCTATAAGGTATGGTCCTTTTAGAATTCTTAAGAAGATTGGGCACAATGCATTCCAATTGAATTTGCCTCCATACATGCATATATATTTAGTTGTGAATGTTGAAAATTTGAAGTTGTATGAACCTTCAATGATCATGGATCCAGAGGAAAATGCTCAAATTCCAACTGTAGATGATTTTTCACCTGAATCTTACTGAGTTACAGGAAGATACCATCTTGGATAAGACAATCCACACTTCTAGGTTAGGAGATGTCGAGTATCTTCGAGTGGGACTCAAAGGCATGAATCCAAGTAAAGCAAGGTGGATGGAGATTGGAAGGGTGAGGGAGTTGTACCCTCACCTCATATCTACTTAAAACCAAACTTTTCGTGGTCCAAAATCTTCTAGTGGAGATGAATGATCTAGGAGGATCCTCAAAATGTTCAAAATTTAACAGCCTCATATTGTCATGAAACCAATGCCAAGTTGAAGAGTTTGTTGTGATGATTCCAATGGTATATTCGATTTTCAAAATGGCCTCCGTATAAGGGAGAAAGTGTACTCTAAAGTTTTGTTCAAATAGGAAAAAAATGGGCCATAGCAGGACACATGGCAGTCTTAGAATGGGGCACGTGGAAGTCCCAAAGTAGGGAATGGGCAAGAGTCAAGTCAAACCAAGTGGATGATGTGTGGGTCGAACCCACGACCAGCGAACTGACAATAAAAAATATTACCAACACAGCCCATCATTGCTTTATTAATACATGGGTGCAAGTCTATATTTGAGGTTTAGTTTTGGCATTATGGGGCGAAGCATTGGCAGAGCCCGCCATAATTGGCGGCCCACCAAACCCTCAGATCACTGAATTGGTGGTACCAAACATGTAACGTGCACCTCCAAACATGGCGCAGGCGATAGTAAAACCATATGATATGGCGCAGAGCCTCAACATATCATGCGAAGAGATTAATCAAATTCTAATGTTAAAAATTTAAGTTATAATAGGATGATTTATATCCGACACTGTCGGTTTTACAAACCATATGGTATGCCATGGGGTCCCATTGTTACACTATGGTTATAAACAAAATACCAAAGTTCGAATATTTTATCACCATCGGGCATTTGAATTCTATGTTAAAACATTTGGATAGGCCATATATCATATATATGGTGTGGCACCAACAATATTATGCCAAATTAAAACTATGGTTTGTATACCATGTTAATACATATAGTTTTAATGTTTTACTATGTATTTCCATTCAAATCTTGGGAGTTCCACATACTTTACCTCAGGACCTACCCATGAGTTATAAAATGTTTTTCCATTGTGCCCGGGCCATGGGGAGATGAAATATGAAGATGCAAATATTGTTTTATCAGTGCGTGTAAATTCCTTTTGAGGCATATCTCGGGTAATATTGGGCTTTTTTGAGATCTGTAAGTTATGTTGGAGAGATGAGGCTGAGGACTATCAGTTGAAAATAGCCATTGATGCCTATGTGCACATTCGATAATGGTGAATTTTTATGTAAAGATACTTTATGAGCATTTTCAATATAGTTGACGCCCATTGGAAGCATACCTAGAGATGTAATCGAGGAGGTACGAACTCCATCATCAAGTTTTCTGTGTTTTCTTATTTTTCTCTCTTGTTCATGATTAATTACAGATTTCAAGTTTAATTTAAAGGCACATAAACAACCATTTTCCTTATTAATTCAGTTAGAAAGCAACCTTAGTTAAATTTGAAGAAATTGAGAAAATAGCTAATTATGTTGTTTCTGGATCACATATAGAGCCCCAAATGGACTCATCCTTAGAGATTCTTGTTATCCATTGTTGTATGAAAGTTCCACAAGTGGAAGATATTCTTCCCACTTCCTGAGTTGGTGCATCGTGTACATTATTAGCATGTCCTCAAGGATTTTGTTAGTCCTCTTACTTTTGCCATATGTTTGTGTATGATATGATGTGTTGAATGCCAAATGTTTTCCCAATACTATAAACATTTCCTTCCAAAGCCTTGAAGTGAACCTAACATCTCTGTCTGAGAATTTTCTTGGGGATAACATGTAGCCTCACAATTTCACTTATGCATATTTTTTCCATGTCACTAGAAGAGTTAATGGACTTTATTTCTATAAAATGAGCTACCATGCTCAGCTTATCCACCTGCACCATGATTGCATTATGTTTAGGAGGCGTTCTGGGCAATCGAGTAATGAAATCCATAGAAATTACTTTTCATTTCTATTTTGGAATGGGAATAGGCTACAATAAACCTGCTGGATGATTTCACTCAACCTTTACCTCCTAGCATTCTGTGGATTTTTTGCACAAATCAAACACTTCCTTCTTCAAATTCGGCTAGTAATAGTACTTTTTAATGGTTGTAAGTGTCTTTTGATACCCTAGATGGCCTGAATAAGGCCTAAAACAAACAAAAGAAATCATTGTCAATCTCTTTATTTCATCATTTTTTAGCACATAAATCCTATTTTTAAACTTCATTAGGCCATCATTAGTGAGGTGATATTCCTCTTCCTCACCACCTTGCAACATTCTTTCTTTCACTTGATGATATTTTGGATCATGCTGCCCAACACTTTTGATCATTTCTTCCACATCTGTTTTATGTGAACTTACATCTACCAAGTACTTCACTTAAATTCTTCTATTGAAGGCATCAACAACCCTATTTTCCTTTCCTTTTATGTACTTTATTTCAAATTCAAATTTAGTGAGCACATATGGCACATGCATTATTGGTGCGAAGTGCCTCATTACGTGTCGGTGTGGCCTTATCTCCTACAGGTGGTGGTGGGCCATTAGCATTTTTAGGGAATGTAGAAGAGTTTTCAAATCCTCTAACTCAGGCCAGAAGTTCGTTGGGTTCCCTGCTACTTCACACAAAGCACGGGGTGGAGGTACCTTGAATGAGGAAGCATTTGAGGCTTCCAAATTATTTCATTTTTTCTTATCCCTATTGTTCACACCTCCTGGTGATGACATAGGCATATCTTGTCTTGGGGTGTTTTATTAATGCTCGTCGAGTTAATACCTGAGTTTGTTGATATGGCCTATAGGGCCAGATACCAGATATGTATCACAAGAGCCATATTTGGCAAATGAGAGTTGTCATGACCTGGTTTAAGAGAAAAATAGGTGGGGTTATAAGAAGTGTGTTTGAGTGATAGTGTAGTGTAGGAATGTAAATTTAGTAATTGTAGCATTGTGGGTGTCTAGAACTAGTTCTTGATTTTGAGGGTTATTTGGTGAAGTCATCATGCACACCAAGGTTGTTGGGGTTGCAAGGGAAATCTCCGGCAAAGGTGGATCTCCATGGTGTGTACCAAGGAGTGTTGATGACTTGAGTAGCCTTGGACCATACTTAGTAAAGGTTTTGATCAACTCTGGGGAAGATCTTTGAAAGGTAACACACCATAAAGGGCGGTGGATGTTTTTTTCTCAATAGTATGTGAGTTTGTCAATTGTAATGATTTTCCCATCATGAGGGAATATCTAATCTAAAATACGAAAGTTGCAATTGTCGTTATTCCATACATGTAGCTATCACCAAGAAGGATAGTGTAATCCAACTGGGCATCTACAACTTTTATGTCTATCAACACAGTTTCACTGGTGAGTTCAACCGGAACATTTTGAGAAAGACCAAAGGGAGAAGAGGGGTGTCCTTTTTATGCTCTGAGGGTGATGGTTAATGCTCTGAGCTCAGTGGATTCCAGTTTCCACCAAAGTTTTTTGGACATGATACATGCGGATGTTCCCTCATTAATTATGCAACGATGGATGTTAATATTCTAAATGGTGACCGGAATTTGGAAGGCAACTATCGATGGAAGATGTGGGGTAACATTATCCATATTGAAATTCATCAAGCAAGAATTGACTGGGTTGATTGTGCCTAATGTGAAATTTAAGGCTTTTTTTTGGGTTGGGCATGTTTGTAAAACTTACAATGCTGACATAGTCGATGGTGATCGAGCCAAGTCATTTACTGTGTTGTAGTTTTTGGAAGCCTTTGAGTTATGTCTTGCTCGAAAAAGAGGCCCTTTGACCATTCAGGGGATGACTTCAACAAGGGTTAGAGGGATCATCATGTTGATAAATAGTAACAAGAAATACTGGTTTAATTTGTCCTTGAATTAAAATGAGAATTAAAATCGACTTTTGTTCTCATAACAACTTGTAAATAGTTAATTAAGTTTAATTAAGTTAATTAGCTTAGGAATTTCATGTTGGAAGTCTTTTTGTAGTCATGTATATGTTCTGCCAAAGTTTTAGGGATCTAGTATAAGTTTGAATTGGGTTGGAAATTATATCACTTAGTTTACCAAGTTAAGTTTAGTTAAATTAGTTCTAAATTGTTTTTGGAACTAATAGAGGACTAACAGTCATTTGGTGCACTAATGCAACCACCAGTGCTACTCTAGTTAACTAAACATTCCCTCATGAGAAACTCATGCATGTCAGTTCATAGAAATGCCTAGACGAGACTAGAGTGTAGGGACAATTTACTATAAGTGGTATTATTTACTAGAGTGTAAATATCATGCATGCATAAGAGAGAGATCCTATGTTTGGATTGCACAGTTTTGGAAGCATGAAGTCCCTTTAAATATGGGATAGTCATCCTAGGAATGACGAAGATATTAGGATCTTGAAGAGCTTCAGAATTGGCTAAGTGTTGGCTAAGAGCTAGCTTATGAGATGAAAGAGTTGAGCATACTTGTGCAGAAATGTTCTAGTGAGAACAAGCTTTGTATCTTCACTCATATTTCTGATATATGCAATACGGATAGCAAGGTTTTGAGTAGTGGATTTCCCTAGATACATATTTTTTTATGTGCCATTGATTTATCTTCTTCTTGTTCATATTGTTATCATCGACCTATTGGTTTCTGCGAGTTAAAAGTAGAAGTAGATTCTTGTCTTTTTCTTTAGTACATTGCATGAACTTGTGAATCTACAAGATTTTCTACATGGCATCGGAGCTCAGAACAATATCCTAGAGAAGATTTAGAAATTTTGAGTTTTGGGATTATAGGTGAACTTAAAATTTACAATACATACTTCAGGATTGATAGATGGCATTCTACGATTTGCGGCTCAATTATGCCTTGGAAGGCAGCTCGAATTTTATAGCTTGGAGGGATGAAATGGAGGCTATGCTAGAGGATAATGGCTTGAAGGAATTCATTGATCAAGAAATTCTTAAGCCAGTGACATCGGATGAAAAAAATTTGGCCGAAAGGAAGAAGTGTGTGGCAAAGGTGAGGAAGATAACCCTTGAGGGAGTTCGAGATGACATTTTCTCGAGTCTCCATCGCAACGAAACTCTATATTCTACGTGGAAAAAATTGACGAACTTGTATTAGAACAACAGTGACCAAAGGAAATTGGGACTAAATTAAAAACTTCAAAAAATGAAAATGTAGAAAGGCGAGACGATTCCAAAATACTTTACCAAGTTCACTAAGTTTCGTGATGAACTTGGAAGTTTTGGAATCATGGTTGTCGAGGATGATGTGGTGAGTCTTGCTCTTCTAGGACTCTGAAAGAGTTGGAATAGTTATTAGGACTTTGTCGATGGTCGGGAGAAGCTGCCGAATTGGGAACGATTATGGTAGGATTTGATGTAGAAGGAGATCAGGAGGAACACCAGGGATGGCTCCTCATCAAATACTGATAATGAATAGAACTCTACCTTAGCAATTAAGGAAAATAAGGGTAAGGGGAAATATTCCCATTCCAGATCAGATTATTATCACGGAGGTTAGAAGAAACACATGACGAAAGTTAAGTGCTTTCATTGTCATGCGCTGGGGCATTTTGCTACAAATTGCCCACTCAACAAGTCTAAGAAGATGTCCTCAGGAGGAGTGGTGGGTGAGGCTTAGGCCTCTCAATTAGAATTGGACATTTCCCTCATTGAATGCATGATGTCATCAATGATGGGAAGTGTATGGTATTTAGATAGTGGAGCTTCTTTCGACATGTCTGGCAACAAAGAGTTATTTAGTGACCTGGAGGAGAAAGATCTCCATATGCATATTGAGATGCGTGACAATGGGAAGTATAGTGTTATTGGATTGGGCACGATTTTTTTTGAGAGGGAACATGGGGCTCCACTAGCCTTGAATAATTTTATGCATGTCCCAAGATGAAGAATAACTTGGTATCCATTTCCATGCTTGAGGATAGAGTCTATGATGTGATCTTCTCGAAAGGAAAGGCGTTCCTTCAACACATAGCCGCATGTAAAGTAAAGAATATAGGGATTCTAGTGAAGAATCTCTATAAGATGGAGGTAGAGGAGTGTGCTTATTTTAGCACAAAACTAGAAAGGGTGCGGAGTCGAGAAATTGGCAAGTTATGGAACAAGTGATTGTGCCACTTGCATCAAGGGGCTTCGAAGATATTGGATCATATATGCACTAGTCTACCCAAAGTTACGCTTGAGAAAGTTGATACATGAAAGGGGTGTACTCTGGGATAATACACCAAGTCTTCCTTTCATGAAAGAGACAATTGAGAAAAGGCTATTTTAGAGCAAGTCCATTCAAATGTGTGTGGACCATTCTTGACAAAATCCATGGCCAAACACAGATATTATGTTATACTTATTGGTGAATATTCTCATAAATGTTGGATATTTTTCATGCAGAGAAAGGATCAAACTTTCACAAAGTTTTGCGGGTTTAAAGCATTGGTAAAGAAAGATTCAGGCAAGAATGTTAGAGATCTATGGAGTGATAATGGTGGTTAGTATGTCAAAAATGAGTTTAAGAACTTCTTTGCAATGTAAGGGATCAAACAGGATTTTATGACACCCCATAACGCTTAAGAGAATGGTTTGGTCGAGAGGAAGAACAAAAACATAGTAGGGGCTTAAAGGGTGATGTTGCATGATCAGGACCTACCACTATTCTTGTGGGCTGAGGCATACACCACAACGGTTTATGTTCAGAACTGTAGTCAACATCAAATACATGAGATGAAGACACGAGAGGAGGCTTATTCTTGTAAGAGGCCAGATGTTGGTCACTTCAAGATTCTTGGGTGATTGGTATATTTCCATGTGACCAATGATGAACGAAATAAGCTTGAGGCTACAACAATGTCGGGGATATTTGTGGGGTACACTGATACACCTCACGACTATCGGGTATACTTTCCAACCAGCACTATGATAGTGGTTCGTAGGGATGCCAGATTCGATGAGGAGAAGTCCATGTCAGTTTCCCTTGAGAGGGAGCTTGAGCTACATGTGGATGAGAAGATTTTAGCTCCTAAGGTTGAGGAGCCTTAGATTGATGTGGAGCAGCCACGTGCAGAGGATCCGAGAGTGGAGACATCCTCTCAGGCATAATCTTCCAGAGAGGGAAGAAAGCACACTAGAGAGGCTAACATATTGCTGGATGATGGACACGAAAATGTGGGAGGACCCACTTCTTAGCACAGGCAGAGGAGGTCACTTGAGAGGTACACTGGATACATGGCTCTTATGGGCGAATGTGTTTTGACAAAGCCATCTTCGTTAAAGGAAGAAATGAAGTAGTCGGTTTGGGTTGATGCCATGGTGGAGGAGTATGACTCCATACTTTGTAACATTGTGTGGGATGTGGAACCGAGACCAAAGGAAAAGTCAATGGTGAGCTCCCGTTGGATTTACAAGGTAAAGAAAGCTACAAATGGTAGTGTGTAGAAGCATAAGCCAAGATTTTTGGCCCGTGGTTTTTCACATGTAGAGGAGATTGACTTTGATGATACCTTTGCTCATGTTGAAAGGTACTCGTCAATCAGATATATGTTGGCACTATCAACATAGATGGGTAGGAAGATACATCAGATGGATGTAAAGTCAACCTTCTTTAATAGCATGATTGAGGAAGAGGTGTACATAGAGTAGCCTGAAGGTTTTGAAACTTTGACAATGATTCGCATGTGTTTCGGCTCAAGCGAGCGTTGAATCAGCTGAAGCAAGAACCCCATGCTTGGTACACCAGAATAGATAGCTAGTTCACCGGGTTTGGCTTCACGAAGAGTGAAGTGGATGCAAACCTATACCACATAGTTGTGGAAGGTAAACTATTGATCATTGTCCTTTATGTTGATGATCTCAAACTGATAGGTGATGATTAGTTGACCAAGTCTTACAAAGAGGACCTTACAAGAGAGTTTGAGATGAATGACATGGGGCTCATGCATTACTTTGTTGGCATGGAGATATGGAAGGGAGATGCGTAGTTAATTGTGTTTCATGGTAAGTATGCCAACAAGATACTCAAGAGATTCCACACGGAGAACAATAAACTGATGGGTGCTCCTCTAGCAGGTAACTAGAGGAAGGAGGATGCTACTTCAAGGGAAGTAGTGGAAGGTAATGTTTACAGGAAGCTTGCGGGTTCACTCATGTACTTGGTGAACACACGCCTAGATATGTGCTATTGCTATAGGATAAAATGCATGGTGTATGGAGGATGAAGATACCCTCAAGGGTCTTCCCGGGACCTTCGACAGACTGTAAAATTATTTGCAACCGTCACAAAGTTACATGCATGTTCATAAACAATAACTAATCATCAAAGTAGGAGAAGAAGATTACCTCAAGCCTCCATGTAGATTTGCTTGGGAGTACAATGCAGTTAGGTCAAAGTCCCCTGAGCCAGCTCCAGATCAAGTCCTGCACATAAAAGAGACAAGCATAATCTAGCATACAAATCTGATAACTAATACATGAATACATAAAAGAACATCTAGTTACACATAACTAAGCTACTCATGTTAAAAGGTATTAAACAAAAAAATGAATCAATGATAGTACCAACACCACAGAGTAGACAGTACAACTGCAGTTCTATATTAATGTTGGAAGAGTGATTACAACCATCTGTTGTATCAACCTTCCCTTACCCCTCCATCTTCTCTCTTTCTCTCCTTTCTTACCAACTTCTTATGATTTGAGACAAAGCTCAACAGTCAAGTATGCTATTCTTTCAAATGCTCTGACCTCTATCACCATAGCCCTAGCTTTACATATGTAGCAATTGAGTTAGGGTTGACAAGTTCCTCCTTGAGTTCCCTAGGGTAAAATCAATGAAGTTGCCATGCTTTTTAGCTCTTTCTCATTTGCCTCCTTCATTAGGATTAGAAATCCTCCAAATAGGTCAAATTTGGATGTTTCCTTGCTTTTCTTGAGTGATTTTAGGAACAAATATCTAGATATTTATGAGTCAATTTGTTCCTTTCACCCTTAGAACTTCACTAGGATCCACTAACATTGTTGCCGAACTAGTAACTTGAGTTAGTTGGGTAACTAATGCACCCTTAGGCTTGTTGAGAAGATTTATAAAGTAGGTTGTTAGTGAATAACCAATGTTAATGTGGAAGCAAGGCATGTGATCTTGGTCTTTGCTTCAGCTATCATGTCTTTTCCCTCTGAGTTGATGAGGAGGTCAATTTGCTATATAACAGATGCCCCCTAAAGTATGAGATCAGAGGCTGCGACAATGGCCGAAATACTTTACTTAACTGTAATTTTCCTTCAAAAAGAGAGAGAGGATTGGAGCTTCGGGTTGTACAGGAAACCTGATACAACACATATATATAAAACTACTAAAATCATGTCCTGAGTCAGGCATTCCCATGATGAATAGCTATGTCAGAGTGATATTCTCCAAAGAAATATGATGATGTTGGCCACCGATAAGCACAATGCGGATCCGGTGTCATAATAGAATCATCCTGATAAGTTGTCTCGAAAAAACAATATACACAACTTGGGAGAGGAAACAAGGCTGAGTGATGCAAGCCTCTACCCAAGGTCTTGATTTTTGCTTCACCAAACAACATAGATTGATACATGTGAATATATGTGTTGATGTCGAACACACACGAAATCATCTAATTACCAGTTAATAATGGAGACCGTTAACAGATGCGAGGAAGGACACCAATAATGGTGATCGTCTCCAAGATGCACAGTACAATCTAACGAGTGTGAAAGATGTTTTTGTCATCGAACACCTGTAGAATCGCTTAACTAGGAGCCCATAATGAGAACCCCTGATCAAGCAGAAGGAAACCTACCACTAATGTCTGCAAGTGCGAAGGCACTGAATGTATTTCTAGGTTGTCTTCCTAGATAGAGTGTTGAAGTCGATAGGAAGATACCTATCGAAAGGTAGGCAATAATGTGTCCTACATCAATCGACACGAAACGGGACAAGAATGATTTTGTTTTTTGAGGAATCTTTTGAGCATTGGGTCTAAATAATAGAGGGCATGATGAAAGGATATGCTTGATGGGTTGATGGAGGAAACAAAAGGTTAACCCTTGAACAATAGAAGGCACGACAATGGTTTTAACCATGCAGCACTAGACTCATGAACACCAAAGAGTGTTAGGATACAGAGATGCAAGAACATTAGGGTATATAGGCTAAAACTCATAGGATGGTAGGATTCATATTGAGAGGCCATCACAAGGAAGGTTTATTTGAGGGAGTGTCATGTTCAAGGGAATGATTGCTGCCAAACCACACTTTCTAATACTGAATGTAGTTGTATTTTCCACTTTCCCCATCTGATTAGTTTATTGAGTCCAGATGGGTAAACTCGTCGATCTTTTCATGTTTTAAGAGTCTGAAATGGACCACAAAAAGAATGACTCTATATCTTGTCTGTGTAATTTAATGAGTCTAGACTGGACAACTCGATGGTATTCTCATATTTAGTGTTTCTGAAAAGATTGTAAAGAATGATTCCATGGTGGTCTCTTTGTCATAGTTGTTAACTGGGTGTGAGAAAAGGGTAATAGTATACCCGGATCAGTTACTTTTCTGTGAGTTAATCCATTGAATCCGGATAAAGGGAAACCTATGTTTAATGGATGTCGACCTCATTTTGTTACGAGTATGAGGAGACAGACTAAACTTGTTTTTCGTCGTGAATTTTTAATGGGTCACATGAGGAAAAACTCAATAGCTTCATTAAATTTTACCGAGTCAAATGAAGAAAACTGAAAGTAGCTCTTTCAATTTAGTGAGCTAGGAAAAAGAGGTAAAAGAGCTACTCATTCCTCCTTCATAGATTTAACGAGCCCGAAGGAGGGGAAAACTCAGGGATTTTTCGATTTAAGAGCGAGAAATGGTCACAAAAAAGAAAGTGCTCTTGTTTCTACCATAGATTTTTAACGAGCCCAGTGACAAAAACTAAGAATTTTTCAGTTTAATGAGTGAGAAAAGTACCTAAAAGAACGCTCGGGCCATTTTATAAATATTTAATGAGCCTAAAGACAAAACTCGGGATTTTTTCAGTTTAATGAGCGAGAAAAAAGTGCCTAAAAAGAATGCTCTTAAGGTCTTTTTCAGTTTAATGAGCTAGAAAATGAGTGAAAAAGAATTTCTCATACCATTGTCGTATATGTTTAACGAGCCCAACAATGACAAACTTGGGGATATTTCGATTTTTTTAGAGCAAGAAAATATCCCATAAAAGAACAACGATCTTTTGAGAATTGCATGCAACTTTTACTGCTTTTCATTCCTGAGGGTACTTTCATCAAAAAGGCGGAAAATGTATAAAAGGCAACAATTCCTATCATATGGTTTTATGAATGATAAAAAATCATGGAGAATGGACTAATTGCTCTTTAATGATTTCAAAAAATCATGTCTCCAAAAATAAATATAAGGAAATGTTTTGAGCTTTCACATTCACCATTTTTACTATTTGAGCTTTGTGAAGGCATTTTGGAGCTAAAGAGGAGCAGATTTTTCACGGACCATTGTAGGACATCCGGGTGACTAGTCGACCTGCCATCACTCCCAGGTAGTGTCTAAAATCTTTATTTATGAATTTCTTAACCTTTCTTGACAGTTTTAGGGGTGGAATTTTGTAGATCTGAGGTGCCCTAAAGCCCTCCAAACTGCCTCTAGGGAGTGTTAAATGCTCTGTACGAGCTATTGGAGGGTGTTAGTCCTCCCTGTGTATCACTGGGGGTAACATTAGAGCTGAAGGGTGCAGTTAAAAACCTCATGCGTGGATTCCTGAAGCTAATTTTCCCCATTTTGACTATTTTTAGGGTTATTTTGTGCAAGTTTCAGGCCATAATGACTAGCCTATGGAGAGAAAGGGCCCATGATAGCCTAGAATTGCTGATGTGAAATGATTCAGCATGAATACTTTCATTGCGTTGCTATGGGTTACTAAAGTATGCAAAGTTGGAGCTAATGAAAGGGCTGGAGGATTTATTGAGATGGATTATACAACGCTGGGATGAACACGAGCAAGTGTTTAGGATTGGAGATCATTAGCTGGTTATTGACTGCGATGACATATACATTTTAACTAGTTTTTCATGTCATGGGGCATAGGAAAACCTTACCAGTGGTAGGCCAGATCCACGACCTACCGTAGAGCTAGTGCAATCCTACTGCAACCCTGTGAGCGGAATAGTCAGCAACAGAGTCCCCATAGAGAGGATAAGGTCCAGGTCTATGAGGGAAATTTTATGGTTGATTGTGTGGTTGGCAGGGTCAAACAGTCCCCACGTTGCAACAAAGGCCGAACTCTTGCTTGCAGTTGACTGTGTCCAGCCACAAATGTTCAATTGGTGTGAAGCAGTGCTTTGCTAGTTGAAGGCAAAGTTAATGGCATGCAAGACTCGTACCCAACATAGTTTTGGGTATGGCACTATCATAGTTTCATTATTTCTTAAGAGGGTACCTATTATGCACCCAAGGATGAGCTTAGGTCCCCTTGATCCGAGGGAACTGAGGCAGGGTCGCTAGTCATCACTTAATCCTCACATAGGAGGAGGACCAATCCCGCATTTCCTCGAGGAAGATTTCTTCTAGTGTCTTCGTGGCCAAATTGTGATGATTTATGACTATTCCTATGAGGGCATGGACTTTACTGGTGACCCGGACTTGATGCTACCGCGCGGGACCAACTAGGGTCCTCAAGGCGAGAATGATTTTTGATAGTACTTGAAGTATTTTTGGCTTTTGAATGTTTATGTAATGTTTTTATAGGTGAACTAAGTACTGACATGAAGTTTTATGATTAACACAGATGTGGCGACATTATGAACTGCAGGTAGCCCTGCCATATGTGACGAGGCATCCAACTACCTACTAGAGGGATCGATGTCAATAGTCTTCGTGAGATTTTGAGGAACCTTGAGAGCTTGACCATGGGTGTGCCCCCCTTCCTATCAGGGAGATTCCTGCTCATATGCAACGACACACAGTTGGTGTACCTGAGCGGATTTTGGTTCCTCTCCGGAGGATAGCTAGAGTAGTTTTAGCATTTCAGGAGAAATGGGCTCTTTTTAGCAGGTGTTTTGGCATAACCAATGAGTGTTTGGGCTTTTGAGTCATTTTGTACTTAAAGCATCCAAGTTTTGGAACATTTTGATGTAAAAGGCTAGATTTTAAGCTATATATATATATATATATATATATATATATATATATATGGATATTTTGGTATTTTGATGGTGTAAATGTTTTTTAAATGTTTTTGAAATTTTTTTAACTCAATAAATTTTTACTGTTCATGCATGCTTCTATGAAGAATGAGACAGACGCCAATCTAATACATAGTTAGCTAATGAATTAGCAACTATATTCAATTCTTGAGGAACATGTTCATATGTGATTATTTCAAATCGATGTTCCAAGAGTCGTACCATTAGATAATGATGCAACAAGGTTGGACTACGAACCTGATAACGATTTGTTAATTGCATAACGACTAGCTGGGATTCTAACCTGACCACTAGATTGGAGATGTCCCTTGATGATGCTTCCATGAGAAGTGAAATTGTGAACATGTACTCAGAAATATTGTTGGTGGCAGTACCAAGAAAGACTCCTCCAGAACAACATAGTTCTGACTCGGTGTGTAGATGATCCAAGCAGCTGATGCAATGTGCCTTGTGTGACGACTGGCACCATCCGCATATCTTATGTATGCTAAGGTATCCGCATATCTTATGTATTCTAAGGGTAACGAAGACATCTTCATGCCGAGAAGAATGTATGAGACAAGTACTCTAATAAATATCAAAACATCCAATCACACCAAAAAAGGGAAGCAAAACTTATGAATACATAAAACTGCAAAGCACATGCCTAGTGCAATACTAGGCATAATACTTTTTAGATAGAGGCCATTTCTGGGTTCCTGGAGCGGGACTCCTTCCCAATCCTGCAGTTCATATACCCCTTTGGAGAGGAATTTCTTGATGACATAGGGACCTAGACACAAGGGTTGAAGTGTGCCTACCCCCAAGAGGTCAGGTTTATATCATAGAGCAAAACAAGGTTGCCCTCTTGGTAAGAACGAAGTTTAACCTTTTTGTCGTATTGGGATTTAACCCAGCACTTGTGAGCCTTGCGTGCCAATTCGACATCTCAACGAGTTTTGTCCAGCTAATTAAGGTATAGTAAGTGTGCTTCTTAGGCAGTAGTGTCGGGTAGGAGTTCAACGGCTAGTTTCAGGGAAGGGATCTGAAAGTAGATGGGTTTTGAATTGTTGCAAAGCTTGATCTCATGCTTGACGATAGAGGACCTATGTCGGGCATTTCCTCATAAGACCAAGTGAATACATCGTGGAATTCTTTAAATAGGTAGGTGAAGCTTGCAATTTCCTCAGGGTTGCAATTGGCTCCAATCTGGATGTTTTCCACAATGCCTGTCTTGATAGAAATATCGATGAACAATGTTTGAAATATTGCCCATTTTTCCTTCCACCTCCGAAGTTTGTATCGTCGTATAGGGTGAGGAAATAATTTCTAGTATGTTAGGGGACAGGATTTGAAAAGGCATTGTATCTAAATCAAATATCAAAACACGATGATGCCAATCCTCCCAAGGTCGCTCTTCTAAACTCATGATTTCTCAGATAACTTCGTTCGTAGGTAGGACTTGATTGAGTGGATAGAAAGAAGGAGCATTTATGGGAGGGGCAGTGGTACTATTGGCTAGAACCAATGTGACCAGAGATGCGGATGCAGATTGAATGGCTTGGTAGGCCAATTCAGCTGGTGACAGTGGCATTTGTTCTCCATGTGTTTCAAGGTCTGAAGGAGCTGGTAGGATCAATGGATTGGTCTATTCATGAGGAATATATGAAAGCATGTTGACCATCTATGAAAACTTGGGCAGCTGAAGAGGAAAACAACCCATGAGGGAAGAAGCCTTCAATAGACCGGTACCAAGACTGACATAAGAGTCAAATACACCACCTACTAGGGGTACAAAGCTCCTTGGTAATGAGGAATAATCATGGGTGAAGAAATACAACTGATATACTGTAACCACCTTTCCATCTAATGGAAATAGGATGATGCGAAAGACAGTAGATACATTGGCCGTCATGGCATATGTCCAACTGCGACCCAACAAAAGATTATAGTTGAGTTTTCTATCTATGACTTCTTTGTCCATCATTACTATTTTCCCATACAAAGTGATGGGGTAGCTAGATAGGTAACCTTTTGTGATGAAAGTTTGTCCATCGAAAGCTTTAAGGGAATTCGACAATGGAGATAGGGTTGGAGAATGCAGGGCAAGCCAACCTGAAGCCGACATGGCATAGGTAGAAGTACCTTCGTCAATGATAGTTCGATGTATACTTTTACCTTTCGAGAAGATTTTGCACTAGAAATGCAAGTTGGTGAGAAAGGGGAGGTTTACACTTTTCGATGTCAAAAATAGAAGGCGTGGAATCTTGTGGGTCGATACCACCAATAGCTGAAAGCAAATATTTCTTTTGTGTTGGGCATGTTTGTAATACTTTGAGTGCCGACATAGATGACAGCGCTTGTGCCAAGTCTTCTACAATGTTGTAGCGTTAGGTGGCACGTGCAGATGTATTGTGTGTTGCGCGTCGAAGTGCCCCTTTTGGGGGGCGAATTACAAGGTCAACAACCGACCTTTCAATATGAAAATTGTTGGGTGGCAGTGGGTTTTGACTTGAGGAAGGTTTCTCTACATGAGCGATGGGAGCTCCATAAGATTTGGCTCTTGTTTGTAGATCTACCGTTTCAAAGGTGTAAATGGTAGAAGATCCTTCACCAACTGAAGGATGTTACAAACCGTCGTCACCCCCTTGCAGGTTTTGGGGTTGGTTTGCAATGAGGTTATTCTATTGCTGAGTGGGAAAATGATTTTTAAGGACAACGGGGGTCTTACCAGTATCCCTTTTAGCAATGTGTTCTGTGCATTCTTGAAGACGCGAACAACGATACGTCATGTGGTCTTAGGCACAGATTTTTTAGGGAAATCTGGTGGGTTAATCCTTTTCTTCATCAGGAGGTACAATGGCCTTCTATTTTGGGTTTGGCTGCTTTTTCGACTGTTCCTCAGAAGGGGCGGTCTTTTTCTTATTCTTCTTGTTCTTACCACTGGGTTTTCGCATAGAATGCATAGAGTTTATCGCAGTGGTAGGAGGAGCAGTGGATTTGGTAGAGGGGTCCACTGTCATCTGGGCAATTTGACCGCTAAGTTGTTTTACAGTGGCCCCAGGGGTTGCACCAACAATCCCATCACCGTGCACTCTGAGGTGCTAAGTAGTGGAAACATTGGAGTTACGAGGGGCATTGGAGATTATGTCGCAAAGAGTGCCAAACTATGAATATATCAGATCTAAGTGTTGGGCACGACGTATGGATTCGTCTTCTATGACCACACAACCTAAAGCAACATCTTTAGCGATTTGCGAGAGTAATGATTTGTAGAACTAGTTTGCTAAGAGATAGTCTGGGAGGGGAGCTTTGACTAACCTCTGCCTATGTCTCCATTCATGTATATGATTAGAGATATGGGTGGCAGTATCCTAGTGTAATGAAGTGAAGAGCTATGTCCCAGTCTCATAGCATATGGGTAGTTGGAGGTGCTTTAAAAATTCCATAGCTAAAGCGTTGAAGGTGTTTACTGATGCATGCGGTAACTCAATGTACCAATTAACTGCGTTGCCAGTGAGGGTGAAGGGAAAAAGACATAACTGGACACTATCATCCACCATGGAGTTTGAAACACACCAAAGATGGTAAGTGGTGATATGGGTGACCGGATCCTCCCCTTGCTTTCCTTTGAACTTGGGGATGTCCATTGGTATCTTATGTGGGATCGGTGGCCATTTTAAGTTAGGATAGATGGGGTCTTTTGTGAGTTTGTACAAGTCGGGTATATCCAACATTGCCAGAAAAGGTAGAGAGTTTGGTGCCTTCGAATCTAACCATGGCAATGACATATCACTTGAGGAGCGTTGCACTCCTCCCATCGTTTGAGTCCTAATATTATACATGGACTACGTGGTATAGTAGTTTCTTTAATGTATGGTGTTGTAGTGTGGATTGCCATGGGGATTTCGATTTTGGGGTATAGAATTGCCCCCAAGATAAGCGGTTCCCCCTTGACTCATTTGAATTTGTGAGTAGGGTGCCCCCATGGATTGGTTGGGACCTCCTTGAGGATTCCCGCCCATCACAAAACTAACCATTTTTCCTTGATTGACATAAGGAATGCTTATGTCAATTAGCGACTGACCATGCATGCCTGAAAATGGAGGGGGGACTGTTACGTTCCCTACTGACAAGTACATATTGCGAATGCCCCTAGATATTTGAATCTAGGTGATGAAACTATACAATGGCAGCCAACCATATTGTTGGTGGATGGGAACCACACCCATAGTGCCATATTGAGCATTATAGGGAGTGTTGTATGTGGCACTTGTTGAAGGTATGCAGTTTGACACTAAAGGGGTGGAACCTGGCATCGGCCAGGTTCCACTCATAGAGGGTGTCATGTGACTGGTTGTACCTAGGACAAATGGGATATCGGGGTTTGCCATTGACGCTGTTGTGGTGATTATCGACTGGGGAAGTGGTGGAGGACCAAAAGTGTCCCTAAGCTTCCACAACCCATTAGTCATCGACGAGATAGATGGAAATGTCCCAACCACCGAAGCAAGAAGTGCAGGTACTATGGGAGCCAAGACTGGTTCTAATGGATTCGTGAGCATAGGGTTAAAAGAGGGAAGGAATCCTTCAGTAAGGAAATCCTCTGGCAAACTTGAATTGTCGGTTGTCCAAATATATCCCGTGTGAGATTTGGGAGACTGATCCCCCGAAGATGGGGAATCCAATTCACTGGATCTCTACAGATCTTCCACAATGAGTGGAGGTAGTCCTAGCAATCTTCTAGTGTGACAACGAGGGCTGGATGTAGCCATGGTGACCATTAATTTTTACTAATAAATTTTATCGTGATATTTGTTAAAGTCTCAAATGATAGCACTCGGGTACCTAAAAAATATAAAAAATACTCTAAGTGGATCAATCAACAAATAGAGGGAAATGACCCTATCTGATAAGCACCGGTCACGGGAAGTGAAACCTAGTATCACAGTGAATAACAGAGACGGCTAGCCAAAGTGCCTAAAAAGAATGCTCTTAATGTCTTTTTCAGTTTAATGCGCTAGAAAATGAGTGAAAAAGAATTGCTCAGACCATCGTCATATATGTTTAATGAGCCCAACAATGACAAACTCAGGGATTTTTTGATTTTTCTAGAGCAAGAAAATATCCCATTAAAGAACAAGACTCTTTTGAGAATTGCATGTAACTTTTACTGCTTTTCATTCCTGAAGGTACTTTCATCAGAAAGGTGGAAAAAGTATAAAAGGCAGCAATTCCTATCATATGGGTTTATGCATGATAAAAAATCATGGAGAATGGACTACTTCCTCCTTAATGATTTCAAAAAATCATGTCTCCAAAAATAAACATAAGGAAATGTTTTGAGCTTTCACATTCACCATTTTTACTATTTGAGCTTTGTGAAGGCATTTTGGAGCTGAAGAGGGGCAGATTTTCCACGGACCATTGCAGGAGATCTGGGCGACCATTCCACATGCCGTCAATCCTAGGTAGTGGCTAAAACCTTGATCTATGAATTTTGTAACCTTTCTTGACAGTTTCAGAGGTGGAATTTTTCAGATCTGAGGTGCCCTAAAGCCCTCTTTGTGCACTAACGCCCTCTAGATTTCCTGTAGGGAGAGTTAAACACTTTGTATGAGCTATTGGAGGGTGTTAATCCTCCCTCTGTATCACTGGGGGTAGAATTAGAGCTAAAGGGCATAGTTAAAAACCTCATGCATGGATTCTTGAAGATAATTTGCCCCATTTTGACTATTTTTAGGGTTCTTTTCTGCAGGTTTCAGGCCATAATGACTAGCCTATGGAGAGAACGGGCCCATGATAGCCAGGAATTACTGAAGGGAAATGATCCGGCATGCATAATTTCACTGTGCCACTGCGGGTTATTGAAGTATGAAAAGTTGGAGCTGATGAAAGGGCAGGCAGATTTATTGAGATGGATTATACAACGCTAGCATGAACACGAGCAAGTGTTCAGGATTGGAGATCAGGAGATGGTTATTGACCGTGATGACATATACCTTTTAACAATTTTATCATGTCGTGGGGCACAGGCAAACCTCACCGATGGTAGGCAAGGTCCATGATCTACCCTACAGCTAGTGCAATCCTACTGCATCCCTGTGAGTGGACTAGTTAGCAACAAAGTCCCCATAGAGAGGATAAGGTCCAGGTCTATGAGGGAAATTTTATGGTTGATTGTGTGGTTGGCAGGGTCAAAGAGTCCCCACGTTGCAACAAAGGCCCAAATGTTTCTTGTAGTTGACTGTGTCCAGCCACGGGTGTTCAATTGGTGTGAAGTAGTGCTTCGCCAGTTGAAGGCAGAGTTAATGACATGCAAGACTCGTACCCAACATAGTTTTGGGTATGGCAATATCATAGTTTCATTATTTCTTGAGAGGGTACCTGTTATGCGCCCAAGGATGAGCTTAGGTCCACTAGATCTAAGGGAACTGAGGCAAGGTTGCTAGTCATCACTTAATGCTCGCACAGGACGAGGATTGATTCGACGTTTCCTCGAGGAAGATTTCTTCCAGTGGCTTTGTGCCCAAATTGTGATGATTGATGACTATGATTATGATGGCATGGAATTTACTGGTGACCTGGACTTGATGCTGCTATGCGGGACCAATTGGGGTCCTCAAGGTGACAATGATTTTTTATAGTACTTTAAGTATCTTTTGTCTTTTGAATGTTTATGTAATGTTTTTATAGGTGAAATAAGTACTGACATGAAGTTTTATGCTCAACACAGATGTGGCACAGTTACGACCTATAGGTAAACCCCGCCATATGTGACGAGACAACCAACTACCTACTAGAGGGGGCAATGCCGACAGTATTCACGAGGTTTTGAGGAACCTTGAGGGCTTGACAATGGGTGTGCCCCCCCTTCCTATGAGGGAGATTCCCACTCATATGCAGTGGCACACAGTTGGTGTACTTCAGCAGTCTCTGGTTCCTCTTAAGAGGATAGCTAGACTAGTTTTAGCATTTCAGGAGCAATTAGTAGGTGTTTTGGCATAGCCAATGAGTGTTTGGGCTTTTGAGCCATTTTGTACTTAAAACATCCAAGCTTTGGAATATTTCAATGTAAAAGACTAGATTTCGATCTATATATATACACCGATATTTTGGTATTTTGATGGTGTAAATGTTTTCTTAAATGTTTTTGTAAAAATTTTAACTCAGTAAATATTTACTGTTCATGCATTCTTCTATAAAGAATGAGATAGATGCCAATCTAATACATAGTTAGCTAATGAATTAGCAACTGTATTCAATTCTCGAGGAACGTGTTCATATGTGATTATTTCAAATCGGCATTCCAAGAGTCGTACCCTTAGATAATGATGCAACAAGGTTGGATTACGAATGTGATAATGATTTGTTAATTGCATAACGACTAGCTAGGAGTCTAACCTGACCACTAGATTGCAGATGTCCCTTGATGACGCTTCCATGAGAAGTGAAATTACGAACATGTACTCAGAAATGTTGTTGGTGGCGGTACTAAGAAAGACTCCTCTGGAACAAGATAGTTCTGACTCGGGTGTGTAGATGACCCAAGCAGCTGATGCAATGTGCCCTGTGTGACCACTGGAACCATCTGCGTATCCTACGTATGTTAAGGGTAACGACGACATCTGCATTACGAGAAGAATGTATGAGACAAGTACTCCAATAAATATCAAAACAATCCAATCACACAAAAAAAGGGAAGCAAAACTTATGAATACATAAAAGTACAAAGCACATGCTTACTGCAATACTAGGCATAATACTTTTTCATATAGAACCCATTTTTGGGTGCCTTGAGCGGGACTCCTTCCCAGTCCTACAGTTCATATGCCCCTCTGGAGTGGACTTTCTTGACAACATAGGGAACTAGCCATAAGGGTTGAAATGTGCCTTCCCCCAAGAGGTCATGCTTTTTATCATAGGGAAAAACAAGGTTTCCCTCTTGGTAACAATGAAGTTTGACCTTTTTGTTGTATTTGAATTTGACCCAGCGCTTGTGAGCCTTGAGTTCCAATTCGACATCTTGACGGGTTTCATACAGCTGATTAAGGTATAGTAAGTGTGCTTCTTAGGCAGTAGCGCCGGGCGGGTGTTCAACAACTAGATTCAGGGAAGGGATTTTAAACTTGATGGGTTTTGCATTGTCGCAAAGCTTGATCTCATGCTTGATGATAGAGGATCTATGTTGGGCATTTCCTCATAAGACCAGGCGAATACATCACGGAATTATTTAAATAGGTAGGTGAAGCTTGAAATTTCCTCAGGGTTGCAATTGACTCCAATATGGATGTTTTCCATGATGCCTGTCTTCACAAAAATATCGATGAGCAATGTCTTTGAAATATTGCCCGTTTTTCCTTCCACCTCCAAAGTTTGGATCATCATTTAGAGTGATGAAATGATTTCTGGTATGTTAGGGGATATGATTTGAATAGGCATTGTGTCCAAATCAGATATCGAAACATGATGATGCCAATCCTCCCAAGGTTGCTCTTCTAAACTCATGATTTCTTGAATAACTTCGTTCGTAGGTAGGACTTGATTGAGTGGATCAAAAGAAGGAGCATTTATGGGAGGGGCGATGGTACCGTTGGCTGGAACCAACATAACTGGAGATGCGGATGCAGATTGAATGGCTTGGTACGCCAATTCAGCTGGTGACAGTGGCATTTGTTCTCCATATGTTTCAAGGTCTGAAGGAGCCAATAGGATCCATGGATTGGTTTGTTCATGCAGAATATATGAAAGCATGTTGACCATCTGTGAAAACTTGGGCGATTGAAGAGGAAAACAACCCATGAGGGAAGAAGCCTTGAATAGACCAGTACCGATACTGACATAAGAGTCAGGTACACCACCTAATAGGGGTACAGAGCCACTTGGTAATGGGGAATAATCAGGGGTGCAGAAAGACAACTGATCTACTGTAACTACCTTTCCATCCAATGGAAATAGGATGATGTGAAAGATAGTAGATATGATGGCCATCATGGCATATGTCCATTTACAACCCAACAAAAGATTATAGTCGAGTTTTCTATCTATGACTTCTTTGTCCACCATTATCGTTTTCTCATACAAAGTGATGGGGTAGCTAGCTAGGTAACCTTTTGGGATGAAAGTGTGTTCGTCGAAGTATTTAAGGGAATTCGATGGTGGAGATAGGGTTGGAGAACCCAGTGCAAGCCAACATGAAGCCGACATGGCATAGGTAGAAGCACCTTCACCAATGACAGTTCGATGTATACTTTTACCTTTCGAGAAGATTTTCACTTGAAATGCAAGCTGGTGAGGAAGGGGAGGTTTACACTTTTCCATGTTGAAAATAGCAAGCGTGAAATCCTATGGGTCGATACCACCCATAGCCGAAAGCAAATCTTTCTTTTGTGTTGGGCATGTTTGTAATACTTCGAGCACCGACATAGACGACAATGCTTGCGCCAAGTCTTCTACAATGTTGTAGTTTTGGGTGGCACGTGCAGATGTATTGTGCATTGTGCATCGAAGCTCCCCTTTGGGGGGGCGAATTACAAGGTCAGCAACCAGCCTTTCAATATGAAAATTGTTGGGTAGTGGTGGGTTTTGACTTTAGGAAGGTTCCTCTGCATGAGTGACAGGAGCTCCATAAGGTTTGGCTCTTGTTTGTAGATCTACCATTTCAAAGGTGTAAACAGTAAAGCATCCTTCACTAGCTGAAGGATGTTTCAAACCATCGTTGCCCCCTTGCAGGGTTTGGGGTTGGTTTGCAATGAGGTTTTGCTACTGATGAGTGGGAAAAGGATTTTTAAGGACAAGTTGGGTCTTACCAGTATCATTTTTGGCAATGTATTCTGTGCATTCTTGAAGATGTGAACAATGATAGGTCATGTGGTCTTCGGCATAGGTTTTGTAGTGAAATTAGGCGGGTTTATTCTTTTCTTCGTTAGGAGGCACAATCGCCTTCTATTTTGGGTTTGGTTGTTTTTTTACTGTTCCTTAGAAGGAGCGATCTTTTTCTTATTCTTCTTGTTCTTACCACTGGGTTTTTACGTAGACTGCATAGAGTTTATCGCAATTGTAGGAAGAGAAGTCAATTTGGTAGAGGGGTCCACTATCATCTAGGAAATGTGACCGCTAAGTTTACAGTGGCCCTAGAGTTTGCACAGACAATCCCATTAGTGTGCAATCCAGGCTGCTGAGTAGCGGAAACATTGGAGTTACAAGGGGCATTGGGGATTATGTCGTAAAGAGTCCTAGACTGTGAATATATCTGATCTAAATGTTGGGCATGATGTATGGATTGATATTCTCTGACCACACAACCTAAGGCGACATCTTTAGTGATTTACAGGAGTAACGACTTGCAGAACTAGTTTGCTAAGAGGTAGTCTAGGAGGGGAGCTTTGATTAACCTCTGCCTACGTCTCCATTCATGTATATGATTGGAGATGTTAGTGGAGGTATCCTAGTGTAATGAAGTGAAGAGATATGTCCCAGTCTCATAGTAGATGGGTAGTTGGAAGTGCTTTAGGAATTCCATCGCTAAAGCGTCGAAGGTGTTTACTGACGCACGTGGTAACTCAATGTACCATTTAGCTGCGTTGCCAGTGAGGCTGCGAGGAAAAAGATGTAACCAGACACTATCATCCACCATGGAGTTTGAAACACACCAAAGATGGTAAGTGGTGATATGGGTGCCCGGATCCTCCCCTTTCTTTCCTTCAAACGTGGGGATGTCCATTGGTATCTTATGCAGGATCAGCGACCATTGTAAGTTATGATAGTTTGGGTTGTTTGTGAGTTTTTAAAAGTCGTGTATATCCAACGTTGCCGAAAAGGGCAGAGATTTTGACACCCCCAACTCGGACCATGGTGATGACATACAACCTGAGGAGCCTTGTGCTCCTCCCATCATTTGAGTCCCAATATTATACATGGGCTACGTGGTGTAGTAGTTTCTTTGAGGTATGGTGTTGTAGTGTGGATTGCCATGGGGATTTTGATTCTGGGGTATAGAATTTCCCACAGGATAAGCGGTGCTCCCTTCACTCATTTGAATTTGTGAGTAGGGTTCCCCCATGGATTGGTTGGGACATCCCTGAGGATTCTCGCCCATCATAGAACTAACCATTTGTCCATGATTGACATAAGGAATGCTCATGTCAATTAGTGACTAACCATGCATTCCTGAAAATGGAGGCGGAACTATTATGTTCCCTACCGGCATGTGCATATTGGGAATGCCCAAGATATTTGAATCTAGGGGATTAAATTGTACAATGGTGGGCGACCATATTGTTGGTGGATGGGAATCATGCCCATAGTGCCATATTGAGCGTTATATGGAGTGTTGTATGTGGCACTTGTTGAAGGTATGCAGTTTGACACTAAAGGGGTGGAACTCGACATCAGCTAGGTTCCACTCGTAGAGGGTGTCATGTGAGTGGTTGTACCTGGGACAAATGGGATAGTGGGGTTCGCCATCGACAGTGTTATGGTGACTGTCGACTAGGGAAGTGGTGGAGGACCAAAAGTGTCCCTAAAGTCCCACGACCCATTAGTCATCAATGGGATAAATGGAATTGTTCCAACTACCGAAGCAGGAAGTACAGGTACTATGGGAGCCAAGACTGGTTCCCATGGATTCGTGAAAGGAGGGTTAAATAGGGGAAGGAAACCTTCGGTAAGGAAATTGTCTGGCAATGGTTGTCCAAACAGATCCCGTGTGAGATCTGGGAGACTGATTCCCCCAAAGATGGGGAATTTGGTTCACTGGAGCTCGGCGTATCTTCGACAATGAGTGGAGGAAGTCCTAGCAATCGTCTCGAGTGACGACGAGGGCCAGATGTAGCTATGGTGATTGCTAATTTTTAGCAATAAATTTTATCGTGATATTTGTTAAAGTCTCAAAAGATAGCACTCGGGTGCCTAAAAAATATAAAAAATACTCTAAGTGGATCAATCAGCAAACAAAGGGAAATGACCCTGTCTGATAAGCACCAATCACGAGAGATGAAACCCAATATCACAGTGAATAACAGAGAGGGTTGGCCAAATGTACAGTTACAGTTACTCTGGAGCTTCGCCCAAACCTCAGATTGAAGGGCCAAATACTCTCGTGAAGACAGGCACCCTCCCAAAAATGGAAGACAAAGTAGGTCTGTCTGTGTTAGGTACTAGGGTAGCCTGCCCCAATCACCTTGTGTAAGTCCCTAAAAGCTTGGCCACTAAGGATACCTCAGATCATAGACACTACTGGGGGGGACATAGTCGTAGACAACATGCTGTGTGGGCAGGATACCTGAGTCCCCAACTCAGCTCTGAAATCTCCAAAGGGATCCCCAATAGACAGAATATCCAAAGGAGTTGTAAGTGAAGAGGAGCTACCTTCACTTATAGTCTGATGTTGTCTCATATTTAGCTCCACTTTTACTAGAGTGGTCTCGGTAGTATGAGTGTAGAAGGAGTTTTCTCTCTTTTAATGACACTAGTTTGGTTTCCCAGCTTGGGCAGTTTACTCACACTGCCTATCCCAAGATCGTAGCCTGCACTAATGTTTGTTTGTTCAATAAAGAGTTACTGATTTATTTTAGGAAAATTTTATGTGTACTTGATTATTGTCTTCGGTAGGGGAGTTTACATATGAAATGTGATGAGACTCTGACTCGATAAATCATGCACAAGACAATGCTTTAAAAAAAATTCAATTTGATGAAAACAAGCTGCATTCTATAGGTGAGAGTTTTTCACATATTGATATTCTTTACATGCATCTTAGTCACTTAACACATTCATAACCAAAGGACTTCTTTTGAATGTTTCTTAACAACTACTTGAAACCAAAATAGAGCAGCTTTTAACCAGTTAAACAGAAGAACGAATAAAAAAATGTGGATCTTTCTTTCAGAAAAAATGCTTTTAAGAAAGGAAAAACAAAACTTTTTTCCTAAAAAAAACTTTTAGGACACCTATTTCGCTAGAAAAATGTAGTAACAGATCTTCTTTCAGTCCATAAGAAGGCTTCCTATCCCTTTTGGCTTACAGACACTGCTGGAAATCAAGTTATTGGGAGACTAATGCTCTATGACACTGGCCATAGAGAGTTAATAGGTCCACTAACATTCCCTGTAAGCAAACACGGTGCTTTATAAAGCTCTGTGTAGTCTACCAACCTGCATTAGTGTGGGAAAACATTCAAAAATAGGGCTTCTCAGATCCGATTCAATAATGAATATATGTAGGCAAGATGCAGCAAGGTTCTTGGTGGGCCAGAAAGGGAATGTAGAAGTATAGGGAGTTCTTAGAAGGAGGAGAAGACTGACAAATTTGAGTAAACTAGGAAATAGATGTATAGTCCACAGCAGAGTCAGCAATTCTACTATAGGATAAAATGCACGGTGTATGGAGAATGAAGATACCCTCAAATGTCTTCCCAGGACCTTCAGGAAACTGTAAGATTATCTGCAACCGTCACAAAGTTACATGCATGTTCATAAACAATAACTAACTATCAAAGTAGGATAAGTAGATTTCCTCAAGCCTCTGTGTAGATTTACTGGAGAGCACAATGCAGCTAGGTGGAAGCATGGAAAATTTTAGGGGCTAATGTTCGCCCAGTGGGCTAATTTTCCATGATTTTTCCACAAAAAAGATTCGCTAATTTCCAATTTTATAAAAGACGATTCGCCCAAATTTTAGAATACAAAATTATTTTACCTTAAAAATCGCCAACATTATATAGAGGTTATATATAAAACCATTATAAATTTGAATAATTTTACATTTATATCAATAAACATTTTATAGTTTGCATATTAGGGATTAGTGAGATTCGCCAATGTTTCTAAACTTCAAGAAAATTTTCTATCCTTAAAATTTTCCTTGGGTGGAAGTCCCCTGAGCCGGCTCCATATCAAGTCTTGCACATAGAAGAGACAAGCATAATCACGGCATACAACTCTAATAACTAATACATGAATACACAAAAGGACATCTAGTTACACATAACTAAGCTACTCATGCTAAAAGGTATTGGACAAACAACTGAATGAATGATAGTACCAACACCATGGAGTAGAAATTACACCTGAAATTCTATATTAATGTTGGAAGAGTGATTACAACCATCTATTGTATCAGCCTTCCTTTACCCCTCCAACTTCTCTCTCTCTCTCCCTTCTTGCCAACTTCTTATGATTTGAGACAATGCTCAACAGTCAAGCATGTTATCCTTTCAAATGCTCTGACATCTATCATGATAGTCCTAGCTTTGCATATGTAGTGATTGAGTTAGGGTTGCCAAGTTCCTCCTTGAGTTCCCTAGGGTAAAAGCAATTAAGTTTCCATGCTTTTTAGCTCTTTCCCATTTGCCTCCTTCATTAGGATTAGAAATCCTCAAAAGAGGTCGAATTTGGATGTTTCCTTGCTTTTCTTGAGTGATTTTCGGAATAAATATCTAGATATTTATGAGTCAATTCATTCCTTTGACCGTTAGAACTTCACTAGGATCCACTAACATTGTTCCCGAACTAGTAACTTGAGTTAGTTGGGTCACTAACGCACCTGTAGGCTTGCTGTGAAGCTTTATAAGGCAGGTTGTCAGTGCATAGCCAACGTTAGTGTGGAAGCAAGGCATGTGATCTTGGTCTTTGCTTCAGCTATCATGTCTTTCCCCTCCGTGTTGATGAGGAGGTCAATTTGTTGTATAACAGCTACGCAATTGACTAACTTAGTCAAGCGATGGTTATGCCCACCAAGCTATATTGGAAGGCATCAAAGAATGTGTTGAGATACCTCAGAGGCACTTCTGAGTATGGATTATGACATAGACAGACAAAGGGAGTGAAGTTTCAACGCTTCACCAATGTATATTGTGCAGGGGGTCCATCTGACATGAAGAGCACATCAGGAGGGATCTTCAATATTGCGTCAACAACACTTTCTTGGTACAACAGGAAATAGAGATTGCCTGCGCTTAGTTCAACAAGGGCAAGGTACATGGCTATGAGCCAGGCATCATGTGAGGGCATATGGATGAGGAAGATTCTGATTGATTTGTTTGATCAACAGACGGATCCGACAGTGATTTACTGCGATAATCGGAGTTGTATCAAACTCTCTAAAAATCGAGTTTTTCATGATCGGTTTAAGCATATTGATATCCAATATCATCTTCTCATATATTGAGTATTGGGGTACATTATGTTGTTAGAGCACATTCCCACAGAGGAGAAATATGTTGAGATTTTGACAAAGGCATTGTCAAGATGTAAATTCGAGTTTCATAGAGATAGGATTGGGGTAGCTGAGAATCCTTTTCTTGTTAAGACGGAGTGTTGAGAAATGACAGCAAGAAATTCCAGTTGAATTTGTCCTTGAATTAAACTAAGAATTAAAATCAAATTTGATTCACATAGTAACTTTTAAATAGTTAATTAAGTTTAATTAACTTAATTAGCTTACGAATTTTCAGTTGGAAATATTTCTGTAGTCATGTATATGTTCTCCCTAAGTTTTATGGATCTAGTATAATTTTAAATTGAGTTGGAAATTAGATCACTCAGTTTACTAAGTTAAGTTTAGTTAAATTAGTTCTAAATTGTTTTTAGAACTAATAAAGGACTAACCATCAGTTGGTGCACTAATGCATCCACCAGTGCTACTCTAGTTAACTGAAGATTCCCTCATGAGAAACTCATGCATGTCATTTCATAGAAATACTTGATCACTCAGTTTACTGACTTAAGTTTAGTTAAATTAGTTCTAAATTGTTTTTAGAACTAATAGAGTACTAATAGTCAGTTGGTCTGCTAATGCATCCACTAGTGCCACTCCAGTTAACTGAAGATTCCCTCATGAGAAACTCATGCATGTCAGTTCAGAGAAAGACTGAGTTGACACTAGAGTGTAGGGAGAGTGTACTATTAGTGGTATTATTTAATAGAGTGTAAATATCATCCCTGCATCAGAGATTGATCCTATTTTTGGATTGTGCAGTTTTGGAAGGATGAATTCCCTTTAAATACAGGATATTCATCTTAGGAATTACGAAAGACATGAGGAGATTGGAGAGTTGCATAATTGGCTAAGTGTTGGCCAAGAGCTAGCTTGTGAGCTGAGAGAGCTAGCTTGTGAGTAGAATTGTTCTAGTGAGAAAAAGCTTTGTATCTTCAGTAATATTTATGGTATATGTAGTATAGATAGTGGGGTTTTGATAAGTGGCTTTCCCCAGATAAATCTTGTGTTATGTGCCATTGATTTGTCTTATTCTTGTTCATATTGTTTTCATCAATATATTGGCTTCCGCTAGTTGAAAGTAGAAGTAGATTCTTGTCTTTCGTTTTAGTACATTGCATGAGCTTATGAATATACAAGATTTTCTACACATCAAAGTTGTTCTAGGTGCTATAGGGGTTGTAGTGGATGGCTTTGTTTATGGTGGATTTTCATAATCCTAATTTTACATTTGTAAGAGTACTTCTTCCTCTACCATGTAAATGCCACAATTTAAGGTATCTTGGGAACTTCCTCCAAGAGGATCCTGATACTGTTGCTGGGAGGGTTCATGCTGGGTATTTATAAATTCTTGGTGGGGGAAGGAGTTATACATTATTATAGGTTATTGGTTTTTCCCCCTTGCCCCATGGTATCTTGCATCCTCTTCCACCCAGGGAGTTGAGGTTAATGATGGGTTTAATGGTTGTATTCCCTACAAATAGCACAAGCATGGTTAGCCCGTAAATAATGTTCTTATTTTTATTTTGTGGGTTATTATCAACCTAAACCTACTTTTGGTTCCCGTTGGGGATTAGCCTAGCTTGTGCCTGTAGAAGTTGTTGCTGGTTGTTGTCCCCTTGTCCAAGTTCCCCTTTTTGCTTGTTTTTTCCTTTCTTCCTAGTAGCAATAAGTGAATTTCCCATATTTAGGTATTCAAATGACTGTTCTTATTGAGGGAAATAAGGTTGCACAAAATTCACCCCAACATTACGTTGTGCTGCTGGGTTATACTATTGGGGCACTGGAAAAAGAAAAGATAGATTCCCTTGTTCTTGGTTGGTGTATGTGCTTTGGGAAGCAAAAACCGCTTGTTCGGACCTAGGAGGGTATTGATTTATTTAAAAGGAGGTGTACTGACCACCCTTCATGGAAAGGTATTAGACACCTTGCATGGGACAGTATTGGTTGACCTGTATAGAAGGATTCTACATAAGTGCAGGATGACTGGGATAATATCCCCTCTTCGATAGTCATCGCATTGTAGGTGTGGGACCATATGGTTGGTAAGTGGTTTCACCGTTGCACATATTTTCATATGGTTAGAAAGTGTTTCTAGGTTGATTCAAGGCTATGGTTCCGATCAACCTATCTGTAGAACTAGATGTTCATGGTAGCTCTAATCTAAGTGACTGTAGTAGAGGTGCATCTGGGAGAAAATGGTCGAGGTATTTGGTTTGTTTGCATATGAGGTCAAATTATTGACCTTTTTTTATAGTATATTCCTTTTTTTTAGTTACGCAAAAGCCAAATCCTTTTATATTTATAGGGTCAGGGATCTAAAAAATAAGTCGAGGAAGAGTTTGGCTTCTATATGAGCCTTTCATAAGCTATGACATTTTCACCACTCATAGATATGGTCTAAAATATGTGTGTTTGATGTTTCATTGAAATGGGTGAGAAGCTCCAATCTTTATTCTTGGTAGATTGGGAGTTGGAAAAATGTGAGAAAAGTGTTAGCAAGAGAGTCCAAGGTTGTGTGGGAACTTGAGGCCTCTTCTATATACAATTCCACTATAGGCCCTATGAGAGTGTGTTGGAATAGTCTTTAGGTGAACAGAGTCATCAATGATGCTATTGGTTGAGCAGCAAAGGTCAGAGGTCATAACATGGTTTCTTGGATCTTCCTCTTGTTTCCCTTCGAATTTGGGTATATATGAAGGTATCTTGGTTGGCATGGGTGACCAATTTTGACCATGTGAAATGAGGTCTTCGGTTAACTAAATTAAATATACAAGATTTAAGGAAGCTAAAAATTGGACTTGGGTGTTGTTTTCCATCGATAAATGATATTGAACAACAATATGAAATGGAGTTCCCTCCGACGAAGTGTGAGAGAGGTTACCTTAGTGGGAACTATGTGGACTCTCTGAAGAGGTGGAAAGTGGGATCCCCTGAGGGGTAACATGCAGAGTCCCCTAAGGGGTGGTGAAAGGAGAACTTTGAGGGGAAGGGGTCCCAATCAAAGTTGCATCGATAAATGATGATCCTATAATGGTAGTTGTTTGATGTCTTCTGCGCATAAATGATGAGAGATTGAGAAAACCTCTCGATAATGTGGGGGTTACAGAATCATCTAGAGTGACGGGGAAATGTCGGGACCCCTATGGTGTCAAATGGAGTGTGTGTAACTTCTTGTGATGAGGGAAGGGGATATCTATCAAAGCATAATCACATACATAAAACAAAGCAAAAATAAGTGGTTATTTTTCCTTTAGTCTATGTTATGTGATCAATTAAATAAGAAAAAGGGTTTTTGTTTATTTTTACATATGATAAAAGATCGTATGAATACATATTTGTCCTTACTTATCTAAAAGTAACTGGGCCTTATAGAGATATATTTTATGACGGGTATTGGGGCCATGTTCCAAAAGAACTGGTGATGCTTCTAGTAGCCAAAATAATCAGCCAAGGTAATGGATGAGGCTTTAGTGCTTCCCACACCTCCACCTATAGGGAAAGGATTCCATAATATTGACCACTAAGATACCTTCATCCCATGGGAGTAGTTGATTCTTTGGTTTCCTGGTAATTAGTCACTATTATTGAGCATTATATAGGTCAGGTAGCCCACATATAGTACCACACGCACTGCGACCTAAGACAAACCTCCTATGAATCAGGTCTTTGACATGTGCAAGTAATATTTTTCATGGGATGGTGAAGGAATTGAAGCACCATAAAAGACAAATTCTATGTTTCAAAAATGTAACATGACCATTGTGGCTTATGGGTACCTACCCCCAATGGTCCTAACCTGAACTATAAATTTTTTTATGGACCCTATGGGGAAATTTATTTTGTTCAATTTATGGTGGCTTTTAGGAGTCCTTCACTTATGGTGTGAAAATGTAAATCTAAAATAAACTTAGAATAAAGGCTCCCAAAATTGGATTCCCTTTGCACAAAGTTTAGAAAAGCTTAGTGTGTGGAGTGCAATGTGTGTGCAAGTGGTAAAAGTGAACATACAAAGTGTGTAAATATGTGGATATGTTATGATCCTCTATAGTATCCTCTGCTTACACTAAGTGGTGATTGTTCCATTCATGACAAGAAATAATATGTGGATAGTGAGCCACTTAATTCCTTCCTATTACACTATGTGTGTGTAAAGGGAGATGGAAAAACCAAGTGTTTTAAGAAAGATTTCATATGCAGGCCCAGGATCGTCTAAAAGACATGAGGGAAGCAGGGGATACTTCCTTTCTTTAGTAACACTTGGTCCTAGTACCAAGACTAATGAAATAAAAATTCTTTAGTTAATAAAGAAGATGTGTGGATAATGGGCCACTTACTCTTTTGGTAATTAAGCTATGTGACTTGCGAAAAATAGAAACACCAATTGAAAAGGATATGCGGATTATGGCCACATGCTTTTCCTTTTTAATTAATATTTTTGTGTAATGCAATATTTCTAAATTAAAGAGTATGTAATTACTCTAGTAATAATGATGAGTAAAGAAAATAGGCAATCTAAACAAATTGGAAAAAAAATATGCAGAGCTGAAGCCAATTCAATAGAAGTTTCCAATCACCTAGGAAAGAGAAATTACAATAATTTTTATGTTCTTTGTAAACCACATGGGTTTTCCTATGCACAGACACAAGGAATGTGTGTTTGTCTATGATAAAAGCCACATGATTGGTGGAAAAAAAATTATAAGGTAACATTATCGGTCAAAAATAGATCGAAGAGGGACTGCAAAAAATCCAGAGAAGTGATAAAGGCACAATGCAGTGCAAATGCAAGGAGAAGGTCCTACAAAAACTACAATTAGATTAAAGAAATTCAACTAGTGGATTCACCATCTTGTAGTGGCATGTTTGTTTCTACGGAGTACCAAATGCACATTCCTTGGATTTGGTTGTTCCCTACAAGGAAAATACAATCAATTGGTTGTTTTTAGTGGACAAACATGGTTTACCAAAGCACTAAAATTAATGGAAACAATGCATACATAAACATAAACTAAAAAATATGAAGTAAACACATAAAAATGCTTAATGAAGAAAATACATCATCCATGTAATGGAAAAGGGTTCCCTTTATTGACAGTTGAATGTAGATTAGATGAATAAAGAGACACTTGGAGAGAATTACTTGAGTAATGGTGCTCAAAAATTCTCAACAAGGAAGTTCCTTTCCTCAATCCCCTTGCAAGCTTCCTCTCTCTCTCATAGAATTGTGAATACTCTCTCCATGATGAAATCCTATTCTCAATGAAATGCTTGATTTCTAGGGAGAAATTTTGGTAGCATAATCATGCTTTGCTTCTTCTTATTTTTTCGCTCTCCTAGAACTTGTATTTATATAGTTTCTTGCACATTCGTCCCCCCCTTGTCTCATCAATGTGGTGTTTCACCTAATAAATGAGATGAGAGCTATCAATTCCTTTCCTTTAAGGCTTATTTGGGCTTAACGATTAAATTTATCAGCCCATCATATCAATATCTAGAGTGTTTCTCAAGTAAGTTTGCGACTCAAGGTGTTGACTCAAATTTTTCATGACTACATAGGTATTGAAGAAATATATATGCAACCACTAATTTCAGGTAATGGTGCACCCATGCAATCTAATTTTTTAACTTGAACATTAGGGAAGCTTTTGATTTTTGGCCTTCATGGTGTTTCTAGCCAAAAATGTCACTATTGTATGTGTTGATCACTAACTTTGAGCATCTTCTAATGCGTACAAATCAATGTACACTTTTCATATGATAAAAATTACACATCTAAGGTTTCAACAATATAATTTTAGAATTACATGTCAAATTTTACTAGGTTTGTTACAAACCCCAAATTTCATCATTAAAACTAAATCATATCATTGTTCCAAAACAATGTATTTCTAGGGTTTTATTATCTTGCCCTAGAATATCAAAATCTACTATGGTTTTGTTATATACCCTATATTTATTCAACAATCAAGATAAAATACTCATGTGTAGATACCTAGCATTTCATTATCATGCACTCACATCTCATATCAATATCTATTAGGTAAACCCAATATACAAACATCCATAAATAGAAGTTAGATATATATCAATTTTGACGAGGCTAGGGTTTCAATCATACAAACGAATATACACCTAGGGTTTCATTCATATGATATTAGTTTAGTTATTACAAGGGTTTTGTTCATAAACCCTAATTCACCAAACCCTAAAAAAATATAGGGTTTCAATATATAACCTAGACATTAATAGAAAACCTGAAAGAACTAGGATTTTTTACCACAACACTATGAAAACCCTAAGCTTCAAAAGAATTGGATTTCATCATATGTTCTAGACTTTATCAACAACCCTAAGAAGACTAGGTTTTCATAATCAACATTGACATACCCTCAACAACAAGAGGCTAGGGTTTTACTATGAACCATAAGAATTAGGGTTTCACAAGCATGATCAAATGACAAGAAACAACATAACAAGGGTAGATTAAATCTAATGATTAATCACGCTAACAAGAACATTTAAGATTCAAAACCCTAGACATAAATATATTAGAAATGTAAAGTAAATTTCAAAAGAAGAATGATCATACCTTTTGTATAAAGAAATCCTTGCAATAAATCTTGTAGTTTATGACATACCTTGAGTTTTTCTTTAACAAACCTTGTACAACATCAATTATTAAAGGGATTCCTTTGTAACAAAGCTTATTTTATGACTCAATTCTATCCTTTGAATCTTTTTCCATAACCTTTGTGTATTCTGCAACCTTTCCTACCAAGGAAAATATAAATAAATGATTATTAGTATACAATACAAATAAATCTCTATGTGTGGAGGAAATGAAACATGAAAGATGAAAAAAATTAGTATATTATTTTTTGGTAAAATGGTGAAGGCTCCCTATTAATCTAGTATTCCTGAGGGATACCTACAACTTAAATAATCCAAAAAGTTCTAAAATTATATATTCGGTCTACAAACTCTAGAAATCAAAACATAAAATAAAACATTACAAAAATTAAAATAGTAGACTTAGAAGGATATGTAAGAGAATACTTAATAGTATAAGTCTTTGACTTCAGATTCTTTAGTATTGTTTTCCTTGGTGGAGCTTCATGAACAACATTGGCATGTTATCTTTCTCTCTTTTTATTTCTTGGATTCTTAGGACATTATAATTTTGTAGTGTCCCATCTTATGACAATTGTAGCATTCTATATTTGATATCTCAAACTTCTTCTTTGGACCTTTGAACTTCTTTTATGCTATATTTTCTTTTGATGAGCATAGTAGGAATTTGAAGTGTTGTCTTCTTCATCCTCCTTCTTGTTACTTACTAATAAGATGTCGGCTTCTTCTTAAATGCATGCATTTCACATTTGTTCAAAGGTTGGAGTATCTTTCCAATTGCTAATTCTTGATGTAAAAGAGCTAAAATATTTTGGTAGACCACGTAGTGCAGCAACCATAGGTTCCTTTTTTTTTTGTAAATCAGCTGATATATTAGATCATAGAAATATTACATATGGTTACAAAAAGGGCCTACCATTTTCAGAGAGAAAAGATAAAATGCAGGCCTGTAAAGACAAAAGACTACTTATATAGGCCTTGTAGGACAGGAAACATTCTGCTTAAAGAATACCATAAACTGAAACTAAGTCAAACAAAAATCAAAATAGATAATGACCAACAACACAGGGCTGCCAAAAACATATTACAGCCAACCACACACGGTTTCCAGATAGTACTAGAGCAACTACAACTAGAGAAGGCTAATTAAAGGCCCGCCGAAGCTTACATTCAACAAACATAGAAAAACCCACAAGCAGAGGACAGACAAGAACCAACAAAAGAAGACTACCCCCCAAGAATCCTACTGATCGATTTTGGCGACTCTTGGAGAACCAGCAGCACTTGGACCAACACCATCATCTCCCTTGGGAACACTGCGGGACTTATGGCATCTGATGATGGTTGTCTTGGAATTCTCTTCAGGGATATCAATAGAGACATTAAGCCCATGGCATATAGATAGCTTGAAGAGCCGAAAAAACCTTCCTATGCTCTAAGCAAGCATTTTAAGTTCCTCCATGAGGGAGTTAAGGGTTATCTCCAGCTTGTCCAGCCATGCCAAATTCCTGGTAGAGGCGAGAGAGTTTGCCTGGTAGGCATCCTTGAGAGTTTCCCCTTGCATACTCATGGCTTTAGTGAGCATCGTTTTCATCTTCCAAGCCTCAATCTACATTTTCAGAAACTTGGTTGCTCTGGTGGCTGGGGTGCCTAAGTCTGAGAGCCAATCTACCTCCTCGCTGATGGTTTTCAAGTCCATCCGTTCACTGGCTTTGTTCACCTCAACTTGGAGATTTTCAATGAACTGTTTACCTTTCTTGGAGACCGAGGCCTCATAATTCTTCTGGGCCATCTTTAAATCTCTAGTAGCTCTAGAGCTACAGATGTTGTGCTCGGCCATATCACAATTGCAAGTGCAGGCTATTGAAAATCAAACTCCTATAAATGAAACAGTAAACACAGGGCTAAGCTCTAAGGAATATCATAAGCAGGTGAAATCTTTCCCGGTTGTCTATGTATTAATAGTGAAACAAGCAGTGTGAAGTGTTGGCATCTTAACTGAAACCTATGTCTTTTCCATGTTTCTGACAGCCTGAATCCCCAGTAGGTGACTGACAACCTTCTTATTATTACGGTTGAGTACATTCGGACTGCCATGCTTGTCACTGAAGATAAGAGGCCACACGTACTCCAATTCATGATAGGTATGCTGACCTCTATCCTTGTGGTAGATCTTCCACCTTTTCCAATGCGAGCCATAGGACAACCTCCAGTGGTGCCACCTCCAAGCATTAAGGATTAGGGAATAAATATTTAGAACAAACCACATAATTCATTGATGATCGGTACCTTGTAAGCCATCCTCCTCTCCTGACATGCTTGTGAGGTCTTGCCTTGAGATTTTTAGGCATTTGTCCTGAAGATTGGCACATGTGACGCTCTGCCAACATGTGTCAATGTTATCATTCCAGTGGTCGACTGCGTGGTTGGCTAGGCTATCCGTCATTGCATTCGTATTGCACCTGATTACTTGTAGAATGACTCCAGTGAGAGTGGAGAGATGTTTGGTGACGAGTGGGGTGACCATGGCTACATACTAGTGCTTTGTTACCTTCTCAAAACGCGAGCCATTTTGCATTTTCCTTGCAGTATTAATGGCTAAGAGCGAGTATCCTTCCACTATTATTGCCCCACTCCCCAAGAAAATTAGGATTTGCAAGCCCTTCTCCAGAGTTGCAAAATTCAGCCTCGTTGTTAGTGGCTTCGCCCAGAGAATTGCTATAGATGTGAATAATTTCTCCTTTATCATTGTGTATTACACCTCCAAGGTTAGTCGGGCCAGGGTTGCCTCGAGAAGCTCCATCAAAGTTTAATTTCTGAAACCCAGGAGGTTGCCAGAACAGTAGAGAAGGAGCGGGTTGAGGTCTTTGCACTGGAGAATTGAGGTCAATTATAGCACTCATGAAAAATATCTGCAGAATTCGCTTGTCATTTGTGGAATGCATGTTTGCCTCTTCTGCCTTACTCCTGGTAAGGGTAGTTTCACGCATATTTTGCATGACGTTTATGTAACCATTGTGCCACGCTGGATGAGCTGCCCTTCGTCGGTTACTGCACTCTCTACTAGCTGTTGTCTCTCCTCAGTGGTTATGTGTCGTAGTGACTGAATCATATTGCAGTTAAGCGTCATAACATTCTGTAAGTGGTTCTTTTGTGACCAATATCCAAACCTTGGCAAGGGCAAGAGTCATGGAAATAAACTAGGGGAATCCTGCCTGAATCCCACTCTGACTAGACACTTGTGGATATAGGGATACCGTTGCTTGTCGCAGGCCACGAATGGCAGCAAAGTATGGTTATTATAGTTGTGTTGTGATGAGATGTATGATATAGTGCAACTAATAATGTTGGAATGTATACAGGTTACAATTCGATAGGGTGTTGGCTTATATGGGCCTAACCTAGGTTTAGAAGAATTGTTTAGCCAAGAAAATCCTGCAGCTACCAGCCCTTTTGGTAATAGCCCACGAGGCACGGACTGATGACTCACCTGAGGTAGTAGGGGAGGGTGCTGGAACTAGGTTTCCACACCCTTGGGATGTCTAGATGTGGTCTAAGAGGTTCGCACGCCATCCTGCAGCCTCGCGCTGCGCTAGATCTGCACAGATCCAGATAATCTTAGCTTTCTCTTACCATGCTGATTATAGATCTAATTTATTCGATTAAGTATTATAACCCAGATCTACTTAGAGAGGTCTTTAATCAAACATTTATTACTTTTATTTAGTTCGCATATTAAGATTAAACCCGATTCACAAGTACTCAATAAGCATACGCGTGCAAATCAAAGCAGTTTCATTAACCATAAAAGAACAGAGTTGCAATAGTTCAGAATTAACACAAAATTCAAAAGAAACTTATCTTTATTTCCACTTATCACCCTTACATCCAGATATGCCCTGCGCACTCAGCTACAGGGGTCCGCACACACAGCTGCGGACCCTTCCACGCCTCTAGGCACACAACTGTAAAGCCTCTATCCTCTAATTCAAACCCCCAACTCAAACATGTAGATGCTCTCAGAATGCTCTTCTCAGACACCCATTACATTTTAGATCTCAAAATCATACGAAAAACTTAGCTACTCTACACATAGAGCCTCGCTCTATTTATACCTTTCCATGGACCACGAGCCATAGGTAGGCCGACTCAGCTTACATTTCTTTACATTATTTTTGGGCCGACTAACCTTTTGACTTTGACTTATTACAAATCACGCTTCACGCATCTCACGAAGTCTTTACCCTGCTTTTACCCAGAATTTTGGGCTTCGAACCCCGTACCCATTGTGTGGGGCTTCCGCTACCCAACAGTCCGCAAACACAATCATCGTAACTCATCCTGAGTCACTCATCTGGTGCATCCATATTTGTAGGGAGATCAGTCAGTAGCTTTTGTGCGTCGCTTGTGCTAGTAGAGAACTCTTCCATCATGCACTGCATCTATTCCACATGTGTTGCTGACACCTCAGTCCCTGTCTCGGCTGTCACTATAATGGCATACTCAGCCTACATAGGGGCAGCCTTGTGCTCCATGGTGGTTGAAACCGTAAATTCCTTGTCCAGCCACAGCTGGAGACAGGCTTTAACCATTGCTTCCTTTTGTCTAGCGACATCGTCTTGGATTTTCATGTTCAGCACCTCCCTCATCTTAGCCAAGTACTGCATGATAGAAACAGTTTGCACAGTCCCTTTGAGCTGATCATAAGCTTCTTGGAGCTCTTGGGCCTCGGATTCCAATCGATGAAGTGTTGGATCCTACTAAAGGGAGGTGATCGTAACAATCGACTAAGTTAACAGCTTGGTACATTCTGCCATTGACAGTTTGAGCATCACACGCCCCATAGTAATAATGTTCCTATGTTGCTCTAGGATCTTTGGTGGCGTCGATTGTGGAACCTGAAGTCTTAAGTTCACGATCTGCACGCTGAGCTCTAGCTGGATCCAATCAGCCCCCTCCTTTATCTTTTGAAACCCAATAGCTAGTGTACGGATCTGTGTCTTAATGGGCAAGTCCGCCGCAATTTCTAACTCCTGGGCACTCGAACAAGCTTTCACTACTACCTTCTCCATCTGTTGCTTTTGTGTGACTGCTTCGTCACATTGGAGCCGTAGTTGTTCGATATTAATTTTCTGCTCTTGGAGTACTTGGTTAGTGCAGTTGGCCCTATTGCAGAGTTCAATTGTGGTGCTTTTGTGTAGTTGTTGCAAACTTTCATGTGGTAGAGCAGCCATGTTCAGTCCTAGTCCTATAAGTCATTCTAGCACAGCTCGGTCCTCTGTTTGGGTGGTAATCAATGCTCCTGTTCGAATTGGGATAGAATGAGCCATTTGGGCTTTTAACAATGGTTCCGTAGCTACCATACTAGAAACCCCTGGAGTAGCACTGGTGCCTACCCGCGTGATTCTTGATCCCAGTTCGTGTAGCTGTGTGCAGAGTTCCCCCAACAAAATCTGCTGCTCTAACATGGCCTTATCAACTACCTCCTGAATGGCATCTCGAATAGTGTTCTTGATGTCAGTTAAGTCTCCTTCGGATAGCGTGGTCACTCCGTTGTTCATTTTAGATGCCTCTGCCTTCATCCGTGGCTTCGGCCGCTCTAATGGCATTGACTGCTTCGGAGGTGAATCTATGCGTATTGTTGGTGGTTCATCCGTGAGCATGTTAGGGGTTGCCTTCTGACTATCCTTGTATGTTGTTAACACCGCCCCTCCTTGTGGTGTCTTTCCTACTGGCGCTCGAGCCGCCTCCTATGCTGCCTTAACCTCTACGGCGAACAGTTCATTGTGATTTTGCTACAAGGTGTGCTTAGATTCCTCCTTTTGCTGCCTGATAGTGGCCTCGTTGCGCTCTACCCTCGTGGGTCCATGGCACGCCAGTGGCCAAGTATCCACAATCCCATCGATAAAATCGTCAATAGAAATAAATCGGAGTAAGGTCCATGTGTGGGCCAGGTCCTTACGCACCCTAATGTAGAGACGATGCATGTCTGCCTTAAATTCAGCAATATGCTTCATGCTTTCATAGATCCCATTGGACAGGTGGGGTAAGACATTAATCCGTTGACGCACATTCGCATCCATTAGTACCAAAAATATTTTGATATTTTGAATTCGTCCCACATCCCTTGTCAACCAAAGGGAAGCATATCGAGTGGCTTCCGACCATTCTGAGTCGAAGACAAGAAACTGGCTCTCTTCGAGTAGTTCGATGGCAACCAGCATGATGGACAGGAGTAGCCATGCATAATGGAAAGTTTTGCCCTCCTCCTGCACTTCGCGGCAGTTGGTCAAAAATTCTTCACAGAGAAACTGGGACCAATTGAATCGTACGTCGGTGGCACATTCTTCAGCGAGTGCAATAATGATTGCTAGGACCTCAATGCCACAACACTTCCTCATTACTTTCCCTGCTAACAATTGAGTGGCAACGCGAACTGCTTTATCTGAGATACTATCAATGACGTACCCCCGCTGCCCCTTTGTAAGCTTATACTTCTTTTTTAATCATTCTATCATCGCGACATCATTACTTCTGTCAGTAATTTCTTGAGGATCTCTCCCATTGCAGGGAAGGTGCGAAACTCGATGAACAAGTTCAGGTGTGATACTGACGGGTTTACTGACCCATAATATTTCCTCATGAATTAGATAGAGCAACTGCTTTATAACCAACATGGTTATCAGGGGCTGGAGGAAGTGGGGAATCGACAAGAGATGGAGTAACCTAGCTTGGTCCACTTTCCATAACCACTCCTTGGGCTGGAGCGTTGTCACTATTCCTTCTACAGTCTGCTCCATCAGTGCATCCATCGCCAAGTGGGGAAATTTTACTATATCCATAAGATCCCAATCTTCGAATTTCAGTACCGCCACACGACCAACCACGAGTTTTCTATTGGGACTTCTTTTGGTAGAGCTGGGGTAGCGATGATAGTGTCAACTTCATCTAGGTTTGCAGGTACTTTCGCCTTCCCCTTGCTTGGAGGCACATACTTGGGTCGTCATACAGGTTGTATAGGATCCTCCTCATGGTTGACTTCTTCGACATATGTGGGAGAGTCTTCGGCTTCCGTATCACTGTCAATGGTAACATATTTACCTTTTTCCTCCATTATGAACTTGCCAAAGTGCAAGTGTCATGGTGACCTCCTTACTAATTCTGGGATCTAAGGGTCCTTCCTGGTCCTCAGCGTTGGAGGTGATTTCAGGAGATCGGCTATTTGCGGTGACGCTTGTTGTGGGTTATTGGTGATATGATTGTGTGCTTTGAGGATTTCTTCCTGGTAGTGCTTTGGTAATGCCTTAAACCACAAAATTTCTTTGACTTACTCGTCACTCATCTTGCACTTCCTCTTAACCCACAGCGGCTTTCTGGCAAGACGGTAAGACGTGGTCATGTGATCCTTACTATGATTATATAAGATTCGCAATTTAAGATTGGTTGCTTGCCCTTGCGAAAGCTTATCAATGCGATTTCGGTGGTTATTCTTCTGCCTTTATTACCCATCGTCCACTCCATGGTGCTTTAAATGGGTCATCATATCATGAACAGTACCTGCAACAGTCGCTTTCCACCTTTCCTTCACGGCCGTGAAACCCCAGGATCACAAATGCGGTTTTTGTATGTATGCTGAGGTCATATCGCGCAACTTTGCAGCAGCCTGGTTTATAGTCTCGCACCCTCTTTCAACTGTGGGGAGCACTGGGACTGGACTTCCTACGGATAGTCAGGTGGGAAAACCCGTCATGTGGATCTTCCATTTCTCGGCTAGCCCAGGCTGCGAGCACCTTCTGCATTCCCTTGATTCTGCTAACGGGTTGCGGTGTGTGAGATCTTGTCCTTTCAGGTGCCAACACAACCATGCTAGTGGGGTTGCTGCTTGTAGCAAGGTAGGAGAGCCAGCCCTGCCTGGTTCCTTTGTTCACTCCTTTGCATGACCCATGTAGGTGGCTTCTAACTGCAATTTGGTAATAGCTTTATTTGGCTTCGCACTCTATGTGCAAAGTCTGTCCCTTGTTTCTTCTAACTTACCCAGCTGCACCTTACCGGGCCAAATGGCTGTCCAGAGCTACTGAATTATGTCATGGATATTGTCACTAATACAGTGAGATGTATCCAAGAGACTTCCCTGTCTGGTCGTGTGAACCTTTGTTCCGTGCAGATCTAGTTGGGTTGATGGTCACCTAATATGCATTCAGACCCTTCATTGTTAATGACCGACTATTCTTCCAATGCGTACCTTGAACCGCTTCCTAGATCCTGGCTTTCGCGGCCCCCCTGGTACGCACAACATGCTTTTCGCCCCATCATGTTGTTCCTGTGTTGTGTCCACCATGCCATGCTAGACAAGGTGCCCTTCGACGGTTGAGGTGCTCTCTACTAGCTGTTGTCTCTCCTCGGTGGTTACATGTCATAGTGACCGAATTGTATTGCAGTAAAGCGTCGTAGCCTTTGGCCTACAAGCAAGAGAAGTTCAAAGGTATAAATTCTTGGGGGATGGATTAGGTGATTGGGACAGAGGTATACTCCCAAGAACTCTATACATCTCTACTAATAGTAAACATTTATGGACCCTGCCAGGGAAGAGCCCACTTTTGGAAGACCCTACACTCCAAGTATTCTATGAATAGCCCCAATCTGGTCATCGGTGGAGACTTAAACTTCTCTATAGGCTCTTCTGAAACTTGGGGTCCCTTGGCCAGACAAGATCAATTATCAAACTTCTTCACCAACCTTTTTAGAGACAACAAATTACTTGACATTAACTTATTGAAGAACAGACCTACCTAGAGAAATAGAAGAGCAAGGGAAGGCTGTGTAGCAAAAGGACTGGACCGATTCCTCCTCTAGGAGGAAACTGCTGCCAAAATACCAGTCTTCCACCAGTGGGTTGGGGAAGGTGGGAATTCAAATCATATGCCTATCTTGCTTAAACTATCCAAGCCCCCCAAAAAACCAGCTGCCCCCTTCAAATTTAACCCTGCTTGGCTTCAAGAAGACTCTTCCAATTCCCTCTTTAAATTCCCTTGGAGCTCAACTAGCTCCAGTGAGTTGGACAACAAAGCCTACCACTTTATGGAGAACATAAACCACCTTAAAAATGCCACAGTGAACTGGGCGAAGGGAAAGAAGATGAAACAAGATGAGGAACTCATCCAAATAGAAAGGAATCTCCACTAGCTTGAAATTCCTGAAGCTGATGGATATGAAACTCAGGGGAAAAAATAATAATCATGCAACAGGAAGGTAAAAGGAATAAAATCCTCTTGATAAGGGAAGAGCAATGGCGATTGAAAAGCAAAGCCATTTGGCTAAAGGCAGGTGATGAAAATACTAAATTTTTCCAGAACTATGCTAGAGAAAGGATGAACATAAACACCATCTGGCATCTAAAAGAAGAAGGAGGAAGTTAGGCCCACTCCTTCCAGGATCTCTCTTAGATGGGCATAAGACACTTCCAGAACCTTTTCTCTAACTAAGGTGAAATCTCCTTGGCAGAAGTGATCTAGACTACCCAGACCTTCCCTCATTATGTGGAAGAAGAGGACTCGCGAGAATTTATGGGAGAAGTCACCGGGGGGCGGTGGAAGGAATTCTAAAAGCAATGCCTAAAGATAAGAGTCCTCGCCTAGACGGCTAGACAATGGAGCTATTCCAACATTTCTTCGAGCAGTTAGGGCAAGATCTAACTAAAGTGGTTGAGGAATCTAGAAGAAAAGGAGTAATCTACCCGCCCTTCAACTCAACCTTCATAGCCCTCATTCCGAAAAAAGAAGAACCCTCCTCCTTTGAGGACTTCTGACCGATCTCCCTATATAACTGTATCTCTAAAATAATAGCAAAGGTGATAGCCATCCGAGTTAAACCAATCTTATCCAGGCACATGCCAAGGGAACAGTTCGGCTTTTTGAATGGAAGGCAGATCCATGAAGCAATTGGAGTAGCCGAGGAAACCATCCACAGTCTCATCTAGAAAGAAATCAAAGGAGCAGTAGTGAAAATTGACTTATCTAAAGCATTCGACAGGGTTAGTTGGATGTACATTCGGATGCTTCCAGCGCACCTAGGATTCCATATAGAATTCATAAACTAGGTAATGGGATGCTTAACCAATGTAAGCTTTGCTATTCTCATTAACAAAGCAACCACCACTTTTTTAGAAAGTCAAAGAGGAGTTCATCGATGCCCATTGGAAAGGCAATATTCAAGGACTGGAAGTGGCAACCAACCTAAAAATAACCCATCTCCTATTCGTGGATGACATCTTGCTCTTCTCTACAGGAAGAAGATCTGAAACTCTGGAACTAAAAAGGCTACTAAAGCTATTCTTAAAAGCAACAGGCCTTCAAATAAACAGTGCTAAATCTGAACTTTTGTTGGAAGGATTCAATAGGCTTGAAGTGGCCCAAATCAAAGAGGACTTGCCCTTAAAGGATCGAAAGCTCCAAGATTGCTTCATATATCTTGGGTTTTATCTAAAACCCTGCTCATATAAGAAGCAGGACTGGCATTGGCTAATAGCAAAAATAGAATCAAGAGTCACCCACTGGAGCTTCAAATGGCTATCTAGGGCTGGCAGACTGACTCTGATCAAATCAGTCCTTCTGGCTATCCCGGTCTACTAGGTTGCACTAACGTGGGTCCCGAAAGGGATTTTGGAAAAAATCAGAAGAGTCTGTAACAAATTCTGATGGGAAAGTTCAAAGGAAGATTCGATACTCCCATGGGTGGCCTCGGAGAAAGTGGCAAGGTCAAAGGTGTGGGGAGGATGGGCTATCAAAGACTGAACATAATTCGGATCAGTGCTTGCAGCAAAGTTAGGATGGACGCTCATCAAGTCGGAGGACCTCTGGACTACAGTGGTTAAAAGGAAATATATCGACCCAATATCGTTAGAAGACCGGATTAGAAGCCCATCCAAAAAGAAAGGTAGTGCATAAGTGGTATGGAAAGAAACTTTGGAAGTCTTTAAGATCATAGAACAGGGCCTAGCCTGGCAGGTAGGAAATGGAGAACATGTCCGCCTAGGGAAGGACCCCTGGGTAGGATGCAATGAAGATTTCAGATTATCTCAGGAACTCACCATCCACCTCAACTCCAGAGGCATAAATAACCTTAGACAAATAGAGAAACATGGGCATTCCTCCATATGGGGCCAAGCATGGATCTCAGGTTTGGACCTAAATCTTACCCCACAATGGACAAGGGAATGGAATACGTTCACTTCAGAGTTGTCTCGATCAAATGTCAAACTAAGAGACAAGCTAGACCAACTATTTTGGGCCCATGCAAAGTCAGTAAAATTCTCCCCAAAACAAGGATACAAATTCTTAATAACAAAGAAAGGTTGGGGGATCTAGGACTAGTGGGTAGCCTCAATCTGGAAACTGCAATGCCCGACAAAAGCTCGAATGCTCTTTCAGTGTATCCTAAATGAGAAGGTTCCTACCTGGGAAATCCTCCAGAAAAGATTCAAATTAGGACCAAGAAGATGCACCCTTTGCAAAGCAGCCTCTGAAACAATTTCACACCTCTTTATGGACTGCTCCTTCTCCAAAGTAGTTTGGTAATTAGTAGGGGACCTGATACACAAAAGGGTTGTATGGAACGGGCAGTTGATAGCAACAACCTGGAAATCATGGTGGACCCAACATCCTGAAGGGAACCTAAGGAACCTGCCCCTTATCATCTCCTGGGGATTATGGATTGCAAGAAACAAAAGCATCTTTCAAGACCATTCCCCATTGGTGGAAAGCATAGCTATTGGAAGTGCGTCTATCTTCACAAGTATCCCTGAACCCACCCATGGGGAGCTTCCCCGATCGAACATAGAAGAGAACATCAGGGAAGGGATTCCATGGGCATACTTTGATGGGGCCTCCAACCATGAAAATAAATGCGGAGCAGGGCTGATCATCCACTTAAACCCCCAAAGAAGCCTCAAAGCCTCAGTAGGCTTAGGGAATGGAACCAACAATTTTTCCGAGTTGACAGCCTTAAAACTCCTCCTTTGCTGGTTCATTCATCTGGACATATCCATGATTCAAATCTTCGGGGACTCACTGAACATTGTCAAATGGTTGAATGGATCAAACAGATGTCAGAATTACATGTTATCATCACTTCTACAGGAAACCATGCACTTAAAATCTCATTTTAACATCATCTCTCTATGTCATATATACATGGAACACAATGATGCTACAGACCAGCTTTCTAAAGAGGGTCTACAACAAAATATGGGTAGTTGGAGAATAGAAGATAAAGAGATGGATGAGATCTGTGTGTCGGACCGTCCACCATATGCACAAAATTTTCCACTTTGAAGCCATAGCCAGGGCTAGCACCTTGTTGTTTTGGCACAGAATATAGTGAAGCAGATAAAGGAGGGGAAGACATGAAAGTTCTTTCTACGAGATAGGTTCTTGTTCTTTGGAAACCGACTCTATGTTCCAAAGTCATCTAGGCTCAGGAGGCACCTTTTGAAGGAGTGCCACGACTCGCCATGGGATGGCCACCGAGGGATGCATTGTTCTTTAGCATTGTTGGAGAGAGGATTCTTTTGGGAGAAGATGTGGGATGATGTAGAGGAGCATCATTTGTCCGTAGGACAAATCGGATAATTAGAGACAAGGAGGTCTGTTGCAGCCTTTACCGATTCTTGAGAGACCATGGATGAGTGTCTCGATGGACTTCATCGCTTAGTTGCAATAGGTTCAGGGGTATAATGGGATAATGGTCAAGGTTGATCGTTTTTCCAAGTATGTTGTCTTTGTTCCAACATAGATACCTTGTGGAGCCGAGCGGACTGCGGAGTTGTTCTTTAAGAACATAGTGAAGTATTGGGGGATGCCATTAAGCATCGTGTCAGACCAAGATCTACGTTTTACAGGAAAATTTTGGACCACATTGTTTAAGTTAGTCCACACAGAGTTGTTGATGAGTTCGAGTTACCATCCGCAGACAGATGGGAAAGCCAAGAGGATCAACACATTTCTGGAGGACTACTTGAGACATTATGTGACAGCTGATTAGAAGAATTGGCCTGAACTCTTGGATATTGCTCAGTTTAGTTACAATATTCAAAAGAGTTCTGCGACGAGATATAGTCCATTTGAGTTGGTGAATGGGCAGATGCTAGATGCGCCACATACCGTAGTGACAGGAGGTTTCTTGAGGAGTCCTCATGCGAAGAAGTTCGTGAAGGCTTGGGATGAGACCTTGGAGTTGGCATGGTTGCGCTTGCACGAAGCTGCAAGGAGAATGAAGAAATGGGCTGATCGAGGAAGACGAGATGCGCACTTCAGTGTGGGAAATATGGTGTTTCTCAGGATTATCGGGGAGCAGCTTCAGCTAGCCAAGGGGACTACGAGCAAACTGCCAAAATGTATGAGGGACCATTCCGAGTGAAGAAGAGAGTGGGGGAAGTTGCTTATGAGCTAGAGATTCCACACCATATGCACATGAAGCATCCAGTTTTTCACATGAGTCAGTTGAAGAGATGTAGACTTGATTCTGATCATCCAGAGAGAGCTGAACCACTGAGAGGACTAGTCAGGATTGTGGACAAGCCAGGACTGGAGTTGGATAAGATTTTGAGCTACAGAACTACAGGGATTGGTTGCCACATGAAACAGGAGTATCTTGTCAAATGGAAGAATGCACCGAAGGAGGAATGTTGGGAATCAGAGGACTTGCTTTGGAGATGGAAGAAGAAGATTGTTAAGTATGAACTGAAGATACTAAGGCAGTCGGTATTGTCAAGGATGACAATGATTTCGAGTGGGGGAGGATGTAACGCCCTGCGGTTGACAAGCGACCGAGCGTGCACTCCACCACCATGGTAAATCAACTAAGGCATAAAACCAAGCGTGGGGTGACCAAGGACGAAATGCATATGACATAGGCGATGTTGGCATTCCATGTTTTATAGGGCGAGTTGGAGGAGCTCGTCCATGAGCCGACCAAGAGGCGTAAGGCGAGCAAGAGGTGAATTGGGGGGTGGTCCCGCGCCATGGGCGGGCCGACCTAACAAAGGCACGCATTGTTTGATGAACGCACGTGGTTGGTGGAATAATGGAGAGTCGGCCGAGGCATGACTCCACACGATAGGAGGTGTATATACATGCGAGCAAGGCTTGTCATTTTCCATCACACTTCGCACTTGGATCTCAACAAAAGGTGCGAGGAACAAGAGGTGCAGCGTGGCATAGGTATGAGCTATGTGCCCGCCCGGCGGGCACAGTTGCACAAGGAACTTGGCATGACCGTTGGGTAGTCGAAGGTGCGGGTGGAGCGCATTCTAAGGCGCCCGCCCGCCGAATGAGTTGACCAATTTTGGGTTGCATTGTGGCAAGGGTTGTGCACGGGCGCACGATCCCACTTGGACAAAGAAAACTTGTGCTATGTATTTGGATTGAGTTACGGTGAGACCACCGTGCGCTCTTGCATGGGTGGGTGCCCAACTCGGGTATAACGCCGGTTGAGTTATACTCCCGGTCATTGTACAAAAATTCTCTCATATAATAAAAGATTATTTTACATGTGATGTTGTTCTCCTGTTGTTCTATGATGTTATTATATTAATGGATTCCGCACATTAATATGTTATTCATGTTTAATGATGAATGTTAAGGAATAGTTCGTAAAGTAAGCTAACAATGGAAGATGTTAATTACTTAGGCGGTGCCGCACCTGGCCAATTTAACGAAAAAAGAATTGGGAGCGTGACACATGGCATTTTAGGAACTGCCCAATGACTTGTTTCACTATGGAGCTCATGAAAATTCGTTCTAATCTTTGCTATATTAATTTTCTTCTTTGAGCTAGTTAAAATAGAGAGATACTTTTGACCTTCTAGGGTGGGGTTGATGACCTTCCTATATATATATATATATAACCTCTATCTTTATCTTTATATATATAAATATAATATGATATTTCTAATTTTTTATTATTACTTTATTTTAATCTTAAGTTTGATACCATTTTTTTATTACTTTTATTTTTATTTTTTTAATTTTATCCATGGTTTAACCCATATTTTTAGCAACTTTCATTTTTATATATATTAATAAATTATTTATTTAATAAAATCATTATTTAATTATTTATTCCTAATTTTAATTTTCAATTAATTTAGTTGTTTTTTAATCTTTTTATTTTACTTTATTATTATTTATCTAATCGTAAATATGTTTTTCTAACAATTAATTTCTTTTTGCGTTCAACTTAATTTTTTTTTTTAATATCCTTGTGAGATTAGATTCTCTTCATCTATTTTGTCTTGATGATGAACCATATTATTTGGTTTGAAATGTGTGGCCATTTTTTCCAACTATGTGATAGATCGAGAAGACATTTATCTAAATGTTTCTACTCACAGAAGTCTCCATTATGCACATAGTCGGGGTCCACATAATAACAACCATTGTTCCAAAAATAGAAATGAAAGACATAATACATTCAATGATAAAACCATAAAAAAAGAACTAAAATATCAAAAATTGCATCCTTCTGTGAGCATACACTAAGCTACTATTGATTTGTGTGGAAATACTCATTTTAGTTTCCATTCAAATACCTTATTTCTCTAAAATTAGTATAAAGCTATGTTAGAAATATTTTAATACAACTACTTCACACATCAGCCACCTGGCTGGTTTTAATCTTTTAACATATTTCTAATTAAAATTAATTAATATATATATATATATATATATATATATATATATATATTAGATATTGATTTTTTATCTAATAAATATTTTAATTTTAATTTTAAAACCAGCAGTATCAACTCTTAGTTAGCGGAAAAATACATATTTTACCAAATTTAACCTCATAAAAATAGTAATCTGATAAAAATATTTTGAATTATCACATGTAATATGTGAATAGATATCTAAACCCATCAATGCATATGTTTGAATAACCCACTCTACTTTTCACTATTTTTAATCAACATCAAACTAAAATCTCTCATCATACACCTTTAATAAAAACCCTTGCTATAAATAAAACATGAGGAGTCCCTTGAGACAAACATGTTTTGCTCACGGTGAGGAATCGATTGGCCAAGCCCATGCACTATTTAATATTTTTTTCATTGAAACACATTTATGACGATTAATCATCCCCCTAATCATCTTTCTTTAGGAAGATACATAGTCTATATTAGACCTACATACTTGTTTCTTTGCGTCAATAAATTAATTATTGATTTGATATTCACGACGATTAATGTGATTGAGAGTTGGTGTACCCCTTTGAAGGATTTGTAATGTCATTAATAATGAAACAATTATGCTTTCTGATCACAAGTAATAAGCTATTGAATATTATAGTTCAATCATCTCCAAAAGGTTAGACAAGAGTATTTGAGAGAAGATTCAGGTTTGTTAAAAGTAGTTCATGAAAAGTAATTCAAGAATGGAGCAATAAGTTTATATCGGTTGTGGATCGAGTAGGTTGAAATCGATGATTAAGTATTATAAATATATTTTAAGGGATCTTATAAACAAATTTGCAAGCGAGTTTGATTTTTTTATTATAATTTTGATTTTATTAATAATTTTTCTGCGTTGGAATTTTCTAGAATTGTTACACAGATTTGACTGGCTTGTGAACATTGATAATAGTTTAGGTATGAAAATTAGATTATCATATGATTTAACTAACTATATTTACTTATAAATAGATTTCAGTTGCCTGTGAATATAGACAATTATTGATTATCAATGTGTAAGAGAAGTATGATAAAGGGTTGGACAAAAACATAAGGGAAAAATGAACAACCATTGTTTAAAATCAATATATTAATAATATTAATATAGATTAATATCATTAAAAAAATTAATTATTAATTGTATTTATAATAAATTTATATTTTTTCAAATTTATCATTTGATTTATTGTTTTTATATTATTTGTTTTCAATTTTATTATAATATTTTATATTTGGTTAACTAATTATTATTTTCTGACATTTTCAACACGTGCTTTAATAAAAAATTACTCTAATTTTAATTACAAATTTCAAATCTACAGCCTGTAGTATTATAAATAAGTCTAATATTTAGATCCTAAAAAATACTAGAAATTATGACATGCTCAAAACTTCCCAGAAAGGAGATAAAAAATATGAAGTGATCAAAACTTTTGGCCAGAAAGGTTTCTATGTTTATTATAAATCAGAATATCTTGATAATAAACGACAAATTGGCTTTTAAATTTCATAAAGAAGTTGATAATCAAATAATCTAATATAAAAATGGGTAAAGCATCATATAAAAATTGTTAATGAAAAATTATTGACATTTTTTATTTGATTCTAGTGGATTTGAACTTTAAATTTCATTATGATTTACATAATACTTGCTCATTGAAATCATCATTGTTATCTTCATTCAAATGGTAATCTATAATATTACATCCCTCTGATCCTCGCCAGTCGCCTAACCCACATACTTATCTCTAATTGCATCACTGGCTCCTGCTACATGACACTCAGCTGGTGCAAAAACTCACCATGCCATATTAATTGAACTACGTCTCTCGTCCATTCTTGTTGCAGTCCCTTGCAGGCAGATCTGCTCAACATGTCCTGTAACAAAAACATGTCTGTCTCTCGACCTGTTACATTAGGGTTACCATCAACCGTGACAGCGTTCCATGAGCAAATTTAAAGGTGAAAACGTTTCCATCTAGTCGATAACTTTTATCTGCACGAACGATGGCTCTTTGGCTGGCTGTGGGAAGATGCTTTCAAGCCTGCCATTAGCAGTACAGTGCATTGATCATCACACCTCAATAGTCAATTCACATGTTTTCTATTGACAAACGTGACTAACTTCGAAGCTGAAGCTTTCAAAATCACTGAAACTTTTAAGCCGAATTAAATTAAAAGGAACTAATGTTGTTAGATGTTGTGGCGTATAGAAAGCATTGAATGTTGTGTGAACATGGATTCCATTCCGTATGTAATATGTAAATTTGTCAAATTACTAATGTACATGTACGTAGGATATTGTATTATTATATTAGTAAATGTGGTTAATCTACAAAGTCTATATCAATCTTATTATTATTATTAATTCATACTATTATTTTATTGTAAATTAAATTTAATGGTATTATTGTTCACATGATTTTGGATAGATGACGATTAGGTGTTGTTAAGGTAATCTTGATATGAAGTTACTAGTTCATCTTGGATAGATGATTATTACGTGTTGTGTTAAGGTGCTCCTTCATGTGAATTTACTAGTTCAATTCCTTGTGATCACGATGATATATTGGACACAATCAAGATGTAATCCTCCCCAACAACAACAACAACAACAACAACAACAACAACAACAACAACAACAACAACAACAACAACAACAACAACAACAACAACAACAACAACAACAACTCATTATTATTATTCATTATTAATTTATTAAATAATTAATTAAGTCATTTTTATTAATGGATTAATATAAATATTATTGATATAAAAAATGTTAATAAATAATAATAATAATAATAAATATTGTTTTTATTTATTTACTCATATAAATATTGTTTTTATATATTTATATTAATTATAAATAATTAATTAAACTCAAGGATTTATATTTAATATGAGGACTAATATTAAAAATTTCATGAATAACATTAAATCTTATGATACAAATATGAACCATTCGATTAATAAACCTAAGGGATTGATATCTTAAACCCAAAGGATTTCTACTAAAAACCTAAGGGATTAATAATATTATACCCTAGGAATATGAACCCTTAGATTGGTAAATCCAATGGATTAATTCTAAATCCCCAAGGTATTATAAACCCTGGGAATAAGAAACCTAGGAGATTAATGTTAAAAACCCAAGGGATTATAAACCCGAGGGAATAATATTAAAAAGAAGGGATAAATATTATAAACCCTAAAATAAACATGGGTGACCATGGTTGACCATGGTTGATTATCATATTGACACAATTTTTTCCACAATGCGGGATTTGACTATGGTTGAGCATGATTGATTTTCATATTGAGACAACTTTTGGCACGATGTAACATTGGACAATGGTTGAACATGCTTGACCATAGATGACCATGTTTAATTTTATAAAACATGGCTGACCATGCTTGACAAAGGTTGGCCATGATTGACGATGGTTGGCCTTGATTATCATATTGAGATAATCTTTGTTATAATGCAATGTTGGGCCATGGTTCAGACAATGAATGATTTTCATATTGAGACAATATTTCTCATAATGTGACATTGGACAATAGTTGACCATCATTAACCATGGTTGACCACGATTGATTTTATAAAATATGGTTGACTATAGTTCACCATGGTTGAATACTATTAAACCCAAGGGACTAATCTTATAATCTCAAGTTATATAAACCTTAAGATAAATACTATAAACCCTAAATACTATAAATACTATAATCTCAAGTTATAGTTTATTTATTTATTTTTATTTTATATATATATATACACATAAACACTCTCTCTTTTTATATTTATATAATTTTTATTGTATTATTTTTTATCTTGATTTTTCCTTTTTATTATTTATTTATTTTTATTTTCATATATTTTTTTTACTTTATTTATTTATTTATAGTTATTATTATTTTCGAGTTGGATATTCAAATAAATAAATAATTAATAATAATTAGTAAATAAATAAAAAATGAATAAGTTAATTAATAAATTAAATAATTAATTAAACAAATTAAATTATTAATTATTAATTATTTAAACAATTCAAATTAATTCACCCCTAGTCAAATATAGCTGTTTAGTTGATTTATAATTATAATAAGTAAATATATAAAGTAATAAACATTATAATTTTCTCTCCCTAGTCAAATATAGTTGTTAGGTTGACCTATCTTCTTATTTAATATGCTTGAGATTTGTCTTTTCATCTTGTCTACAAAATGAACCACAATGACTGCTGATTCTAGATGAGTGGCCCAAATATTTTTAATGTAATTTTTTCTGAAAATTTTTATGAATCATAAAATTAATGCTAGAATAATATTGTTTGAGAAGTATATAAATTTTGAAATATTTTGAATTGGTTGAATTTGTTTTTATATATGGGGACTTTTGTGGGAGCGCTTGTATTCATTAGCCTTTCCAAACTGGATGCAACGTGACATTTGTCTCCTTTATTATGGATTTCTTTCTACCTACATTCCCAAAATTTCCTGCTTTTCTAGAAAATATCTTCAGTCGACAACCATACGGCTAAATTTTGTTAAAGCGTAGCAGACATGGAATGTTGTGAACGCTGTGATATTTTCTTCATTTTACATAAGATTTCATTTTTATGTGGGGCCTAAACATTTATTATTTCTGTTAAAGTGACATACAGACTTTAAATCAGTGAAACTGTTCCATTCAATCCGCTGGCCTTGGAGATAATGTAAATTACAAATATTTATAAAGTGGTTTCCTTAGTTATGTATTGCAATGATTATACTTCCTTTTCCCTTGTTCCATAATCTATGTAAATGTAAATACATTTTAACTTTTAGAGAAATATCTATTTGAGCTTAAGGCAAGGTTGCCAATGGAATTGTGCCTATTCAAATATGGTATATTTTTATTTTTGCGTGTGTAATTCTAACCTAATTTTGAGAATAATGTCAAATAATTTTATTTTTTTTAAATTAAAAAATAATTTTATAATTTTTGGAAATCTTAAATAAAGTAATTTGTTATACTTTATTACTCATATGAAAAGATTACAATTCTTTATCTAAGTGATCGGAATATTTTATAAAGTTTTCTTTAATGTATTTGTCGTATTATTTATTAAAAAAATGGAATATCTAGAAATAAATAATAAAATATATTAACATTTTGAGTATAAAAAGAAATATAGTAACTATAGAAGAACAATAAAACCATAAATAACAATTTGTTTATTCATGAAAATAATATTCACTTGTATTTTCCACTTCACAACCTCCATATTAGTATAGCTCCAATTACTATATGATTCCCAAGACATCCTATGACCGTTCTTCCACTCCATTATCTAGTTTCTATCTAACCTTCTAGGGACCCTTTTAGTAGGTGGGATATTTAAGCGCCTTTACAATTATTGATTTCACAATATTTACAGTGCTTTACAATTATTGATTTCAAAATATGTACACTACATAAGCCTTATTTATTAAACATAGCCTCTCTACATAAAAACTTATTCATCTACTTAGGTAGTTTAGGGTAGGATGTTGGAAGTTTGACAACTAATTAAGTAAATTTGGGTAAAATGTAACAAGTTAGGTTTATACCGAATCATCGGTTATGTAACTGAGGAGGCACATATAAAACCAAATAAATGCCCAAAATGTTGTATGGAGAATCATTAGTGATTGAATAGAGAATCCAATCCCTTGCCCCATGGATGTTTCCTTGACACCTTGTCAAGGTTTTACCATGTAAATCATGTGTTATTTCTTGTGTGTGTGTATTTAGTTTTACTATTAGTTATATTCTTTTCTTGGTCAATGTATAACTATATAACCTCCTTTCTTTACTCATTCACCTTACAATTGGTATCAAAGCCATAGATAAGAAATCCACTTGCGTGGAGAGCAGAGCCTACGTGTGGACGACTTCCTTTCTGCGTGAAGGCGGGCAGAGCCTACATGTGTGAAGGTAAACGCTGTTGTCCAGTGAGGAACCGAGCCTGTGTGTGTGAAGGTAATCGCTACTGTCCAGCATTCTGCGTGAAGGTAAAGGCAAGCACTGATCTGCGTGTTATCAATCTGCGTGAGGGAAGCTGTTGTTGTGCCATGTATTCTCTCTGTCCGTGGAGTTGTTGCATGCCAGAGTTGTTGTATTTATGTGAGGGAAGCTGTTTTTGTGTCGTGTATTCTATGAAGACAAGCAGTGAAGATCAGAGTGCAAACCCTCTGCCCTGCGTTGGGAAGGCGTGTTTGTTTTTTCTCTGCGTTGAGGAGTATGCAGCCTGTCTCTCCGTTGATAGTCCCTGCGTAATTGAGAGCGTGAAGGAGCTACTACCCTCTGCGTGCTAGAGCCACTACCCTCTACGTGCTAGAGCTGCATGCTGGCTTAGAGATCGTGCTGGAGGGCATAACATGCCGCTGTTTTTTGAATAATGCTACCATAACAGAGCCTGCATGAGGCTAGAGGCCTGGCTTGTGGAAGATCTGGGTAATTTTATTTTATTTTTAATATTTGATCTTTGTTGAAGAAAATTTTTTGTTTACCGAGAATATTTAGTTTGTGATCAAAAACCAGTGGAAAAGAAAGTTGTCAAAAATTGATAAAGAGCAGGGTTTCATTAAAAAAAAACTACAGACCATTAAAAGAAAACAAAGGCTCAAAATTGTAGAAAGAAATTTGTTTGTTTAAAAAGGGGGCTCAGTTTTTTTTAAAGAAAGGGAAACCAAAGTTTTTTTTTAAGAAAGGGATAGTTGGAAGACTGAAATCCTAGAAAAATGGCCAAGATGTCAAACGCAAAATTAGAGGTGGAGAAATTCAACGGAAAGAACAATTTTGATCTTTGGAAACTGAAGGTTAGGGATCTGCTTGTGCAACAAGGGTTGCACAAGGCATTGGATGGGGAAACTAAGAAACCTGCAACTATGACTGATTCTGACTGGGAGGACTTGGATGCCTGAGCTCTCAGTACCATCAGGTTATGCCTGGCAGATGAGGTTCTCTTCAACAATGCTTTAGGATTTTGGGAAAAACTGGAAAAACTCTATATGACAAAGTCACTAACCAATAGAATTTATCTGAAAAGACAGTTGTATAGTATTCGAATGAAAGAAGGTTCAAAAGTTGCAGAACATTTGGATGTTTTTAATACACTTATATGCCAATTAACAGATATGGAAGTTAAAATTCAGGAAGAAGATAAAGCCATAACCTTGTTGTGTTCTCTGCCCGAATCATGGGATCACTTTGTAACTTCAATCAGCTTGAACACTGATGATTCTTTGAAGTTTGAATTAGTCATGGGAGCTCTCTTGTTTGAAGAAGTACGAAGGAAATCCAGTACTAAAACAGTTGCATCAAAAGCCATGGTAGCTAGAGGACGCTCAAAGGAAAGAGGTGAAAAACCAAAGGGGTCTTCCAGATATAAATCGAAGGGAAAGAAGTGTAAGGAAAAATGTTGGCATTGCAATAAAATTGGACACTTGAGGAAAGACTGTTGGAAACGAAAAGAATCTGGTAACCAGAAGAAGGAAGCGAATCAGGTCGATTCAGGTATCATAGACGAAGTTTTATCTGTTGAATAATTATGTATGATAGATGAAACTTCACCTGAATGTAATGTCTCTTAGGGTTTATAAAGCTCAATGTTAGATTCTCGTGCTTCTCATCAAATGTGTCCACACAGAAATTGGTTTACTTCGTATGAAAATGTAAATGGTAGTTTTGTGTTTATGGGTAATAATGTTTCATGTCAGACTGTTGGGATGGGAAATATCAGGATTAAGATGTATGACAACACAATTAGAACATTAACTAGTGTTAGACATGTACCTGATTTGAAGAAAAAATAGATTTCTTTGGGAGTTTTGGATTCAAATGGTTATAAGTTTACAGGTCAGAATGGCATGTTGAAAGTCTTTAAAGGAGCCATAGTGGTTATGAAAGTAGAAAAGGTTGGAAATCTTTACAGGTTAAAAGGAAGTACTTAGGTGAGTGAAGCAGCGGTTGTGTGAGAAAAGGAAGAAGTAAGTACTCGTCTATGGCATCAGTGATTGGGTCACATGAGCGAGAAAGGTCTTCACATACTGATCAAACGTAAATCTCTTCCCGATCTGAAATCTTTGAAGTTAGATTTATGTAAACATTGTGTGTATGGAAGAAAGTGTAAACAAAGATTTAAAACTAGAAATCATAATAGTAAAGATATTTTAGACTATATTCATTCTGATCGTTGGGGACCGTCTCCTGTTGTATCATATGGAGGTGATCTATATTTTTTAACTTTTATTGATGATTTATCCCGTAAAGTTTGGATCTATGTGCTAAAAAGGAAAGCTGATGTATTCAATGTCTTTAAACATTTTAAAGCAATGGTAGAGAAAAGAACAGGCAAATTTATTAAATGTTTAAGAACTAACAATGGTGGTGAGTTCACTTCAATTGAATTTTAACAATACTGTAAGGATGAGGGAATTACTAGACACAAAACTGTTGTTTATACTCCTTAGCAAAACGGTGCTCCTGAACGTATGAATCAAACTCTTATGGAAAGAACCAGAAGATGATCAACAATGCTAACTTGCAGAAGGAGTTGCGGGCAGAAGCAATATCTGCTACTTGTTATTTAGTTAACAGATCACCTTCAAAAGAAATTAATTGTAAAATTCCTGAATAAGTTTGGATAGGTCAATCTTCTGATTATTCACATTTGAGGATATTTGGCTGTGATGCTTATTCTCTTATTCCTAAAAATCAATGTTCAAAATTATATCCAAAATCGAAATGTTATGTCTTTGTTGGGTATGACTATGCAGTTAAAGGATACATGTTGTGGGATCCTACATTGCGGAAGATAGTCATTAGTAGAGATGTAACATTTGATGAATCTTCTCTTTTAAAATCAAATATTGAAAGAATTGAACAGGAACAGGTATCGCCAAATCAACGATTTCAGTTGGAGGCTAGACCTTTCGGTGACAATCAAAAGGAAGGAGAGAGTTCTGGAGAAAAAGGTGTTGAAGATACAAAGAAAGCCATTGAAGCTTTTGAACTAGTTCGCCAACTAGTCACTCCAAGAAGGTCTACAAGGGAAAGAAAAACTTCAAAAAGGTATGAAGATTCTACTTCATCTTTTGCTTTGATTACTGAATATGGGGAACCTTCTTGTTATCAGGAAGCAGTAGATGATACATATAGTGAAAAATGGAAAATGGCTATGAAAGAAGAAATCGATCCTTAGCCAAGAACAATGCCTGGGATCTTGTAGAACTTCCTGAAGGGGGAATGGTTGCTAGATGCAAGTGGGTCTTCAAACTGAAGCAGAAAGTTGATGGAAGTATTGAATGGTATAAGGCGAAACTAGCAGAAAAAGGGTATTCTGAGGTTGAAGGTATAGACTTTCATGAGATTTTTTCTCCGGTTGTAAAACTTGTTTCTATTTGTACTATGTTGGCACTAACTACATTACTTAATATTGAGTTAGAATAGTTAGATGTTAAAACAACTTTTCTACATGGTGATTTGAATGAAGAGATATATATGGAACAACCAGAACGTTTTGTAGAAGGTCGCAGTAGAAGATTAGTTTGCAAGCTCAGGAAATCATTGTATGGTCTGAGGCAGTCTCCCAGACAATGGTACAAGAAGTTTGATTCCTTCATGGTGAGTCAGAACTTTATAAGAAGTGAGTATGATCATTGCGTATACTTCAAAAGTTTCAATCGCATATTCATTATCTTAGTTTCATATGTTGACGATATGCTTATTGCAAGCAAAAGCATGGAAGAGATCAACAGGTTAAAGACTCAGCTCTCTAGGATCTTGGAGCAACAAAACATATCTTAGGCATGGAGATACATAGAGACAGGAAAAATGGCATGCTTTGGTTATCACAGTAGAAGTATGTGGAGAAAGTACTTGAAAAGTTCTGTATGAACAATGCGAAACCTGTTAATATTCCATTAGCTTCCCATTTTAAGCTTTCTTCGGTTTTGAGTCCTAGAACTGATGAAGAAAAGAAGTATATGTCTCATGTACCATATGCAAATTTTGTAGGCAACCTAATGTATGTGATGGTATCTACAAGACCTGACATTTCACATGCAGTTGGAGTTGTCAGTAGGTTCATGGAAAATCCAGGTGAAGAACATTGGCGAGCAGTGAAATGGGTGCTTCGATACCTAAGAGGTACAAGTGACCATTGCATCATCTTTAGTGGTAGTGAAGGATCAGTCTGCGGATATGTAGATGCTGATTATGCAGGTGATTTGGACAAAAGAAGATCTACTACAGGTTATGTCTTTACTCTTGTAGGTAGAGCAATTAGTTGGATGTCAAAGCTTCAAGGAGCAGTTGCATTGTCCACTACCAAGGCAGAATATATAGCTGCTTCAGATGCTAGTAAAGAAGCAATCTAGTTAAATGGTTTTCTTGATGAGATTGGACAAACACAGGAGAAAGTGAATGTGCTTTGTGACAACCAAAGTGCTATTCACTTGGCTCCAAATCTTTCTTATCATAGTAGAACCAAGCACATTGATGTAAGGTATCATTTTTTGAGACATGTGATCGATGGGAGAATAGTAGCTCTTAAAAAGGTCCATATGCGAGAGAATTGTGCAAACATATTCACAAAGCTAGTTATAGTAGAGAGGCTACGATGGTGTTTAGCTTCTCTTGGCTTGCAGAAAATATGATGAATGGGCATGGGCAAGGGATTAGGAAAATTGTTGTCAAGGTGGAGTTCATTTGAAGTTTGACAACTAATTAAGTAAATTTGAGTAAAATGTAACAAGTTAGGTTTATACCAAATCATCAGTTATGTAACTGAGGAGGCACATATAAAACCAAATGAATGCCCGAACTGTTGTATGGAGAATCATTAGTGGTTGAATAGAGAATCCAATCCCTTGCCCCGTGGATGTTTCCTTGACACCCTGTTAAGGTTTTACCACGTAAATCCTGTGTTATTTATTGTGTATGCATTCAATTTTACTGTTAGTTATATTCTTTTCTTGGTCAATGTATAGCTATATAACCTCCTTTCTTTACTCATTCACCTTACATAGGACCCTAAGATGCCACCCATAAAGCAACATTGTCTTCAAGACTAGAGATGGGGCAACCACTAAAAGACCTTTGTTGGCTCCCATGTTGCATCCTCAAACTATGTATGGGGAAATAACTAAAAGATCCCTATTCTACTTAGGTATATTAGGGTAGGACCCTTAGATGCCACCCATAAAGCAACATTGTCTTCAAGACTAGAGATGGGGCAACCACTAAAAGACCTTTGTTGGTTCCCATGTGGCATCCTCAAACTACGTATGGGGAAATAACTAAAAGATCCCTATTGGTTCCCATGTGGCGTCTTCAAGATATGTATCCTTCACTATATTATTACCTCTTGTATAGTGCATTGGAAGAGATCCAAGCTCAAAATTCTTGTAGAGTGCAAGGATTTTAGCACTTGCTAGATCCTTTGATAATATGTATTTATACTAGTTACGTACACACAAATATAAATAGTTTTCATTACTACACTGGTTAAACATGTAATTCCAACATATGTTTATTGACTTTCAAACAACATTGATCATATTGCTACTGCATGGGGAAGATAACAACTAGTCTGTCCAACCACACCACACAAAATATCCTATCATATATATATATATATATATATATATATATATATATATAGCATTGACATATTTTGTCTAAAAGCATTGAAATAATTTAGTTATCACCCAAATTGAGTTATTTTATTATTAGTAATATTATTTTATTAATTTTATATTAAGAATTAAATGAATTATCTGTCTCCCTCTTATTAATCATATTGGAATGAAACAACTTTTGTAACTTTCAACTACTTGATCTCTTTAGATATTGAAATACTTTATGATGGTCAACACATATACATGAATATTCAAATACTTTATTTTTGAAAAGGTATAAGAATCATACATCGATCATAGTCAAAAGTGAAAGAATATAATCTCACAAGGATAGGAAAAGAACTAAGTTGAATGAAAAAAAAAAAAATTGTTGTTCGAAAAAGATATTAAAACCCAAAAAAATAATAATAAATTAAAATAAGAAAATTAGTGAATAGGTAAATTGGGAAGAAATTAAAATTATGAATAAACAATTAAATAATAATCTTATTACATAGATAATTTATTAAAAATATATAAAAATGAAAGTTGCAATGTGTCAAACCATGCATAAAGTTAAAAAGAATAAAAATAAAGAGTAATAAAAAAGGTCAAACTTAGGATTAAAATAAAGTAATAATAATATAAAATATATATATATATATATATATATATATATATATATATATATATATATATATATATATATATATATATATATCTATCTATATCTATATATATATATAACAAAAATGAAAAATTGAAAAAACAAAAGAAATGGGAGGAAACTAAGAACACAAATTATTTTAAATAAATTATTATTAATAAATGGTAAATAATAAATATAATAAGGAAAATAACTATTAAGCTATAATGGATAATATATAAAAGCTAAGGGTATGTTGAAAATGACAAGAATAAAATTTTGAATTTATTTTCCCTTGAATTAAATTAAGAGAAAATTGCAATTCCACATCACAAGACAACAAGAATGGGTTAACTAGGCTAATTTCACTTAGATGGGTCAATTAATTCGAGTTGAGGGCTCAAATTGAGTCATGTAGAGTGTCTCCTAAATTTTAGGAGCCTAGGTTGAGTTTAATTTGAGTTGTAATAGTTTAATTCAGTTAGACTGAGTTAATGTCAGTTAAACTAGTTCCAACTCTTGGAGGAACTAGTAGGAGGTCTGGCAATGGGGTGCAACTTCATGTGTTCAATGAGTTAGTTGATAAATCAACCATAATTAACTAGTGCATGCATGAAATACGAGTTACCGAGTTGATATTAGAGTTCAAGGGTAGTGTACTATTAGTTGTATAATTTTCAAACTTGTATAGGTGGTGCATGCAGTCAGAGAATGGCCTATAGGGATTTCAGAATCCAGGATGGGGATTTCCCTAATTAATAGGGGGGCAATTCCTTGAGAAACAATGCAAGGAAATAGGAGCTTGGGAGGTAGAAAAATTGGCTATGTATTGGCCAGAGTAAGCTTGTGAGGCAATGAGATAGATTTTACTAGTGAAGAGGTTGTTCAGGGTTGAGCAAGCATTGTAAATCTTCTCTATTTTTATGATCTAATGTAATATACACATGGGAAGTGGTTTTGAGAAGCAAGATTTCCCCTTAGATAAATCTCTGAGCACATGTGATTAAATATTGTCTCATGTTTTGTGATTTCTAGATCAATTAATTATTTTCGGTGACGAGAAGAGTAGATTCAAGTATTTTGATTTAGCATTGAGTCTATACACATGTGACTCTTTGTTGATTTATAGGTCTCATGTGTGCTTGGTACACCAGGATTGAGAACTATTTCATCAGGTTGGGCTTCACCAAAATTGAAGCAGATGAAAACCTTTATCATATTCTCCTTGAAGGTAAAGTATTGATTATAGTATTATATGTCAATTATTTTATTATAACAGGTGATGAGAAATTAGTCAAATCTTGCAAAGAGGATCTTGCAAGAGAATTTAAGAGGAAGGACCTGGGGCTCATGCATTATTTCCTCAGTATGGAGGTATGGAAAGGAGATGGGGTATTATTTGTATCTAAGGGCAAGTATGGAGTAGCACTAGAGCAGTAAGAGGGGTAGGATAGGAGTAACCAGGTGAGTAGGTAGTCAGCGGGTCAGTAGGCTAGACATCGAAGAACAACCTTCCTTCCCCCTTATCCATTATTGCGCGAAGAGCAACCTGACCAATGGCAAAATTTCTAATAGGCTCATTCATTTCATTGTTTCCTCTATGACCTTATCTCTTTTCCCCCTTTCTCCTCTCTTCCTTTCCATTTTCTCTCCTTCCCTTGCCTTTTTTCTTCCTACAAGATACTGAAGAAGTTTCACATAGAGAGAAAAAAAACCATGGAGACTCCTCTATCAAGGACTTGGAGGGAGAAATATGTTACTTCAGATGAAGTAGTGGAGGCTACTATTTATAGGCAGCTTGTGGGTTCACTTATGTATTTGGTGAACACACGACTAGATATTTATTATTCAATTAATTAGATTAGTCAATAAATGGTTAAGACAACCAAACTGTATTGGAAGGAATCCAAAGATATGTTGAGATACCTTAGAGGAACCATTCAGTTTGGTCTTTGGCACAGGAGGACAAAGGGAGTGAAGTTGCAAGGCTTCAGAAATGAATATTGGGTTGATAGTCCATCAGACAGGAAGAGCACATCAGGAGACATCTTCAGTATTGGTTCAAAATGAGTTTATTGGTACAACATGAAGTAGAGATCAGTTACACTTAGCTGAGAAGGAGTAGAGTACATGGCTGCTAGTCAAGTAACTTGTGAATATATCTGGATGAGGCAGATTCTTTTTGGATTATTTAGTCAAATGAGGGATCCTACAAAGATTTACTATGATAACAAGAATTGTATCACACTCTCTGAGAATCCAGTTTTTCATGATTTATCCAAGCACATCGACATCCGATATCACCATCTACAAGATTGTGTGCAGAGGAAAATCATGTTGTTGGAACAAATTCTGACAGAGGAACAAGATGCAAATATTTTGACAAAGGCATTGTCAAAATGAAAGTTCGAGTTTCGTAGAGGCAGGATCAGGGTAGTAGATAATACCTTTATTATTGAGAGGGAGTTTTCAAAATGGCAACAAGAAAATCATGATTTACTTTTCCCTTGAATTAAAGTGTCACCTAAATTTTAGGACCCTAGGTTGAGTTTAATTTGAGTTGTAATAATTTAATTTCGTTAAAATGAGTTAATATGAGTTAAACTAGTTCCAACTGTTGGAGGAACTACTAGGAGGTCTAATAGTGGGGTGAAGCTTCATGTCTTCAACCATTTAATGAATAAATCAACTATAATTAACTCACACATGCATGAGATTTGGGTTATTGAGTTGAGATTGGAGTTCAATGATAGTGTACTAAGAGTCGTATAATTTTTTGAGTTGTATAGGTAGTGCATGCATTCAGAGAAGGGCCTATAGGGATTGCAGAATTTAGGATGGGTGTTTCCCTAATTAATAGGGGATTAATTCCTTTAGAATCAATGGAAGGACATAGGAGCTTGGCATGCAGCAAATTTGGCTAAGTATTATCCAGAGTCATATTTTTTGGGAGTGAGATAGATTGTACTAGTGCACAGGTTTCTCAAGCTTGAGAAAGCATTGTAATCTTCTCTATTTTCTGATCTAATGCAATATATATATAGGTAGGGGTTTTGATAAGAAATATTTCCCCTTAGATAAATCTCTAATTATATGTCATTGAATCTTGTCTCATGTTTTGTGACTTGTCGATCGATTAATTGTTTCTCATGATGAATAAAGTAGATTCAAATAATTTTTTTAACAAGCAATTTTAATTAACAAGGAATTTCTATAGGGTAAGGGTAAGAATAAGTAAATATAAATCAATTATTATGATAGATAATAAACAAATAAAAAAAATGGATATACTAATAGGAATTAAATAATAAAAAGATAAACAAGAAAATAAACGGCCAAGGGATTAGTAAAAAAGAAGGGGAACAACCAAATCAAGAAAATTGAAGAAGAAAAAAGGCAAATTAAGCGGAAAATTTCAAGGAAAGAATGATGATACAATTTTTACTAATTATTCTCCTGTCATCCCTGTTAAGATTATTGGTTACAAACTTCTCAATATCTATCGCTTTCCTAATCTTTCTATGATGATAATGGGAAATCTTAGCAAGGAAATAAACATCCTCCATACAAATGCGATGCCTAGTATTTATAGATTTTTTAGCAAGAGCTGAATATGTAGAAAGATTTTGCCTCATGTCAGAAACATGCTTCTAAATTCTACATTTGATAGAATTTCTAGTCTCACCAATATACGGCTTCCAATAGGAACATGGGATCATATAAACCCCTTTAGAGTTAGAAGGGTCAATCCAAACTTTAAAAAACCTAAGGGAAGATTGAATGATGGTAAGTGTCTTAGGGTACATAGAGATATTGTTTTTCATAATAATCTAAGCCAACTTGTCAATGGTTCCTTGAATAAAAGGAAGATGAATAGTGGCAATGGGATTGCTAGAATTAGATTTACATCTAGGCCCACTCATTGTTTCTTTATCCTTTTGGAAGGCTTTTGGCCTTGATGATTTTGATGCTAAATGATCATAAAGACCTCTAAAATATGATATTCTCATTTTTGATATGAAAATCATCATAAATTGTAAGGGATCTAGTAACTAGGGTATTAAGAAAATTGAAATTTTGGGCTAGGTGATCATGGGAATTCGCAGCGAGATATTGCTCCGTGTGAGTCTTCTTGTAGAAAACCTAATGAGAGATGGAGTCATATTCCTTCTTGGTGATGAGGAAATGAAGAAAGGGAATGCTACCATCAACCTCGATCTCCATAATGAATTTTATAAAATAAAAAAGGTTATTAAGATGCTTCATAATCAATTCAAGCTTTTCATGACAATGGGGTTAAATGATAAATCTAACATCAACATACATTTTCCATAGCTTAGGATGGAGAGGAGCAGAAGCAAGGTATTTAGTCTCAAAATCCTCCATGAAAATATTTGCTACAATGGGGGAGAGAGGGGAGCCCAAAGCTACTCCACATGTTTGCTCATAAAGAACATCTTGAAAGCTAAAGAAAGTAGATTTTAAGTAGACTTTGATTAATTTGAACATATTAGGGTCAATGATGTTATTAATCACATCAATAGCCTCATTAATATGGATCTTAGTAAAAAGACAAATGCCGTTAAAACTGACTAGAATATCATTGGGCTCAAGCTTAAAACCTTTAATTTAATTGATGAAAGAGGATGAATCCTTGACAAAGGAGTTATTATTACTAATAATAGGCTTAAGCTTCAAGGCTAAATGTTTAGAAAGGATATAGGTAAGCGCACCAATTATGTTCACAATAGGTCTTAGCGGAACACCTTCTTTATGGATTTTAGGGAGGCCATAGATCTGAGGGGTGAGTTGGTTGCTCTCAATAAGCCTCTTTCTTATGTTACGAAAATATTTATTGGACATGATAACAATGGGGACTTCTTTGGAATTTTTTGAAAGCAGATTTTTGTTCACCTTTTCATAAATACCACTGTTGATAATGTGATCCATCATACTATCAATGTAATCCTTTATCAAGAATGACAACCACACCACCATTTTCCACTTTAAAAATCACTATCTGCTGATTATTATTAATAGATTTAAGAGAAAGGGATTCATGCTTATAAATATTTCGCTTAGTTGATCTCGATTTCTAAAGGATAATAGAGCAGTCTTGTATAATAATATCCTTAAGGTGATCAAGAATGTCCTTGAGTCGATGTTCAATGTTGCACACAATATCTTCAAGATGGATGTTATGAGGACAAATGTTAAAATTTAAACCTTTTTTCACGAAGACATTCGGTAGGATAATCAATTGAAGAGCTAGATCAATTAAGTGGTTTTGGGTTTGAAATAAATGAAGAAGAAGGATTACAAGGATTAGAAGAAATCAAAAATTAAAAATAAGAAGAAATTTTATTAGATGATATAGAATAAGAGGAATCCCTAATTCCTCATATTCTATGTCATCTAATGTTGCTTCTTCAATTTTCTACTTCACCATTTCTTCTTCTATTTCATCCAATATTAATTCTTCTAATTATTCAAAGCATATTTCTTCTATTTCTTCTAATCCTTCTAATCCTTATTCTTCATCTACCCCTAGTCCTTCAAACCTTAATTATTCTAATCCTTGTCACAAACCTAAATATCCTAGAAGGAAAGTGGTCAAACTCTCTAGCTTTGACATTGATTATCCTACACAATGTCTTCTTGAAAAAGGTTTAAAATTTTCTATTCATCCTTGCAAGATTCTTGTCAAAGACATTGCCTCCAACAATGAGTATGCCCACAAGGACATTCTTGTTCACTTTAAAGAGATTATTAGACAAGACTACTTTATTATCCTTCAGACATCTAGATCATCTAAGCACAATATTTCTAAGCATGATTCCCTTGCCCTTAAATCCCCTAATAATAATAGAGATATTGTTATTATTAAAGTGGACATAGGTGGTGTGATTCTCATTCTTGATAAAAAGGATTACATTGATAAGATGGTGGATCACCTTACCAACAATGGTGGCTATAAAAAGATGAGAAGAAATACACTTTCAAAAAATTCCAAAGAAGTCACCAATGCCATCATGTCTGATATTTTCTTTTAACATAAGCAAGAGGCTTACTGAGAGCAACCAACTCACCACTCAAGACTATGGCCTCCCTTAAATCCATAAAGGGGTTCCACTGAGACCTATTGTGAGCATAATTCTTGGACCTACCTCTATCCTAGCTAAGTATTTAGCCCTGAAGCTTAAGCCTCTTGTTGGTAATATTGACTCCTTCGTCAATGATTCATTCTCTTTTATCAAGGAAATTAAAGGTTTTAAGCTTGATCCCAAAGATATTATGGTTGGTTTTGATATTTTTTCTCTTTTTACTAAGATCCCTATTAATGAGGCTATTGACAACATTTATAGCATCACTAACCATAATATGGCCAAATTAGTCAGGATTTTCTTAAAATTTATATTCTTTAGCTTTCAATGATTTGTAATTGAAACTTGAAGGTGATATACAAATTGCAAGTGAAATTTTATGTGTTATGGGTAATGGATCAAGTTACAAAACACATAAATAAGTAACTTTTAAACTTAATTATCAGTCAAAACATAGAAAAAATACGATATCAGAAAAGCATAACAACAAACATGATAAAGGATTTCACCTCTCTCTTGGGCTACATCTCATAGTCCAACTTCCAATGTAGGGGCTCTTTCATTCAGTGCTCAAATTTATGTTTTCATGGCTTTACAATGCTTAGAATGCAGTACAAATGTTCCAATGGATCCAAAACTGTAGAAAACCCCAATATGGGTTCTTTCTACACCTCATTTGCCAAACAATTGAGAGAGTTATGTCTATTACAAGTTATTCCCAAATTCCATAGCTAACCATCCTATAATTCGACCCAAATTTGGCTTGAGCACCCCAAACATAGAACCGACGCGTAAACCTGGCTTACAATCTCGCCCAATGGTTGAATTTGTCAAATAATTAAACTGCCCATTAACACCCTAGTTCCAAAAATGTATTCATATGGGGGCCACGTGCCCAAGGGCTGGGGCTAACTACACGCCCCCACTGACCAGGCCCCGAAACAGAAAAACATGTGGTCATATTGCACCCATAGAACCATTGTTGGAGCTTAAAATCCACGCTGAGGGATACATGCTCCAACTTGTTGGTTGACATTGTCATATCAAAAGCGATGTGGCCCAGGGATAGCACCCTTTTGCTCCATTGTGCATATGGTCATATGTAGATAATGCGGTGTGTTGGTGGAGGCATGTGGTGATTATTGCTTGGTCACGGGTTCCAATTCAGTGGGCAGGTTGGCTCAGTTACAAAATTTTAATGCATTGTCTAGAGGTCACATGGTAGCCAACCATTGGCCCACATGGCCCTCCTACATTGGTCCACATAAACATTCCTACAATCAATGAGATTGTGACACTCACAAACCAATCAACAAAAGGAACTTATCGACAAACTATTGACTTGAATTGTACACAGTCAACTACCCAGTCACCTTCCTAGTCAGCATACAGACTGCTAACTAGGCATACCTGCATCCTGATTACAAAAATTTTAGTTGTTTCACAATTCGATCAGAACACGATATCAGGAGCATATGATATCGGTTTTGAGTGAAATGAGTTGTGTTGGATCCAGGTCATTGAGATTTATGTATTGGTATAGGTTTTGAGCTTTGTCACACACTTTGAATATTGAGTGCTAAATTGATTACATGTAATGGAGCATATTAGTAATGCTGTGCTAATTCCCCATTCAGAATAAAACACAAGATTCTTATCATTTCCTTATTAAGTGCTTAAGGATTCACCATGTTTGCTTGATTAATTGATTCTCATGAGAGTTTCTTATGTAAATGTTATAAACAATTTAACATAAAACATATACTGAAGAACAAAAAATTAAAAGAAAAGAACATCAAATACAATGCACAACACAGAGCTTGGATGAGGAGTTCACCCCTCCTGGGATACATCTCCTTGGTCCAACTTCCAATACTTGGGCCTCTCTATTATGCTCCAAATTACAACAAAAGTGTGTTTACAATGCTCGAATGCCTCTGAAACCCTGTCTCAATGAGTTCAAAATACTAAAAAATGGCTATCTAGCATCTTTTGCGTCCAATTTGGATAAGAACTGAAGAAGTTATGAATTCTCCTAGTTCTCCCACTATTTGTTCCACAAAATGCTCCAAAATCGATAGAAAACCACATTTTCACTCCAAAATCTTCTAACTGAGTGAGATTGTTGCTACGCCATGGGCTGAAACATGTCGAATAGATCGTGAATTGTAATTGGCAATGTCTAGTGGCAATAAGTTGCAAGCTTGTTCTCTGTGCGATTCCGATATGCTATTGCAGTTTATCGCATCACAATGTTTAGGGGTCGATTCTTGTCGCCACTATGAATGTGATATGTGATCACATTTCATCGCTACTCCCAACCTTATCAGGGTCGATTACCTTAACTCCTCCTTGCTTGCGATTACGATATGCGATGTCGCAAATCGCAATAGGCATTGCCTGGGGGGTGATTCGTAACCCGCTCTGCATGTTTTTGGTGATATGCGATATGCAAGGGCCAATGGTAGCCTGCCACTTGGCGCCTCCCCATTCGCTGAAGCATTTTTCCATGACATTCAATCGTGCCATGTAAAGAAGTTAAACTTGAACTTTGACTTGCTCTCACTTCTGCATATGAACTCAAATTTGAGTGTCATTCACACCGTTGGATTCTGAATGATGAGCTCTTTGATCTGAAGCTGAGTTTGAAAAGCTTTTGACACTTTGATTTTTGAGCATAATTTTAAGTACCTAATCAATTGATCCCTTGGATCACCTCTCCCCATTGGAAGCTTTTGGATTTCCAAAAGCTCATTTTCAAACAAAAAATGTATGAGGGTAAAATTCCTTTACCCTTCCAACCTCAACCCATTTGGTTTTTTTGTTTTTATCACTTTGAGCTTTTCATGAAGGTACTTCACTTTTGAAGTCTGTGTCTTACTGTCAAAGATAGGACCTTGTTGCAAATCTTCAATATTTTTAGAAGAGAAAAATTATGTTAAATAAATCTGAACATTCTCTCCTCGATCTTCAATTAAATGAGACTTATTCACTTTGAAGTTCACTTCACCTTGAACACTCTACTCATAACGATGCTTAGCATGTCTAGCCTTGCACTTGGCTTGACTCTTTATCAAATGCTATCGCCATCGCCATGCACCATTCTTCCTCAAATCCAAAACATTATGAAACCCACAAGAAGATATTTTAGAACTAATGTCTCTTTCATCAAATAGCTTTTGCTTCTACTTTTTGAGCCTTGCATTCTTTCACACTTGCACTTTGTCCATACTAATGTTCAACAATGATGCATCCTGCTGCAAATGAACTTCATGTTGTTTTTCCTTTTAGGATGAAACATGTTAGAATCCTGAAACATATTATCATATGGATTAGCAACCTCAATGAAATCAAATTTCAAAATTAATTCATATCCTTGAAAGACTTTAGATTAATTAGCATCTTTATGTTTAATCATCAACGATGTAAAATTATGGCCAGCATTTACAAACCTCTTCATTTGTCCAACATTCACAAGAGATAAATTCAACTACTTTCTATGAGCTCTAACAATATAGTCAATCCCATCTTTAAACAAGTTATATTTGTTCTCATCTCGATGAAAGATGGCTTTCCTTCATATAAGTATGGGCTTCCCAAAACAATCCCACAAATGTCTAGTGGGTCAAGTGGTATCACATCAAGTTCTACCTCATCAACAAAATTTGCAGTGATGGCAAATCTAAGTATGCATTTTCTTGCCACTTCGAACTTGGCATTGCCACATACCCAACCCAAGGGATAAATTTTACGATGAGGAATGGTTTCCAAATTTAGTTTCTTGACAATGTCTTCTGAAATGAGGTTTGCTTGTGAACCACTATCAAACATTGTATCTACCTTGTTATGTTTTATGATTATTATAATATGGAACAACTCTATTATTTCTCTTTCATTTTGATTTTCAATGGGTTTGCTAGAAGAACTAGTACTTGCAATTGAGTTGTTACCTTGAAATCTGATGGCTATGATTTTTGTTTAATCTCTGAAATCAGATCCTAGACCTTGTGGTGTAGTTGCAACAATATTTTCTTTCTACCTGTTATTAAACTTTTTGGGTATCATCTTAGGATGAAGTTTCCAACTCTGGTCTTCATCATGGCCTTCTTTAGAACATTGTTTACATGTTATATTTTCTCCTTCTTTCTTAACTGAAGCATTCTTCTTATCTTTTCCTTTAAATTTCCCTTTTCCTTTTTCTCCAGACTTGAATGAATTCTCACTAGTTTCTTCAAAAACATTTTTTCCTCTTGCCTCTAAATGAGTTGATTGTATAGAAACTTCATCTAATTTTTGTTTGGTTAAACATGAGAATGGTGTGTCTCAAGTAGCTATGTAATCCACCAATGTATTTAAGAAAAGTATCTTGAGAGGACAAATTTATACCCAAAATCAAAGCTCTTTTCCTAAATTCTTGAGTATAGGTTTGCACATTTTGACCTTTAGATTTCCTAAAGTTTTTCCAATTCATAATAGCTTTTTTCATGTATGCTAGTGGATAAAACTACGTTATTGCAACAAAAAAATCATTCCAAGAGGATAAAACGTTACCATGTTTCTTCATGTCCTCTTGAGTTTTGGCTTCCCAAAAAATAAGTGTTGCACCTTCCAATCTAAGAAAAGTAAGTTGAATTTTGGTCTCATGATCCTTGATCCTTTGTATCTTGTGTTACACTTTAATCTGACGAACCCAATTATCTAATTTCTCAACATCTACCTCCCCATTGTATATATGGAATTCACACTTTATATCAAGCTTAAGAAAAGGAGTTTTACCATGTCCTTTTGGAGAATTGGAGGTTTTTGTAAGAGGGTTGAAGAAGTAAAAGAAGATGAGGATGAAGATGAGGATGAGGATGATGGAGGTGAAGGTGGTGGTTTGTCATCATTTCCTCCATTCCCTTTTGGAGGATTGTCTCCTTTTCCTCCACCTCCTTTTGGAGATTTGGATCTCCCTCCATAAAATATTGAATTCCTTTCTTCATAAAGAACCTTAACCATTTAAGATATCTCAAAGAGTTATTTTTTGAAATTTCTTTCATCTTTAGGCATCCCTTCAGGTCCTTCTCTATTGAAGCTTGAGGCATGTTTATTCCCCGTGAAACAATTTCAGATCTTGGCTTCATAAGTTCTCCTTCTCCTCTTTTAAGCTTCAACCTTGTAAGCATCAGAAACACACGCAAACAAAATCAAACCTTCAAAATAACCTCAGGATCTGATACCAAAATGATCTGTAGTTGAAACTTGAAGGTGATATACAAATTGCAAGTGAAATATTATGTGTTATGGGTAATGGATCAAGTTAAAAAACACATAAACAAGTAATTTTAAACTTAATTAACATTGACCAAAACAAAGACAAAATATGATATTAGAAACACATAACATAAAACATGATTAAGGAGTTCACCCCTCTCCTAGTGTATGCCTCCTGGTCCAGCCTCCAATGTAGGGCCTCATTCAATAAGTGCTCAAATTTGTGTATTCATGGCTTTACAATGCTCAGAATGCAATATAAATGTCTCCAATGGATCCAGAAATGTCAAAAACCTCCTTCTGGTTTCTTTCTGCACATCATTTGGCGAAGAATTGAGAAAGTTATGCCTGTTACAAGTTTTTCCCAAATTCCATAGTTAACCATCCAACAATTCAACCCAAATCTACCTTGAACACCACAAACCTGCATCTGACCCACAAAAATGACCTACAATCCAGCCCAACAGGAGAATTTTTCGGAGAGTTAAATTGTTCCAATAACACCCCAGTTCTGAAAAACGTAGTCATATGAGGGTCACATGCCTAGAGGCTCGGCTAACTACTTTCCCCCACTAGTCGGGCCCCTAATGGAAAAACACGTGGTCATATTACACCCACGAAACTCAAGGTTGGATCTTAAAATCCATGCTGAGGGCTACCTGATCCAACTCGTTGGTAGATGTAGTCATATCACATGCAATGTGGCTGGGGGCTAGCAGCCCTTCACTCCCAAGTGCACTTGGTCATATGTCAGGTCATGTGAACCTGGGGTTGGCCCTCAAGGGTTGACCCTTTGCTAATATTTGTTGTGGATTGCGCCAAACTTTAAATATAATCCGCAAGCCTACATTCTTAAGGAACATGATTTGGTGTGTTGGTGGAGGCTTGTGATGATTGTTGCTTGGTTGCATGTTCAAATCTGGTCGGCAGCTTGGCTCGATCCCAAAATTTTAATTCCCTGTCTGGAGGCCACATGGGAGCTAACCATTGGCCCACATGGCCCTCCATCATTGGTCCACATAAATAAACCCACAACCAATGAAATTGTGCCATTCACAAACCAATCAAAAAGAGATGCTTGTCAACAAACCATTGGCCCAAATTGTACACAATCAACTGCCCAGTCACTTGCCTAGTCAACATACGGACTGCTGACTGGGGGTACCTTCAACTTAATTACTAAAAAATTCGTTGATTGACAATTTGATCATAATAGGATATCGGAAGCATATGCTATCTTTTTTGAGTGAAATCAGTTGTGTTCGATTTAGGTCACTGAGATCTACGCACTCGTACTAGTTTCGAGATTTGTTGCACCTTTTTAATTTTGAGCACTAAATTGATCCCCTAGATCATTCAGGATGATATTTATGAGCAGAACTGTGCAGTAGATATGGGCTCCCCTCTCTCCCCAGTTGTAGCAAACCTTTTCATGGAGGACTTTCAAACTAAATCCCTTGATTCTGTTCCTTTCAATCCCACGCTTTGGAAAAGGTATGTTGATGATACCTATATCATTTGTCCCCATGGTCATGAAAACATTGATTTTTTTATGAAGCATCTTAATAACCTTTTTGACTTTATAGAATTAAGTATGGAGATTGAGGTTGATGGTAACCTTCCCTTTCTTGATGTAATCATCACCAAGAAGGAATATGGTTCCCTCTCTCATCAGGTTTTTCGTAAGAAGACTCACATGGAGCAATATCTCCATGTGAATTCCCATCATCACCGAGCCAAGAAATTTAGTGATTTGAATACGCTTGCTACCAAAGCCCTAAGGATTTATGATGATCTTCATATCAACAATGAAAAATGTTATCTTTTGAAGGCCTTCATAAGAAATGGGTATCAAAAGCATTAAGGCCCAAAAAACTTCCAAAAGGATAAAAAACAATGAGTGGGTCTAGATCTAAATTTGATTCTATAAATCTCATTGCCACTATGAATCTTCCTTTTATTCAAGCAACCACTGACATGTTGGCTCATATTCTTAAGAGAAACAATATCTATGCGTCTTTTATGCTGCTTACCACCATTTAGTATTCCCTTCAGTTTCTTAAAGATGAAATTGACCCTTTTAACTCTAAAGGGGTTTAAATGATCCCATGTTCTTATGGGAAGCCTTATATTGGTGAGACCAGTTGTTCTATCAAGTGTAGAATTTAGGAGCATGTTGTAGACATCAAGGATAATCGTTCTAGATCCCCAACTCTTATTGAACATTCTACAAATACTAGGCATCAAATTTGTATAAAAGGTATGCATGTCCTTGCTAATATTTCTCATTATCATCATAGAAAGCTTAGTGAAGTCATCGATATTGGGAAGCATGTAGCGAACAATCTTAACAAAGATTACGGCTGGAGAATTAGTACAAATTGAATCCATGCTATTTTTTCAACATTTTCCTCTTAATTTGGCTTCTTGTTTCTTTGGTTTTCTTGATTTGGCTGTTCCCCTTCTTTTTTTATCGATTCCCTGGTTTTTTCTTTTCTTATTTATCTCTTTGTTATTTAATTCCTATTAATATCCTCCCTTCTTTATTATTATTATTATTATTTATTATCTATAATAATAATTTATTTATATTTACTTATTCTTACCCTTACCCCTACTTTTTATCCATTATAATTTAATAATTATTTTCCTTATTATATTTATGGTTTACCATTTATTATATAATCGTTTATTTAAAATAATTTTTATTCTTAATTTCCTTCCTTTTTTTTATTATATATATTATGCGGGCTCTATATATATATATATAACCTCTATCTTTATCTTTATATATAAAATTATAATATGATATTTTTAATTTATTTTTATTTTTTATTATTATTACTTTATAATTTTAATGTTAACGTTGATACCATTTTTTTAATACTTTTTATTTTTATTTTTTTTAATTTTATCCATGTTTAACCCATATTTTTAACAGCCTTCATTTTTATATATATTAATAAATTATTTATTTAATAAAATTATTATTTAATTATTTATTCTAATTTTAATTTTCAGTTAATTTAGTTATTTTTTAATCTTTTTATTTTACTTTATTATTATTTATCTAATCGTTAATATGTTTTTCTAACGATTAATTTATTTTTGCATTCAACTTACTTTTCTTTTTTTATATCCTTGTGAGATTAGATTCTCTTCATCTATTTTGTCTTGTTGATGAACCATATTACTTGGTTTGAAATGTGTGGCCATTTTTTTTCAACTATGTGATAGATCAGAAGACATTTATCTAAATGTTTCTACTCACATAAGTCTCCATTTTGCACATGGTCTAGGTCCACATAATAACAACCATTGTTCTAAAAACAGAAATAGAAGGCGTAATACATTCAACAATAAAACCATAAAAAAAGACCAAAAATATCAGAAATTGCATCCTTCTCTGAGCATACATATATTTTTTATAAAATAGATATTGTTTTTTCATTTAATAAATATTTTATTTTAATTTTTAAAACCAACAGTATCTCTTAGTTAGCGGAAGAATACATATTTTACCAAATTGAACCTCATAAAAATAGTAATCTGATAAAAATATTTTGAATTATCACATGTAATATGTGAATAGATATCTAAACCCATCAAAACATATGTTTGAATAACGCACTATACTTTTCACTATTTTTAATAAACATCAAACTAAAAGCTCTCATCATACACCGTTAATAAAAACCCTTGTTATAAATAAAACATGAGTCCCTTGAGACAAACATGTTTTGCTCACGGTGAGGAATCGATTGGCCAAGCCCATGCACTATTTAATATTTTTTTTATTGAAACACATTTATGACGATTAATCATCCCCCTCATCATCTCTCTTTACGAAGATACATAGTCTATATTAGACCTACAGCGTCAATAAATTAATTATTGATTTGATATTCACGACGATTAATGTCATTCAGAGTTGGTGTACCCCTTTGAAGGATTTGTACTGTCATTAATAATGAAACAATTATGCTTTCTGATCACAAGAAATAAGCTATTGAATATTATAGTTCAATCATGTCCAAAAGGTTAGAGAAGAGTATTTGAGAGAAGATTCTGAACGGGAAAATGAAAAAATTGAATGGTTTATATAATTTTGTTAAAAGTAGTTCACGAAAAGTAATTCAAGAATGGAGCAATAAGTTTATCTCGGTTGTGGATCAATAGATATATAGATATATATATTTAAGGGATCTTATAAACAAATTTGCAAGAGAGTTTGATTTTTTTATTATAATTTTGATTTTATTAACAATTTTCTGCGTTTGAATTTTCTAGAATGGTTACACAGATTTGACTGGCTTGTGAACATGGATAATAGTTTAGGTAAGAAAATTAGATTATGATATGATTTAACTAACTATATTTACTTATAAATAGATTTCAGTTGCCTGTGAATATAGACCATTATTGATTATCAATGTGTAAGAGAAGTATGATAAAGGGTTCGACTATTTTAATACAAAGATATTTTTGTTCCAAATTTTGTACCAATTATATGACAAAAACATAAGGGAAAAATGAACAACCATTGCTTAAAATCAATATTATAATTATATTAATAATATTAATATGGACTAATATCATTAAAAAAATTAATTATTAATTGTATTTATAATAAATGTGTGTTTTTTCAAATTTATCATTTGATTTATTGTTTTTATATTATTTGTTTTCAATTTTATTATAATATTTTATATTTGGTTAATTAATTATTTTTTTTTACATTTTCAACACGTGTTTTAATAAAAAATTACTCTATTTTAATTACAAATTTCAAATCTACAGCCTGTGATATTATAAATAAGTCTAATATTTAGATCCTAAAAAATACTAGAAATTATGACATGCTCAAAACTGCCCAGAAAGGAGATAAAAAATATGAAGTGATCAAAATTTTTGGCCAGAAAGGTTTCTATGTTTATTATAAATTAGAATATCTTACTAATAAACGACAAATTGGCTTTTAACTTTCATAAAGAAGTTGGTAATCAAATAATCTAATATAAAAATGGGTAAAGCATCATATAAAAATTGTTAATGAAAAATTATTGACATTTTTTATTTGATTCTAGTGGATTTGAACTTTAAATTTCATTATGATTTACATAATACTTGCGAATTGAAATCATCATTGTTATCCTCATTCAAATGGTAATCTATAATATAACATCCCTCTGATCCTTGCCAGTCGCCTAACCCACATACTTATCTCTAATTGCATGACTGGCTCCTGCCACATTACACTCAGCTGGTGCAAAAAATCACCCTGCCATCTTAGTTGAACTACGTCTCTCGTCCATGCAGGCAGATCTGCTCAACATGTCCTTTAACAAAAACATGTCTGTCTCTCGACCTGTCACATTAGGGTTACCATCAACCGTGACAGCGTTCCATGAGCAAATTTAAAGGTGAAAACTTTTCCATCTAATCGATAACTTTTCTGAGAAGTAGATAACTTTTATCTGCACGAACGATGCCTCTTTGGCTGGCTGTGGGAAGATGCCAAGCCTGCCATTAGCAGTACAGTGCATTGATCATCACTCCTCAATAGTCAATTCACATGTTTTCTATTGACAAACGTGACTAACTTCGAAGCTGAAGCTTTCAAAATCACTGAAACTTTTAAGCCGAATTAAATTAAAAGGAATTCGTGTTGTTAAATGTTGTGGTGTATAGAAAGCATTGAATGTTGTGTGAACATGGATTCCATTCCGTATGTAATATGTAAATTTGTCAAATTACATGTAAGGATATTGTATTATTATATTAGTAAATGTGGTTAATATACAAAGTATATATCAATTGTATTATTATTATAATTATTATTACTATGGTTATTATTATTATTATTAGTATTGTTATTATTAATTTATATTATTATTTTATTGTAAATTAAATTTAATGGTATTATTGTTCACAGCATTTTGGATAGATGATGATTAAGTGTTGTGTTAAGGTGCTCTTTGATGTGAATTTACTAGTTCAATTCCTTGTGATCACTATGATATATTGGACATAATCACAATGTAGTCCTCCCAAACTTACAACAACAACAACAACAATTCTTCATTATTATTTTTTTTATTCCATTCATTATTAATTTATTAAATAATTAATTAAGTCATTTTTATTAATGGATTAATATAAATATTATTGATGTAAAAAATGTTAATAAATAGTAATAATAATAATAAAATATTGTTTTTATCTATTTACTCATACAAATATTGTTTTTGTATATTTATATTAATTATAAATAATTAATTAAACTGAAGGATTTATATTTAATATGAGGACTAATATTAAAAATTTCATGAATAACATTAAATCCTATGATACAAATATGAACCATTGGATTAATAAACCGAAGGGATTGATATCTTAAACCCAACGGATTTCTACTAAAAACCTAAGGGATCAATAATATTATATCCTAGGAATATGAACCCTTAGATTGGTAAACCCAATGGATTAATTCTAAATCCCCAAGGTATTATAAACCCTAGAAATAAGAAACCTAGGAGATTAATGTTAAAAACCCAACAGATTATAAACGAGAGGGAATAATATTAAAAAGAAGGGATATATATTATAAACCCTAAAATAAACATGAGTGACCATGGTTGACCATGGTTGATTATCATATTGACACATTTTTTTCCACAATGCAGCATTGGACTATGGTTGAGCATGATTGATTTTCATATTGAGACAATGTTTGGCACGATAACATTGGACAATGGTTGACCATGCTTGACCGTAGATGAACATGTTTAATTTTTTATAAAACATGGCTGACCATGCCTGACGAAGGTTAGCCATGACTGACCATGGTTGGCCTTGATTATCATATTGAGATAATCTTTGTTATAATGCAATGTTGGACCATGGTTTAGACAATGATTGATTTTCATATTGAGACAATATTTCTCATAATGTGACATTGGACGTTAGTTGACCACGATTAACCATGGTTGACCACGATTGATTTTATAAAATATGGTTGACTATAGTTCACCATGGTTGAATAATGTTAAACTCAAGGGACTAATATTAAAATCTCAAGGTATATAAACCTTAAGATAAATACCATAAACCCTAAAATAAACATGGTTGACCATTGTTGATTTTCATATTGAGACAATCATTGTCACAATGTGACATTGGACCATGGTTGACCATGCTTTACCATGATTGATTTTCAAATCAAGAGAATATTTGTCACAATGCAACATTGGACCACGGTTGACCATTGTTTATTATAATATTGAGACAATATTGGTCACAATATGATGTTGGACCATGGTTGACGATGATTGATATTATACACCGAAGGGAATAATAAATCGTAGGGATTAATACTAAAAAAACAAGGGACTATAAACCTAAGGGAATAATATTAAACCCTGGGAATATGAACCCTTATAATACTAAACCAAAGGAATTGATATTATAAACCCAAGGGATTAATAAAACAAAGGGATACAAATTATAAACTTAAGGTATATATACCATAAGATAAATATTGTAAACCTTAAAATAAATATGGTTGACCATGGATGGTTGTGATTGACCATGGTTGAATATGATTGATATTATAAGATCAAGGGATTGATATTATGAACCCAAGGCATTGATATTATAAACCCAAGGGATTAATACTAAAATGCTAAGGGTTATGAACCCAAGGAAATAATATTAAACCCAAGGGACTAATATTATAAACCCAAGGTATATAAATCCTAAGATAAATATTATAAACACTAAAATAGACATGGTTTACCATGGTTGTTTTTCATATTGAGGCAATCCTTGTCACAATGAGACATTCGACCATGGTTGATTTTCATGTCGAGATAATCTTTGTCGCAATGCAACGTTGGACCATTGTTGGCTATGTTTGATTTTCATATCGAGACAATCTTTGTCACAGTGTGACGTTTGACCATGATTGATGGTTGACAATGGCTCACCATGATTGTCCATGATTTTCATATTGCCCATAATGTATATAGATAATATTTATTGACCATGGCCAACCGTGATTTCCCATGGTTGACCATGATCACTGATCATGATCAAAGAGAATTTAGTCATGGTTCATCATGGTTAATGAAATTCAACCATGGTTTATCAAGGTTGATCATCATTGACAATGGTTGACCATGGCTGTTGTGGTTGACCATAAACATGTTGACCATGGTCGACCATATTCATGCATGATTAAGCATCGTTGATCATGGTTAACTACAGAGACATTGATTAATCATTATAACCATGGTTGGTGATGGTGGAGCACGCTTGACCATGAAAAGTGATCATTTAACATGGTTGATAATGGTAGATGATGGTTGACATTGATTGACCATGTTTGAACATGGTTGAGCATATTTGGCTAGATTCAACCATGGTTGACCATATTCAGTTTTATTAATTTATTAATAAATTATTATAATTTTTTACATTTTATTAATTAATTAATAATTAATTTAAGATTATTTATTTATAATAATTAATATTAATATTAATATTAATATTAATATCAATATTAATATATTAATTAACACTAATATGTTAATCTATATATGGTTAAGTTAATTTTCAATGTTATTTAATATTTTCAATTATAATTTATTTATAATTAAATTGTAGAAAAATTATTAATATTATAATTAATAAAATATTGTTATGTATTCTTAATATTATTATTTATTATTAATTATTTTTTGATAATATTACTATTTAATAATATTATTGTTTATTAATTTTTAATAATTTTTAATTTGAAACTACACGAACGATTGATTGAAAAAAATGATTGCTTAAGAGTAGGGCATCAAATCACCGACTGACTAGTTGACCAATGGAGCTATTTTCAATGTAGAAATATTGACTATGTCATTACATTGACTATTGTTATACATGGTAAACATGGGATTAACCAAGTTTGATTATGACCAACTATTTAAACATTGAGTATCAATGTTGACTATCAAGATTTGACTATATTTATATAAAGTAGTTGACTATGTGGTTGTACATGGTAATTATGTTGAATATTGTTGTTTATGTTTCCCTTGTTTACTACAGTTGACCATGTAACCAATTGTCAACATGTCCTAATGTATAAATAATTTTTTTTAAGACAATAGAAATGTGTAGATTAATATATCATTAATATGTCATTGATACTATATTGCGCTTTTATCAATCTTATTTAAATATTATAGTAATGTTAAATATATGTTTTACATTAAATTAATATGATAATAAAATATTAATAATATATTTAATATTAAATATGTATTAAGTAAATATTATATTTATGCCAATATTATCAATCCAAATAGTATAAATGTAACCTAACATTAAATCATATTATAATATCACAATGTTAATTTTTAAATTAATGTATTATCATATACTTATTAATACATTATTAAGTTCTTAATATTAATATATTATTAATATTATTGAGTTATTAATGTTAATATGTGATTAATATTAGTTTTAAAATTTTAGTGTATCACATCACTAATCTTAACATTATAATTATAATTCAATTTTTATAATTAGATATTTTATTTAGAGCAATATTGACCATGTGTGCACTCTTGAAATAAAAGTGTGAAGAATTACAAATCATAATTAATATAATATAATTAACCAAACACATGGATAATAAAAAACTAAGTATTGAAAAAAGGACATCTAAGGAAAAATAGAGAATATAGTATTAAATATGATAAGACATCTAAATAAAATAACTAATATATTTCTATGATATTCACAAAATAAAACACACATGTGAAACAAATATTTGATCTTATGACTTCATACCACTTACAAGTACGAATAAGGCTCATCAATTAATTCTTAGAAGCGATGATATTCATAAAATAAAACACGCATGCTAAACAATGTATTGGATTTGATCACTAAATGAGTAACAATTTTCAAATAATTCTTAGTAGCTCACGAAGATTTATCAAAATAATAAATTTGTTACTAATAGATATAAATTTCTTTCACCGAACTTCCCTAATTCTAGAGTTTCAACAAACTTCATAGTTGGAGGTTTGAGATTCTTCACGGCTAGAATGTTGAAATACTTGCAACATTACCCTCTTCGGAATGAGAGGATTATGATTATGGGGAGTCTATGTATCAACATATTGGTTATTGTTATCACAAAAAATAAAAATCAATGTGCAATCTAACATCAATGTAAAATTTACTAGCTTAAATTTATCTTTATCTAAGATCTATCAAACGTCAAGAGCGATCAAATCTCTTATGGTACAAACCATTCCTCATATTTTGCACTCAAACCTCTTTTTTGAGTGCAAAACTTGAGGAAAGGTTTGTACCCCGAGAGCTTAGATCCCTCTCAATGCTTGATATATTGAGGTTAATATGGTTTTAGGTTTCTTATATAATACTATATAATATCTATATTTGTATATATGTCTCTCTTTCTTAATCCCTCTCTCTATCTCATGGCCTAAACATACACACTCTTTATCCATATCTATCTATCTCTTTCTCTCCCTCCCTCTTCCTCTCCCTATCTCTCTCTTCCCCTTCTCTCCCTCTCTCTCTTCCCCTTATTTCTCTCTCTCTCTCTCTCTCCTTCTCTCCCTATTCCCTCTCACTCTCCTCTCTCCCTCCCTCACTCTCCATCTTCTGTTGTCACTTCCTCTCTCTCTCCACCTTTCTTGCTATATGTCTTTCTTCTTCCTTACCTCTCTCTCCCCATGCAACTCCATCTCTTCCTCTTTCCCTCTTTATCTCTCTTGGGTCCTCTATCTCTTCTTTCCTCCCTCTCCCTTTCTATCCTACCTCCCTTTGTCTCTCCCCCTAACCCCTCTCTCTCTCTCTCTCTCTCTCTCTCTCTCTCTCTCTCTCTCCAACTCTATCACTATCTTCCTCCCTCTCTTCTTCTCTATCTCCCATCCATCTATGTGTCTTTGTCCCTTGCTATTCCCCTTATCTCCCTACCTCTCTCCACTCCTCTTCTCTCTCTTCCCCGCTCTACTCTCTCCCTCATTGTCTCTTCATCTCTCCCTTGTCACTCAATCTCTCTCTCCAACTATATCTCTCTATCTTTGTTATTTCCTCTCTCTCTCTCTCCCCTCCTATGTCTCTTCTTTCCTCTCTCTCCCTGTCTCTCTTCCCATGACATGCTCTCTCTCTTTCTCTCCCTCTCCAACCTCCAACTCTATCACTATCTCCCTACCTCTCTCTCTCCACCCCTGAATCATAAATTTGATCCCATTGTATCATGTTTACGAAAGTGTATAAATTTAAAAATACTCAATTGGATGTAAAATATTGAACCTATATTTTGGATCCATAATGTCAAGGAAAATACAATAATGAAAAACTTATGCCTATTACAAGTATTTCTGAAATTCCCTAGCTACCAATCCTACAATTCAGCCCAAATCTGGCTTGAGAACCACAAACCCGGAACCAGCACGCAAACATGGCCTACATTCCTGCCCGATGGGTGAATTTGTCGAACAGTCAAACCGTCCATTAACACCCCAATTCCAAAAAACACAGTCATATGGGGGTCACATGCCTAGAGGCTAGGGCTAATTGCTTGCCCCCACCAGTCAGGCCCCCAATGGAAAAACACATGGTCATATTGCACCCACGAAACTCGAGTTTAGAGCTTGAAATCCATGTTGAGGGCTACGCTCTCCAACTCGTTGTCACACGTAATCATATCACATGCAATGTAGCTCAGGGCTGGCACCCCTTCACTCCCACGTGCACGTAGTCGTAGTCGAGTCATGTGACCATAGGGCTAGCCCTCAAGGGTTGGCACCTATACTAATCTTCGTTGTGATTGGTGCCAAACTTTAAATATAATATGAAAGCTTATATTCTTAAGAAACATGATGCGGTGTGTTGGTGGAGGCCTGTGGTGATTTTTGCTTGGTTGCGGGTTTGAATTTTTTCGACAACTTGGCCCAGTCCAAAAATTTTAATGCCCTATCCAGAGGCCACATGGATGTCAACCATTGGCCTATTGGGGCCTCCTTCATTGTTCCACATAAACGAACCCACAACCAATGAAATCATGCCATTCACGAACCAATCAACAAGAGAAGCTTGACAACAAACCTTTGACCCAAATTGTACACAGTCAATTACCGATTCACTTGCCTAGTCAACGTACGGTCTGCTGATTGTGCGTCCCTTCAACTCAATTACAAAGAAAATCGTTCAGTGACAATTCAATAAGAACACGATATCTAAACCATACACTATCGATTTTGAGTGAAATGAGTTGTGTTGGATTCAAGTTGCTGAGATCTACGCACTAGTATTGGTTTCGAGCTTTGTTGCACCTTTTTAATATTGAGCACTAAATTGATCTCCTGGATCATTCAGGATGATATTTATGAGCAGAATTGTGGAGTAGATATGGGTTCCCCTCTCTCCCCAGTTGTATCAAACCTTTTCATGGAGTACTTTTAGACTAAAGCCCTTGATTCTGCTCCTTTCTGTTCTAGGCTTTGGAAAATGAAAGTTGATGATACCTTTATCATTTGACCGCATGGTCGTGAAAACATTGATTTTTTTATGAAGCATCTTAATAACCTTTTTGATTTTATAAAATTAACTATGGAGATCGAGGTTGATGGTGACCTTCCCTTTCTTGATTTACTCATCACCAAGAAGGAATATGGTTCCATCTCTCATCAAGTTTTTTGCAAGAAGAATCACATGGAGGAATATCTCCATGTGAATTCCCATCATCAACCACCCAAGAAATTCAATTTTTTGAATACCCTTGCTAACAAACCCTTAGGATTTATGATGATATTCATATCAACAATGAAAAATGTTATCTTTTGAAGGCCTTCATGAGAAATAGGTATCAAAAACATGAAGGCCTGAAAGACTTCCCAAAGGTTAAAAATACAATGAGCAGACCTAGATCTAAATTTGATTCTAGAAATCTCATTGCCACTTTCCATCTTCCTTTTATTCAAGCAACCACCGACAAGTTGGCTCAAATTCTTAAGAAAAACAATATCTATGTTTCCTTTACGCTGCTTACCACCATTTGGTCTTCCCTTGGGTCTGTTAAAGACCAAATTGACCCTTTTAACTCTAAAAGGGTTTACATGATCACATGTTCCCATGGGAAGCCTTATATTGGCGAGACCGGTTGTTCTATCAAGCGTAGAATTTAGGAGCATGTTGCGAACATCAAGCATAATCGCTCTAGATCCCCAACTCTTATTGAACATTCTACAAATACTAGGCATTGCATTTGTATAAAGAATGTGCATGTCCTTGCTAAGATTTCTCATTATCATCATAGAAAGCTTAGTGAAGTCATCAATATTGGGAAGCAAGTAGCAAATAATCTTAACAAAGATTACGGTTGGAGAATTAGTAAAAATTGGATCTATGCTCTTTGTTCGACATTTTCCTCTTAATTTGGCTTCTTACTTCTTTGGATTTCTTGATTTAGTTGTTCCCCTTATTTTTTATCGACCCCTTTTTATTTTCTTATTTATCTCTTTATTATTTAATTCCTATTAATATCTTCTGTTTATTATTATTATTATAGTTTATTATCTAAATAATAATTTATTTATATTTACTTATTCTTACTTTTACCTTATTTTTTATCCATTATAATTTAATAATTATTTTCCTTATAATATATATGATTTAACATTTATTATATAATTATTTATAATCATTTATCTAAAATAATTTGATTCCTGATTTCCTTCCACTTCTTCTGTGTTTCTTTTTAATTTTTATTAGATATTCTACCCTATATATATATATATATATATATATATATATATATATATATATATATATCCCCTATCTTTGTGGTTTGGTTGACCATTGTAAGGCTGCTCAAAGCGTTGAAGTAGGGGTGATAGGGTGAAAAGTCTAATACAAGTCGTCCTTCCTGGTTCCCGCCCAAGATGTAGGTGTTTTCGATGCCATCTGTTTATTACTTTTTATTTTTATTCTTTTTAATATTATCGATGGTTTGACTCATATTGGTAGCAACATTCATTTTTATATATATTAATAATTTATTTATTTAAAAAGATTATTATTTAATTATTTATTTTTAATTTTAATTTTTACTCAGTTTTGTTATTCTTTAATCTTCTTATTTTACTTTATTATTATTTATCGAAGAGTTCTTTTAATGACTTATCTCTTTTTGCTTTCAACTTTTTTATTTTATTTTTTATATTCTTGTGAGATTAGATTTTCTTTATCTATTTTGTCTTTATGATGAACCACATTAGTTGGTTTAAAATGTGTGAGCAATTTTTTCAACTATCTGATGGATCGAGAAGACATTTATCTAAATGTTTCTACTCACAGAAGTCTCCATTCTCCACATAGTCTAGGTCCACATAATAACAACCATTGTTCCAAAAACAGAAATGGAAAGCATAATACATTCAGTGATAAAACCATAAAAAAAGACCAAAAAGATCAGAAAATTGCATCCCTCTGTGAGCATACACTAGACCACTCATGGTTTGTGTGGCAATATGCACTTTAATCTCCATTCAAATACCTTTATTTTCTAAAATTGGTATAAAACTTTGTTAGAAATATTTTAGTACAATTTCTTCACACATCAACCATCTAACTTGCTTTAATGTTTTAGAATATTTTTAATTAAAATAAAAATACATATTTTTTTTATAAAATAGATATTATTTTTTTATTTAATGAATATTTCATTTTTATTTTAAAAACAACCCCTATCAATTCTTAATTAGCTTAAAAATATATATTTTACAAATCTAATAAAAATATTTTGAACTAACACATGTAATATGTCAATAGATATCTAAACCCATCAACACATATGTTTGAATAACGCACTATACTTATCACTATTCTAAATCAACACCAAACTAAAACCTCTCATCATACACCTTTGTCAATAGATATCTAAACCCATCAACACATATGTTTGAATAACGCACTATACTTATCACTATTCTAAATCAACACCAAACTAAAACCTCTCATCATACACCTTTAATAAAAACTCTTGCTATAAATAAAACATGAGGAGTCCCTTGAGAGAAGCATGTTTTGCTCAAAGGGAGAATCGATTGGCCAAGCCCATGCACTCTAATAATTTTTTTATTGAAACACATTTATGGCAATTAATCATCCCCCTAATCATCTTTCTTTAGGAACCTACATACTCTATATTAGACCTACATACATGATTCTTTGCGTGAATAAATTAATGATTGATTTGATATTCACGACGATTAATGCCATTGAGACCTGGGTTACCCTTTGAAGGATTTGTAATGTGATTAATAATGAAACAATTATGGTGTCTCACAAGTAATAAACTATTGAACATTGCGTATTATATGTTAGAGAAGACTCTCAATAGGAAAATGAAAAAAATTGAATTGTTTATATAATTTTGTTAAAACTAGATCATGAAAAGTATTTCAAGAATGGAGCAATAAGTTTCTATCAGTTGTGGATTGAGTCGGTTGAAATCGATGATTAAGTATTACTAAGATTATATATTTTATTTTTTATAAGGGATGTTATAAACAAAAATTTGGAAGAGAGTTTGATTTGTTTATTATAATTTTTATTTTATTAATAATATTTCCGAGTTTGAATTTTTTAGAATGGTTACACAGATTTGACTTGCTTGTGAATATGGATAATAGTTTAGGTAACAAAAATAGATTATCATTTGATTTTACCAACCATATTTACTTCTAAATAGATTTGAGTTACCTGTGAATATAGATAATTATTGATTATCAATGAGTAAGAGAAGTATGAGAAAGAGTTCGACTATTTTAATAACAATGTATTTTTCTTTTGCAAATTTATACAAATTATATAAAAAAACATAAAGGAAAAATATCAACCATGGCTTAACATCAATATTATAATTATATTAAGAATATTAGTATATTGAGTATCAATATTAGAATTATATTAAGAACATTAATATAGTCAATATATAGACCAATATTATTAAAAAAAATATTTTTATTAATTATAATTATAATAAATTTGTAATTTTTTTTAAAGTTATCATTTGATTTATTGTATTTATACTATTTTATATTATTTTATATTTGCCTAATTAGTTATTTTCTTTGACATTTTCTCAACATTTTTAATAAAAAATTAACTTATTTTAATTACAAAATTCAAATCTACAAATTTCATATCTATAGCCTGTAATATTGTAAGTTAGTCTAATATTTAAATCCTAAAAGATACTGAAAAATTATGAAATGCTCAAAACTTCCCGGAAGGAGATAAAAAATATGAAGTGATCAAAACTTTTTGCCAGAAAGGTTTCTAGAATATCATAATAATAAATGACAAATTTGCTTTTACCAAAAAAAAATGTTATTAATATAGTCAAACCTTTCCTAAAGAACATGGTAATCAAATAATCTAATATAAAAATGCGTAAAGCATGATATAAAAATTGTTAATGCAAAAGTATTGACATTTTTTATATTTGATTCAAATGGATTTGAACTTTAAATTTCATTATGATTTACATAATACTTGCGAATTGAAATAATCATTGTTATCTTCATTCAAATGGTAATCTATAATATTACATCCCACTGATCCTTGCCAGTCGTCTAACCCACATAATTATCTCTAATTGCATGACTGGCTCCTGCTACATTACGTCTCACCATGAAAACTCACCATGTTAATTGAAATACGTCTCTCGTCCATTCTTGTTGCAGCCCCTTGCAGGCAGATCTGCTCAACATGTCCTGTAGCAAAAACATGTCTGTCTCTCGACCTGTCACATTAGGGTTACCATCAACCGTGACAGCGTTCCATGAGCAAATTTAAAGGTGAAAACTTTTCCATCTAGTCGATAACTTTTCTGAGTAGTAGATAACTTTTCTTTGAACGATGGTTCGATGGCTGGCTGGCCGTGGGAAGATGCTTTCAAGCCTGCCATTACGAGTACAGTGCATTGATCATCACACCTCAATGGTCAATTCACATGCTTTGGAAGCTGAAGCTTCCAAAATCACTGAAAGTTTTAAGCCGAATTAAATTAAAAGGAATTCGTGTTGTTAGATGTTGTGGTGTATAGAAAACATGGAATGTTGTGTGAACATGGATTCTATCCTATCAATAATATGTAAATTTGTCAAACTAATAATATGTATACCTATGTGGAATATTGTATTATTATATTAGTAAATGGGTCGATATACAAAGTCTATATCAATTATATTATTATTATTATTATTTTTATTATTGTTATTATTACTTGTATTATTATTGTTAATTAATATTATTATTTTTTGTGTAAATTAAATTTAATAGCATTATTGTTTTATGAATAAAATTAAATCCTATGATACAAATATGAACCATTAGGTTAATAAACCAAAGGGATTGATATTATAAACTCAAAGGATTTGTACTAAAAACCTAAGGGATTAATAATATTATACCCTAAGAATATGAGCCCTTAGATTGATAGACCTAATGAATTAATTCTAAATCCCCAAGGTATTATAAACCCAAGAGAATAAGAATCCCAAGAGATTAATTTTAAAAACCCAAGGGATTATAAACCCTAGGGAATAATATTAAACACAAGAGATAAATATTATAAACCATAAAATAAACATGGTTGACCATGGTTGATTATCATATTGACACAATCTTTTCCACAATGCGATGTTGGACTATGGTTGAGTATGATTGATTTTCATATTGATACAACCTTTGGCATGATGCAACGTTGGACAATGATTGACCATGATTGACCATAGATGACCATGTTTAATTTTATAAAACATGGTTGACCATGGTTGATGAAGGTTGACCATGATTGACCATGGTTGACCTTGACTATCATATTGAGATAATCTTTGTTATAATGCACTGTCGTACGACGGTTAAGACAATGATTGATTTTCATATTGAGACAATATTGCTCATAATGTGACATTGGACCATAGTTGACCATGATTAACCATGGTTGACCATGATTGATTTTATAAAACATGTTTGACTATAGTTCACCATGGTTGAATAATATTGAACCTTGACTATGGTTGAATAATATTAACCCCAAGAGACTAATATTATAATATCAAGGTATATAAATCTTAAGATAAATATTATAAACCCTAAAATAAACATGGTTGACTATTGTTGATTTTTATTTTGAGATAATCATTGTCACAATGTGATGGTGGACCATGGTTGACCATGATTGATTTTCAAATCGAGAGAATATTTGTCACAACGCAACATTGGACCATGGCTGACCATGGTTGATTCTTATATTGAGACAATATTGGTCACAATATGATGTTGGACCATGGTTGACCATGATTGATACTATAAACCCAAGGGAATAATAAATCCTAGAGATTAATACTAAAATACCAAGGGACTATAAACATAAGGGAATAATATTAAACCCTAAGAAGATGAACCCATAGATTACTAAACCAAAGGAATTGATATTTTAAACCCAAGGGAATAATAAAACAAAGGGATAAAAATTTTAAACTTAAGGTATATTTACCATAAGATAAATATTATAAACCTTAAAAAAATATGGTTGACCACGACTAGTCGTGATTGACCATGGTTGATATTATAAGCCCAAGGGATTGATATTATAAACCCAAGGGATTAATACTAAAACCCTAAGGGGTTATGAACCCAAGCGGCTAATATCAAACCTAAGGGATTAATATTATAAATCCAAGGTATATAAACCTTAAGATAAATATTATAAACACTAAAATAAACATGGATTATCGTGGTTTATTTTCATATTGAGGAAATCCTTGTCACAATGAGACGTTGGACCATGGTTGACTTTCATGTCAAGAAAATCTTTGTCAAAATGCAACGTTGGACCGTCATTGACTATGGTTGATTTTCATATCGAGACAATCTTTGTCACAATGTGAAGTTCGACCATGATTGATATTTGACCATGGCTCACCATGATTGTTCATGTTTCCCATTATGTATATAGATAATATTGATTGGCCATTACTAACCATGATTTTCCATGGTTGACCATGATCATTGATCATGATCAAAGAGAATTTAATCATGGTTCATCATGGTTGATGAAATTCAACCATGTTTTATCAAGGGTGACAATGGTTCACCATGGTTGATCATGGTTGATCATGGTTGATTGTGCTTGACCATAAATATGTTGACCATGGTTGACCATATTCAAGCATGATTAACCATCGTTGATCCTGGTTCACTGTAGAGACATTGATTAATCATTATAACCATGGTTGGTAATGGTGGAGCACGCTTGACCATGAAATATGATCATTGAACATGGTTGATCATGGTAGATGATGGCTAACAGTGATTGACCATGGTTGAACATGGTTGAGCATATTTGACTAGATTCAACCATGCTTGACCATATTCATTTTTATTAATTTATTAAATTGTATTAATTAATTAATTAATTAATAATTTGTTTAAGCTCATTTATTTATAATAATTAATATTAATACTAATACTAATATCAATATTAATATATTAATTAATACTAATATGTTAATCTATATATGGTTAACTTAATTTTCAATGTTATTTAATATTTTCAATTATAAATTATTCATAATTAAATTTTAAAAAATTATCGTTATTAATGTTCTTTAATTTTATTTTTTTTGTAAGCTGGGGCGGGACTCTCTGATTTACATGTCCATTATGTACCCCTCTACCGGGGAGGGGTAGCCCAAGATTTGAACCCAAGACTTCCGGTTCGGTGAGACTTCATTTCCACGGCCCTTGCCGCTTGAGCTACCTCATGTGGACATTAATGTTCTTTAAAATTATTAATATTATAATTAATAAAATATTCTTATCTATTCATAATGTTATTATTTATTATTAATTATTTTTCATGATATTACTATTTAATAATATTATTGTTTATTAATTTTTAATTTGAAGCTGCGCCCACGACTGATTCAAAAAATGATCACTTAACCGCAAGGCATCAAATCACCTTCACTAGTTGGTTGATGGAGCTATCTTCAGTGCAGAAAGATTGACTATGTCATTACGTTGACTATTGTTATGCATGGAAAACATAGTATTAACCAAATTTGATCATGACCAATTATTTAAACATTGACTATAGATGTTGACTATCAAGGTTTGACTATGTTTATATAATGTGGTTGACTAGATTTGACTGTGTGATTGAACATGGTAATCTAGTTGAATATTGTTGATTATGTTTCCCATGTCTACTAAAGTTGACCATATCACCAATTGTCAACATGTCTTAGTGTATAAATTATTTTTAATAAAGACATTATAAATGTGTAGATTAATATATCATTAATTTGTCTTTCTTGCTATATTACACTTTTAACAATCATATTTAAATGTTGTAATAATATTACATATAATATTAATATCATAATTAAATATTAATAATATATTTAATATTAATTATGTATTAAGTAAATATTGTATTTATACCCAATATTATAAATCCAAATAGTATAAATGTAACCTAACATTATAACATAACATTAAAACATACTATAATATCACAGTGATAATTTTTAAATTAATGTATTGTCGTGTTAATATATTATTAAGCTGTTAATATTAATAAATTATTAAAGTTATTATAAAGTTATTAATATTATTAAGTTATTAATGTTACTATTAGGTTATTAATATTAACTTTAAAATTTTTTGAGTATCACATCACTAATTTTAAAATTATAATTATAATTCAATTTTTTATAATTAGATATTTTATTTATAGTAATGCTTAAAAATGTTTAGAGCAATATTCATAGTGTGAGCACTCTTGAAATAAAAGTGTGAAGAATTACCAATCATAATTAATATGATATTTAAAAGTTTAAACTAATAATAATTAATATAATATAATTAACTAAACACACTTTAAAAAATATGAATAATAAAAAGCTAATATTCAAAAAAGGACACCGACAAATAGAATATAGTATTAAATAGGATAAGACATCTCAACAAATAAATTAATCTATTTCTATGATATTCACAAAATAAAACACACATGTGAAACATATATTGGATCTTATGACTTCATAACACTTACAAGTATGAATAAGGCTTGTTAATTAGTTCTTAGCAGCTACGATATTTATAAAAATAAAACACACATGCTAAACAATGTATTGGATCTTATCACTAAATGAGTAACGCTTTTTAAATAATTCTTAGCAGCTCACGAAGATTTATCAAAATATTGAATTTGTTACTAACAGATGCAAATATCTTTAATCGACCTTCCCAATTCTAGAGTTTCAAGAAACTTGATGGTTGGAGGTTTGAGATTCTTCACGGCTAGAATGTTGAGATACTTGCAACATTGTCTTCTTCAGAATCAAAGGATTATGATTATGAGGAGTCTATGATATCAATATATTGGTTATTTTTATCTCGAAAAACAAAAATCAATGTGGAATACAACATTACTGTAAATTCTATCAGCTTAGATCCATTTTTACCCTAGATCTATTAAGTGTCGAGAGGGATCAAATCTCTCATGGCGGAAATCATTCCTCATGTTCTGCACTCAAACCATTTTCTTTTTAGTGAAAAACTTGAGGAAAGGTTTGTACCCCAAGAGGTTTGATCCTTCTCAGAGCTTCATAGATCAAGGTTAAGATGGATCTAGGTTGGTTATATAATAATATATAATATCTATATTTGTATCTATGAGTCTCTTTCTTATTCCCTCTCTCTATCTCACACCCTAAACATTCACACTCTCTCTCCATATCTATCTATCCATTTCTCTCCCTCCCTCTTCCACTCCCTCTCTCCCTCTCTCTCTCTCTCTATTGCCTCCAACTCTATCACTATCTTCCTCCCTGTGTTCCTCTGTATCTCCCATCCATGTATGTGTCTTTGTCTCTCTCTATTCCCCTTCTCTCCCTAACTCTCTCCACTCCTCTTCTCTTTCTTCCCTACTCTACTCTCTCTCTCACTGTCTCTTCATATATCCCTTGTCACTCCATATCTCTCTCCAAATTTATCTCTCTATGTATTTTATATTCTCTCTCACTCTCTCTCTCTCTCTCTTCTTTCCTTTCTCTCCCCCTCTCCCATCCCATCAACACACTCTCTCTCTCTAACCTCCAATTCTATCACTATCGCGCTGCCTCTCTCTCTCCACCCCGAACTCTTAAATTTGATCCCATTGTATCATGATTAAGAAAGTGATTAAATTAAAAAAAACTCAACTGGATGTAAAGTATTAAACCCATATTTTGGATCAATAATGTCAAGGAAAATACAATAATAAAAAACTTAAAAGAATCATGCATTATCTTTCCTCTATTATTGTTAGTCACTTTTCTTTCTTTCATCACTTGGATCCTTAGTTTAGATGGATCTATGTCGGTTCTTAATAATATAATTTATATTATATAAATTTCATATCTTTATCTACAGTATTCCCATTTTATTTTTATTAGAACCTTGATTTAATTTCTATGGGAATATTTTTAGTAGTTGTAAGGATAGAGGGTTTAGATATATCTCAAAACTAATTATAATATTTTTCCTTTTAGATTTAATTAAAAAATGCTATAGAATTAAATTAAATTAAAATATTTTATAAAATATTTTGATTGTGAAATAAGTTATGGTTTTTGGGCATGTGGTATTGATCAACCATAATTGGCCCATGATATTGTAACAAAACTTATTTACAAGTTAATAATATCCATGGTAATGTGGGGGTAAACATCCATGGTTAAGAATCTGTCATATTGTTATAAAATATTTTGATGATCAAGTAAGTTATATTTTTTTTCCATGGTATTGGCACGTGATATTGTAACAAAGCCTATTCACAAGTTCATAATATCAATGGAAAAGTGGGGGTGAATATCCATGGTTAATAAACTTTTCATATTGTTATAAAATATTTTGACTGTGAAATATGCTATGCTTTTTGGGCATGTGGTGTTGATAAACCATGATATTGTGACCAAGTATATTTACAAGTTAATAATATTCATGATAAAGAGGGGGTGAATATCAACGGTTAAGAATATTTTCATATTGTTAGAAAATATTTTGATTGTGAAAGAAGTTATGTTTTCTGGACACATGATATTGATAAGCCATGGTATTGTCCGATGATATTGTAACAAAGCTTATTTACAAGTTAATAATATTCACAATAATGTTGGAGTGGATATCAATGGTTAAGAATCTTCTCATATTGATATAGTTTTTTTTATTGTGAAATAAGTTATGGTTTTTGGACTTGTGATATCGATAAGCCATGGTATTGTATCAAATCTTATTCACAAGTTAATAACAAAATCAAATTATAACAAATTGAATTTTATTTTTTTATTGCTTTTAATTTTTTAATATTAATTGAGCCAACATTTAAATGTTTATACTCATCCGCAAAAATGAGTTTTGTGTTACTTTTAACTTTTTATTTATTATTTTTTACCTTTTATTATTAATTGAG